>JAPDEJ010000003.1:0-1200000 GCA_027569045.1 Aspergillus biplanus | reverse complement strand
CTTCCACACCAGTGAGCCCTTGTACTGTCTGCGGCGGAAGTCTTCAAGAACTGTAGCGGCTTTTTGGGAAGCAGTCAGATTCCAGATATCTTCAAGATCCAGCGCCTGTCGATAGCCCTTCAGGATCAATGGGTCTAGCCAGGAAAAAGTTGCCAACGAGAGCAAGCTGGCGACTGGGTGTCTCGCAGGTTCCAAACCGTCCTCATGCGGAACAAGAACTGCCTTATTTCCCCTCCGGGTGCACATGGCAATAAGGAGGAGAAAACTTGACAGTCCAAACTCCACAGAAGTCAAAATCAATGCGCGTCTTGACATTGGATAAATAACCGTTGACCGGAATACAAAAACCGTGAACAACCACTGCAGCGCATATAAAATGGCGGTATGGTTCCAAAGCTTTACAAAAGAACGGAGTTGGAGGACGGAGAGAAGCAATCGGACCAATACAAGGAATAATACATAACTCCATGAGATCAGCTTAGCCACGGCCGGAATGGTTCCATCGTGACCCCAAGCACCCACGTATAGAATGGTGATAAAGACAATAACTTGTCCAACAAGCGTGACTACCTCCAATGTCACATAGACGATCTCGCCTCGAGGGCGATCAACTTCAAACTGTGGCTGTTCAATCTGCGCTGCTTTGGATAGCATTGGATCGGACTCTTCTGCCAATTCTCCTTCCCCCACCCCAGTGTCCTGTGTACCATCTTGATCGTCGTCACTCGCTAGAAGCCTGTAGGATGCCCCCCTTTGGCGGGACGCATAACGATAGACAATATGATATAAGACGAGGAAAAGGGAAAGTCCACAGGCCGTTAGAGGGAAAATTACTTGTAGGTAGCTGCGTTTGAACCGATTATTAGTATCAGAGCTTTTTTTCCCCTCTTTTGAAGTCAAGACAAATAAAAAACTTCTCCAAGCCGGAAAACCAGGCTGGCGACAGAGTTAACTCACTTGCGTTGGAAGCAGAGAGAAAGATCATCTACAGCCCATATAGGGCCGTAGCACTTCAGGCCCATTTCTGCTACACTGAAGAGACCCAGGTACCACAAGAGCTAGGGACTTAGGTAGCTACGGGCCTTGTTTAGGGGCCGGGCAGCAAACAAGTTATCCGGAAAATTTGCAGGTGTCGACGGCAGACTTTTCAGTCTCTTTACTTGAGAGTATCCAAGCTGGGGCCAAAGAACAAGCCGAACATGGCAAATACGAGAAAGAGGTAACAGATCTGGGTGTAAAAATAAACTCCCCCAGTAGTTGAGGGAAGACAAAGGATTGTCAAATAATAATAAATCCGAGACAATGGGACAAAGCAGAGAGAGGAGAAAAGGAAAGACGATGGATGAGACGGAGAAGTGGGACAAGCCGAGTGGAAGGGTGGGCTTTTCTTAGGAGTGGGATTCGATCGACGCCCACCGCCCACTGCAAAAGATCCAGATTTCTGAGAAACCTCGACCAATGCCTGCGTCTCCCCTGCTCATACTCCGGCAAATTGCAATCCCATCATAATTTATATTGACGCCCGCTTCCTCGGGTCCCTCCCCAGTCATCAAAGGGTAGTAAAGTACTTTTTACTCCAATTATTACGACGAGCCTAGTGTGTTATGCGATGCAAGAACTGTGGATAAATTTTTTGGCCAAGTCACTGACTCACTACTCACTCCTCGAGGACGACGACGAGGGAGGAACGATATAATCAAGGATTCTATACGAGATACCGATGTCGGAATGGGAGGAGCAATTATCAACATTATCAGATGGTTGCATTTCCGATTCCTCATCGGGAAAAGGATATATCACACAACGTTCCGTGAGACTGGGATTCTTAACCAGCTCCTCTCCTTATTTGCCCCTGTACGCCCTTTTTCTCCCGCGAGCAATGTTCAGAATAAGGGAAGTTCACGCGCCAGTAGATCGCGATAAGCTTGAAGCCCATCGACCTTCCATGAGACTCGGAGATATGATCAGGGATCCGGCTTTTCACCGTAGAGTGTTGTCTGTGCACTCTGCACTACTTCTCGATTGTCACACCGACTCCAGCGGGAATGTATTGCCATAACTGGTCAAGCCAAAGTAACAGTAGTCTACTTTCTATGCCAGAGAACCTTAGAGCAAGCCCGATTCGTCATCTGCATCCCCAGAATCCCCCGTCCATGAGGCAGATCGTCCGAACGGGTGGGAGAACCAAGATGCCACCGTTAACCGTCACACGGGAAGTAGCTTTTGGCATTCCGTTGACTTCAAGTTTTGAGTCTTAGAGTCTTAGCGTGACTCATTCTGGGCTCGGGCGCTGCGGTACGATCGACTAATGTAGGTCTTGCTCGTGATAAGAACGGGGTGGTCCCAGTCAAGCCCACAAGCAGGAAAAAGGCGCTGGTTCACCACTACTACTGCTGCACCCCCTGCTGATTGTATGGAATTACTAATTATTGTTGGCCCGTTGAAGGAAAATTGAAGCCAAAGGGTCCCCACTCAAATGGGCTTGTCTCCCCACCTTTCTGTTTTATGTGGATAACATCCGCCGGAGTCAAGAGAAAGATCGTCAACACTTCTTGCTAAGGGAGGGAAGAGCGCTCATGGACTTGGAGTGCAGGTGCTTCAGGTGCTCGGGCGACTCAGAATCAAACAGAAAAGAAGGGTCCGTCACCTTGCCTGAGTTCCCAAAACGAGGACAAAGGCGACAAAAGGGTCAGCCACAGAGAAGATTTTTTCAGGCTACTTCATTGGCATCCCAAAATCTGCGTGATTCTTGTAAACCCCTCGTTAAGCGCCACCCGGGACCTTCCGCTGCGCACCTGGATGGATTTACCGCCACAGCCATCATTTTGTCTGCTTCAGGTTGCCTCCAATAATAATAGGTTTAGTAAGAAAAATGGCCACCAGGCAGTGAGAATATTCTCAGGCAAAGACGGTGATCTCAGGCTGCACTGACAACCTTAGTATTCACTTCAACCCTGCCGCCACATTTCCTCACCTCCTTTTAGTCACCTCATCAGCGATTTGCCTGTGTTGTTTCCCAGCCCACAACACACGCGAGCGATTTCCCTTCGGCGGCACTCACGATGGCAGAGCGAATTTTGATGAATGAGTACAAGGCACTAGTAAAAGAGCCATGGGTCAATATCGAGGTACAGGAGACTGAAGCATCGCCCGCCCTCTTGTTTTGAAAAAAAAAAATATCACTTTCCTTCCTTTGAGACTGACGGGTGTAAATTGCAGCTCAACAATGACGACATTTTTAGCTGGACCATCGGCCTGATCGTCGTGAACCCAGATTCTCTGTACTATGGGGGCTATTTCAAAGCCGGGATGAAATTCCCTCGAAATTACCCCTACTCCCCACCTGGTGAGTACCACCCCCTCAGTTGTTGTCTCGCCTCCTACCTCGAAACACCCAATCCACATACGATCAATATGAAGGAGAGAAATAAAGGGGGGGGAAAACCAGAGGAATTATAATATTTACACTAAAATCTCTCTCTCACCAATAGAATTCCGCTTCCTCCGCGCCCTCTACCACCCGAATATTTACGCCGATGGCAAACTCTGTATTTCAATTCTTCATTCTCCGGGGGAGGACGAAATGTCCGGCGAGCTAGCCTCAGAGAGGTGGTCACCCGCCCAACGTGTCGAATCCGTTCTCATATCCATATTGTCCCTCCTTGACGATGCTGAGGTGTCGTCGCCAGCGAACGTCGATGCTGGGGTTCTGCTGCGGAAGGAACCAGAACAATACAAGGCTATCGTCCGGGGCTGTGTGGAGGACTCGAAGCAGGACATCCCGGAGGGATTCGTCATGCCTACCCACCAAACATCAATCACGGCTCTTAAACAAGTGGAGAAGGATGATTCAGATTTCTGGGTGGAAAGTGATGCGGATGATGATGTTTTTGGAGGGAGCGATTCGGAAGAGATGATGGATTCTGACGACCAAGATACCGGGAGTGATGACGAGGAAGACTGTCAGCCTTGATACCAGATTCCCTCGCCTTCTGGGCTAGGGTTCGAATTTTCCTTATCTAGTGCCTTATTTCCTTTTGACGTGGGGCGTTCTCTCATCTGTTCAAAGCATAGCATAGCGCAGGCGCATATAGGCGATATTGTTACTATGTTACTTACCGTTGCACTCTTCCATTTGTGATACTTCTTATTCCAAATTTACTTCAATTTTCTCAAGATGGCATATGTTCCTGAGGTGAATTCGTTGGCCATGTAGGTTTTCAAACACGACTCCCGAGTGATTTCGGATTGTATTGATTCCATGCAAATGATGTAGTACTAAGCTACCAGAGATAAAACATACTACAGATAGGGACGCGCGGTTACACAAAAAGGAAAAGGAGATAACCAATCAAAAGACAAAAAAAGAGAGGGATTGAGTCTAGTACAACTTAAAACCCGATACCCATTACATGGCCTGAGCAAGGATGCCGCCAGGTTTGAAGGGGTTGGTGTCAGTAGGGAAATCCGCCTTCTTGCCAGCCTTGTAACCACCGTCGGCAACAATTTGGGAGTAGTTGGAAGAACCACCGCCGTTCCAGGCAAGAAGCTACAAGCAGATGTTAGCGCTCCTTCATCTTCATCCGTTACTCAAAGTGGATGACTTACATTGGGGGTGTCGTCGGGGATATCACTGAGAGCGCCCTTGGTGGCGATAGCAATAATATCCTTCTTGAGCTTAGCGGGGGTAAGCTCAACAGCAAATGCAGAGTCCTTTGACGGTTGAAGGGAGATAAAATATGCCAAAAGACCAGCAATGTGGGGAGAAGCCATAGAGGTTCCAGAGATGGTGTTGACGGCGTACTTGCTGCCAATCCAGGCGGAAAGAATGTTGAGACCCGGGGCAAATATATCAGTGCACTTGCCATAATTGGAGAAGTAAGCACGTTCATCTGCCAAGGTTGAGGCACCAACAGTAACAGCATTCTCAGCAGCTGCGGGAGAGTAGTTGCAAGCATCTTGGTTGTCGTTACCCGCTGCAACCGCGAAGTGAATACCGGCATTGACAGCAGCGTTAACAGCATCTTCGAGGGATTTTGATTTACCTCCTCCAAGACTCATATTTGCAACACTGCCCTTCAGCTTCTTGCCAGACTTAATTTTCTTGATATGTTGCTCAGCTGCCCATTCAACGCCCTTCAGGACATCAGACATCGTACCAGACCCGCTGGATCGGAGTACTTTGACAGCATAAAGATTTGCCTTCTTAGACACGCCATATTTCTTGCCAGCAATCGTGCCAGAGCAATGGGTTCCATGCCCATTTCCATCCAGATCCTCATCATTGGTTGGGATGGTCTTTCCCCAGGAGGCACGCCCCTCAAAGTCAACATGGTCTATATTGATACCAGTGTCAATTGTATAGACATCAACATCCTCGCCACCATCGGATGCGTAAAGGTACTTGTTAAATGTACCGAAGGACAGGCTGTCCCGATGAGAAATACGGGCCAAACCCCAGGGAGAATTCTTCTCCAGCTCGGGATCTTCCAAAGTATGAACTTCAGAATCTCTTTCGATGTACTCGACCTATAGTTTGGTATCACATAAGAGGTTAATCTCTGAGAAAAACAGCACTCAACATCACAAGACCACTTACATCAGGGTGGTTACGGATTTCCTCAATAGTATCCTCATGGAAGTGTCCAGAATATCCCATCAGGGATCCGGCAACATCAAACGTATGTTTGAGGCCGTCAAAGAGTTGGTCACCAAACCCAAACTCTAAGCCGAGGAACCGCTTCTTGAGCTCCGATCGACCGGTTTGCTGCGAATGGACATCCTGGACCCAGCTGTGGTGAGTGGCCGCTGTCACAGAGTTGACATGCTTCTTGAACACAACAATGTAGGAGTCTGGGATCTCCTCAGAATTCACAGATGAAAGTATAGGAGCAGCTCCGTTGTGAATGGAGTCAACAACCACGGGAGAGGCCGCAGCCAGCAAAGGGAGGACGGAAAGGCTAGCCAAGCCTTTCATGATGGTTGGTAAAGTAAGGATGTACCAGATAAAGGAAAGAACAAACAGATAGATGAGAAAGAAAAGAAATCTTGAGAGGGAATGTGTTGATGGTGGAGGATGGAGATGGTTTGTAGGGGTGAGGAGGTTGGATGGAAGGAGAGTGAAAGAAGAGGAGATAGGTACTTATCAGCTGCAAGGCAAGGGCACTCGATGATGATGCAACCGGGATTACGGTAATTTACGACGGATGACCAAAGGACACAGCTCTTTCACTGGTTGTCGATCCGCCGAGATTAGCGGGGTGGGACGCCTGGGGTAAAATACGGAGTACGTCGTACACCAATACTTCTCCACTCCAGGCATGGCGGTAACGAGTCACTGGCATACAGGTCACGCAGGAGATAAGCGGAACCAACAGTGGACAAAAGTGGCGGAGCACCAGGGACACTACCTAGGTAGTGTGTGTACCTACCCCTAATACGGAGTACGTGCCTAATACATCTCAGGATAATAATGAGGCGGATGAGCATTCTGTCTCCTCCGACTGTGAGCTCGATCTGAACCTCAGATGCCACGGAAGACATCAGTCCAGGCGGTGACTCAACAAGAGCAGCCTTCCCAGGTAACCTGGGCCCGAGGAGCATGTTCTCTTACCAAAATAGTCTAGCGTGCAGCAGCCAAAACTGGTCACTTGGCCCGATTTCCTGCCAAGATGCTTCAAGGTTGTGAGCTGATGGCCACCAGACAAGAAGATCCACCCATGGTTCGGTTCATAAGGAAGGCATCTTAAACAGCACCTTGGAATTCTTTTAAAAACTCTATTCATGACAAGAAGTTCGATTGTGGAAATCTAGCACATGATACTCAGCAAACAATTCCCTGACCCGTTCCTAGTATAGTACACTGGTAAATGTCCCGAGTCCCAGCACAACACCGCGGCCCGAATGTTTACGGAAGTTGAAGACATATGGCTTCCATGCTGAAGAAAATCTGGGCTTAATATAGGCATACGAGGCTGTTCGTGGTTTTCTTCATATTTATTGGTCCAGGTTCAGCCGAGAGCACCAAGGATTGAAACCCATGTTAAAGATATATAGGCGTGTGTGCGTCAGACATGGTGATGAAGGGGTATTCATGATTTGAGGGGCAATGTGGTTGTTCGAGTGACCTTTCCCCTCACATTTTCCCAAATAACAGCAAACATCCAAATAGATGGGCGGCAGATACAATGACATAATAGCTTCTTTACAGAGGACCTGACTGCGATCAAAGGGTTTGAGTCGCATCCTCAAATTTCTCTGGAAACTGCCCTGAAACTATTGTCCCACTGTGAAATAATTTGGGGGATATTCGCTCCTCTTATATTGACAGTTGACAAAGGTCGTTTCAATAAATTACGTATTCCTTGGCTCAGCAGCCATTATCAAGAGGACTCAGGAATATACCAACAATACCTACTTCAAGTTATGTTCATCATATCCAACAAAGTTCCCCAGATAACAAAGAGCTCCGAGCTCACTAAATACAAAAAGAAAGCAAGTACATACCTACCTCCTGAGTACCTTAGTCCTGTTGATCAGGAACTACCTGTACATTTAGCTGCATGTGTCTTGTCCAACAATAACATAATAACAAATAGGTATCAAGGAATCGCTTTGAAAGGGAGCACCCCCGGGTAGTTTGTGTTTAATTAACGATTAAATACCTGAGAACAGTATATAATCCGAGCCCCCGATTGTGCCGTATGCCCTACAAAGTGACCTAGGGACAGCTGATGGGGTACCTATTCAGTGGAAGTTGGTTCCTACCTACGTAACTGGCGCTTTGGGATGAGCATCGCGATAAGGTGGGAGCTTATCGATATCCACCTGCGGCCAATGAAACCAAGGTTGGTGGGATAGTCACCTGATAACCTCCAAAGTCCAAAGGAAGGTATTGCTTCAGGTTGAGCGTTTCATAAACAGTCGAACGTGAAGCTCCCATCCAACCATCAATCCTATACTGGAAGTTTTTGAGGGCGTGGAAGTAGGTGGATTTAATATATTTGATTACCTCACAACAACCATGATTCTCGCAATTGCTGACATTTGTGAAAAAAATAGTCCTTCCGCCCCTCTTTCCGCCCTGGCCGATACGATTCAAACATCTTAGCTCCTACAATACCTACCTACCAATGAAGGCTGTCTTCCTAGAAAGTCAAAGTGCAGGTTCATGTCTGATAGTCACTGGCCGTCAGGTAGGTAGCTGGGGAATTTCCGTAGCGCAATGAACCGGGCCGCTTCCCTTTCCTCGCCGCCTCCATCCTCGTCCACGCAACAGCCAGCCGCCGAGATAGCTTCAGCTATCGAAGAACTGAACACTATATGTGATGGAAATATTTTAAGTTCTCATCTTGCTCTCGCAGCAACCCAGTGTTTGCTTCGCCTCCGTCATACTTTTATCGATAGCGATCGTCCTCGCGAGGCGAAGGAATCATTTCGACATCTAAATGGCTTCCAGGCGCTGCTAGGCATTCTCAAGAAAATCTCCGGCTTTTATAGCCCTGACGTGTTGACCAAGGAAGAGAGGCGGACTCTCTTAACCCTCTTCAAGGATGCCTTAGTTGTTTTAGCTGAAAGCCTCAAAGATCATTTTGGGAATAAAAGGCACTTTGCAAATCGCATCCTTGACGGGGGACAATATGCATTGGATGATATATTTTCAACCCTCGCTCAGAATGTAGACACTGTCCCCGGTGATATGGAATACTTCTATGGGGGCATCTTTGCAGCGGCTTTATGCCAGGAAACAGTTGTTGATTTATTTACCACGCTCCACGCAAAGTTTCAAGCCGCTAGTGAGCTACTGCTGAATGATGTTAGAACGGAAGTAAACCGACTTATGGGGGCGGCGGAAAATATTGAAGTCCCAGAGATACTGGGTCCTTTGTTCCGCGTATGGCTGATACAGTCTTCGCTTTCCGGGTCCGAACATCTGATCCAGAGGCTTGGGCTACCATCATGTCTCTGCGAACTCGCAGCTCAGTCACTAAGAAATATCACGACTTTGCATGCGACAGGAGTACTAACTCAGATCCTTCCGCTTTTGTTCAGTGATAATCGCCCGAGAGACGAGATTTCACTTTACCGAGAGCTTGCTGAGCTACTATGTACTCAGGGAATCAGTAATTTGGATGACGCAGTTTCCCTCTACAAGAAAGCCCACGGATGTAACAAGACCCTGAGCTTTCTCGTTAGTGTTCTTAAACGCTCAAAGGAACCGCCATCCATCCAATTTGATCTGTCACTGCATGGGTATTGCTCTTTGGAGTTTTCGACCTTGGGTCGCTCATTCCCGCCAACTACTTCTTCAGGATACACCCTAGCCGTATGGGCTCGCTTTGACCAATTTGATCCGAACACCCACACCACTATCTTTGGGGCATTTGACCAGACTCAAACTTGTTTTCTCCTTGCATACCTGGAAAAGGACACCCGCAATTTTATACTCCAAACCTCGATAAAAGGTTCTCGTCCAAGTGTACGCTTCAAGTCCTTAGTCTTCTTACCCAATAGGTGGTATCATATATGTGTGGTTCACAAGAAGCCTAAACCTCCAGCTACTTGCTCCCGTGCTTCTTTATTCATAGATGGTGAGTTCGTCGAACAATTGAAAATTGAGTATCCATGTACACCTACTCCAAGTGCCTTAAACCGGGTGCCTCGCGTTCAAGCTTTTTTCGGTACTCCTCAAGATCTGGCAATGAGGCTTGGGAGAGGGGTCTCTAGCTCTCGTTGGTCCCTAGCGAACGCGATTCTTTTTGAAGAAGCCTATAGCGATGATATGATTGCTGTTTTCTACAATCTGGGCCCTCGTTACTATGGAAACTTCCAAGATTGCCTGGGTTCTTTCCAAACCTACCGGGCTTCGGCGACCTTGAATCTTCGTAATGAGCATCTACATCCTGGTAAAGAAGAACAATCGGATATTGTGACTGCAATTCGGCGGAAAGCGAGCACTTTAATCCGCGAAGGGGCCATCTTGATCAATGTTTCACCTTTGTCTATCCTAGATGATGATGACAGTAACACTATTGATGAGTCCCGGCTTATCAAGTCTCTTTCCAAACAAGCTGCGAAACACCTGCACCAGTTAACGAAGGCAGGCGGGAATTCCATTATCATCAACGGGGCAACCCCCGCAATCAATGATGCGTTAACACAAGCCTATGGTGTTGGAGTTTTGACTGGCGACCCGGTAGTCACAATGCCGCAATCTCTAGACGATATGAGCTGGCGTATCGGTGGATGTTCAGCTGTGCATTTGAGCATAGTCCACGCGGCTAGCTCTGCACAGTCTACCCTCCTCGCCGTGGAAGCGTTATACGAGGCTGTACAAGACAACTGGAGAAACAGCGAAGCAATGGAAAAGGAGAATGGTTACGGCATCCTTGCAGCATTACTGCGCGAAAAGCTTGGCTTGACTTTGGGAAGCAACAGTGCAACATTCAAAACAACTAGCGTTTGCTCTACTCATGAAGAGCGGTCTGCTTTGGCATTCGACCTCCTCCGACTGACTCTCAAGTTTGTGGGATATGACTCTGAACAACCAAGCCACTCCATAATCACGAATCCCTTAGCTTACAGGGTTCTCCTTGTCGATTTGGAGATATGGAGATATGGGTCTGCTCCGCTCATTGAATTATATTATTCTCAATTCTGCAACTTTGCAAGCGAGAGCCAATTTCGTCGGTTTAATGCGAAGCGGCTTGCTCGAATGCGTAAGATTTTTTTTCCCTTTCGCACTTCTTGATAAGGGTGTGGATGTAAATGCTAACGGGCACTAGGTGTTACCAAGAAATTGCTCGAGGCATTAAAGGGAGAGGATTTTACGCTGGAGTCTCTGCGCTGTTTCACAGCTGCCTTCAGATCGCTGATAGAGAATTGTCTTTCCGCGGACTTGCTTCGTTCCTTGGCTCTTTTCATCACCTACTCTCTTCATCGCCCTAAAGAACCGAGCTTATTGCAAAAGAAAAAGAGTATTCGATTTAATACAGGCTCACGACAACCAGTTGCTCCCGCCCACAAAGAAAAGAGTGTTTCAGCCGCTGGTGTCTCAGCTGAGATGCTTCGCATGTATTGCTCTCTTCTTTGCCAACCCCATGATCTAGGGCCCATAAAGAAATTTGCTAGAACTGTCACAAATAAGGTTAGTTGAACACCTACCGCCTGCCCTTTGGGTATAAGTTTTAACGCCGGAATAGTGGCTTTTATATCTCATCTGTGAGGACGACCCCGAGATTATTGTATTGGCCAGTAGAATTTTAGCTCGCCTTATTGTGACAAGTGGCAGTCAGTACAACAAAAAGTTTGCCGAAAAGAGTGGCGGTTATGTTATTATGCGCGATTGCTTGAAAAGATGGTGGAATATCCCAGCTTTGTGGCCCATTTGCTTCTCGATCCTTTTTGGTCTCGACATTGCCACGATACCGATCGCTAAGCCGTTTCATCACTCCAATCTCTCTGAGGCCTTTTTGAATGACCAGACACAAATAAAGTTTCCAGAAATGCTCCCGATCATTGCCGAAATGATGCAAAGTGCTTTGAAAGAGTCTACAATGGATCATGGAAATACAAACGGCTCTAGCCCCCCTCAGAGGGCCTTAAATCAAACAGAGAAGCTTTCTATGGCGTCTCATGCGCCAGCCACAAACATGGAAGGGCCCTCAATTCTTGCGATTGTTGTTGAATTCTTAGCCAGAGCGCGTTTCCAGTCCCGGGGCTTCCGTGAATTTACAATCCAACCTGAATACATCCAAAACTTACTCACGGTGCTTTTTCCAGTTGTTCTTAATTCGGATTCTGTAAGTGCAGATGTTGAATTAACTCTTCGTCTCAGCGGCCTCAGGCTCGACGACCATAGCTCTGTTGCTCGCCCTAGATCAAGGGGCACTACGGAACTGCGAACTACAACTGTTGAACAGGCTGGGCCCCGCGGCGACCCCGACGGACAACTAGGACGACGAAGGTCATCTTTTATTCTTGTCTCATCTGATAGAAAACTGTCACGATCCCCAACTCGCATTCGCCACACATTCACTCCCAAGCAAATTGAGGCCCAGAAGACTCCTAGTGATCCCATCGTTTCGCATATTCTTAGCCTAGTCCTATCTATTTTCACGGAGCAGGTCCTTGAGCGGAAGGATTTCTCGGGCCTTGGCCTCTATCTAAAAACTCCACCGGGACTTCTCGAACACCAAGCGTATTTCACATCCTGGGTGATGAGAAGCCTTTTGTCAACCTTGCAGGATACTCTGGTTTCAAAACTCCAGCTTCTGCCGGAGCCCCGTGTCCTCACCAATCTAGGCCGCCTGACAACGCATTTAGGAGAAGCCGTTTTCGAAGGCTGGTTTGTGGATGGTGCAACTGCTACTCTTGAATTCGCGGGAACGATTCTAGAGTACCTCCAACGGCCTGAAATTTCACGTCTTAAAAGTATCCGGCTCTGCAGCCAAGTAATTGCGACAATCCGGTCTAATCTCTTTCGTGTTGTTTTGCTCCAACTTTCGGAGACAGAAGGCATGGAGTCTCTGTATTTTCTTAGGCGCTTAACCTACTGGCAGGTGGTCCTCCTTCCTCCAGGAGACTCCCAATCCGAATATCTACAGTTACTGTGCTATCTTCTTTATACAAAATTGATTGACGAAAATGAAGATGTGCGCTTGAATGCAGCAGGTCTTTTCAGGATTATGCTGGTGCAGAAGCCAGTTGAGATGTTCACAATTTTGGGCCTCGCGTCATTTCCGCTTCAGGAACGACTTTCCGGTGGTTTTGAAGCTCTTGTGGGTATGGATGACACTTCTTTTTTGAACTGGGTGGATGAGCAGCACGAGGATCTAGATGCCCTTTTCTGTGGCCTCCTATCCAAGTCGTGGGATGATTTTGTTCAAGAACAAAATACAAATATTGAGAACTCATCTAGAACTCGAATATCCAAACGAAATGACAAGTTGAAGCAGTTAAATCAACTTGAGAAACTCGATTACGAAGTTATCCGGAGGCATGAGGTCACATTTCCCCATTGGATATCAAATATATCTGCATCAGAATTCTTAAAATACCAAAGAGCTCTCCAGGACCAACAGGATAGCTACACGTTTATGTGGGCCGCGTTTTCCGACATAACTATGGACTTGCGGCGTTTTGGTGGCATCCTATCGGAAGATAAAGAGAGAAAATGGCGCCTTGACCAAACGGAGGGCCGAAGTCGTATGCGGCTTCGTATAGTTCCAGATGAGTCAGGCGAGAGACAGGATTATCAACCAAAACGCAAAGCGTCGGAACCCCCCACCATGAAGGTGGAGACGCAAGTACAGTCACCCTCTTCTGAAACTGAGACGCTTGGTCTAAACCCCAGTGGTTTGAATAACGAGGAATCAGATGGCAATTCGCAAGGAATCGTTCCGGACAGTAGTAGCGTGCTTGAGGAAAGCTTCGAAATGATTGACGATCCGAAAGCTGACCTTGAAGATTACGAAGACAAGAATAGGAAGGTCATGAGGAGCCTGCATCGTGGTGACCAAGTCGAGAACCTTTGCAACATGTCGCGGATTGTTGGGTTGGAGGCCTTTGAAGGGTTGCTGATCCAAGGAAAAGACCATATTTATATCCTCGACAATTACTTCCAACGGTCTGATGGCGAAATTGTCAATGTTTGGCAAGCACCTGCAGATGAACGAGACCCATACGTTCGAATGATAGCCGGGAGGGAGTCTAACGAGCGTAAACCCCAGGAACATGAGACACGAAGCTGGAAATGGATGGACTTGATTAGCGTATCGAAAAGGAGATTTTTGTTCCGGGACGTTGCCCTGGAGATATTCTTCACGGATGGAAGCAGCTATCTGCTGACTCTTGTCTCCTCACGAGCTCGAGATAGCCTGTGCAGCCAGCTTGCTAGTAAAGCTCCACAGGTGACGGGAAGCGTTGGTCACTCAAGGCCAGAGGATCTGTGGAGATTTGAGACTCTTCGCAGCCAGGAGGACTCGCCACAATCCCTTGGCTCAAAATTTGCGAGTGTTTTCGGCCATTCGCCAGTGCATCCAGCAACCCGTAAATGGATAAAGGGTGAAATCTCGAACTTTCACTATCTCATGCTGATCAATACTTTAGCTGGAAGGACGTTCAATGACTTGACACAATACCCTGTTTTCCCCTGGGTGCTGGCCGACTATTCGAGCAAGGAATTGGACTTGACCAACCCAAAATCATTTCGTGATCTATCAAAACCAATGGGGTGTCAAACTCCTGAGCGAGAAGCTGAATTCCGAGAACGCTACAAGGCTTTTGAGGAGATGGGCGGGGGGGATTCGCCTCCATTCCATTACGGCACTCATTACTCCTCGGCAATGATCGTTAGCTCATACCTCATCCGTCTACAGCCCTTTGTTAAGTCGTATCTCCTACTTCAGGGAGGAACATTTGATCACGCCGATCGTCTTTTTTATTCTGTTGGAAAGGCGTGGGAATCGGCGTCACATGGGAACATGTCGGATGTTCGAGAGTTGATCCCGGAATTCTTCTACCTTCCGGAGTTCCTGGTCAACTCTAATAAGTATGAGTTTGGCTTCCTCCAAAATATGGCCACCGCTATTGATTCCGTCGAATTGCCTCCCTGGGCCAAAGGTGACCCAAAAATATTTATCGCAAGGAACCGAGAAGCTCTTGAAAGCCCTTATGTTACACGGAATTTGCATCATTGGATTGATTTGGTATTTGGGTGCAAGCAAAAAGGCGAGGCCGCAATTGAGTCAGTTAATGTTTTCCACCATCTCTCCTACCATGGAGCAAAGGACGTCGACGCTATTGAAGATCCAGTTGAACGACTTGCTACTATTGGCATTATACACAACTTTGGACAAACACCACATCAAATCTTCACGCGACCACACCCCCCAAGTGAGGAGCAGCGGTATAAAGTCCCAAGGCTAGATTGCCTTGCTGAGTCCCTCACTCAACTTCCCCTATCACTCCTTGGTAAGTCAGGCGATTCATACAATATTGAACTTTTTGAGCATCTCTATAGTGCGCGTGCTAAAAAAAAAAAAAAACTCTAGATATCGGAGAGCAAGTCTCCTCAATGTCTATGAGACAGGATCGACTCTTATGTGCTGCAGCTTTGAGACTGAACATCCCCCCTAATTACGATAAATACATGGAATGGGGATTTTTTGATGGTAGCGTACGGTTCTACTCGTCAGAGAGTCGAAAGGTAAACCGCCCCGCTTCTTCCCGGTCAATTTTAAAGTTGTATCATGTTGACTGGAGATAGCTGTTGGGTCACTTTGAGCACCTGCACATTGGTCAGTTATCCTGTGCGACTTTTGCAGATTCCCGAACACTCGTCACATCAGGCACGGATTGCACAGTTTCGATATGGACCTTTACTCCTACTTCCAAATCTGTTGACCTGCAACCCGCGGGATCATTATTTGGACATCGCTCACCCGTCATAATTCTCACGGCATCACGGTCATTCAGTACTCTACTTTCAGCATCCACCGACGGTCAACTCATGCTCTGGGACCTAAACCGCCAGTGTTTTGTCCGGGAACTCCCGGCCAGTGGCCCTATAGATGTAAGCGTTGCCAGGATTTTCAAGCTCTGAGAAACCCCGCCACCCTCTGCTAACAAGTGAACAGTGTGCCCGCATCAATGACGTGACGGGCGAAATCGCGGTATGTCGAGGAAACCGCATCAGCCTCTTCACACTCAATGGGGCGGTCCTACTGGAACAGGCTGTATGTGAGTCGGCCGATGACAGGATATTGACCTGCGTCTTCTACGAAGGCGCAGACAATGAGTGGCAGGAGCGTGATCTACTTTTCACGGGTCATCAAAGAGGTGTGGTCAATGTAGGTTCCCCGCTACAATACGCGACCAAATTGGATCATGAAACTAAAGTGGCACAGATCTGGAGCAAGACCATTCAAAATGGTCGTTTCGAACTAGAGCTAATCCGACAGCTCCACCACGTTGACAGTAACCGTGACACTGGCGCCAATATCTCCGCTGGTATTACCTGTATCCTTGCACTCCCGCACGTTGTTTATACGGGAGATGAAGCAGGGAGAGTGGTGAGTTCTGCTCAATTTTGAATGATAGAGGTTGCTTCCCCAGGGCTCAAAAAATACTGACTGTTTGTCCAGTACGAATGGAGCTGTGTCCAGCGCCGCTGAGATGTTAGTTCGGGGAGTTCAATTTAGCCGCATCTTTATTTTGTGGCGGACCATAGAAAGAATAATATGGTTCGAGTGTCTTATAAACAAACTTCTTTTCTCTTTATCCGCGGACCACCTTTTTCTCCAGATCGCACCTATCACTCATATTTATATTTATATTTTGCCCCCTGTTGTTATTTGACTTGTTTTTGTGTTTCTTTTTTCAATTTTCTTCCCTTTGTTCAAGTATCAAACAACGTGGGGGATACGGACATAAAGATCCATAGATTGAGGTCAGCGGTTATCCAATCCGAAAAAGGAAAATATTCAGTCAAAATCAAAGTTCACCAGATCAACTGACTACGCGGGGAAGTCTTGATTACTTGATGATTATTACTGTTACCCAATTATTTAGTATTTACAGAATAATGCTTTCTAAGGGCATTATTGTAATCTTAGGTCTTCATTACTAAGAAGTAAAAACCCTGGGTCAGGCGGAGTTCTTTCTTCGCTATTATTGGGAAGTCGGTCAGATCAAGCCCGTCAACGAGGTACCATCAACGTCCGTGCTCGGGGAAGCTGTCAAACGAATTCCGGTGAAGGAAAAATTCCTGCTATGATTAATATTGCCGTATGAGTGCTGCATCCGTGTGGGAAAATCTGATTAGTTCAAAGGGAAAGTGGACCGACCATGCGTTTCCGGAGCACACTGGGCCGGGAGAACGGCGGATGGGAGCAGGAAGAGACAGCTCCGGGGAAATAATGAAGCAGCAGGACAAGAGGACTCCGTCGACTTCTCCGGGCGACGGAGAGGTGAGAACAAGATATCCATAGGGTTTCATACCAAATCGTGGGACGAGGACATGAGCAGGAGCGAGTCGGGGGGTCAGTGGTGGTTGATATTGAGTTAGAAACCCCGCGACCGTGAGGAAAGGGTTGGTAAAGCCTCATAAAAATTTTCCGCCTTGCCCAATTCACCTACCTTCAGGCACTCTAACTCCGTCATGATGCATGGGAAGTTCCCAAGTAAGAATGAAATGATATTCATGGGGGGGCATAACAATCCATGGCTGGAGCCAGAACGCTGACCGGTAGAGAAGAGAATAGGCTGGGGCGCTGGGAAGGGAAGGCATAGCGTCATACCCATTGCACCCCGCCCCACCATCCCATCCCACCTTTTGGGTTGGACAATAATAACGAGAATTGGTTTCCCCCTCCTGGTCCTCCATTAATAGCCTTTGTCGAGCCTTTTCTATCGCCACGTCCCCTTCTTTAGACTTTCTTCCTCGTTCCATCAACTCTCTTTCTCTCATCACTTTCATCTTCCCCTTTTCCATCGTGCTAAATTGGCCTTTTATCTTCTCTCCACCTACTTTTACCAATTCTACCATGTCTACCTCTCTTGAACAGCTTAAGGCTTCCGGCACCGTAAGCTTGTCCCCTGGTTGTTCCATTTGACCTCCGTGCAATCACTAACCCTCGATCTCAGGTTGTCGTTTGCGACTCCGGTGACTTCGCCACCATTGGCAAGTACAAGCCTCAGGATGCCACCACCAACCCTTCCCTGATCCTCGCCGCCTCCAAGAAAGCCGAATACGCTGCCCTCATCGACGCCGCCGTTGCCAAGGGCAAGACGGCCAGCAAGAACGTCGACGAGCAGGTCGATGCCACTCTCGATTACCTCCTGGTTGAGTTCGGCAAGAAGATCCTCGAGATCATTCCTGGAAAGGTTTCCACCGAAGTTGATGCTCGTTTCTCTTTCGACACCCAGGCCTCCGTCGACAAAGCCCTCCACATCATCAAGGTATAACCAGGCCCCATCTGTTCTTTTTGCTTTCTTTTTCCATCGCTTTTTCCTGTTCTCTCCCTATCGAGCTAGCCTGTGTTTTGAGGACTGGGCTAACACCGCTGTCCAGCTGTACGAAGAAAGCGGCATCTCCCGCGACCGTATCCTGATTAAGATCGCCTCCACCTGGGAAGGTATCCAGGCTGCTCACATTCTCCAGTCCCAGCACGGCATCAACTGCAACTTGACCTTGATGTTCTCCCTGGTGCAGGCTATTGCCGCTGCCGAGGCTGGTGCTTACTTGATTTCTCCTTTCGTTGGCCGTATTCTGGATTGGTACAAGGCCGCTCACAAGCGGGACTATACCCCTCAGGAGGACCCCGGTGTCAAGTCCGTTGAGAGTATCTTCAACTACTACAAGAAGTACAACTACAAGACTATTGTCATGGGCGCCTCTTTCCGCAACGTTGGTGAAATTACTGAACTGGCTGGCTGCGATTATCTGACCATCTCGGTACGTAAATGAATCTTGCGCTCAAAGCTTTAAACTTTCGCCTAGAAGGATATAATGCTAACATATACTGCAGCCCAATCTGCTCGAAGACCTTTACAACTCCACTAGCGCCGTCCCCAAGAAGCTCGATGCCGCCAATGCCGCCTCCCTCGACATTCCCAAGCAGACCTACCTCAAGGAGGAGGCCAAGTTCCGCTTCGATTTCAACGAAGAGGCTATGGCCGTCGAGAAGCTGCGCGAGGGCATCTCCAAGTTTGCAGCTGATGCCATCACCCTCAAGGATATCCTCAAGCAGAAGATCCAGGCATAGATGATGGGAAATAAGCACAGGATGCGTAATGATGGGGCCCTTTTCATTTGTGTAGTAAAAATTGGCGATTTTGCAAAAAATTACTTTAGAAGATAACGAATCATGGAACTGCGTTCTATTCAACGAGGTACTCTTCCTATAGCTAAATATGCTGTACTGTTTTAAAGCGGTTGGGCAGGTGGAACTGTGGTTTACGCGTGGTAAGAGAAAAAGAAGAAGAATATTCGGAGATTGTGGACGGGAATTGCGTGCGATCGGATGTGGGTTCCGGTAGCTCTATATTTCTATTCACAGTCTCCAACCGAGGTCTCCTATCGTTCGGTTTCTGCTATTTCAGTCGACAGGTATGGTTAAAAAGGAACTGCGTGGTTCCGAGCACGAGGGGAAGGATTGATTGAGCTTGTACCCATACACATCTGGTGGTATTACTTGGTGCAAGGCGTGACCCCCAGGAGATGGTTTTTCTTCTTGTGCATACCTAATTAAATCAAGGTGGGGTAGCATAAGAACCTGATCTAGTATTCCAACCTCACAAGAACTCTATGAGACTGAATAAAATAAGGTTATGCTTTCTTCAAGTAGAGGTTCCCGGACCAAAATAAAATATAAAATATATCGATAATAGTAATAGTAATAGTAATAAAGGAAGCAAGAATCATAAAGCTAAAAGGAGGATGGCAAGAACATCAGGGTTTGGCGTTAGACACATCTGGATCGCGCTGCTTAGGAATCGTCGGGAAGCTCCCTCCCACGGCAACGACACAAACAGAACGTCATTCCGACGCCCCCGTGAGGTGGGGTTTTTCTAGTGCAGGGCGAAGAAGGAGGGGGGAAGGAAAAGCTAGAAAAGAAACTGGACGATAACAGCGAGGAGATTTACATCCTCGTACTAGTAGTAGTAGAGTAGTGGTTGGAGAAGGTATTAGTAGTAATAATTAAAAAAAAAATACCTGGTAATCGGAGACTGGGACAATTGGAAGCCCATCGAATCCACTTCCAGCCTTGAGTTACCCCTCGTCTCTCACACTTCTCCCGTCTTCTTCCTCCTCCCTGTTTCTTCTCTTCAATTCTTCTCCTTCTCTTCATCCATCACTCAATACTTTTTCACCTCAAGTCTAAATAATTCCTTCTCATCCCTTATATATCCGTCAAAATGGTTAAGGCTGGTAAGTCTCTATGGAAATATCTCCCCTACCCCGTCAACTCGCCTTGTTATTGGCTTTGACCCTGGCTGGATCCACGATCGACCGTGGCCACCGAGGACCTTGAGTGAGCAGATTTGAGCACCTTTCGAGCATCGTTCTGAGAGCCCCGGCCTATCACGGCCCCCTTCCCCCTCTCTGGAACAATGTCAGCTCGGAAATGGCTGGACCTCATTTGTCTTGGCTTCACCTCGATCGCTGGATCTGATCAGGAACCTCCCCCAGTTTTCAGCCTTTGCCGCCTTGCTGTTCTGGGGGAGGGGAGGGGGCGAGCCTCCCTTGCCCCCGATCACCACGTTTTATATCACATGGCTGTAGGGCTGACTTTACCCTGACAGTTGCTGTCCTCCGTGGTGACTCCAAGATCACGGGCACCGTCACCTTCGAGCAGGCCGACGAGAGCGCCGCCACCACCATCTCATGGAACATCACCGGCAATGACCCCAACGCTGAGCGTGGCTTCCACATCCACCAGTTCGGTGACAACACCAACGGCTGCACCTCTGCTGGTCCCCACTTCAACCCCTTCGGCAAGACCCACGGTGCTCCCGAAGATGACGTCCGCCACGTCGGTGACCTGGGTAACTTCAAGACCGATGCTGAGGGTAACGGTGTCGGCTCCAAGCAGGACAAGCTTGTTAAGCTAATCGGTGCTGAGAGCGTTCTGGGCGTATGTATTTCCCTGATCTGAATTGCTTTCACCCCAACTAGCGTGGGAAAGGCTCGGAGTGCTAACCAAGATAGCGGACCCTGGTCGTTCACGCCGGTACTGATGACCTCGGCCGTGGTGGTAACGAGGAGTCCAAGAAGACCGGTAATGCCGGGCTCCGCCCTGCCTGCGGTAAGTTTCCCACATGAGCAAGAAAACTGGGGGGAAGTTACAGCATTGGGTGACTAATGGCTGGCTCAACAGGTGTCATCGGCATTGCTGCTTAAATGCACTCTTTAAGGATTGATGATTATAATGTCAATTGAAAATGTGGTGGCTTGATATCACGATGAAATTGTCTTGTCAATATCTTCGAAGCACCATTAAAAATTGTATGGTGTTGCCAGTTGTAGTAATTAGTTCCACATGGAAATTGAATGATAGGAATCATGAATTTACACTTTGATGATTGATTATTTCCCATACCGAGGGTAAAGCGGTAGCAGAATGAGGATGATGGAGCAAGAGGTAATAGATAAGTACATCTTCATCTGAGTATGTCACAATCCAGTGGTTGTTACTTGCAGGCGCTCCAGGCCAGACTTCCCCACAAAAGTCAGGTGTCCGCCTAAGCTCCATTAGTTTCAACCACGTTTCCCCTCTTGCTTCACTCCAACTCTGACAGTGGTAACCTCAATTTCCCTCCTCCTCTTCTTTCCTCTTCTCTCTATCTCTTTCTTTTTCTCTCTACTTTTCTTTATTTTTCCATTTCTCTTCTCCTTGACCTTTTTTCCCTCCAATTGGCTATCCCCCTGTTGTGGTTTCTTTGTCCTTCACTTCCAAGCATGCCTCTGGAAGCCCGTGTGAAATCTGTCCTGTCGGGCGACACGGTTGTGCTGTCGCATGTTACCAACCCAGGACAGGAACGCACTCTTAGTCTTGCATATGTCTCAGCTCCGAGACTCCGCCGAGAAGGAGATGAAGTCAGTTTTTTTTTTTTTCTTTTGATTCTCTTGCAGCCTTTCCTCCATTCCGGCATGCAACATGGTCCGGGTCGAATTTCCAACTTCATATTTCCACCCCATTTGCCCTTTGATCTTACGCCACTAGCTGCCTCAATCCCAACTATGTATAGCATGTTTGACTGCTAGTGCGATCCTGAGAGTTCTCGCTAACCTCTGTTCTCTGCTTTTACAGCCCTACGGCTTCCATTCCCGTGAATTCCTCCGCGAGCTGCTCGTTGGCAAGGTAATTCAATTCCAGACCTTGTATACCATTCCCACCACCAAGCGCGAATATGGTACAATCAAGCTTCCCAGCTTCGACGCCTCCTTGCCCGATATTAGTGTCCAAGAAGGATGGGTTCGTGTCCGCGAGGAAGCCGGTAAGCGAAGCGACGACACTGAAGAGACTGTGGCAATGCTCCAGCGTCTTCGTGCTCTGGAAGACCTTGCCAGGTCCGAAGGAAAGGGTGTCTGGGCTGGAGTAGAGAACGGCCGCACAGAAACTAGCTATGAGCTTTCGGACGCCAAGGCTCTGGTGGACGAGTGGAAGGATAAACACCTCGAGGCAATTGTCGAGAAGGTCTTGAATGGAGACCGGTTTGTCCTCCGTCTCCTTCTTTCCCCGGAGGAACATCTCCAGGTTATTGTCGCTGTCGCCGGTGTCCGAGCCCCCGCCGCCAAGCGGGTCAGTGCTGATGGCCAGGAGCAGCCCGCGGAACCATACGGAGATGAGGCGTACCAATTTGTGGAATCAAGGCTTCTGCAACGTAAGGTTCAGGTCACCCCTCTGGGTGTCACCCCACAAGGCCAATTGATTGCAAAGGTTCTCCACCCCAATGGAAATATCGCCAAATTCCTCCTTGACGCTGGCCTCGCTCGTTGCCACGACCACCACTCTGCCCTTCTGGGGCCCGAGATGGCAACTTTCCGCCGTGCAGAGAAGACAGCGAGGGATAGTCGGATAGGGCTTTTCACCGGCCTGCCTGCTTCAAAGGGCTCTGCTGGCGGGGCCTTCGAGGACTACATCGTGAGCCGTGTGCTGAATGCGGATACTCTGTTCGTCAGGAACAAAGCTGGGCAGGAGAAGAAGATCAGCCTGAGCAGCGTCAGACAACCGAAGCCATCCGATCCAAAGCAGGCTCCATTCGCAGCAGACGCAAAGGAGTTCGTGCGCAAGAAGATCATCGGAAAACATGTCAAGGTTGCCGTCAACGGCAAGAAGCCAGCTACGGAAGGCTACGAGGAGAGAGACGTGGCCACCGTCATCCAGGGCAATACCAACATCGCTCTCGCCTTGATCCAGTCCGGATACGCCTCTGTTATCCGACACCGTCAGGATGATGACGATCGCTCCCCCGACTACGATGACTTGCTAGTTGCCGAGGCTGAAGCACAGAAGGATGGCAAGGGAATGTGGTCACCAAAGCCTCCCAAGACGAAGCAGTACCAAGATTACTCGGAGAGCGTCCAGAAGGCAAAAATGGAAGTCTCTATCCTTCAGCGCCAGAAGCGAGTACCCGCGATCGTCGACTTTGTGAAGTCAGGATCACGTTTCACAGTCCTCGTTCCTCGGGAAAATGCCAAGTTGACTCTGGTTTTGTCTGGTATCCGCGCCCCTCGATCCGCCCGTAACCCCGGCGAGGCGTCCGAGCCCTTCGGCAATGAAGCCCATGATCTTGCCAACAGGCGCTGCATGCAGCGTGACGTCGAGATCGACGTAGAGACCATCGACAAGGTCGGCGGTTTCATCGGTACTCTCTACGTGAACAAAGAGAACTTCACCAAGATTCTCCTCGAGGAGGGCTTTGCCACTGTCCATGCTTACTCCGCGGAACAATCCGGCCATGCGACTGAATATCTTGCAGCGGAGCAGAGGGCTAAGGAGGCCCGCAAGGGTCTCTGGCACGATTGGGACCCTAGCAAGGATGTGATAGAGGAGGAAGAGCCTGCTAACGGTAGCGCGGTGGAGACTGAGCCAGTTTCACGCCGCAAGGACTATCGTGATGTTATGGTCACTTTCGTGGACCCCACCACTGGACGTCTGAAACTCCAGCAGATTGGCACCGGCACTTCAGCTCTAACAGAATTGATGAGCGCATTCCGTGCCTTCCATATCAACAAAGTGAATGACACACCTCTCCCAGGCCCTCCCAAGGCCGGTGACTTCGTCGCCGCCAAGTTCACTGAGGATGGTGATTGGTACCGTGCTAAGGTGCGGCGCAACGACCGCGAGAAGCAGCAGGCAGAAGTTCTATACATCGATTTTGGCAATTCAGAAGTCCTGCCATGGTCTCGCCTCCGACCCCTTACGCAACCCCAGTTTTCCGTTCAGAAACTTCGGCCGCAGGCCGCAGAAGCTGTCCTCTCTCTGCTTCAATTCCCAGTCGCCTCCGACTACCTCCAGGATGCCGTCGGCTTCCTGGAAGAGCAGACTTACAACCGTGAGCTCGTAGCCAACGTCGACTTCGTGTCCCCCGAAGGAACTCTCCATGTCACGCTGATGGATCCCACGGAGTCGAAGAACCTCGACCACAGCATCAACGCAGAGGTTGTTAGGGAGGGTTTGGCAATGGTTCCTCGGAAATTGAAGGCATGGGAGCGCGCTGCTGGGGAGACCTTGACTCATCTGCGTGTCTTGGAAGACGAAGCCAAGCAAGGCCGTCGTGGAATGTGGGAGTATGGTGATCTGACTGAGGATTAAGGGGGAACAAAATATCCAGCTGGAATAGCTTATTAACGTTCCTTTTTGCTCCCATTTTCCCTGTACACATATTTCACGTTCCCGTTGTACTAATTCGCATTATGCAAAACAAAAAAATGGGCGACAAATTTTGGCGGTAAGATTCTGGTTAACTGGATTAATTATCTCCTTGTATAACGAAGCATACAATATTCCCGGTAGGATGTATCCCACAACAAGGAAAGCGGGTAACAGCATATGTAACTGCTGCTTTTCATTCTCCAAGCTTGTAATCAAATGTAAGGACATTCATTGACTGTAATCAAGCTGCGAATATCAAAAAAAAAAAAAAGTGGCCAGTGCCGGGCTCAACCCGGCAACCTTTTTGGTGTTAATGATATGTGATAAACCAACTCCCGCAAAAGGCCGTTTGCTGGAGACAGTTTTTTGTAATTAAAATTATCAGTCTATGCTTATTTATCAGAAGCCAGCTAGCCCTAATAGCCTTCACATACAACCACACACTTTAGACTCCAATTCCTTGAGATTCCGAAGAAAAAATGTGCCATACAAGGAATTTCTTTAAATCAGGTCCAAGGCTCAAAAGACCGTTTAGTGTGGGTTCTAGATAGACATATCGAGAACTCAATTAATCCCTTTGGTGCCCGATGTTGCAGGCAATGAACCCCTCTGCCTATGCAAATAAGTAGAGATAGGGGAAAGAGAACGGAAAAAGGGAGTGATGGAATATTTAGACTGTATTCGGCATTCTGCCGTCTTTGAAATACTAATACTTAATTCTTTTCTGGCTGTTAAAGTTCCTTTTTCTTTTTAATAGCCCCAGTTGTTCGACGTCCACGTCTGCGACGGCTCGCTTCTTTGCATACTCCAGCTCTTGCAGCTTAGTTAGATGTGTCTTACGTGACCACAGGATATCGGGTCACCTAGGGTAATCGTCTGGCTCAATACCACCAGCTCTCAGAACTTCCCATTTCTTAGACAAAGCAGGCTTTGTAACCGTGATGGGGCCTGATAGGTTTGCTATATAGCCGCACTTTTAGTTCTGTTAGTGACAGCGAGGTGAGGGAGAAGAGCCACTCCTGTTGTTATCCAGGCTGTATTATTAGTTTAGGCTATGAGACATCTAGGTTGCGGAATACAGCAAGTGGATGCAGCTGTAGGTAGACACAACATGCAGCTTATTGCCAAGGGGGACAGATTCTTCGGTTATATTCCAATGGTGATATATATCCGTCAGGGCCTAACTGGTTGTTTTCAAACCGTGGAGTGAGTATATATTACCCACGCCCCCGGAATAATGGGTACTTGACTGAACTGTTGGAGAAGAGGACTAGCAAAAGTACAGCACTACTCCACTCTTAACGATTGAATTTTGTTATGGACATAACTAGTTGTTCCCTAGGCAAAACTAATGAGTATGGTAATTTCTAAGGAGAGTGAAAGAATTATTAGATAATCTCGATTAGGTCATATTAACCTTTCAAATTGGCCATTTCCAATAGTTGTTTGATGATGTATCATTAACACCAATAAGGTTGCCAGATCGAGCCCAGCACTGGTCATTTTTTGCTTTTTATGCATCTTCCTGAGGACCCCAAGTTATCCCGTTCTGCCCTGGCAAGTGGGCATCTCGTCCTTACTTTCTTGCCTTAATGCGGCATGCCTCATGCTTGAACATAGTCCACGTGACCTTCTACGACCCTTTATAGAGTTCTTGGTTACCTTGGCCCCGGCACAAACCATGTGGTCGACAAGCATTGGAACCAACTCCTAGATTTGGTTCAGATAAATTAAACTGCTAGATTCTCTAGTACATTAAGTATCTTGTCGACTCTACTCTGAGACTTCACAGGCCTTCAGTGCTTCTACGGCTATTGTTATCAATACCATGGCACCGGAATTCCGAAATCCCTAACCCGATCCATAACACTAGAAGACCTAATTGGGCCCTGCCATCCGATTCCTTGTGCCTTCTGGATTGTATATAGCACAAATTTGAGCAACTGCATTATTAATAATTGGCTGTTTCCAGTAGTCAGTTGGTTTATCATGTATTGTTAATACTGATAAGATTACTGAATCAAACCCAGCACTGGTTATTTGCTCTTTTTGCGTTTTATAGATGTTCCAACTATTTCCTTTTAACAGCTGGGACGTACCATGGTGGGGTGCAGTACGGAGTAGCAGAGAGTAAGTTAGGCCAGACTATTCTTGGTATTAACCCTTGATTTTCTTTTAGATTTCCCGTTCACACCTGTTCACATAGAAATAAATTTATGGTCATTTGAACCTGTATCTGAACTGATTAACAGGCGACTATCTACGTAGCAATTGAGTACAAGTGGTTACTTAAGTTCTGCCATACGAAGTAGTCAGTTGTTGAAGTCGGTCTAAGCTCGAAAACAAGTCAGGTATACATGTCGAGGCTTGATGTAACAATAGTCTAAGAATGGTCATGATACAGGAACAGAGCAGAGGGATTTTTATTGGTGGCTCTCAGATTGTTCAGATGCTTTTAGTTCTGCTCCAGTTTTCTTGAGGTTCTTTCTCAATTTTTCTTTTTTTTGACAAGGCTGATGAGTAGGGTCCTATACTTCACCCAGAGATAAATGTTGTTTGCTTTGGTTAGGTTGGCCGCCAGATCAAAGACAACATACGAGGTGATGATATTCTTATGTATACATATTCAGTCAATGTATTGATTTATCCTACTAAAATAATTTGAAAGAGTTGCCTTTCTTACCTTTTCTTTTTCTTCATATTTTCTCATAATTTCTGCCAATGAATGCCTACTGGAGAAGGCGGTAAACCCGATTTTTCATGGAAAAACACTTCCAACCATCGATCAAGAGGCTGAGGAACCGAGGGTTCAGGGAGATCATAATTGTTGCTAGAAAAGTCAATTAATTCCTCTTACAGAGTATATCGCATGGATTTTTGGGTTTCTTAGTAATTTACTCTCTTCTCCCATTTCCTTGGCTGTTGAAGCTACAGCCGCTAAGGTACTGCTAATTTCCCGCCCTATCTTTGCGATCCCTCGGCCAGATCGCGGGCCTGCCAGCCCCTTGTCGATCTCCAGGCCCTGAGCACCAAGTTGAAGGAAATTAACAAGCTGTGCTGACGTTGGACCAACCACAGCCCGCCCCCCACTTTCTCCCCTCGTTCGTACATTCTCTCTCAACCAAAAAAAAACCCCCCGACGTGTTACTCGAACCTTTAAAAACAACTTATAGTATCATAAAAAATGCCCTTGTGGAGGACGAAATCCCACCAGAGCCAGGCGGGGAGTGAAGGCTCTGCCGATCCAAAGAACGATCCCGTGGCATCGGCTTCCCAAGCCTCGGGGACGGCATGGCTCGCCGGCCACCTCCATCATCTGACGGAGGACCAGGAACAGAAGCTGACGGACTTCAAGAAACTGTGTGAAGAGAATGGCTACTACAAGCCCGAGACTGAGGCTGAGAAGCCCTCTCACGATGACGCGACCATGCTGTACGGCACTTTCTCTCCCAAAACATTCCTCCTTGACTTGATCATTGTACCTGTCAGAATGTAGAATAGGGAGAAGGACTGACACGAAATCTTTGATAGACGATTCCTTCGCGCGCGCAGATTCGATATAAATGGGGCCTGGGGCCAGTTCAAGGACACCGAAGACTGGCGCAAGGAAAATGCCATCGAGTCCCTTTACGAGAATATCGAGGTCGAGTCCTACGACGCGGCCAGGAGAATGGTGGGTGACCGAATCGGGATATAACTTGAGAGGAATGAACCTTGTACGACTAATAATTGATCCATGTGTGTAGTACCCTCAATGGACCGGACGTCGGGATCGCCGCGGGATTCCGGTCTACGTGTTCGAGATCAGGCATCTCAACAGCAAGAACATGGCCGAGTATAACTCCACCATGACCGACCCAAATGCCACTTCGGAGACGCACCAGTCATCTAAGGTGCCCCAGCGTCTTCTTCGCTTGTTTGCTCTCTATGAGAACCTCCTCAACTTCGTCATGCCGCTCTGCTCACAGCTACCCCGTCCGAACCCGGAGACCCCCATCGTGACCTCGACAAATATTGTTGATGTCAGTGGTGTTGGATTGAAACAGTTCTGGAACCTCAAGGGACACATGCAAGATGCAAGTGTGCTCGCAACTGCGCATTATCCCGAGACCTTGGATCGGATTTTTGTAAGATTCTCTCCCCCACCATCAATGCTAGACGCATGGTGGGTCCCCCGCCTTTTTTTCGCCAAACTAACCACCGTTACCTCCCAGATCATCGGCGCGCCTGGCTTCTTTCCAACTGTCTGGGGATGGATCAAACGCTGGTTTGACCCTGTCACCACCTCCAAGATCTTCATCCTCGGCGCCTCGGAAGTGCTCCCCACTCTAACATCCTTCATGGACCCAGCTAGCATTCCCAAACAATACGGTGGTGAACTTGAATGGCAATGGGGTGACTCTCCTTACCTTGATGAACCGACCCGCGAAATCATCGGTAATCTCGAAACTGCCCCCACGGATGGCCAGACAAAGCCTTCCTTCATCAAGGGCCCAGTCCTGTTCAAGGGGGATCACGTTGAGATTCTGGGTAAGGAGAATGGGAAGAGCCGACAATCTACCGTGCCAACCACGAAACCCAACCTTGCGGAATTAACCCCAAACATGACTGCTACTTCCGTGAAAGAAGTGACTGAGAAATCTCCCAACCCGCCTTCCGCTGAAGAACAGTCCGCTGCGACTGATTCGGAGAAGGTGGCATTAGAAAACGGGGTTGCTAACGGGGACACCACAGCTGTTACTACCACCATTAATACAGCTCCTGCGGTGGCTGCTTAGGTAGCATGATAGAGAGCGTTTGAAAATAAGGAGCGTTTGGCTCCCTTGCCTTTTTTCCCTTTTTTTCCCTTTTTTTTTTTCTCTTTGCCCGTATTTACGCATGCTTTCGTCATACCCTTGTCTGGTGTGTTTGTGATTGGATCTTCATTTTCCTCTCATTTTTGTTTTCTTTCCTTCTTCTCTCCCGGCATACATTCGATATCTTCCGCAGAGACATAGGGGCGTCTTCGGGTATTACCATTTTCATTCTGTTTTTTTTTCTTCTTTAATATCCCCTTTGCCTAGATATTCACATGTTATTCATCGGGCTCACGATAAGAATAGATGGCTGAGCTGGATCTAGTCTATTCATTTCTTCTTCTTCTTATACTTTTTCCACATCTACTTAAGCCTTACCATTATTGATTTAGCTGTTCGCCGTTATACCTATAGTGTTACGTGCCGGAATTTCGGTTCGTACCTTTTATGAGTTAGAGTAACATTGTCTAGGAAGTAAATACATTTACGAAAGACGAATAAAATATTTATATCAAAAAAAAAATAATGCCAAAAAAATATTATTTAAATCATGCTTTCTTCTCTCTTGTTTTCTCTTTTTCTTTTCTATAATTCTTTTGAAAGATGTTCTCACTTTGCTCTCCAGAGTGTATCGAGTTTCTTCTTCTGGGCCTATGGACAAAGAAAAAAGGTTAGCGCGTTGATTAATGAAGTTTGATGTACGAATAATAAATGGAAGGGAGGTAATGACGTACGATAGGAGCCAAGATCATGACGCCGATTGTCAACGCTACGATCGTCATGAGCAACTGCAGTTTCGAGAAACCCTTGCCTAGGACATCGAAAGCCTGACTGGGTGTTGCGCGGGTTGCAAAGATATCACCACCATAGGCGAAAATCAGACTCGTACTTTCGAGGAGCGTCGGGTTAGACAGGACCTTCTGGATACCCGCTACCTGACGGCTGTGCGAGAGATACCATCTACCGTCAAAGTCAAGGAAAGGAGCGTATTTGGCGAGACCCTCTTCGGCTTCGGTGGAAGTAGGGTCCCTTCCGACTGGGCGACGGGGGTCGAGGACTGGGCGGGGGATGCCGACGAGGGCGTTGGAAGAGGGTAGAGTACAGAGAAGCTGACGGGTCGTGATTCCCTGGCGCGTTTGTGTGACAGCCATGTGGGAAATCGGTTCTGCGATCATGAAGGATTGGGAGACAACGTGGGGCAGATGGAGGTTGTCGAAGCTGGAGTAGTTGGATGCGGAGCCCAGGGGTCCACGATCGTTGGGGATGGGTGACTCGTACATCTCCGAGATGACGAGCTGGTAGCCTTTTGCGTCGGAGGAGTCGGGTCCCTCAGCCCAGAAGGAGTATGCGAACCAGTTCTCGGCCATGGCTGAGGCGATGGGCTGTGTGGTATCGACGCCCTGGTGGCTGCTGGTATGGAGAATCCTGCCGGTGATCGCGTCCAAGAGATAGAATGTGGCGGATGTTTCGCCAACAGCCGTAATTAGAGCGGCATTGGGGGTGAGGTACTTATATAGTACTGAGCGGTTTCCGAGCACCTTGCCAATTGATGCAACTGGGTCGTGTGAAGGCCGGGAAGTGGCATATGTGATCCTCTCGCCTGGTGCGGGGAGGAATTCCCACACGGGCGACTTGGTGTCCTGACTGCTCCATCCGAGGATACGACCATCGCCACTCTGTGTTACGAAGAACCCTGCGTGGTCAAGCGCGCCGACTGGTCCGCCGTTCTCCTTAACTCCGATTGCGGTAGGAGAGGAACTATCGCCGATAACTACAATGGAGCTAACATTCTCAGTTGCGACGGTTCGTCGAATGATGGCTCCAGAGCTGACGTCCAGGGTAACGGAGCTACCATCATTGACATAGATAGTGGCAGTGCCTGGCTGCGTGACAAGAGCTTTAACGTTCCAGGAATCGGCCTCGGCTGCTTTCACGCTCCAGAAGACATCGCCGTGGTTGCTGCTGTCAAGGGCATAGACTCGCCCGTTGTCCGTGGCGACGATCACCGGCTTCGAGATCCCAAATCCGTCGAGGTTAGAAACCTCGTCAGTCAGGAAGCTGGTGACGATACGCTTCGGAAGCTCCTTCAACCATTCCGGAAGATGCTGTAGGTCCCTTGCGTGGCGCTTAACACGATGTATGTACGCCCCGTAAAGGCTTTCATGGCCTTCAACCTCCAACTCGTGCGCCAGGTCTTCCTGGTTGCCTAGTTCGGCCCAGTCAGCCGCCACAGCACCCGATAACGCTTCATACCTGGTCCATCCAGTTAATCCGTTTCGGATCAGTTGCCAGTCGCCGGACTCGAGAACGACGGCAGAGCGGATGGCTACAGAATCGCCTTTCATGGCAACCTCTGCGACCGCATGTAAAGCACGGTCTACGGAAGGAGCGGACTGAGGCCATCGTCCAAGAATACCATGCGAAGCCGATGACACAACTGTCACTTCCGAATCTGTGATCCGCGTAAAGTACACATTGGCATCTTTGGTGCTGGTAGCGAAAACTGACCAGCCATGTAAATAAGGAAGGTCGTAGGCCTTGGATAGAGTTGTAGATTTGAAATCAACATGATACACTTCAGCCCATGAGCCAGATCCGGTCTCGTATTGAACTAGGAAGTGGGGAAGCGAGTTGAGTGTTCTGGGGGCATGGATTTGAATCGACTTGATATCCTCGCCGCTGGTATTGTCAATATTGATCGTGGAGACCTGTTTCGACCCGATGAAGTTGACTTTTAGAGTCTTAAAGGACTTATCCGCCCAGGCAATTAAAGGAGACGCGGTGTTGGCACCGACAAACAAGACGGAATCAGGTGAGTAGACATCGCTATCGGAGTTCAAAATGTGTTGTTGGGTTTGTCGGCCGGTCAGAAGATCCAGAGAGGTCACCTTGATTTTATAACCTTTGAGCAATGCTGGCTGCAACGAAATGTAAAAGATCTCGGTAGAAGAGGACGACACCTGGAAGGGAATATCGCTGCTAAATAGACCAAAATTCCTTAGCAATCCCTGGGCTTTAAAAAGCAAAAATAAAAACACAAACGAATAAGTGCTGTAATAAAGACAAACCTTTCGTCACTGTATTCCCATTTGACCTCTCCCGACGATCCATCGAGCCTCCTGACAACACCAGGTTTGCCCCCGAATACTGCGATCGTATCCCTGATCGACGGAGCTGCGCTGGTATCTTCTAGCTCCAGGAGCTCGAGATCCGCCACAGGCTCATCCACAAACCGGTTCTCCCAAATCAATTTTCCATCAAGAGCGCTCCATGAAGAGATGTAATCCCCCAGTGCGCTAACCATGGCATTGGTACCCGCGGAGGCCCGCAAAATACCCTGGCTACTCTGGTCGGAGGCCAACGCGGGGCGCGAGAGGTTCTGCCTCCACACCAATGCACCATCCTTGGGGTTGACCGCACCGAGAAGCGATTTCTCAGAAAGGGTGTAGAGCAGGGCCGCATTCGACGAGGATGAAGGCTGGAGGAAGAAGGTGGATTGAGACGACGGTACGCCTAGGAGCGCATGGTGGAAATCGATATGGCCGACCTCATCAGGGTAGATGGCGACCGTGGACGGAACGCACGAGGCGAGCAGAAGAAGCGTCGCCTGTAGCCACATTGTTATTAGAATCTGGGCTCCGGACCGGTCATCGGGGGTCGTTGTGGAGGTGGAGAGAAATAGCGACACTTGGTGGTAGCTTTGGCCAAGATTCCAGGTCAACACTCGGCTGCAGGCGGTGATGGAATCCAACCTAACTCTTCTCTCTACAAACAACGCTCGACAGAAGACACTCTGCCTTTACTTTCTCTATCTCAATGTACAACACATCTATTTCTTTTATAAAGTATGACTATCAGAGAATAAAAAACATCTAATATGGCTAGGCTTGAACTTATTTATATGTCAAGAAAACATATTAGGGGAAAAAAGGACCTTTTGTCAAAGTGTGCTATCATTTGGACGCTATTAGAGAGCTTTTTTTAAGGTAAGTTAAACCTACCAAACTTGAATCAAGTGAGGAGGGGTGTTTGAGACCCGGATTTTTTCAGTGAATCTACGATAGCTTGGGGGACAGCACTGGCTTGAGGGTTGGCCAGGGTCAAGAGGAACGTATTGAAAACCTGCTGTCTGTTGCAATTTCTACCTGACCAGGCTCTCCATCATTGTTGTTTGAGAATATTTAATGGAAGATTATCAAAGTAAATTTGTGTGAAGGTTTGAGGTAGTTCTTGGGCTTTGCTTTTGATGTATTTCCATCACTTTTCCTCCTCGACTCGAACCAGAAAGTTTGGGGCAGCTCATTTCAACTGATTACAACAACAAAAGCTTAGAGTATTTCGTAGAAATTTTCTTGAAAAGGGAGAATTTTATATACAAGCTCTACATATTATAATAAATCTAGCTGCAAGTAGTGAAAAAAGTTGAAGTGATACAGACGAAACCCATTTCTTGATCGTGGGTAAACCCTAATTTATAAAGCAGGAGTTATAGATAGGAAAGCCTCATAATATCATTTTCGGGGAGGCAAAAGAGATTAGTAGGAGTCAGAAAACATATTTAACCTGAACCAACCCTCCCACGTATCTAAAAAACACAAGCCCCAAACCTGAAATCAGAGCATCGGCATTAGCCGTACGTATACAAAAACACCCTATTCTCATGCTCATTACTTCATTTCATCCATCATTTTAGTTCCCATCTAGCATCCACCACCTCCACCACCACCTCCTCCTCCACACCCACCACCACCGCCGCCGCCTCCGCATCCTCCTGATGACCCGCCGAAGAAAGCTCCTCCAGCTCCCGTTCTCCCACCGCGACGCTTGTGCCGGGTGTTGTAGTACTTTGGCTTCGGATAGCTATATGTACCGTGATTTCCGGGAGTGTAGTGGGTATTATTGTAGGGCCGTGCGGCCGGGTACTTTTCAGGGTAGACGTGCTTGTCTTTGTAACACATTGTAGAAGATTTTCTTAAAGTTGGACTTTAAAAGGAGGGGTTTTTTGTCTTTGGAAATGTAGAGAGATGATATTGTATCTGTAGGCAGATTTGTAAATGACCTGCAGGCAACAGAGATTCGTGACTGCTTGAATAGATATATTAGGAGTCTTAATTTCACCCAGGAAGAATTGCAGTTTATATATCTTCTTCCAAACACATATCTATAATAAGCGCTGACGTCGCCAGAAGATCAACACCTAGAAAACGAAAGCAAAGCAAGGCAAATTTTTGAAGGGGGGTGAGAAAAAAAACTGGACCCTGAAACCAATAAAATGACAAGTTTCTTTTGACCACATTTTTCTTCTCTGCTAAGCCCTGCAGATGATCTTCGCTGGTGCTCGGTGGTGAGTGGCTGTGGCTATGCCGGGCGTTGGAGGAGGGAAGCCTGATCCATCGTCCAACACACCTTTTAGGGCCGGATCTTGAATGACGCCTGGGGGCCCAGCCAAGAGATGAATAACGCCCGGATCCTTGCGTTGAAGGCCTTGCACAAGGGCTGTTCCACGGGGCAATGGGGGCGGAGTATATTTGCAACCTTGTATTATGGAATAATGAGCTTCATCTGGTCGCAGAGAGACCTGCTCCCTGTTTGAAGATCGGATCATGGGGATTACCTATGTCATAAGTAACCATGGTTGATCATTTGTATTGGTTTGGGTTGTTGTGACTGAGCTCAGGGTTGAATGCGCTTTTGATGGAGTCTTGAATGGGCAAGGTATTTATATCTTCCATATCGTACAGCATGGGATTTAGTAGGTGGAAATCTGAGGGCCTCATGTGTAAAGACGATGCAATAAATTATATGCTATATATTTTTAAAAACGATGAATTTAGCTTTCTGGACTCTTGGTGATATAAACAAGTGCATGCTGGCGAAGTATATCTGGAGCAGAAGCAAAACCCAGAAGCGACTGCAGACTTGGCTATGAACACGTTCTAGAAAATGGGAGAAGGACGTTCTTCGTTTTTATTTTTATTCTTCTAATTCTGATCTTTTATTTTATTGACTCCGGATTTTCTATAGAGGAGGAGCAGGCTTCAATATTTCTTTCTCAAAGGGGGGTCTAAGTATAATTTTATCTATAGGGCTAAAAAACAGTAAATAAAAAAAGGCTATAAAAATGGACTTTGATATTTTGTTCCAGGTTGTAATGTTGTATATGGCGAGACAGGGATCTGAGTGCCTGGAAGAGGTCACATCCTCGACCAAGATCAATATTAGGTATTGTGCCTCCTTCCACCTAGCATCCACAATTGGAGCTTAGTCTATACATGGTATACTTGGATAGTTAAAGCTAGCAGACCATTTCCTATGCTGACCCTGCCCTGGGATCACAATTGCCAACTAGATGGTGGGAAATTTGGGAGGCACGCAGAGGAAAGTTCACCAAGGATAGACAGCTGATCAACTGATCCCGGCCCCAAAATCAATCGTGGGGGAATTGTTTTGAAACGAGCATGCAGCTACCACAAGTGTATGATGCCGCCTCTTGGGCCAAGCGAATATTAAATGAGATGCTCACATCTCAACGTTGCACAATGATTTCCTTCAGGCCGAAGAATCGTCCTTCTGCTCAGCATGTTTTCAAGAGTGAATAGATGGTGAAATGGGCTTTGCCTGAGTACGAGAAGATCCGCAACCCTGTTGCAGCCGAAATAATCATGATAAGATGAGCCGAAGTGAAAACTTGAAGAAAAGGGAAAAATTCAACAATTAGCTAGCATCCACTGATCTCACTACCTCGCCTGGGGGTATTATGGGTGGGATATGGTATCCTGGAAGGCCGAGAGGAGCATGCAGATTTTTATGTCGAATATGTTTGCCTACAATACGTGTGCATATACTCTGACCTACGTACCTGCCTGGTTGGTGTTATAGATAGGAAGGCCTAAGCACTGACCCCACAATGTCCACACCAAAGACAGCTTTTGGCGACGAGAAAGGCAATTTTTGCGATGAGTGGAGTCCCAGGGTGCCTCGAAAGGATGAGGAGCAGGTGGGCAGCAGTTAAATCTGGGCGAAGAACCGTGGAAATGGGTCCAGCCCCAGTCGGAATATTACTCAAAGGGTCTTGGTGCCAAGTCTCGTTGTTCTCTTTCCTGGTATACGGATGTTCAAAAGGCGACATGAATAGAAAGAGTGCGTAGGTAGCTAGCATCGAAGAGAGCCATTATCTTACCATAGATCTCTTTGACTCATATAGCGGGGTAGACAGATACAGCTCTCTCTCCGCTTATTGAGATGAATCTAGATTGCCCTCGGGCATGGCATCGATTCCTTCTTGTCGGCATGAAATCGGCTTTTCCTCCGCTCTCGTCCCACTTACCCCGCGAATCCCCCTTCCTCCCCAAAAGCAATGCCGATGTAGTAAGTTGACCCGTAATGGGTATCTTACGCGCTCACAATTTGGTATAAAGATGGACCTTGGGTCCGACGCATCAGCCCTCGAGGAGGACATCCTTTTTTTCTTCCGACTTCAAACGTACCATAATTCTGCAACATGTCACTCTCCGTACAGGGCAAGACCGCGATTGTCACTGGAGCAGGCTCAGGTACGTTTGAATCCATATCGGCGGAGCTAGTTAGTAGTTCATGATTTACTAAACAGGCTTCATTTGAAGGAATAAACCTGAGTTTTGCCCGACTACTCCTTGAAAATGGATGTAACGTCCTGATCGCGGACTTAGCACTTCGTCCCGAAGCGCAGGCCGTGGTTGACAAATACTCCACCTCATCCCCGCGAGCTGTCTTCCAGAAAACAGACGTAGTTGTATGGAAGCAGCTTGAGGCGATGTTTGAGGTTGCCGAGAAGGAGTTTGGTGAAGTCGATATTGTGTGTCCCGGAGCCGGTATCTACGAACCAGTACGTAACCCCCAAAAGTTGCCCCAAGGAAAATTCCTAGAGAGCATCCGCCCTTACAAGCCCTACAGCATTGGACCAACTTCTGGCACCCACCAGGCTCAGCGGAGAGCCGCGACCAGCCAGACGGTGACCGATATGCCCTCTTGGATATCAACCTGACACACCCAATCCGAACAACCCAACTGGCCATCTCCCATTTCCTTCGCAGTGGAGCCAACCCACGACGCAAACATATTGTACACATCTCGAGTATTGCGGGCCAGACCGCTACCGTTGCGGCTCCAATGTACGTAGCGACGAAGCACGCGATTAATGGCTTTGTCCGCACGATGGCTCCCCTCGACAGCAAATTCGGCATTCGGGTCACGGCAGTGGCGCCCGGAGTAATTAAGACACCACTCTGGACCGATCACCCGGAGAAAATGAAGATGGTTGACGAAAGTGCGGACGAATGGGTTACTCCCGATGAGGTGGCCGAGGTGATGCTGGCTTTGATCCAGCAAGACCAGGTTAGTGAAATCATTGGGGACAAGGAAGGAAAAGGCCCGCAATTCCCGGTTAGTGGGGGAACGATCATGGAGGTATCCAAAACAGCGCGGTTGGTGAATCAGTTCAACGATCCTGGTCCGGTGGGAAGAGCAGGCAACACGGTGTCGACGATAAGCAATGTCGAGAACGAGGCTTTTGACCTGTTGTCTGAGGGCGGCTGGGGGGTCGCCAAATGAAGGGGTGGTGGGCGGGGTGGAGAGAACCCTGTTAGTAGCACAGACTAATTAATACTGAAATGAGACAAATGAAGAACTTTTTAATAATTTTAATAATGACAAGAAATCCCTGGGAATATATTGGCTGGCAGGGAAGATGGTGTCTTGGAGTTAGGCACCCCGAAAGGTTGTTATTATTAACAGAGCCATTTAGCGCAGGTGGCCACTCGTAGCATTTTTGACTTTCGCTCTTTTCGTCCTTATCTTTCCAGAACTCATCATCTCCTCCCCTTCTCTCTCCCCCTCTCTCACTTGTATTCCCAAAAATAAATAACTTCCCTTCCACTCGTTCTGGCCTCGATTCGCTAGTTGGAGTGAAGGGGATGATTATGTCGGCGTTACTGCTCTCTACCTGAATTGGTTGGATTTATCGTGCTTTAGCTGCTTCTTCCCCATCCGTCCTTATCAACCATCGGTCGGTCGCATTCCTGCTCCACCCCCACAACTACCACCGTCCTCCCGCGCAAGATGATGGACGATGAGTCTGCGATAGGGGCTGGCCCTGTGGACGCTGCCAGATCCAGCTCAAGATGGTATGTTTCTCCTGATTCATTCTGATTCGTGTGGTTTACTATACCGTGGCTGAGACGGTCCATCCTGAGATAGGCGCGGAGCCAAAGGGAAACAGAGTTCGGGACACCAGGGCCAGGCCAGTTGGGTCAGTTGTGTGATCAACCTTGTTAATACCAGTGAGTACAGTCCAATTAAGCGATTCTTGTGAAAGTCGTGTTTCCCGACTATCTTCTCTAACATGGCCGCCTGCTTTTTTGATAGTTATCGGTGCCGGTGTTCTTGCCATGCCTCTGGCCGTCTCGCATATGGGAATCGTCCTCGGTGTATTTGTGATTTTATGGTCAGGCGTAACAGCCGGATTCGGTCTCTATCTCCAGGCACGCTGTGCGGATTATCTAGAAAGAGGATCCGCCTCATTCTTCGCACTCTCCCAGATCACCTACCCCAATGCTGCCGTCGTTTTCGACGCCGCTATTGCAATCAAATGCTTCGGAGTTGGAGTCAGTTATCTCATTATCATTGGGGACTTGATGCCGGGAGTGGTCCAGGGCTTTGTTGGAGGTGAACCAGACTATGATTTCTTGGTGGATCGCCATTTCTGGGTGACGGGCTTTATGTATAGATTTCGTCCGCCTTGTGGGAATGGGACTGACTCCGCTAACCATTGACTTTAGGCTGATTATCATTCCGCTTTCCTATCTACGGCGCTTGGATTCATTGAAGTACACTAGTGTTGCTGCTCTAGTGTCCATGGCCTATTTGGTGGTTTTGGTCGTTTACCACTTTGTGAAGGGAGATACTGCCGCCGACCGAGGCCCCATCCGTGTGATTCACTGGGCCGGTGCTGTTCCGACCCTCAGCAGCTTCCCAGTGATCGTATTCGCGTTTACCTGTCACCAGAATGTATGGTTTTCGTCTATCCCCTGTACAGATTGAACAGGATGCTAATCTCGGCACCTAGATGTTTTCGATCTTGAACGAAATTGGAAACAATAGCCATTTTAGGACAACGGGTGTTGTTTTTGCTAGCATCGGAAGCGCTGCTACAACCTACATTCTCGTTGCAATCACCGGCTACCTATCGTTTGGTAACAGCGTAGGTGGCAATATCGTGGGCATGTACCCCCCAGGCCTGTGGGCTACGATTGGACGGGCGGCGATCGTCACGCTCGTCATGTTTTCCTACCCTCTTCAATGCCACCCATGCCGGGCTTCCGTCGATGCGGTGCTGAAATGGAGGCCTAAGCCGCCATCGACTGGCAGCGACAGTTCCCCTCACCGTAACCCCCTCCTAGGGCCGAGAGGGAACCGATCAACGGAGCCAATGAGTGATCTTCGCTTCTCCGTGATTACGACATCGATCCTCATTCTGAGCTATATAGTCGCTATGACTGTCTCCTCTCTTGAGGCGGTTCTCGCCTATGTTGGTAGTACCGGAAGCACCAGCATCAGCTTCATCCTACCTGGAATCTTCTACTACAAGATTTCTGCTCCCGATTCCCCCACCCACCAGCGGTTAATGAAAGAGGACGACGAGGCAGACGAGGCTTTCCTATCTGAGGATAGCGACGGGGAATATGACGGTAGCAGCAACCAGAACCGCCCACTCACCGAAAGTGGCATCTTACGTCGCAATACCCGTACATGGCGCCGAGCCCTGCTCCGCAAACTGAGCCTGGCTCTCGTGATATACGGATTTGTCGTGATGACTGTGTGTTTGATTACTAATTCTCTTTTCATTGCCTCTCATTAAGACTATGTGCATAGTATTGATCTTGGCGTTCCTCTCACATTATAACGAAATATTTTTTTTGGATTATCATTATATCCAGCTCTATTAGACCATTTTGATCTTTGCACTGCTATGTTATTTTCTTAGTGCAATGCACATCCCCTTTCCTTCCCCCCTTTTTCTTATTTCTGGCCCCCTATTTTTTCTTTCTTTCTGTTTCTGCCCTTTTATTTTTGAGATTCTCTGGATTTATAGACCCTTGGTCCTTTTACAACCTGACATTGTTAAGGCGTTGGGAAATGCGATTTGGATTTTCTGCACTGGGCTCATGCTTTTATTTTCTAATGCTGTATAAATCTTCCTTCCTTATACTATATCCCTATCCATACGTTTCCCAGTTGGGAGTAAGGTATCTGTTATATGTCCAAAATGGATGACAACTACCATTGAATTAAAAGGACCGTAGGGTTTTACATTTGGCCAGGTACTAACCAGTGCGGTTATGGCTTGGGTTTTCTTCTTTGATATATATGTAGAGTGTGCATTGCCGATTTATAAAAAGAGCCCCAAGACTGCTTTCTTGGAAATACCATCATCTTATTGGGGGTGAGACAAATAGCTGAACCCAGGGGGAAAAGAATATAGAACGTCCCCATAGCTGCACCATACTTCCATAGGTGGAGGGGAAATTAGGCAAAAAGAGTCACTGGAGAGGTGGAGTTTTCCAGAGAGAGGTAATATCAAATTAAGAATGCGCAATGACATATCCATAGCAAGGCTGAATATCTGAGCTAGCAAATTTAAGGAGAATCGGGCTTGATTAAAGCGAGCGATGTTCGATCTGCGCTACACACAGTGTGGCTTTGGTTGTGTATTGCATTATAGGGGGGGGAAACGGAAAAAGGCTTGGTCAGAATTTCTCACTGACAGGCTCAGTTGTTGCTTTGGTTATTGAGGATTCGCAGGATAGCGAGGAAGAGGTTGAGGATATCCAAGTAGAGAGAGATGGAGGCAGCGATCTCCTCCTCAACATGGTAGTGGCGCATAATCAGCTGGGTGTCGACAAGAATATAGCCGGAGAAGATCAGAGCAGCCAGGCCGCCATAGATGAGCTCAACGGTGCTGTTGAAGGGGAGAAGGACGGACACGAATCCGAACAGAATCAAAAACCACAGCGCGCCGAAGAGATATGGCATCCAGTTCGTGAAGTCATACTTGGTTTGGCAGGCGAATAACGTGAGGGCTACGAACAAACCAAGGGTTAGAATGAGGGCCTGGATCACGATGCGCGCGTCGTAGAACGAGGTCACCACGCTGATCGAGTAAGCTTCCAGGATGGTGAAGCCGGAGAGGAACAGGAGGTTGGCGGGGTAGCTTTTGCGCTTCCAGTATGTGACAAGGAGGAAACCGAGAGCGCCGAAGACAGACACCATCATCAGCCAGAAGTTGGATTGAATCCAGGTACGGTAGCTGGGGCTGAAAAAGGAGATGGTGCTCATCACGGTGGTAAGAAGGAGTTGCACGGTACTATTGAAATAAGAGCTAGTTAGATGTGATTCTCTCTAGTATATTCCGAAGGGCGGGTGCAGCACTCACAGGATCGCATAGACTTTACGGATGAACTGCATACGAATGGGCAAGGTTCCCTCCGCAACGGTACCACCGAACTGCGACCAGTTAGCATTTGTTTATCTAGCAAGTAAGATCTAAAGAAACTGCGCCGCTCGATAGGATACAGACCTTGAAGTCATCGGGAATATTGTCATCCTCGCTGCGAGGCGCCTGGGAGAAATCATCGGTTGCTTGATAGGAGGGTGGGGGCTGAGTGAATTCCCGCTCCTCAAACGAATCCCGCTGAGGAGCTGGTTCATATCTGGCATTTGCAGCCATTATGGTAATACGGTCTGCGCGACTCTATCGATCCGAAAAGTAGCAAATTCTAGGAGCTCCTTGATGAAGGTCGTTAAAGAAAGAGGTGTCATGGATTAGAAGGCTGTGTTTCATATCGATTACATGAACATGTGACGTCGAAGAGTCACATGATGCTGACTGCGCCCCAGACTATACGAGCTCAGCCTTATCCCGTAGAAACCGATCGACAAAGTACGAAGGCTTATGCGCGGAAAATTATTAAGGAGGAAATTCAAGCGATCTTGCCATAAGGATCTATCTTTTAAGCGTATGTATGGTATATCTAGTATATCCTCATATAAATTATGTACCGTAAAATCGAAATACCTCCGCGTGATGAGGCAAGATGTGATAAATATCAACTCGGATACTCCCTACATTGGTTTCTAGATCTTAGTCATGAAATCGCAGGTTCATAAATCTTAATGCCCATGGGGTTCTTCAGATGAGACCTCTTCCTCAATCGCGTCATCTTCATCTCTATAAGGGTGAGCATCCCCCGAGTCTTCTTCGTCACTTGTGTCGTCGGGTGTCTCAGGTGGGCCATGAGCAACAGTACCACCGGATAATTGGTCCGGTCGCTTCTTTCGTTCGAAGTCTTGAGCGTGCGCAGAAGCCATAATAGTCCCCACGCGAGACAGGCCACGGGGACGGAGGGATGCACCTGGGGTGGGTGGCGATGCACGCTCGATGTCGCCTGAAGGAGAGTAGGGTAGCGCCGCTTGTTGGTCCTGAAGCTGCACTGCTTCTGGAGATGGTTCGGCTTCTGGAGGTGAGGCCACTTCATATGGCAGGGGGACATCCCGCGATGCTCGGAAGAGAAGAACATTTGTGCAGTGCTCATTCTCAACTCGAAATATAGTCCACACACCGCGCCGACAGATCTCGGCAAATGACACCACAAAACTAAGTACGGCGGAATGTTGCATGTCGGGGGGAAATATGGCGTAAAATATCCAGTTAAAGCGCACGACGACGTCGACTGCTATAGCCACATAGTAAACCCACACCCTTCGGAAAGCCAAAGCTTCACGTAATAGTGGATGTTTGGCGTACGCATTTCCTAAACTCCAGTCCATAGCTATGTCCCAGACAGAACAATAAACCGCGTTCAGCAGCGCAAATGTGATGAAAGGTGCCTGGAACTTCGTCATCCTGTCTATGCGATACATGCTAAGGGTCGCGTAATAAAGCACGCCAAACATGTATTTTCCGAAGTTGAGGAGATGTGGGAAAACATTCTTCGTGTCTGCGTATCGACGTATGCATTGCAGAGATCTCCAAATAGATGGCAAACATGTGAAAAATCCTAACAGCCTCGAGTGAGATGAAGTACACTGGGGAGACTCGCCCCAGCCTTTCGCGTAAAGACAGAAGAATAGTTCAATGTTCTATTTCTTGTTAGCACCTTGGCACGGGGGAAGTTAGTTCAGATACACTAACCCCCATCGCATAAGTTTGAGAACAGTACATATCGCCCAGGAAGAAATCGCGGAATTCAACAGGATAAAGCCCTGCTAAAAGGAGACGCCACTGTTTTGGTGAGCCTTTTGAGTGACGCAGGAAATGATTAGGTTTACCAACATTGGAATAAGCCCACCACTTTCGGCTTTGGTGGTATAAAATACGTGCCGGGAGGAAGAGCGTAATAATCGTCAACCCCACAAGGACGGCTGGCCAGTAAACATATACGTCATTAATGGATAAAAAGTTAAGCCACATGATCAACCCTAATATGAACAAGAACAAAGAAGGAAGCTGCTTCGTCATTAGCACTAATAAAGGAGATAGAGAGAGAGAAGCAATGGCCATACCTCTGTTAATTGACGCCAATCGAGAGCATGTCTAATATCATATTCGAAAACGAAAACATAGTTGATTTTGGTCTTCGACCAGACCATGCAATCTAAACAAAAGAGCAGGAAATGAAAAACGACAAGAAAAAAGCCACCATATATCTGTACAAGTTAGTTTACCCGTTTTAATTAGGCCAGAGCTAATCAGAAGCGTGAACTCACCTGGAGTAAGAAGCTTGTCCGGACCTGTACTATGGGGTCTGGGTGATGGAGGTGTTCGCTTGCATATATTAAGCCCTGAATGCCGAACAATGCCCCGGCCATTAGCAACAGGCCAGAGCGAAATGTGTTTGGCGAGTAGTCCCCGGACTTTTTCATTGTATGACGCAGTTTTGAAACAGCAATCTTTCGGTTACCACGCGCAAAATACCGAGCATAGAGGTCTTCTGCCGCACTCAGAAGAGTCTCCGTCACTTCGCTCTGGACAAACCACGCTTTGTTGACTTTCTCTGACATGTATCGCATGGGAGGGTGTGTATCAACAACCTTGTCGTACTTTTTATTGATCTTTCGGAAGGCGGTCCTATTGAGATAGGCATAAGCTTTCAAAAGCTCTACACCGCGGTAGAACTCCTGAAGCGCGTATTTGAGTTTCCTTTTCGCAGAACGATAAGGGACGTCGAATTTTGAATGATCCTCCGGCTGGCGCGTGAAGTCCCTACGACCCATGACGACCTCCGGGGTTTGCGGTTGAAAACTCCCCGGTGTACTTAGCTCTGCCAATGCCTTGGAATTTTTCCCGATACGTCGCCCTGCCAGAGCATCCTTTAAGCGGCGACTACTAAAGCCACCAAAGCTATCAGATGGTTGGTCATCGCCATTCTGATTCTGAGATTTTTTAGTACTAAACAAAACCTCTTGGATCCTCTGGTCCCGCATGGTATGAAGTTGTTCCCGTAGGACTTTTAAGCGTTCAGTAGCTTCTTGTTCCTTCATTAGGTAAAAGGACTCGATTTTAGACAGCTCCCCGTCAAGAAATGCAAAAAATTCGTCTTGCTTGCGCTCAAATTCGGAGGACGGATCGGTTTGGCCCCATTTTTCAGGGGATTCCGTGTATGACAATACCCGCTTAAGAAGGTGGGACGTTTTTCGAGTAGATGAACCTGAGATGGTGTTTCTCTTGTTCCCTCTGTTTGTACCCGATCGTTTCACCGACGGACTTTGATGTGTCATATCCGTAGGCACAGTCCTCGTACTACCGTGCCGGGAGATAACAGGGGACGGGGTTTTTGGGACATTACGACGGTCGATGCGATGCTCATGTAAGCGGTCGTCTACTTTGAGATCAATTGCTGGGTCAGGGAGTTCCAGAGATGCTACTTCTGATGCCCCGGCATTCGACGGTGGTGTTGTGACTATACTTCCATAGCTACCAACTACTGCGGAAAACCGGGAGCCGGGTACCCGTAGTGGCTGGCGCTCGTTCCGGTGGCCTGGGGTTGAGCGGGATGTGAAACTTGGGCTCTTTACTGGCACCGAGAGAGTGTTATCGGGATCAAGGGCCTCGAGCCGTTTTTCTTGCCGACGTAGAGATGCGGAGCGGTTGGAACCAGCCGGGGTATTGAGGTGATCGCTATGTCCAGGTTCAGAACGCCGGAGAGAGGGATGGGTAGGAGTTCGATTGGCTTTTTGGATTGCTCGTGAGATCGCCTTAACTTTCTTTTTTCCCACCTGAGATGAAGAGAAAGGTTAGTACGCAGGGAGTTGAAGTTTCAAGGAAGTAGAGCAGAGCACATGTACCTTATAGTCTAAATATTTAGCACGCCATTCTGGAACTAGCTCTTGCTCCAATTCTCTAAATAGTGATCAATCATCAGCCACAAGGAACACTCGTGCAATCTGTGAGATGACTAGGGTCTACTAACTTGGCGAATTTCATCCTGGGGAAGGCGGGGGGCAAGCATGATACTTGTAGAGTTGAAGGAATCAACTAGGGGAGGCCGTTAGGCTTTTAATAAAAATTTTTAGATTTTTTTTCGTCCTCGCCCAGCCGTTATCAAGGATTGGCGAGAACCTGAGAGGGCGCGGGGGGAAAGAATTGGCTTTTCCTAGTGTTATATCAACATCACGTATTGCAACGGGTTCTCGACCATCCCAGCGGCCCAGCTATTCGGAAAAGAGTGGAGATTTGCAGGGAATCAAAGACACTCTATCGTCCTGTGGGTAGGAGGAAATCGGAAAAGAAAAAGTTAAAAAAATTCAAACGAAAAAAAAGATCAGATCCAGCTTCACATCAACCACGCAGGAATCGCCCTGCCGGGTAGGGCAGATGGGCGGCGATTAGTGAGTTGTCGGCAGGTCGTGTTTCGCCAGCTCAACATGACGGTGGACTCATGCTCTGGAAGGAGTTCCTGGTACCACCAAATTCGAACCAATGGTATGGTAGTGCGAGCCGGGGCATGCGAGCAAGACCCAGCCGTTATCCCTGCAGGCGAGCGTCTGATAGGCCCGGACTCCGGCACGTGCTGTATGCCATTCGTTCGATTGCACACAGCTTGGTCACCACTCTTTGGTTGGCTGACATTTTGCGGACAAATTATCCAAACAAGGTATTCTGTATCTCCGTCCAGGGATCCATCATTTGGTGGAGGTGTGGCGCGACCGCTTTACCTTGTTAGGATGACCCCACGCCCAGGCCTGAGATTCACAGTACCTGATGTGGTCATCATTTCACAATACCTCGGTTTTTGTGGACAAAACCAGTTTTACAACAAGCCAAAAGAGCGTCAATTGCTTTGGGCAGCTTCAAAGACCCGCGGATCTCTTGGGCGCCTCTAGATACTCCTTACTGTTACTAGTTGAAATTAGTACTGCTCAAAGAATTCTTGTATCCGATCAGCAAATGATAATCCTGTATATTGCCTTACCCGGTGGAATCCTACATAGCTGCTTCGTCTCTGGGCAAACCTAGGTTGCAGGGCTCGTGGTTCTGATTAGAAAAACAATTGGTGTTTGTTTTATAAGATGATTATTATTATTGTTATTAATTACATATACAGCCATGAAAAGAAATGGAAATGAAAATGCACAATATGGATCATCTAGTTGATCACCCGAACGGAATCCCTGGACACTAGGGCATACCTCATCGCTTTCTTTTCTTGTTCACAGCCTGGGCCTTCCCTTTTACCTTCGTTTAAGAGCGAGTATTCCCATCAGTTCCCTGGGCAAGCTTCGTCTCTTGAACCTCTTACCTTCTCCTGCAGGTAACTCCACCGGCCCCACTCTAATCGGTGTTGCAAGAAACCAACGATAGAAAAGTTCAAACGGTGCTTCCGCGGTCGTTTTGAAGCTATACGGCCTGCTTCGGGCGATGACTAGGCTGGTGTTATTGTGGATGTGTGGTTGCAGAATTCAACCTGTGCAAATTAGAAATAACGTAAAAGTTCTAGGAAGAGGAAGCACAGGGGTGCACAGGGTGTGAGCAATAATTTTGGAAAAATCCTATCTACAGGGCGATTTCCATACTTTTAGGATGTACACAAGCTCGAGTAGGTGAGGATAACCCTCCAGACACTCCTCAGGATATCTCATGGGCTGTTATCGCGACGGTATGAGGGGACCGGTTCTCCTTATACCGATTTAAACTGTGCATACTATGGTTCAAATCATCGAAGCCGAATTTCTCGATGGTAGGATCATCGGGGATTATTGATATTGGAAGGGCTGTTAAAATCCAAGTCACGCAAACGCCACTTACCTTGGTACTTTGCAATATATAAAGACTTACTTGATGGTCCAAACCCAACCAAACGGATTTGAAATGGTGTCCCCATGCCCAATAAGAACACTCATGCGAGCTAGGTCCATATGATGCCAATGAAACCCCCCCACATTTGCTTATTCGTGGGTCTTTTTGCCCTCTTCGATCATGATATTGTAGTCACCGATATCTACTAGGTACCCCGGAATTTTGTTTTCATCCGTCGCCAATTCTTCCCCGTGTACCGGGTCATTATCGAGAGACCTATCTGTCAGCGACTCGAAAGAAAGTGGAACAGGAGGTGACGATGCCCCAGCCTCTAGATCCAACTCTGACGGCTCAATGCTATTATGTTTACAGGTAGAAGGCCTGACAAAGCCACCCTTGTATTTAAAAACCCACTTGAACTTCATAGCAACAATGACCTAGGCACAAGTTCGATGTTGCTCCTATGGCTATTGCTGTTGCTTTGATAACAGAGCAGAGTTAGGTTTTTTTTTTTTTTTTTTTCGATTTTGGAGAGAACGGAGTCCTTGTATTGTAATTCAATCCGTGAGGATGGGAGTAGGTCCAATGATACTAGTACCTACTGTTGATATATGTAACTTAGGGATGAAAACGCACCTTAGGAGTACTAGTACTAACTCGAAGCTTGAAGTATGGTGGGGAGGGGAGATGGTATTGTGTGAGCACTTTTTAGGACCGCCTACTTCCGGATATCTTAGGTTCTCGTAGCTACTCGTACTATATAAATCCACTTTGGTTATCAACTAATGCAATTCATGGATCATAGCTTGCTTCATCTAATTACAGCGCTTCTTGGGCGATATCCTATAGTTTTCATGTCCCTATTTTATTGCGAAATGGCAATATCAGGCTATAATATATCAAGTACCCAACCTTTCGTGCCGACCACAGTGATTGAGCGTGAAAGTACTCTCATACAACTTGAAGTACTGGACAAGTTTTTGTTTTACTTTTCCTTGATTTAGGCTATTCTGATTCATGGTGGGCGCAGTTTCTGCATGGTGTCAGTGATATCCTTCGCATAAAACGACTCATTTACACTGAAAGAGTTCTCCAATTTTTCAGGTTAACTCAATTCCTTCTCCCACCTGCCATCAATGAGTTGAATATCGCATGGAAAACCGGGGGAATGGCCCAATTGGAAGCCTGGTGTGGAGTTTCGGGAGCTTCATCAATTAACCCAAAAAGGTTATGGCCATGCGACTGATAAGACCTTGGAAGGAATCAGGTAAGATAGTCTTTTTCGAATGGGGTTGAATTCGAAAATCTCGATCCTCATTAGAGAAGTCCTCTTAGTGAGTGAAGTAGGAAATTCCCCATCTTTTTAGAGCGCCAACAAAGAACCAGAACGGGTCGAGGTTCCCTCACCAGTGATGAAACCACCACAATAATCTGTCAGGATAGGATAACTGGAGGGTAATTATTTTTCGGAGTGTGGCTCACCAATATGGAAAGGCCCATACGCATCGAAATGTCTTAGGTTGATTGCAGCAATTGTCTAGTTTTCGTATGTCAGTGTGGGCGCTAGAGCTCAAGGTAATGCCTTTTTCTGTCTTTAAGCCACATGGGGAATCTGCGTTTCTGCAGGTAGACCATCGAGCTTGCGCTGTTTGGCCTGTTGATTACACTCTGAGCACTTTAGATGAGTTTCGAGTTCAATTTGCGAGGGGTCGAAGCTTTTTACAAGAAAAGTAACAACGCTGGCGAAGAATTATATGGAATTCCACAGCAAGAAAAGCAAGTTCAAAGAAAGATAGCTGGTAAAATGCCTCATAGTACGGTGGGGGCAACAATCGGTCATCATGAGCACAAACTTCTCAGAAAGCCAAATTTGAAGTTAATGTGGGAGCTCGCCCCAATGTGGCCTGTGTGAAACACGTATCTGCAGGAGAACCAAGAAATTACTAGGTAGACACTACTGGACCTGAGTCGGTAGAGAGTTCAAAGTTCAAACTTAGTTTTCGGGTTACAATGAAGTGCGTATTAGCTGTTATTGTTAAAAGCTGGTATCTTCTGGATGACCTACGCCTCGACCTCGCCATGTCAATAATAATGGGATGACAAGAACTGATAGCAAACTTTCCCCACAGGTAGCGAGCTTGGATATTTGAAAATCCGAATTGTTTTTTGGAAGAAGAGAAATGTGGACACTATCGTATTCCTTTTTTATGAAAATGTGATCAAATTGATTGTCTGATGCATTTCCCCGTTTAGTCAAAAAATAACGACAGGTTTTTGCGGTCAGAAACCTGGGCTCCAAGCATGTTTTTTTAATGTACATTTTTGCTGCAGATGCCGTGGCAAGGAATAACTGTTAGCCTCGTGGTATCATATCATATGTTACCGTCGAACAAAATAAAAAAATCGGGGGTCCTTTTCCCACGCGGTCGCAATACCCTCAACCTCCAATATGACAGCTGTGGCTTGTCGGGCGAGTGTACTGATATCCTCTTGAAGAGAATGCAGAACCTCCGTCCGTGTCCACGGTTTCTCCGCATACGACCACGATCGGCACCTGGACGCCTGCACGCGGGACTGTGGCCAATCTTCAGCCCTTTTCAATACTCTTTCACAGCCTCCTCCACGCCGGCCAACCAGTAATCGAGACACCGGGCACTTATCCATGGGTAAACTTGCTGTCATCCCTATCGCTTGTCTTGTTTGTCAGTCCTGACGTTCCAATATCGAACTTCGGTTTATTGTATCATTCTGAGAGCTATCGACTGATTTTAGGTACATGACAGAGTCAAATTCCTTTATCGAGTGGGTTCGCTGTTCGTCTCCCACACCTCCGGTTTTGGATCTTTTCCTTGTCCTTTACCATCTTAATTATTTCCATCCGTCCGCCCATCATTTCATCATTTCATTTCCAATCTCCATAAACGGGCTGGGCCCACAGCCAAAGCCCACCGCCAAGTGAACCAACCGGATCGCCGCCCAGCTCCACTTTCCCCCCGACCTTTCTCCCTCTCTCGCTCTCTCGCTCTCCATATCTCTCTTCGCCTCAATTTGGCTTGTGTCACGATTCCCTTCTTCCTTCCCCGTGTCCTCCTTGTGTCTGTCGCGAGTGATTATTGCCTCTTTCTTGTATCTTTCCGGTCGCATGGCCATCTTCAGCCTTCTCCGAACCAGTCTTTAACTGCTCGGTTCCGGATCTGGCCCATCTTCGCCCCATCTCTTCCCAGTCCGCCTCCTTTCTTTGCCTCAGGCTTGGGTCGTTGTTTCATCGGCTCAGCTTCCCGCCCGCCCAGTCACCTCAACAAAACAACCACACATCTGCTTACATTCCCACGCGGTAAACATCGGGCTATCTTTTTTTTCTATTTCCCTTCATTCTCTACACGCGCAGTCCCCATAGTCATCGACATCCCGGCGCCAATTGTACCTATTCCGGCCTTGAGAGATCCCTCAACATGGCTTCCAACGATCGCACACAGTCAGATGTTCCCGACCCTACGGCAAACGTCGGTGATTCGGTATCAACCACCCCTGGTCCTGCCCAGGAAACTCAGCAACAACTCCCCGACCCAGTGTCATCATTAGAATCAAGCAAGCCCCCGAAAGACTTGCCCCCTCCCGATAATACCCCGGAGGAGAATGGGGTACCCGAAGCCCCGGGGACAAATCCAGACGGTAATGACGATAAGGCTGTCCCCGCTCCTGCACAGCAAAGCAATTTAGAGACCGCTCCCTCCGCCACTACATCGCCGGAAGATTTAGGGGAGCAAAAGGTGGCCGAGTTATCACCAAAACAATCGGATTCCTCACTGAACGAATCAGAGGATTCGGGCCCATCCTTGACTATTACGCTTCTATTAATCACAGGTTCACGGCATCCGTTCAAGATTGATGCAAAATACCTACGGAAGCGGGCTGTTAATGTAGAGAATTGCGACCCTTTTGCGATGAGTGTGTATACACTGAAGGAATTAATTTGGAGAGAGTGGCGACAAGGTATGCTTAGGATTCCAAAACAAAATTCAATGCCAAATGGCGTGTTTCTAACGAGATTGTAGACTGGGAACCACGGCCATCATCCCCTAGCTCTATTCGACTAATTTCTTTCGGAAAATTACTTGACGATAAGGCTCCTCTATCAGGTATGCGCTGCTCCTACCCCCAGACCGTGCGATATCTGTGCTGATTCCCAGGACTAGACTCTAAATTCAGCCGTGGGGCCCCTAACGTAGTCCATATGACAGTGAAACCACAGGAGATTGTTGACGAAGAAGACGCCAAGGGGACCAAGGCCCAGTATACGCGGGACCGGGAAGCCAGCGAGCGGAGCCCCAGGTGTCGCTGTGTCATCCAGTGAATTGACTTCCTTAAAATTCGCCTCGGCACCAAGAGGGTTGGGTTTGGGGGTGAATTTGATCTTCAGCGCCAACGTAGCCCGATAATCAGGGTCTATGAACTGATCAATCCTGTCAGACGTCGACCAGTGGGAAAATCGACCCGGTGAACCCAATCAAGGGTTTCATTGACCCACAAAACACCCCGTTTTATTTCCCTTGCCTATTTTGTCTGGGATCTGCCTCCTTCCCTCATCCGCCCGCGTCTAAACGTGCTCATTGCTGCGGTGCTTGATGAGAGATGCCGCTTCTCTTCGGCTACTTATTTATCGGACTTTCGGGATGGCGTTCTGGATTTTTAGGCTTTGCTTTTCCAGCGCTGCGTCATTTGTTGTACCTGAGTCGAGCCTAGTCCGGTCCAGTGATCTCCCTTCGTGCTGCATACCCTTCTCCGAGAGACTTCTTGCCTCTCGGTTTATCCTACCAACTCCCCCATATACCCTATTTATTTTATCTCCCTTTCCTCATTCCTTGTGGTCAGTTCTGTGTCCACCCATATCGTTGCTATCTATGGTCGACTTCTGATATATTCCGGACTCGGGCCGTTATTTGGGTTCATCACCCTGCCCTTCGGGCAGTTCTGCATATTTCTCTTTCTCTGTGTTTTTCTTCGATGTCATACTTTTTCTTTTCCTTTCCCTTTCTATGAAATTCAATCATCTATCTAACCCAAGGCTTGCATTTTCTTCCCCATGGTGTTTCTGGGAGACCCAAGTCACAATCATCCGAGTTTCCCCATTTTATTTTCAACAGATCTCGCGCCTGGCATGGTGAGACAAAGTCCGTGCAACCATTTGGGGTCATGTCAAATACCACCTGAGTTCACAGAGGCCAAGAACAGTCATAGTGTACAAACATATATTTGCACATACTTAAATCTGCAGGATGCCTCGACGAGCTCTGTATCTGAAACCATTCTTGGAGTATAGCTCTACGGAATAAACACTCCCGCACTTACCGGGTATCTTTACAAGGAGTTTTCCAAATTGGGAAGTTTAGTCTGTGAATTTCTAAAGTACCCTGTATTTTCCTCACAGGATATCTATAGGGATAAGGTCATTCAAAAGACGCTTAGTATGAAGCACCCGTATCAAATTGGCCAGTCATGAGGAACCCCGTATGAATGATCCTAGCCAACAATATTTGAGAAAGAGCAAGAACGACCCCGTAAAATCAATTAAAAAAAAGAAAAGAATAAAAATAAAATATTTCGGTTTAAGAATCGATCCGCAGCCTCTTCTCCATCTCATCGTGGAAAGCAGGTGGCTCTCTGAACTCGTCTCCTGCACAAACATCGACCAAAGTTAGCACCACAGTGCAACAAAGCATCGCGGTAGAAGAATTGAAAGAAAGAGAGAAAGCACAAACCTTTGAAAACATCCTCCCAGCCAATCTCCGAATCCCTGCCACCGAGTACCAAAATATCCTCATGGACATTACCCCCCTTCATCCCGCCCAGAACAGCAGGCCGGAACGTTCCATCCCGAACGATCTTCAGCTCCATTCCTCGCCGCACGGGTTCCGCGATACCATATGCACGGCGTAGTGACTCCATCTTCAGGGCATCCTGGGTCTGGCGCCAGGCGAGCAGACGGGCCTCCAGTGGGTGTGTGGAGGAGGTAGCGGCGGTCTGGGCGGAGGGAGGGCCCACGGGGGCGGGTAAGGTGATATTATCGCGGAGGGTGTCGGGGAGTCCGGGGGCTGAAGGAGCGCCTTTTGAGGGATGTGGGAGCGAGATGGGAATTTGTTGGCGGGTGGTGGTGTTGGTGGTTTGGGAGCGGTGGGCGGTTGGGGGTGCGATGCGGAGAGACTATTGAAGGATCTGTTAATGGCTGGTTTCTGTTCTCAATTTATCTTGGCAAGGAGGGGAAGGAGAAATGGTGTGAAGGGCAAGGGGTGTGCGAATGTATTGATGAGGATGGTGAGGTGTTCAGTGGTGGTGGTGTTGGATGGGCTGCATACCATGGTGCTGATGAGGAAGTGCTAGGAGACGACGAAGAACTGTTTAAAATTCGATGGAGGGAACGGAATTGTGTGCGTAATCAAATATCCTTGGTGAATATTGTATTAGTATAGGGTGGGGGAAGGAGGAAGTATGAAGCTGAAGTTGAGACTGGGGGAGAGAAGTAGGTAGTGAGGATGGTAGCTTTCTCTGACATCGACCGATGCTGCTCCAACCTGAAGGCTGCCGAACAAATGGCGCGTCTAGGCAGCTCCTCGGGGATGGCAGACAGGCCAACTGCGTCGTCTACTCACTAACCGTACCACGTGACACGATCTCGAAATTATTGATTCTGGATACAAGCATCTCCAGTCTTCCCAGGCGACATAAAAATACAGATCCATTGCGACCTCTCCACTGCACCACAAACCGCAAAGATGCCGCAAATATTTTCATCGCTGGCCCTCCGCACCCTGCGGACGATCATCCAGCGCCCTACCCTCTCCGCCATTCCCCAAGCCGCACAAATTAAACCCTCATCTTCCCACTTGATGATGATTCCCCGATTCCAACCCATCCTCCGCACACCAACCGCCGTGAGGGCAAGCAGGTCGAGAATTCTTTCTATCCGACAATTCTCCACATCCCCTTTTCGACAGGCGACGTACAACCAGGTCCGTCGCGGGATTCGTGGATCGCAACAAGCTCGACGCTCCCGGTCTCCGGCGCTCATTGGCCGTGCCCAGATGAAGGGTGTTTGCTTGAAGACTGGTATTACGAAGCCGAAGAAGCCTAACTCTGGAGAGAGAAAGACTGCGAGGGTTCGGTTGAGTAGTGGGAAGGTTGTGACCGCGTATATCCCTGGTGAAGGTGCGTTTCATTCTTCATGATGCTTCTTTTTCATCGCGGGTTAGGCTTGATCGAGGGTTTTTTTTTTTATTGGTTAATGTAATGCTGATATTTCGTTTGTTTGTGCGTGTGTATAGGCCACAATGTCCAGCAGCACAGTGTTGTTTTGGTTCGGGGGGGCAGAGCTCCGGATTGCCCTGGTGTGAAGTATCATTTGGTTCGGGGTGCAATGGACTTGGTAAGTCTTCTCCTTCTCTCGGGGTTTTCTCCCAGAATGAGGGGAGATGAGTTGGATTATCTTCTAACTGAGATTGATCTAGGGTGGCGTTTCTGCCCGGCTGACGAGTAGGTCCAAATACGGTACCAAGAAGCCGAAGCGGGATTAGAATTTTGGACAGCAGAGCGAGAGACTAATTTCTTTTATGCGATTTCTTTTTTCTGCAACTGTTTTATTATGGCGCCATAATGGGAATATCGAACTCCGAATAGCCTATCTTTTGTACCAATATTGCCCCTATCGAATGATATGTACTGGACTGTGTACTGCCAATGCGCACTTTTATACTTTTGATTAGTATATTTTAAAAAGACTATGTACAGTACATTTATGAAAATAATTGTATCAAACCCAAGCCCAACACCCATTATTTTGCAATGCCCCAAATGCCAGAAAGAAATAAGCCCCACCGAAACCCGCAATGCTCCGCAGAATAAACCCATGTATCGATATAAAAACGCCAGTCAGTATGAGGGAGGGGGAGAAACATATAATAAAAACATGGGAAACGATTTGCGCTTCCCAAGGTTCGCTCAAATGCCACATAAAATGGGGGAAAACGTTTGAACCTTGCATCAAGACTTTCACGATACTGTTTTAAATGTTGACGAGAAACTTACGCTTCTCGTAGAAACGGCTGTTAATTGATTACCTAGGCGGCTTTTCGGATAGTCTGGCCGATAGTCTGTCCCAGAGAGCCAGACTGCGCCAAAGCAATCGTCGACTGTTTTGAATCACTAGTAACCGGGTTTGAGGGCTAATTGCAATGACAACACTGCCAATAACGAGTGCCGAGAGGGAGATCCCTCCCAGCACCGCTAGTCAACTGAACTCCTCGTATCCCGGAGGTCTCGGGATATCGTGAAGTTTGTAATATCGGGATAGGCCTGCAGGATTGCGAATTAGTGGAAGATCATGAACAAATGGGAAGTGGATAACTTACAAGAATATCCTTTCCAGTCAAAGCTGTCCCGGGGGTCGCAGTGGCACTTGAGGTCCAACCTTAATTCCTCACTAACAGGGCAGTGAGTGAATGGAACGTGATAGTAGGCAATTTCATTCCAAAATTGAATCTGCTCCTTCTTGAGCAGAATACCGGCAGCGATCGTGTGGACTGGAGCATCACCCCATCGCTCGTAGTAAAAGCCACCCTCACGGTCAAGGTGCTCAAAATAATCCATGTATTCCTTCGACCTTAACCAATCCAAGCTTCCAATTTCAAAATTTGACCACTCCACGTAAGATTAAAATTAGCGGCTCATCTTGAAGGGGAAATCGTTAAGCGGAGACTCACAAAGTGACACTTATTGTACGTTTTCCCACCATCATCGCTTAAAAAATCCATTGAGTTTCCTTCGGCAACGTGTTCAGGATGGTTGCTCATGAAGTTCTTCACAGTGGGCCAAAGGGTTGGGATCGTGCCGATGTATTCATACATGCTGATCACAAAGCTATACTTCTTGTCGTTCTCCTTCATGTGCCGGAATGGATCGAAGGCAACGTCACAAAATAGCTCCACGCTGGGCTCCACTCGCCAGTAGAATTCATAATTCAGAAGTATTGGGTGGCGGAAGAAAAACCCGGACTCGTACCGGCACATGTGTCGATAGCTCTCTGAATCACCATAGATGATATTCTTCCGTTTCATTTCTTCGCGCACTGTCGCCGCTTTGTCCAGGTCAATCCATTCGGGATACGACCAGTGCTCCTCGGGAATGATCCCATAATGAGTGTTTCCCGACACCAGCGAAGTGGTGATGCGCTTGAAATCATCGTCGAACTCCTCATCGTTCAAGAAAACCCAGTCATAGTGGTAATTACGATTGAAGCGATCTTCAAGCTGTCGTATCGACTTCGCTATATCCCAAAGGTCCGAGTTTCGAGACAGTGCAACGAAAGTCGCATTTACACGGGGAAGCGGCTGGAATGGCAAAATCACTTTTGAAATTCCTGGCATCTTATCCTCGGCGGGTTCCGGTGTATCGTCGGAGGGCGATGCTGCCGCGGACGGCGAGCTTTTTAAAGCCGAAGGGTTTAATGCTGGCCCGATATTTTCCGGGAAAGGAATTGAGCTTTTGGAGAGGAAGAAAAAAAGCGAAAGTGCCTATTAACCCATGCGAAAGGTATTAAAACACGGCCTCTCATACTGGTACAGCAACGGGCCAACTTACCACAACGGCAAAAACCAGGTATCGCACATGGAAGGACGTCATTTTGATTGAGGAGCCACTGCCAGCCCCTCAAAAGAGTTTATTGAATCAAGGAAAGTGGCTGTCTGTCGGGGAATGCGGATTCGCAAAGGCAGCGAATCGATCAGGGGTTACAAGCCAATGACAAACAGGACAATAATGGAAGAGGCCTGGGAATCGAATTCGACCCCCAGAAAAGCGGGAAAGGAGCGGTTTGCGAGCCTGGTCTATGGGAAGATCGGATTTGGCGATAACCGGGCGATGTTCGGCACCTTCAAGGTGCAGCGACGAGGAAGATATAAGGAGTTCCCAAGTACCCACAGGACTCGCGTTCCGGCGACTCCCTTGAGAGAAGTATAAAAAATGTTGAGTTAATTGGGAGAAATGTGGGGATCAACTTGGGATTATTTTTGGACAAGTAGAGAAATAAACCCGTTGAAGAACAATCATGGAAAGATCCAGACGGATGCAGCGAATTGGTCTGCATCATCTCATCGCTGAGCCTCCCCCAGCATACTTGCGATTGGCGGGGCGGAATGACATACCTACCACTGGCAGGTTCAGCCACCGACTGCTGGGTCCAGAACGAACAGAATCCATTAGTCTGGGCGGGCAAGGAGATTGATCATTCGGTAAAGGTGGTTTCATCTTGAAGGTGGATAACATCGTACCGATCGATAAACAGCTCGAACTTGCTGTGCAATCGCTTTTAATTTCCATGGGGTATTTGGGGGCCTTAACCTTCGTGACGATCCATGCTGCCTTAAGCATACTAATTTGAGAAGCCGTCCAAACATCCATTTTTCATCAATGAAAATATCAATATTAGTATTTTTTGGAATCAAAAAAAAGGACGTTTTTTTTTTCTCCTCTAGAATACGTAGCAGTTCCAACCAAGCCACTGGAACCACGTAAAAAAGCACAGGCTCGAACTGAGGATACCCAATGTCCCCTTACTGGTACGTGGACACGGGGGCATCCCATACTACTTCGATGCCTCAGGCACCAAACTGCCTAACCAGCAACCGTAAGGTCCACCTTAAGCGGGCGGTTGATATCAACCCGAAACTGACTTCATCCCGCACCACCAGAATTATTATGCTGTGGTAACCTTTCCTCCCTCCCACCGCTCCCCGTCCACCTAGCCGCTGAAGATGTCCTTCTTCGGCTTCGACACAACCCTTCCGAGGGATCGAGCTCCCCCGGGAGGAAAGAGAGGCATTTTTGAAAACCCTGATCCTTTTGCTGAAGTTGCTCGCGCCAGAGGACAGGCACACCATAACGACGGCGATGACGACGTGTAAGCGACCCCCACTTCCAGCCTCGGTCCCAAACAGTGGTATTTCGCAATTTCATTGGGCTTTTTTGTGGCTGACCATTGCCTTTCTTGTTTCGTTGATAGGATTGATTTTGAAGACACCTACGATGGTCTGGGAGACCAACTGGACGATGACCAGGACGCATTCAACGACGATACTTTTGGAGGAGGCGAGCTTAGCTCTGCCCCCGTTGGTAAGGACTTTGATTTCTTTGGGAAGACAGCTCAGGTTGCGGATGCCATCGGCGAAGAGCAAGTTCGCTATAGCCTCCAGAATCCCGCTCTTGCCCCTACGCCAGAGGGAATCCCTGCCGCTGTTGCCAGTACCGCTCCACAGCAAAAGCCAAAGCGAACCGGATATGAAAAGTACCAAGATCCTGGCTATATACCTGATCTTCAGGCCAAGTCCAGCGTCTGGGGCGTTCAGAAGAAGCCTGAGCCCGTGCCCATGCCCGCGCCCGCGCCTATGCCTATGCCTATGTCAATGCCTATGCCAATGCCTATGTCGGTGCCCATGGCCACCATACAGGCGAAAAAGATGCTGAGCTTGGAGGAAGTAGAAGCACAACTACGTAGCCATGGCATTGCTCCGATTCCAAACCAGAGCCAGCTCCCTATGTCCCTGCCACCACAGGTGGCCGAGCAACTTCACCAGTTGCAACGAGCTCAGCAAGTCCCTAATCTTCCGGAAGGTTTCGCACACTTGCCTCCCGAGTACCTCCAAGCCCAGTTCGCCAAGGGTGTACCACCCGGACAGCTGATGCATCCACAGACAATGGTCCCGGAGCCATACCCCCTCCCAGCTCATTCGCCCAATGTCCCGTTGCATCTACTACGTGATCCCAGCGCCCCGCCTCAGCACATGTCACCTATTCAACATCAAGCAGCTCCATCACGAGGGCAACGGCCACCTCAGCCACAACCACAGCAAGCCCAGCAGCAACCACCTCCCCAAGGTAGGGGGCCAAATTCCCAACTACCACTGATCACCAACCCTCAACAGCTGATGCATCTATCAGAGGACCAGCGCGCCGCCTATCTAGTAGAGGATGCCAAGCGGGCAAAGCGAAATCATAAGATATTCCTCCTCTCAAGGGGCAACGGTTTAATGACCCCCCAGGACAAGAATTTCATCACGAGGATTCAGTTGCAGCAGTTGGTAGCGGCGGCCGGAAACGTTGCCGACCAGGATTCTGAGGCTGTCTTGGCAGAGGACTTCTATTATCAGGTTTACAGCCAGATCCGAGGGGCCCCTCGTCAGCACCCGCACCAACCCCTTGGTCACTTTGCGCAAACCTATCTTCTCCAGACCGGCAATCGTATTGGGGGCCACGGTTCCCGCAGGCATGGCCAGAGCGCGGACAATCACATGCAGAGGATGCAGCAGCAGGTCCAGCGCGCGGTTGAAGCTGCTAAAGCTAAACCGAAGAACAAGCAGCTTATTATTGAAGGCAGTCTGGGTAAAATATCCTTCAGTAATGCCAAAACACCTAAGCCTATGCTTAATATCAAGCGCCCCGAAGGTTCAGAGGGTGCCAAACCGGCCAAGAAGCCACACACAGATCTAAGCCTCAGTGATCGAAAGTCGATCTTGACCAACCTCGAGAGTGTTTATAGCACATTGATGGAGATGGAGGACATGGAACGGACGATGCCTCCCCCGCCAGACGAGAATGACCCCGAGGCGATCCAGCGTCATCTGGAGTGGCGACAGGACATCCGCTCCCTCAATCAAAAGCTGTGGGAGGGACTGAAAGTTATGGATCCTATTGTTCCAAACTCCAATATTCCACATCCCTTCATTGCTTTCCTTTCTTATCCCAAGGGCAAAAAAGCCATCCCGCGCATATTCCGACACATTGACCAGGAACAGAGGGTCACTATCCTCACCATGATTGTCGTTCATCTGGATTCTTTAGATGTTGTTCGACGAGCCCATCCCGTACCCGGGGAGAACCAACCTTCCCTGGCGGTCCGGGAAGCCATCGACCTCTTTTCTCAAGCAGTGATGCCCAGTCTTCTGGGTTATGTGAACGAAGCCCCGTTCAATATCATTATTGGGCTTTTAGGTCTGGTTATCGCCCAGACGCATGTGCAATTCGTCGCTAAGACTCGCATTGGGCTGGGAATCTTGACCATGCTTCTGAGCCGGGCGGAGATTGTTAAGGAAGCTGGCCAGGCTACGGAACGGGACTGGCAACAGTGGGTTGAAAAGTTTAACGTTCTCTTCGACACTCTCGAGCCGATATTTGGAGATATCTTCCCGGGCTCAATCAACACTGGTGATGATATGTACGTGTGGCAGTTTTTGGCTGCAACCGGAATAGGGGCGAGCCCAGACCAACAGCAGCGTCTGGTAATCGCCGTGAAGTAAGTTTACAACATAAATATGGGAATAGGAAATAGGGCTAACGACTATTCAGGGATCGTGTGATGGAAACCGTGACGTACAGCAAGACGCTTCCTGCTGATATGGGAAGCCAAAGACTGGGAAATGTCAACCTCTTCATGCGGGCGATTGGCCTCGATGTTGAGCTTCTTGGTTAGCAGGATGAGATCGAAACGGCTTGTTATTGAGCAGCCGACGTTTTTCGTGCTCCTCGGGCATGGTTCATACCCAACTCTTGTTTTTGGCGGAAAATCGAAGCCTACGCACGCGTTTCGGTGTTCGCCCGAACTGACTTGTGAACGAGCAGAACTATCCCATTTGTCTTCAGTGCATTTGTGTGCCTGATAGGATGTCTAGATCTCTGAAACTTTCTCGTCCGCACCGTTGGAGGGGGTCGCTGGCGGGGAAACGAAGAAGAGACGATTGGCTGAAAAGGCTGACGACAATAATTGCATACTTTAGGGGACAGGGCGTAACAAAATGTGCATTCAGAGTTTTATTTCAACTTCAATAATGTACCATGTGCTCCTGACTGTGAAGTACTGCAATTTCTCTAGAGGCCCATTGGCCGAGGGACTTGTGCTGCACTAGGATTGTGTTTTTCTTCTTCTTCTTCTTCTTCTTCTTATTATTACTACTTGATTATTTCGTCATCCCCACGATCTGTATGTCTCTGCATATTTTACTTCTTATTACTAAGGTACTATTCTTTTCACCAGTCGCGATATATTCCCTGATGGGAATGGGTCAGGGTGGGTGGCATGGTCTGGCTCGTACAAGGCGACAGGAGACGCAACAATAATACCCGACACCCTCAAAAAGGAACAATGGCATTATTAATATTATGAGGATTATGACTATGGTTAGGTAGAAAGGATGTAATCATTATTAGAGACTCTTTGGATCCTATTCTTGGGGGAAAGCGGCCCACTGACTGAGCTCCACTTGACCCGTCGCAGGACGAAACACCAGAACAACCGCAGTACTGTGATTGGGAGGACAAAATGGAGCCCGGGATAAATTCCCCTCCCTCGGGACCAAACTGGATGACTTCAATTCGCCCGAAGGATGTATGTGTCAAGGGACACGGATGGTGAGCTTCAAATTTTGCCAAAATACCCGAGAAGGCCGAAAGCGCCGTGACCAGCCGGACCGAAGAATGCGGTGGTGTGGTGATGGGATGGACTTGGCCGTGTTCGGTCAGGAATCCCGAAGATAAGACCCAGAGTTCAGAAAATCAAAACCCTTGGCGGACATTATTATTGGGAAAATTTCAATGCATCGGGATATCAATATTAATGTGAATGTACAGAACTGCAGGAACTGGAATGAAGAGGGGCATAATTTGTAGGTAACTTGGAGGCGGGAGAAGATCGGCCTGCATGCAGGGAGTACGTATGCTGGTTTGATGTTTGCGATGTCGATCGGGGAAAAGCCTGGCCATGGAGAGGCTGCCTTGTTGTGTGTGTGAAGGAACACGATTCCTCTCAGGGCTCATAATGAATTCATCGTAGAGATTTACAGAACGAGGGGTTGTTAAGAAAAAAAAGGGAAAAAAGAAAAGGGTGGCTTTTTTTTTCTTTCTTACTTATTTCCCGAGATCCTATTTCTTCATCATCCTCATCATTTATTATTATTATAGTCATTGCCCCTCCCTCCCCAAGCTCTCAGTCCCCCACCGTCGTCCCATCCCATCCAATCCCAGGCCAATTGCGCCCGCCCCTTAAATATCCCGCCGGCTGCTGCTTCACCGTCTTTCTCCTGCAGTCATTATTTCCTCCCCCCCCACCTTCGATCTCCCACTTCCTTTCCTCCCTCCCCCTTGCTTCAACCATTGAATCATATCTACTGCTACTACACTCGCCATCATGCCTGCTGGTTCAGTTCTCGTGACGGGGTATGTTTGACGTCCACGGGGAGCTATCTAGAGAGCCTCTTGCCCCTCCTCCACCTCGACCTGAGCTTCTTTGGTGCTAACGTTGCCCCTCTCTCACTAGTGGAACGGGCTACATTGGCTCCTTCACCACTCTTGCTCTCCTGGAAGCCGGTTACAAGGTTGTCATTGCCGATAACCTGTACAATTCCTCCCAGGAGGCCATCCGCCGCATTGAGTTGATCTCTGGCAAGAAGGCCGAGTTTGCTCAGCTGGATGTCACCGATGAGTCTGGCTTCGATAAGGTCTTCGAGGCCCACCCCGACATCGATAGCGTCATTCATTTCGCCGCCTTGAAGGTATGACCGACGTTCAATTCTCCTTTTAAACCCTCAAAACCATTGTGACGAGCTCCAATGGCTAATACCACTTGTTCCCCCAACAGGCTGTCGGTGAATCCGGTGAACGCCCTCTGGACTACTGGAATGTCAACGTCCAGGGTTCCCTCTGCCTCTTGCGCTCCATGGTCCGCCACAATGTAACCAACATTGTCTTCTCCAGCTCTGCCACCGTTTACGGTGATGCCACCCGCTTCCCCAACATGATCCCCATCCCCGAGGACTGCCCTCTGGGCCCCACCAACCCCTACGGCAACACCAAGTTCGCCGTTGAGACCGCTATCACCGATGTGATCAACGCTCAGCGCAACAATGCGAAGAAGGCTGGAAAGGAGGCTGATGCTTCCAAATGGAACGCTGCTCTCCTACGCTACTTCAACCCCGCTGGTGCTCACCCCAGTGGTATCATGGGTGAGGATCCTCAGGGTGTTCCTTACAACCTGCTACCTCTCCTTGCTCAGGTCGCCACCGGCAAGCGTGAGAAGCTACTTGTCTTCGGAGATGGTGAGTTGGATCTAAATAAACTGCCCCTTCTTGGTAGAACCCGAGGGAGTGTGCTGACCAAGTGGATTTTTTAGACTACGCCTCTCACGATGGAACTGCCATCCGTGACTACATTCACATTCTAGACCTCGCAGATGGCCATCTGAAGGCCCTCAACTACCTGCGCTCCAACAACCCTGGTGTCCGTGCCTGGAACCTGGGTACCGGCAAGGGTAGCACCGTGTACGAGATGATCAAGGCCTTCTCCACTGCCGTCGGCCGTGATCTCCCCTACGAGGTTGCTCCCCGCCGTGCTGGTGATGTCCTCAACCTGACCTCCAACCCCACCCGGGCCAACACCGAGCTTGGCTGGAAGGCCCAGCGCACCCTCGAAGATGCCTGTGAGGACCTCTGGCGCTGGACCGAGAACAACCCCCAGGGTTACCGCCAAGAGCCCCCCGCCGAGCTGCTGGCCCAGCTGAAGAAATAGGTAATATTTTGGGGGGACAGTTTGGATTTATTATAGAAGAATTTTTCTTAAAATTGGAAAGAGTATCTGTCGCACAGATAGCGATAGACGAGCCTTGTAGATTGAATGAGACGAATTTCTTTTCTTTTTCTTCTTTCTTCCGTCCAGACTAGATGCATTATTCTATAGATAGCTGGGATTCCACGGGTGATATCATAGATGCAGACAAGATCTGGGTAAGAAAACACCTCTGCTTAACCTTCTACCCTCTGCATTATGAAAGCCGAGTTTCATGCGTATGATTTGTTATACACTCTATACAGTTTATTTATTATTTCCTCTCCGACTCCTTCTCGACCCGGCAGTCTGGTCTTTCCCCCCTGCTTTAGCTCCAGCCCCAGACCCAGATCCAGACGCCGCTGGCCCCGTAACCTGCCCACCATTCCCCTGTCCCTCCGCCTCCTTCTTAGCCAGGGCCCGCCTAACCGCCCCCTCCGTCTCCTTCAACTCAATCTGCTTCTCACTAAACGCCCACAACTGTCCCCCAATCCCCTCATCCACAATCTCCCTCCTCGCGAAGCCCACCTCCCGACACTCCTTGATCATCCATCCGCCGTTCCCACGCCCGAATTTCGCCTCCATGGCCGCATACAGCACGCTCTGTACCCCCTGCTGCGGCGACTTCAGCACCAGCCACCACACAGGCCAGGTGAGGAGGTAGAGAAGAAGGCCCCACAGCGAGCCCCCCGTCAACCAGCGACGGGTGCCGGGAGTGCGCGTGAAGCCCGGATCGACGACGATAACCCGGCTAGACGGCGGTTGGCCATCGGGGCGTTTAAATGCGTTGAGGTGTTTCTGGAAGGAATGGGCAAAGATCATGAGAGAGAGTTTGCTAAGGCCGAAGAGGCTTTTAGGTTCTTTCTTGGTTTTGGTATTGGCTTTGGTGTTCTTTTTTGATTTGGTGGTGGCTTTTGTAGGTTTATTAGTTTGTGTAACGGTGTCGATCTGGGCAAGATCCAGGTTCGCCCCGATATAGCTCGAACAGGTCGTGAAGATGACTCGGACGTCACGGTGGGCGGGCTGCACGCGTAAGGCAGGACTGAGGATGCTCAACAGGTGGAAATTGGCGAGGTAGTTGACCTGCCAGTCCTCGTCGAGGCCGTCGACGGTTACCCGTCGCTTATCCGAGGAAGGGGCCATGGTGTTTCCGCAGAGAATAACCATATCAAGGCGTCGGGGGGGCACATTGTCGATCCATTTCGTGGCGAAGGTGCGGATCGAGTGGAGGGAGGAGAGGTCGACCTGCTCTGCGAAGATGAGTTGGTTGCCGGTCGAGCGGCGGAGGTCTTCGATGTATTCGACGAGGAATATGTCCGATTGGGAATGTTGGGTGAGGAGGATGATTTGGGCACCGCGGGAGGCGAGTTCATACACCACGCTGGCTCCAATGCCGGAGGTGCCGCCCTGTATACAGATATAGAGTTAAACGTTGAGCTGATATGTCGAAGGAAACGTATCTCCATACCGTAACCATAATCACTTTCGAGTGCATTAGCCTCTCCGAGGAATTTCGCGCACCACCAAAGTAGTACTTCAGTGCTGCTACCAGGAGAACCCATGGCACGACTTTGAGGATGGAAGAGGCATAAGGGATGGATGATAGGCCCTCGCTCACACCCTGAGTGATCAAGGGGATGGGCATATCTATCGATTGGGAAATATATTGAAACTCGAAATGATACGAATGAAGAAAAAGAGGAAGAAGAAGAAGAAGTAAAGGCCGATGAAAAGAGTGGATGAGAATGGTCAATAAAGAGAGAACAATCATCGAACCCCCTCGGCGAAGCTTTGCCCGCGGACCCAAAAAAAAACACCTGATAAAAGTACACTTATAGCGGCTGATCTCCCGCCGCCAACCATCCTTCATTTCAACCACCATCCCTCCTCCAAAAATAATACAGAGCAAAAATAATATACATGGAAAATTACGAAGATGAAGATTACTTCCTCCCCCTCGAAGACCAGCGCGTCTTCGGTGCCGGAATCACTCGAAAACGAGTCCCTTTCGTTCGCTCCTCCGAAGTCGACCTCCGCACCACATCCACCACAAATGCATCCCCGGCTCCTGCCAATCCAACAACAGGAACTAGTATAGCGAACAAATATCTCTCGATTGTCATGCCCGACACCCCTCCTCCACCTCCATTACCGCATACAGAATCCTCAGAAAGCAGCAGGCGCACACACTCCGCCCCCCCTCCAACAACAGCACCAACAACCACAGCTGAACCTGAACCTGAACTGGACACAAAATGCTCCGTCTGCAATCTCCCACTATCCACCACACCCCATCCAAGCTTAGAACCAAACTCGAACTCTCTCGATCACTCGAGCCGCCCACATGAAGCATCTCTCGCGCACCAAGTCTGTCTCACGCACTCACACCCGCCCTCGCACCTTGATCGCTCACGACACGGCCTCCGTTATTTGGAATCATACGGGTGGGATCCGGATAGTCGGTTGGGCTTAGGGGCGGAGGGACGAGAAGGGATCCGGGAGCCGGTGAAGGGGAGGGTTAAGGTTGATACGGTGGGGTTGGGGGCGGAGGTTCCTTCCCCTTCCGCGGCGGGGGGGAAGCTGTTAAAGAAAAGGAAGGGGAAGGTGGAGAGGTTGAATGCGAAGCAAGTGCGGAAAGGGTATTCGGATACGAAGAGGAAAGGGGAAGCTCTGCGGGAGATGTTTTATCGGAGTGATGATGTTTTGAGATATCTGGGGGAAGGATAGGTAGGTTTGGAATGATTATGAGCACAATATGTTATGATATGATACCCCTGTTGTTATTTGAATTCGGAGTTGGAATATATTTTATTTAGTCGAAGATTCTGTGTTGTTGTTTAAGTTACATATGATTGTGATCGACCCTGAAGAATTATTGCGAACTGAAAAAGAGAGAAACGACTGCGCCATTGCTGGAAAGCAACAAGTCATTTGGGCGAACGTGAGAGAGAAAAAAAAAGCAGACGAAGCCTAAATTGGTATCACAGCAACGCTATAATCTAAGCAGAGAGTGGAAAGATAGATATAAATCCCTAATCTACCTGAAGAAATGGTGTCGTTTCTTCTCCTTCTTGTCCTTAGCCGGTTTCGAGCCAGGTGGTGGCGTCCCACTTGATGGGGCCTTCTGCGAGCTTGGGCCTAGGGACATTGCTCCCATAGCGGCGGACGGCGGCTGAGACGGAGGTTTCCTTTGCTGAGGTTGAGGAGCTTGTGGTGGTGGATCATCCTCAAACAGATGCGCTGGTGCAGTAGGCTTTGGCCGTTCAGCAGGGATATCAAGGCGGCGCTTATCTGCACTTAGATCGCCCATTTGTCGGAGGAAGAGGCCGGGGTTGAGCATGTGGGAGGTTGCCAGGAATACATCCTTGCGGAATGCTTCGGAGATTTCGTAGCACGCTCGGGATTCCCCATAGGTGGCGCCACCAGCCATGAAGACGATGATACGTTGTCGGGGCTGCTCGCCGGTTGTCCGCGTACGCGCCCAGGTCGGTTTGGCACTGCGGAGGGACGCCTGAGCGAGGCTGTCTTGCCCCGCCGCAGCGTCGGCATCGGTTTGTGGGCGGGTTGGGGGGAAGGTAGTCGGATCAAGCGTGCCCCGGAGAAGCTCCTCTAGCATCACCCGGACGTTTAGGTCATACCGGGAGAGGCTGGCTTCGTCTGCCTCGCTAGGAATCGGGGGCTTCCGGTTGAACAACGGCTGGACTGGCGGTTTATCATCCTTCAGAGGTTTCTCAACTCGGGCTCCGAGTAAATCAAGGTTGGAGATTACTTGTCCGTCCTGCGGGGGAAGATCTGCGTGTGCCATGAGCTTCCGGATATCTCCGCCCAGGATACCACCCCTGTATATTATGTATAGCAGCAGGAGTCGCAACCTGTCGGGTTCATCGACGGCGTCATCACCCAACAACTGGACCAGCTGTGCCGCTAGACCCTTGGCCTTCTTATAATTCTCGTCTAGGCCGGTGCCTAGGCATTGTTCGACAGAGCTGACTTCAAGAAGCTTATGGTCTTGAAAGGATTTCATGCATTCTTGCGCCATGTTCAAATGGAGGGTGTATGCATCCCTGCCTTCCTGGAACTCCTGGAGTCCCACCAGCATATCTTTGATCGTGTTGACGTTCGCATTAGTGTTGCTATTGGAGACGTCATTAGCCAGTAGGAAAGAAGAGGGCAAATGTATAAGACGAGGGAGTAAACAGAAGAACGATTCAAAGTAACGGCGTTGCTTACTCTTCTGCGAATTGCGGGTTGGCAGCTCTGAATTTAGCAAAGTCCTCCCCAAGCTTCTCAAGCACATCCTTCATGTGCATGTGCCTATACTCAACCCAAACGTTATCACTATCACTTATCTCCATATCCTTCAGCTCTTCGTTTATACCACCCTGGTTAATGATGGTTTTATATGTTACTTTGTCTCCATCTCGGATTGGGAGCAGATCGTGTACCATGGACTGGTACGTAAACTCGTGAATCAGGGGCGCGAGCAGATCCATCGAACGATCCACCACCAGAAGGACACCCCGGGGTCTCGGGGAGGGAGGTGGAAAGTTCCGGTTGACTTGGGCAAACTGGTCCAGCTCCTCCTGAATAAAGCGGGCTAGGTGTGAACACAGGACACTAGCCTCGTGAGTAGGGGTTCGGGGTCGGTAGTAACGAATTATGGGATATTCTCCTAGGGTTGCACATAGCGAGACGGCCTATAATATCTCTTAGTAGATGGTATGCATCACTTGAACTAAATTCTGCTTACCTTCTGAGCTAGTCCCGCCAAATGCTGCCGAATCAGATGGTTGCAACCCGGGTGGAACAATATGGGGAAACTCCATGGGTCTCGGAAGGTGACCAGGCGCGACTCTCTGGGGAAGTAGTCAATGCTGATTGTCTGAAATCCCCCAATCTGCTCCTGAGCCGCCTGTGAGCGGTCGAGTCTCGCGCGCTGCCCCGGATCAAGAACTATCACACAACGTCAGAGGCGGCAAGGCGAGCGGGCCGATGAGGGGTAACGAACACGACGTCCACACCGAGAATGTCCTTTTATATTTCCTTTTCCCGAGGTCGGCCAGTAAGCAGTCGACAATATGCGGTAAAGGCGATAGGATATAGAGCGCATTCATACTCGGGTTCGATGCTCGCCTATTCTCGATTTGTTCGATATCTTGCGACAGTGTCGGTTAGCTGGGCTGGGGTCACCCCATTGACTCCTCGGGCGGACTTACTGGTAACATTAAGGTTGAGGATATCATGATCGGTCACTACATTTTCGATCACCTTCCGAGAGGCCTCATCCACAATCAGGACTTTCCACTATACGCGTCGGCCGTCAGTTCCGTCATAGGGCCAGAAGAGGAGGGGGAAGCGGGGAAGGGGTCGCACATCGTCACCAACCGTAGTACGGATGGTATTCAGGATAACTATAGTTTAATAAAAGTGAGCATACCGACATTCAAAAAAACAAGCTCGATGCATCATAATAGGTCGCCTTACTATCGCGCTGGATGGTGAGGAGAGAGGACATGGTGGCTGGCCGGCAGCCCTCAGCAAGTGGCTCCTAAGATGCTCGCAAACTGGGAGTCAACGGAGCCACCCTTTCAGCGACCACAGGGGAGGATATCAAACAGATACGAGAATCAAAGAATTTAGAACCTCAGCCAGAAGTTGTAAATACCGTGCCGGGGGTTGAGAGGCGAGGTTAGGAGAAAGTGTTGTCTTTATGAAACGTATCAGCTACTTCCGATGCACTCCACAGTTAATCCCCACCATAAATGAAATCCAACGAAGGCGGCGTCCAACGCGGTGAGGCGACTTTTTTTGATATCACTAGGCCTCACCTTTTCTCGGAATTTATGAATACCAGGGGAAAAGATAATTATTTAATGGGTCAAGCTTTCTCTGCCCTGGGAATTTCTGTTGCTTCTCTGCCCTTATCCTTTTTTTGCGACTATTAGAACCATTGGGGCTCCCCAGCTATAGGTACTTTAAATTATCTACAAACCTTATTCTTCTCTACATATATATATCGTCCATGGTAATAATAGCCTCTTACTTTCTTTAAAAATTTTGATTTGAAAGTAATGCAGCCATGGACCACCAGGAGCAATCATTGCATATTCTACATTTCTGAGCTTTAGTCCGCCTGTCGCGAAACCATGCCACAACTGCAGCGCTTCAAAAACAAGGCTTTCAAAAGGCAGACCCAGACATTGCACCATGGGAATGGCATAGGAATCTATAATATAGAGAACTACGGGCGTAGTGCTAAGTATGGGTCTCTATGCCGTGTAAAGATAACTCTCCCAAGCCCTATCTTAAATCAAGTGTCTAGGGCTTAAAAATGAGCTCCACTGCTTTGAAATTAATGATAGACTTCCCGCGGAAGAAGCTTGAGGGGATTCGTATAACAGGTGCTCTTGGAGGGTTTAAGTATTGGGTTGTGATGGATCTCGACCTTGATATTCTCAAAGAACCAGTGTCTAGGGACAAGGTTTATCCGCAGAAGCTGAAGGCTTTATACATAAAAGGCTGTTATCCTATACTCATGGCTTAGCCACCAATTTGGTAGGATGTTCTTAGACTCTTAGACTACAAGCTCGCATTTCATGTAAAAGAGCTTGTAAAAGAGAGAATTTTCAAGGCATTGACTAAGTTCTCCAATAAGAAACCCTAAAAGACTGCCTCTCTTTAATGACAATTTGGCTTGCAGAAGCAGGGGAACTTGGCCCATGGACAGCGAAGAGCCACCACCGAATGATGTGTCTGCTGAGGATGACTATACAGAAAGACCAGTGGCATTTGTGGTCTTCAGCACAATTTCAGATCCCATTTGAATTTCTTTTCTCTATTCTTCCAGCTATTTCCCTTTTCCTCTCTGCCAACGAGGATGCACCATGTATTATATGTGGGGGTGTTAGTTTCGGAGTTCAATGTCCTGATCATTGTACAGTGGTAAATACTATTCTTTTGCACAGTCCAGGTGGAATCAATGTATTAATATTTTTTTTTTCTCTTGGTGAGGGTATTGCTCCAGATGTTCCCTGTTTATTATTTCTGGGGTTATAGGTTTTTATGACACAACCGCTTTCAATCTCGCATAAACCCACCTCTTTCTGCCTGTCTGACTGACTGTCTCAGTACAGAAAGACCTTACAGCATTACCCTTACACCAGATAGAGAGACTGCGGAGCAGGCCACTAAGGCCAGGGGCAAACATCACATATGCATCAGCCTGTATGCGTAACAAGAGAAATCGAAAAACATTATTTCATGTCTCTTTTTTTCTTTTTCTTTTCCTCCCCATCACATTGTTGGAAAGCCATTATTAGTCCAACAAAGCTTGCCAGCACCTCAGTTGGTGACACAATGCTTCGGTGCCAGGCTACTTTGTCTCGCCATCCAGCAATAATTTGATCTCTTTAGGATTGTCGGTATGAAGAATGAAACTAGCGTCAGAGCCGGGTAGCCTGATTTAGCAATTGCCTTCTCAATAGTCCCAAGGAAGAGTAACTGTTGTTCTTCCTCCATTATTGAGGGCCGGGGAAGTAAGCAAGCCTGAAATGAATGAATGGAAGAGGAAGTTGGGAGGCCCGTGATAATTTCTCCCTCGACTGCAGAAAGAAGCCCGTCTGCCTTCCGGAGTCACTTTTATTTCTCCAACGTCACGTTGTGATAGGTGAGGAATCACAGGGGTGCATTTGGAGGAGAAAAGAGGGGAAATATTTATTCAGTGGTTGGTAATACTATACTTGCTCATTGCTTCTTCGGCCAATTCAGCGGAGACTCGGAGCTAGGGAAACTGATCAATCTGATACCAGTTTTTTTTTTACCAATTATCTACTCTGTGGGCAGCTGCCACCTCACACATGCCAGAATTTCTCCAATGATGAAGTATCATTATTGTCGAGTAATGTTCAGTTTTTCCCTCATGATTGTTCTGCTGATCTGTTGAAGGAAAGGCAACCTGAGAGTTTAGGTTTTTTTTATCGTTGCTTTGCTTTTTTTCTGCTTCTTCAAACCTTTTCGTTTCCTTTTTTTTTTTTTTTTCAAAAAAAATATATATATTGATTTTTTCTTCGGATACTCTAACCAGAAAGTGGGGGACGGGTGTTTATTGAGCTCCCAGCTGGTGAGGGCAAGCTTTGGCCAGTGTTTCAATCCATTCCAGACGTTTTCTTTTTGACTCCTCGAGTTATCTCACTGGTGCAGATCATGGAAGCTTGAAGTGGGTATCATATCAATCTGAACTAGATCTTCTGAGAAATTGAATGAAATTTTACATTGCTTGTTGATGGTTTGAGCACCAATTTCCATCGCTTGAGTGGAAGGGAATCCGGAGGGAAAAAAAGCAAGGGGCGAGCGAAGGAAACAACTGAAAGAGCAAAAACAAGAGGAGAAAAAGCAAAGAAAACAGGGCACAACAATCTTGTCAGGGTAACAAGCTGCCTGTTCCTGGTCGTGATGGCCGATCTCTGGAACAAGTCACACTACATTCAAGTCTCTTAAGGGCCCTATTTCGCACTAAATGCTGCAGGTTGCGGGGATGATAAGCCAGAGGGCCAATCCACGACGAGGACAACACCACTCCATCCAACGTCCACCCCAACCACCATCGCCAGGGCCTCTGCAATGATGATATGATGATGTTACCTCAATTTCCGGCCGCTTATCGGGCCCCTAGATCCTGCAGCCGTCGAGTCCGCCGTCCTCGGTTTTTCGACCTTGCGGCCTGCTTCCCGACGCCTTCGCCGTTTGGGTTGAGCCTGATTTGGCAGTTCGGAAAACATCGCAGATGAAATGTCTCACAACCCCACTGCCCGTGGCTGGCTTTCAGTCGGAATTTTTACCCAACCTCACCTCTCGCCTCAATTCTGGGTTCACGCTTCCACTGGCACGCTCAGCCGACCCATGGCACTTTCCGGTCAAAAATACGGGAATGTTTCTACCTTTAATCTATTTCGCTTTATTTTTATCTCTACAGTCCCAAACTTCCCTTGCTGGGTGTCACCGGAGCCCTGAGACACAATGACTACTGACTTTGCAAAAAAAAAAAAAAACCAAAACCGGAAGCAAAAGGGAAGCCCAGAAATCTCCCAGAAATGATGTTAAAGGGTGTCACGATATGGTCATCAAATTATTATGGGATAGTCCAGAGCTAGCGTCGATGGGCTTGATCAAGCCTCTCCACTCGGTGGCAACGTAGATGTTCAGAATGACATGACAATTCCTGATTGATCGAAACTCCGTCCAGAATGCATCGAGGACGATCCCTCAGTCCAACACATATCGGCGAGGAATAAGCTCTTTGGTAATGGGAATCGTGAGCCAGTTAGTTGCCTGTCCAAAAGTCTTCATCCCCGCCACTGTTTTTCCCTTTCCATGGATGCAAAAATCTATTCCTAGCCACGTATTTTCATGCTAACCAGGCAACTAACTAGAACATGATCTATCAGGCCATGCCCAAATGCAGCCAGCGACTTTAGTCTCCCACTAGGGCTGAGCACACACCAGTAATCTTTCAGCTAGTGGTTCGTTCCAGTCCCCGCCAAGGAAATCCTTCCAGGGAAGGGTCCTTGAGTCTGATAATGACCTACTACTGAATTGAGTTTGTTTCCGGGAAATGAAGATATGACCACCGGTGGTGACCATGATGGGCAATCCGGTATTCTGACCCTGGTCGAGGGAAAATTGATAAAGCCCTCCCTGCCTGCTGCAGCTTGGATTGTATTTTCTCCTCTTCTCTTCCACGAGCCTCACCACAAGAGCTTTGGTGCCACCCACAGTCGTTCTCGTCTTGTGATTAATTGTTGTTTAAGGACCGGTATTCCACATATTCTTAATTTACTCTCACCACCCTCTTGGCTTCCTCTCGTTCAATCGACAACAGGCTTCGTCATGAAGGTTAACTCAACCGTCCTCCTGGTCACCCTGGGAGCCGTCACCGGCGTCCTTGCCGCCCCGGCCCAGGTTGCTGACCGCGGCCTTGGGGCCCACGGCATTCCCGACGACCATTCTGAACCATGGGATGTTGACTGTGAGACCGAAACTCCTACTCCCGAGCCAACCTCAACTCCGTGTGAGGAGACAGAGACTCCCACTCTCACTCCTACTTCCACTCCATGTGAGGAGACAGAGACTCCTACTCCTACTCCTACCTCTACCCCGTGCGAAGAGACGGAGACTCCCACTCCCACTCCTACTTCCACCCCGTGCGAAGAGACGGAGACTCCTACTCCCACTCCTACTTCCACCCCGTGCGAAGAGACGGAGACTCCTACTCCCACCTCAACTCCTTGCGAGACCGAGACTCCTATGCCTACACCAACCTCGACTCCATGTGAAACCGAGACTCCTACGCCTACCTCGACTCCTTGCGAGACGGAGACTCCTCCCACCACCACTCCATGCGAGACGGAGACCGAAACCCCTCCCCCAGAGACGGAGACTCCTCCTCCTTCCACTCCATGCGAGACCGAGACCCCTCCCCCTACCACAGAAACTCCTCCTCCTGAGACTGAGACTCCTCCTCCCTCTACTCCATGTGAGACGGAGACTCCCCCTCCTACTACGGAAACTCCCCCCCCTCAGACCGAGACCCCTCCCCCCGAGACCGAGACTCCTCCTCCCGAGACCGAGACTCCTCCCGAGACCGAGACTCCTCCCCCTTCTTCAACCTGGACCACATCCACCACAATCCCCGTCGCTCCTCCTGCTACTGAGACTGTTCCCCCTACCACCAGCACATCTACTCCCCCCGGCCCTATCTTCACGGGAGCTGCGGCTGCCAACCGCTTCGGCTCTACTTTCGCTGGAGTCATGGCCCTTGCTGCTATGTTGATGGCGATGTAAAGGGACTTAAATGATCGATGTCTATGGTTATGAGATGAGAGATAAGAGACGATAGCGAAGATTGTGTTTTGTTTATGTTCTTCTTCCCCTTTTTTCTCTTCTCTCCCCTTCTATCCATTCCTTAATGTCTATAATTAATTATACTCCGCCAATATGAAATAATAGGCTATCCTATAAATATGGTAATTGAGATGCAAATTTCATTCCTTTAGACAATAAATAAAATGTGAATAAAGGTCTTCGTTTTTAAAGTAAATTCTATTTCATGGGTGGTGGAGGACTACCTGGGAAGCATATAAGTCTTCTGCATCTTGTTGTTCCCCGTAATCTCCTCAGAGCAAGTTGTTTTCCATTGTACCAATACTGCATTTTTTAACAATTTTAGCAACAATAATAGGCATTAATGAACCAGAAATAAAAAGAGCTCTGATCCTATGCCATACTACGCTTTTGACAAAAGTCGATTATCTTATCATGTTCTCCATACTCGGGCTAAATGGGTTGCAGTAGTAGGTATTCCCCGCGATGTTAATTCGGCTCTTGGATGAGGGGCTGGGTTAGGTGGCGGGTCAGGTGTCAATTATGTGACAGCTCCAACATCCCCTCAATTCCTGGCAGCAAGCTTCAATTCCCACAACAGTAACTCTGTACCCAACCAATCTTTTTAAACCTTACCTCCAGTCATAATTTTCTTCCTTCTCGCCCGCTTTTTTCCTCGATACTCCTTTGGCCTCGCTGTAGGCCTTCTTCTTCTCGCCGTGGCTCCCTTTCTCTCTCTCCCCACCTCGCCCATCCTCAGGCTATCCTCAGTCCTGGGCCATTTTCGTGGTCCAAGACTTGGTCTGTCATCTTTTAACACCACCCATCTGAAAACTCTCACCACCGCCAGCATGGCTCCCGAGAATTACCGCCGCCCTCCCCAAGCCCCCCCGGTCTTCACCGCAACCGTCAACTCGATTGTCGACGACGCAAACCGCCTCATTGCAACATCCCGAAAAGCACACGATGACGTAGTGGCAGGAATTACCCCGGAAAGCGCTAATTTCGCATCAGTCTTGAAGCCGCTTGCGCACGATGAGAATCAGATGGCGCTGGAATACCTCATTCTGGGTTTCTACCAGGCCGTGTCGACGGAAAAACAGCTCCGAGATGCGTCATCCAAGGCAGAAGAACTGATGGATGAGTTTTTCATCGAGACGTCCATGCGTGAGGATGTCTTTAAACTCGTCGATTCGGTGCTGAATAAGAATGAGACCCTTGACCCTGAGTCTCGTCGGCTGCTGGAGAAGGAACACAAGAGTTATATCCGGAACGGGCTAGGTCTCCCCGCTGGATCTAAGCGTGACCGCTTCAAGGAGATTAAGAAGCGCCTAAGTCTGATCGGCATTGAGTTCCAGAAGAACCTGAATGAGGAGAACGGAGGTATCTGGTTCACGCCCAAGGAGCTTGAGGGCGTGCCCGAGGATGTCCTCTCTGGTCTCAAGAAGGGCGACGGCGAGAATGAGGGCAAGCTATGGCTAACCTTCAAATACCCCGACCTCTTCCCCACGATGAAGTACGCTAAGAACTCCGAGACCCGCAAGCAAGTTATGATCCAGAATGAGAACAAGTGCAACCAGAACGTTCCTCTCTTCCGGGAGGCTATTGTCCTGCGTGATGAGGCCGCTCGTCTGCTGGGCTACCCCAACCATGCTGCCTTCCGAATCGAGGATAAGATGGCCAAGACTCCAGAGACGGTCGACACCTTCCTTGGTGACCTGCGATCCCGCTTGACAGATGGGGGTCAAAAGGAGATTGCTCAACTCATGGAGCTGAAGAAGAGTGATGTCGAATCCCGCGGAGAGACTTTCGATGGTCACTACTACCAGTGGGATCACCGGTTTTACGATCGCCTGATGCTAGAGAAAGATTACTCCCTTGACCAGCAGTACATTTCGGAGTACTTCCCGCTTCAGACGACGATTGATGGCATGCTGAAGATTTTCGAAGAATTATTCGGCCTCGTGTTTGTAGAAATTACGGGAGAAGACCGCGAGAAAGTCGCCCCCACTGGAAAGGGAAGTGACATTGTGTGGCATGATGATGTCCAGATTTTCAGTGTGTGGGATGATGAGGGCGAGGGTGGTGGATTTGTTGGCTATCTGTACCTGGATCTGTTTCCCCGTGACGGCAAGTATGGGCACGCTGCCAATTTCACTCTCCAACCGGTATGTTAGCCTTCGAAAACGTATATGGAAAGAGTGTCGATAAGCATACTGATTCCTTGCTTTGATAGGGTTTTATTGATTCTGAGGGCAACCGTCGGTACCCCGCCACCGCGTTGGTGTGCAACTTCACGAAACCGACGCCGAAGAAGCCAAGTCTGCTCAAGCATGACGAGGTAGTGACCCTTTTCCACGAGCTTGGTCACGGTATCCATGGCCTTGTCTCGAAGACCATCTACTCTCGGTTCCACGGCACGAGCACCGTCCGTGATTTCGTTGAGGCACCCAGCCAGATGCTGGAGAACTGGTGCTGGACCCCGGAACAGCTCAGGTCGCTCAGCAAGCACTACTCGACCCTGTCCCCGGAGTACCTTGCCGCATGGAAGGAACAGGCAAAGGGCCAGGCCGAGGCCCCGGAGAAGATTCCGGACGATGTGATTGCGAACCTGATCCGAACGAAGCACGTTAATGATGCGCTGTTCAACCTGCGCCAACTACATTTCGGTATTTTCGACATGACGGTGCATGAGCCGGAAAGCCACGAGAAAATCCAGGAGATGCCTATCTCTGCCACATACAACCAGCTGCGCAAGCAAATCACGCAGATCGAGGGGCCTGAGACTCTTGGTATGGGCGACGAATGGGGACACGGCCAGGCTACGTTTGGCCATTTGGTCGGGGGCTATGATGCCGGATACTACGGTTATCTAAGGTGCGTACTTCTGTATACAAAAATTTCCTTGCTTATTTTTACGACCATACTAACCTCCTGCAGCTCCCAAGTGTATTCGACCGACATGTTTTACACGGTCTTCAAGTCAGACCCGATGAACGGCGAGGCTGGACGCCGGTACCGGTATCAGGTGCTCGAGAAGGGCGGTAGCCAGGACGAGATGAAGACACTGACGGAGTTCTTGGGCCGCCCGCCTAAGACGGATGCCTTCTACAAGGACATGGGACTCGCTTGATTTATTGGGTAGTCATAAGCCTTCCTCCTTTAGAATCAATCCATTATTTTACTAGGTGCGATGCCCATATAGACCCGCTCCGTTAATTGCCGTACGGCTTAGAGAACCTCCGTTAGAATTAAAGAGGAGGAAATGTAGTATGCATAACCACGTGGACGCCCTAAAGTGTGCATTCAATCCATGGCTATTATAACTACCTAGGTAGAATAGGTAGAAAGCAAAAGCTGGTTACGGAGTATATGGTTGACGGGGTTTATCTTATCGGGTGGCGCAGTCATTCCTCCACCACCGCCACAACGATTTTCCGTGACATATCCAAGCTCCAGGTCCACAATTCAGGCCTTCCCTGGAACCAAAAAAAGTAGAACACACCCCCATTCCTCATAGAGGGGCGTTCACGCACTCTCTCGTGGTTATTCTCTCAATATTAATTACACCCCCTCCCTTTCTTCTTTTTTCTCCCATTGATACGATACAAACCACTCATCAGATTTCGCGGCCCCGGTGTGGTTACCCGCCATGGACGACCTCCAGTCCCTCGAGCTCTTCTCGCTCGTCTCCCGAATAACCGGCGAACTCCAGAACCATCTCGGCGTGACCGACAAAACGCTAGCCGAATTTGTGATTGACCAACACTTGAAATGCGGCTCGTTTGCAGAATTCAAGAAGACGCTCGAGGACATGGGGGCGGAGTTCCCGCAGAGTTTGATGGAGAGCGTGGATCGGTTGGTGCTCACGATGCATCCGAAATACAAGTCTGGGAAATCGGGGAATGGGACGAGTGGGAACGAGACCGGTGGCGATGGAGATGATATGGATGCGCTGACGGCGCTGGAGAAAAAGGCGAGGGTGTTTAAGGGGTTGGCGGTTCCGGATAAGGAGCAGCGGTGGGATGAGGAGGAGGAGGCGGAGGAGAAGGAGATTGGGGATGAGGTGGATGCGATGGATGATACGTTTGCGATGCTGGAAGGATTGGCAGGGAGGGCGCAAAAGGAAAAGAAGGAAGAGAAGGGTACGAGGCACGATGATCGGGGGAATAGGAAGAGGAGTAGGAGCCCCGAGTACGATGATTATGGCCGTGGGCGCAAGCGCAGCGATAGGTATCGGTCTCGATCGCGATCCTTGAGCCCGGCATACCGGAAGAGGGATGAGGATGTGGATGAGTTTGGTCGGTCGACTGGGAAATATGGCTCTAGGGAGGAGGGTCGGTCCCGGAATGGTGGTGACCGCAGTGAGCGAGGACGACGCCGCGAGAACGACGATTACTTTCGGAAGCCTCCCCCTGTAGAGTTGGATGACCAGCCGATCTTATACAAGGTTTACGATGGACGCGTTACTGGGGTCAAGGACTTTGGCGCCTTTGTGAACCTGCCGGGTGTGAAGGGCAAGGTGGATGGCTTGGTCCATGTTTCGGCTATGCAGGAGGGAATGCGAGTGAACCACCCCTCCGATCTAGTTTCTCGCGGACAGCCGGTCAAAGTCAAGGTCGTCAGCATACAGGGGTCCCGAATAGGGTTGTCGATGAAAGAGGTGGACCAGGAGACTGGGCTTGACCTCATTCCCCAGCGGCGCATCGCCTCTGGGGCTAATATGGAACGCCTTGACGGGGCCGCCTCGAACGATAGATATGGGAATTTGAGCTCTGATGTTCCGGTTATTGAGGAATCCAACGGCAGGCCGATGAACAACCGGAAGCGTCTGACCTCACCTGAGAGGTGGGAGATCAAACAGCTAATTGCCTCCGGCGCCGTTTCAGCCGCCGACTACCCTGATATTGATGAGGAGTATCACGCTACTTTAACTGGGGAGGGCACTTTTGAGGAAGAGGAGGATATCGATATCGAGGTTCGAGATGAGGAGCCACCATTCCTGGCGGGCCAGACGAAGATGTCCCTTGAGTTGTCTCCCATTCGAGTTGTCAAGGCTCCGGATGGCTCTCTGAATCGCTCCGCAATGGCAGGCACGAACCTGGCAAAGGAACGGAGAGACTTGAGGCAGCAAGAAGCTCAAGATAAGGCTGCCGAACGAGCTGCAGAGGTGGATCTTAACGCACAATGGCAAGATCCTATGGCCCAGGAGCGCCAATTCGCAGCTGATCTTCGCAATACTCAACAATCTAAGCCCGACGAATCGATACCGGAGTGGAAGCGGGTTACAATGGGCAAGAACCAGTCCTTCGGGAAGCGAACGAACATGTCCATAAAGCAACAACGGGAAAGTTTGCCCGTCTTCAAATTTCGCAAGCAGTTACTCGACGCCGTCCGTGAAAATCAAATGCTCATTGTTGTTGGAGATACTGGCTCCGGGAAAACCACGCAATTAACCCAGTACCTCGCCGAGGGCGGTTATGCAAACAATGGTATTATTGGATGCACACAACCCCGTCGAGTGGCAGCCATGTCCGTCGCCAAGCGTGTTGCGGAGGAGGTGGGATGTCGACTCGGTGCAGAGGTCGGATACACAATTCGTTTTGAAGATTGCACGAGCCCCGAGACAAAGATCAAGTACATGACGGATGGTATGCTTCAACGAGAAGTCTTGCTGGATCCAGATCTGAAGAAATATTCCGTGATCATGCTTGATGAAGCGCATGAAAGGACGATTGCCACCGATATTCTCTTCGGGTTACTGAAGAAGACCATCAAGCGGAGGCCTGATCTAAGGCTGATTGTCACGTCTGCTACCTTGGACGCTGAGAAGTTCTCTGAGTATTTCAACGGATGCCCTATCTTCTCAATCCCTGGTCGAACGTTCCCTGTGGAGGTCATGTACTCAAAGGAGCCAGAGTCTGACTATCTAGATGCAGCTCTTATCACTGTCATGCAGATTCATCTGACTGAACCTGCGGGAGATATGCTGCTTTTCTTGACAGGACAGGAGGAGATTGACACGGCCTGTGAAATTCTATATGAGCGAATGAAAGCTTTGGGATCAACAGTACCAGACCTAATTATTCTCCCTGTCTACTCTGCTCTTCCCAGTGAGATGCAGAGTAGGATTTTTGAACCTGCTCCACCTGGTGGTCGAAAGGTTGTGATTGCAACGAACATTGCTGAAACATCCATTACAATTGACAATATTTACTATGTCATCGACCCTGGTTTTGTAAAGCAGAACGCCTACGATCCGAAGCTAGGAATGGACTCCTTAGTAGTAACCCCAATCTCCCAAGCGCAGGCCAAACAACGGGCTGGCCGTGCAGGAAGAACAGGGCCAGGCAAGTGCTTCCGCCTATACACTGAGGCCGCGTACCAGTCTGAAATGCTGCCCACGACAATCCCTGAAATCCAGCGCCAGAACCTGTCCCACACCATCCTGATGCTCAAGGCTATGGGCATCAACGACTTGCTCCATTTCGATTTCATGGACCCACCCCCAACCAACACCATGCTCACAGCCCTCGAGGAACTCTACGCCCTCTCCGCGTTAGACGACGAAGGCCTTCTAACCCGCCTTGGACGAAAAATGGCTGATTTCCCCATGGAACCCGCACTGGCCAAGGTCCTCATCGCCTCCGTCGACATGAGTTGTTCCGAAGAGATGCTCAGCATCGTCGCAATGCTCTCCATCCAATCCGTCTTCTATCGCCCCAAAGAAAAACAACATCAAGCGGACCAGAAGAAGGCGAAGTTCCACGACCCGCACGGCGACCATCTCACCCTCCTCAACGTCTATAACGGCTGGAAGAACTCCAAATTTAACAACTCCTGGTGTTTCGAGAACTTCATCCAGGCCCGCTCCATGCGGCGCGCACAGGACGTCCGCCAACAGCTCATGGGCATCATGGACCGCTACCGCCACCGCGTCGTCTCCTGCGGCCGAAACACAACCAAGGTCCGCCAGGCGCTCTGTACGGGCTTCTTCCGCAACGCCGCCCGCAAGGACCCGCAGGAAGGATACAAGACCCTCGTCGAGGGTACGCCGGTCTACATGCACCCGAGTTCCGCGCTCTTCGGCAAACCGTCCGAACATGTCATCTACCACACGCTCGTCCTCACCACCAAGGAATACATGCACTGTACCACATCGATCGAGCCGAAGTGGCTGGTTGAGGCGGCACCTACGTTCTTCAAGGTTGCGCCGACGGACCGGCTCTCAAAGCGGAAGAAGGCGGAGCGGATCCAGCCCCTCCATAATCGGTTTGCAGGAGAGGATGACTGGCGACTATCGGCGCAGAGACGACAGGGTAGGGGTGGTGGAGGAGGGACATGGGGTTAATCTTATTGCACTTACCATCTTCGTTTCTTTTTCTTTCTTTCCGTGTCATTTCAAAATGTTACCTTGCCCTTTTTCTTTCCTTTACCCCTCTAGAGGTGTATATGGTACTTTATGAATACCCTGCCTTAGGCTATGAAGTTTACAAAAAATATTTATCTAGAAGATAATAAATAGATTGTATAAAAATAATCCCTTTTCTCTTTTATTTACCTAAGCGGGCCTTGGTCCGGGAAAAGAAGACTAGTAAATCTTCATAATTAATCATATCTCATTCAAAATATCTAACTAAATATATACTACGAAGAGGGGAAGAAAAAATAAGACAAGGAGAAAAGGAGAAAGAAACAAAAATATATACAGAGAACCGCCCAGCCATGGTTTTCAAAAAAAAAAAAAAAAAGAAGCAAAAGAAGCAAAAGAAGCAAAAGGTATCATGTAAATACCCATAAAGATAATCCCCGCAGCACTACTATCGTGAATAAGTTCGTAATAAAGAGAGAAGAGAAAGAAAAAAAAAGGTTAAGGGATCATCTCCAGATACCTCTCCAAACTCTCCCCTAATACATTAATCACTCCCCACTGGGTATTCTTCCGGAACAGCCTGGCCCAGAGCTTGATTACCGCGAAGCCCAGACTCCTATAATTAAGCCCGACAGGGAAATCCTCCCCTTCGTCTAGATCAAGCGAGTCATAAGCTTCCTGAACGATACAGCGAGTCCAGTAAAGAATTCTATTTTCGTTTTCTACTGTCACACATTAGCCTTCATTTGTCCATATACTGCATGCGGTCTACTGCAAGGGGAAGTGGGAAATAGGCACAATGAATAATGCAACGCTTACCGCTTAACCCCTGATCACCCCCTTCCTCGGATAGAGAGAAAAGCCATTTACTTAGGAGGACCGCACAATCTAAGCTGGCAATGGAGTGTTGGACGCTCCAGAAAAAGGCTTGGGAGCGGGCGATATGGTCTATCCCGAGGCGTACGGGGATGCTGAGGGCGTGCACGGAGTAAATTAGGGCGGGAGTGAGCCGGTAGCTGCGGCCGGGTTTGGGAGAACGGTGAAGCGCGGAAGCGATGAGGTAGGGATCCCGGGTTTCGAGTTGGCGGTGTGGGCCTAGATTGAGCGAGAGACGCACGTAGGCTAGACCGAGGAGGGAGCTGGAGGTGAATGGGATAGGGCCGTTTTCATTGTGCGGGTCGAGGCTGGATTCGGGGGTTTGTTGCCAGACGGAGGTCCAGGAGCGTAGGGCCCTCCTGTTTAGATGGTTTGTTAGTTTGTATGGAACGGGGAAAATTGGGTTGGAGCGACGTACTCGAGTTTGTTGAGCTCCTCGGTTGGGAGAGTAAGAGATTGACTCCCTTTGGAGATACAGAGCTCACTGACGAGATGTATCCGTTGTAAGAGCCCGTGGAGGAGGATGTAGTTACCTACCGGGGCGGGGATGGGATCAAGCATGACGGTGGACCGTGACGGTTGAAGGAGAGTTGCCAGCGCATCCTGGAAGAATAACTGTTGGGAACCGACTTCTCTGGTGGCAGCTTCCCAATCCTCTACTGTAGCTGCTTTCCATTCCTTTGTGGAGCAAGGGAGGCGAAGGTGGACTTCGCTGCTGCGGAGGACGGGGTAGATGTTGTACGCGATGCTGTGGATGTGGACATAACAGAAGGCGATGAAGAGGGTGCGCCGGATGGACTCCTCTTCGGCCCATTCGCGCCACTGCTGTGGGGAGTGACTAGGCGTTACGGTGAAATTTTCCGTTAGACCAAATTCGCGCAGCGAGCGTACGATCAGACTCTGCAGGTGGAGCGCTTCTTGAACAAGTTCGGCACTTTTTTCCCAGGTGGAATAGCCCATGAGGATGACAAGGGTGCGGGTGATCTCGATTTGGCGCCACGCGCTCATCCCCGCGGTTAGCTCTGGGTTGAGTAACGGTGACGGCGATGATATTTGGCCTGATGCTGGCTGGGAGAGTTCGCGGATGGTGTCGAGTGGGATCTGAGTGGTGGTGTTAAAGGCCGCAGCGGGAGGGGAACATGGCTTATTGGAAAGCCGATAGAGGGCTATGGCCTTCGCAGCGTAGAAGAGGTGCTCTGCATTGCGGCGCTCGAAGCGATACTGCGCGCCTACTGTCAGGATGGCTAAAATGAGTTCCGGGGCGCGTTCATTAATTTGGAAGGTGGGTATGTGAATGAAGGGAAGATGGGGGTAGAATCCATCAAAGAAGGAGGTCATGTACCTCGTGAGGGTGTGGCGGGAGGGGAGAACAAAATCGGGGATAAGATGGCGGAATTCTTCTAAGGAGGTAGCGAGATGCATTGCTTGTTCTTCAGTGACTTTGAGGGGTAGTAATGATTTCTTTTCATGCTGAGGGGGCTCTAAGTACATAAAAAACGAAGAAATTAGAAAGGGTAACTTTGAGGAAATCCGGCCGTTGGATGGTGGATGTTACCGTAATCCGTGACCATCCCCAAGCTCTGATCCCCAGGAGGCACGGAGGGTAGCCAGGACCGGAAGGGAGAGTCCGCCCGCGTTCTTTCCATTGCGCTGACCCGACGACATGACCCAGTGTGCTCCTTGAGGTTTGTGGTATTGATGTTATTCCCCGGGTCTGTGGTGTCGGTAGACATGGCACTATGGACCTGGGGGATCTCTCCTCCTGCTGGGACCCATTCTAGGGGCAGTCCTATCGAGTCCAGGAAGTGGGTAAATTCTTGGAAGTGGTTTAACTCTTCCGGGAGATATGCTAATGTGGGAGCTATACCTCGGCGTTAGTCGTGACAGACTACGGCCGGCGGGGGCGGGAAAACGAGGATAAAAACATGGTGCAGGTATCCGAATAGATATACATACGAGAGGGTTCGGGATCCGGGTAGCTGACTGGGAGACTACCCGGGAGAAGAAGCTGAGCTGCTTCTAGAATCTCGGCATCGTGTGTGACAGTCAAACCTCCCCCGTTGGTGTTGAGCATGCCCTGGTCCTGTCCCATATATGGGCTTTGCTGGATTGTCCACTGACTCACTCCCGGCGAGGGAGGGAGTGGCATAGCCGAGGATGTCTCTTGACGAGGCTCAGGAGGGGAGTGATAGTGTCGGACATGGTGGTTTGATGCTCGGGATCGAGGGGGCTGCTTGGGGACATCTAGGTCAGACTGCGAACGAGGCGAAACGAGAGCATGATTGGTGTTGTTGTTCTTGGTGTTGTTGTTGTTGCTGCTGGCGTCCTGGTGGGTGATGCCGGTATGGCGTTTAAGTAGATCGCGTCTGGAGAAAGCCGCCCCACAGAAGCAAGTATATGGCTTTTCTTTTGTGTCTGAGGCTTTTCATTAGCATGGAGGCCCAGTGCGATGGTTAGGGTCGACAGGGGACTCACGAGTGCGGATATGGCGCTCCAAGTGTTCCGTCCTCCTAAAGCTGCGGCCGCAATGGTTGCATACTCGGCTCTTTGCTCCAACACTGAGACGACGGGGTTGAGTCTGGGACAGCATCAAGACTGCAGTAGATGAGGATACATCACAAGAAACTATTTGCAAATGGAAAGAGGCTGATCCACTTGGAGTCGATACTCCAGAGAATGTGACAAGGCTGAGAATAATTGTTTTTTTTTTCCCTTATTTTTTGGGTTTGGGGAAGAGAGTAACAGTGAGAGGACGGGGATGAAAAGGCGACTCCAACGCAAAGCAATCGCCGAGTCCAAGTGGGCTCTCAGGGGACCGAACCCCACATGCGATATGATAACAGAGATTGTGATTTCTCCAAATCGCCGGGCCTGTCGATTAGTATTATTAGCTCGGACTTCTCTCCTGCCCTGATGGATCTGGACGCCACCGGCCAATGACCGCTGCTACTATTACCGTTGGCGTTGCTATTACAATTCTTATTATCCAAGCGTTTCTACTTTGAGTATACCGACATGAAGTATACATTTCCGGGCGTGGCCTTGGTGACTGGCGCTGGAGGAACAGGTCAGAGCCCACCGCGTTCTGCACAGTGCACACTCCTCTCTCCGTATATTCCGAAGGAATATCTCTTTTATCCACATTTAGATTTCCCCCTCGTTTCGTCAACTATATATACGGAATGAAATGCTGATCGCAGGATCCAAATAGGCATCGGTGCCGCTGTCGCCAAAGCCTTCGCTTCTGCAGGATGTGAAAGAATCGCCATCACTGATCTCAACGAAACCTCGCTCAAACAAACACAAGAAAGTATTCTCGCTTCTCATCCGCAAACCCGACTGGTCAGCCAACCCGGAAATGTCGCCGACGAGGCCTTTGTGGATGCTTTTACTCAAGATGTCGTCTCTACCTTTGGACGACTTGATTATGCGGTCAACTGCGCGGGCGTGATGGGCAACGGACTTCCATCCACCGAAACTCCCACCGCACAATTTGACCTGATCAACAATGTCAATTACCGGGGATGTTGGTTTTGCTCGCGTGCGCAGTTGAAGCAGATGGTGAAGCAGGAGCCTCTTCCCAGCCATGATCCAGATCGTTCTCCACAACGAGGAGCTATTGTCAATATTGCCAGTCAACTGGGTATCGTCGGGCGCCCAGATGCTCGTACGCTCTCTCTTTTTCTTTACTTCTCTTGCTGGCCGACAATAATTTTATTTTATTTACCTCGTTACTACGAGCCGATCTTCAACATACATGACTAACCGGTTTTTGGATCCATAGCCGCATACTGTGCCTCCAAGGCAGCCGTGATTGCCATGACCAGATCCGACGCGATCGATTATTCGAAGCATGGAATCCGGGTGAATTGTGTTTGCCCCGGAGTCATCGAGACCCCTATGACGACGCACAACGAGGAGATCCGTGAGCGGTTGCGACCCGCAGTGGATATTGCACCGATGAAGCGGATGGGGCAGCCCGGCGAGGTGGCCGACTCCGTTCTCTTTCTTTGTTCGACCTTCGCGTCGTTTGTCCAGGGCCATGCGATGGTGGTGGATGGAGGTTATATCATTAATTAGTTGTTTCTCCTTCTCTTGCCCTTTTCCGCTTCCCTTTGCTTTTCGAATTCCGTCCTGTAGACTCTCAACTGCCGGGGGTTATTTTAATAGAGTTTTCGCCCCCAAGTCGCCTACTTGAACAAATCCCGAGAAACGTCTAATCCCCTCTTAGCCAATTGGAATCAAAATTTAGCCAGAAATAATCACTCATAACCGGGATTCTTCCGGTCATGATGACTCCCCCAGGCCCCCAGACTCCCAGACCCATCCAGCTGGCATTATTATTATCTCTGGTGCCTGTCACAATCACCCAGCAATCCGCATCCCCGCCAATGGGGGAACTCCGGTCTTGTCATTGGAAGGCGCAAACCCAACCGGAATCGTCACCGCGGCTGCCTCGTCAAATTAAGAACGGCCGTGTTTATAGTCGTGTTTATGCTGGGCTTAACGGTCTCAATCGATCACCATGCCAGCAAGCAACCACAGGAACGGTCGGCACCATGAAGATTTTATCATCCTCAAGGAAAAGATCTTCGTACAGAAAAACCCCCGGTTTTTTCGGCCGAGATTAGCATTGGCCTTGGCGCAAAACACCGGGAACCGGAAAGTCGAACCAAGACTCTCCATGGATCTGAACTTTTTTGATCGATAGAAGAGGCGTGGTAAGGGCTCTCCGAGATATAGGCAAGCTCGAGGAGGATAGTTCTCCCACCTGGATCCGATCGACTCCCCATTGTTTGCGTTGCCTCGCTTTGGAGTGTCAACGTACCCAACACTCATTGTTTCATAGTTATGTTGGTGAACAGTCCGTTGAAATGACCCAGGAATATTATTCCAACATAGTTGCACTGGGCTCCCCGATATGGCTGCCACCAGGAAGATTTCTCCAGAGGCCAGCGACCGTGGGAGAGAAATGCTCCTTCGGAACCCCGCTTCCAAAGCCCTTTACTTTATTTCTACCAAAACATCATCTCCAGCCTACAACCGAGGCTAGGATGTTCACCGGGGCCCGGGGCCTCAGACATTTATCGAACATGTCATTGTATACAGTAATAGCTGCAAAACAGAGCGCTGTGTTATGAACACTCCTTGCAAAAACACTGAGACTTGTGCGATCGATGATAGGATTCTCGGATGTAATTCCGCTGAACGGAACTAGCCCGTGAGTCGGGCGTTTACCACAGGTTTCGGTTTGAAATATTTGGAACACATCACAAATATATCCAAATAGTGCTCTCGTCCACAAAATGCTTACACTTTAGTTGCTGTCAATGGCGATATCTACCAAGCTAGTCCAAAGCTGCGCCGACCTAGGAGGGCTTTCCGCTGGGGAACTCATTGCATACCAGCGCTCAATGATTAAATGGGTCGAATCTTCGCACGTTTATTAATCTACGAAAATGCGCTCGAATCATGATCAGGGCGTTAAGGATGGGTTCACCTCACCCGCCACGTTACAACCCTACAAGCCTTAAAGCCCCGAATGCCAAATGTTCTACCTGTGAAGGGCCTCTCTACAAAAAATTTTTTATCGGACCGCCGATGGGAACCGATGAGTGCAGGTCAGCCTGTTCCCGAAGCGAAGGGTGCTGTTGCACATTTAATAATGGTATTGATATTGATCGGGAATTGGCCCGGTATCAATCTCTATGCACCCATGCAGAGTGAGGAACAGTATATCGTCTTCATCTGACGCCTTAACTGAGAGGCATACAGGAGAAAGGATATGGCTTGCATACTCTATATATTAACCGGGTCGTTCCCGACATGAACGAGCCACGGATCTACACAAGTTCTAGAGTAGAGTATCGTATCTCTAACTTACGACGAGATGAGGGTGGGTAGCACCAAAACCACTCAAAAAGCTCAACGTAGACGTCTATTTTCTCGGTGATTTACCGAGGGCTATCAGTCATTTGAATAAATAATGCTTCCCTCGCTCTTCAATGACATACTCTCGGAGCATCCCAAGTCAAAAGTGGGATTTAACAACAAGGCCAAGTCTTCTTATCGCGCTGGAGGAACAAAAGTGGGTATTATTTCCTCTCCAACGGTTTATCAACTGGTTTTAGTTCTCATTATTCATGGGTTAACATGGAGCTACAAAATGATTATGTTCTAGTGTCGTTTCTAACCCACCCTGTTAGTGTGTCACTGACTCGCCATCTCCCGATAAGCGCTTAAATTGATAAACTGCTAAACTGCTAAATTGACTTGGCCATCCACCGACGCGCCGCGGGCAGCGCCCCCCAACGGCCAACTTATCGGGCCTCACACCGTTCGGCTTTGTGTTCACGTTGCTATAGCACGTATAAGTGCTTCAAGTATCTTTTCCAATGACAAAATGATGGAATTGGTCTTGGTAGATGAACTCCAAGATCGCCGCAACGATGGCTTTCCCACTCTTGTCCCCATTTCCAATGACTCGGTTTCCGGAAATCCCGCCCTAGGACAAAACCATGACTCCAACATCTCTTACCTGATCGAGTTAAGGATTCCTTGATCCTTGTAAATATCGTCATCACTCCAACCCATCCGCAAAAGGCTTCTGTCTCCAACGATAATCAACGATTCTGGGACTTGAGCAACAGACTGCTGCGTCGGTAGCTTTTCTTCGTCCACCATCATGAATGTTATCAGCTCTAGGCCTTGGGTGGTGGAACACCAAGCCAGCAATTGCCATCAACAAGATATCCTCAATGGCTCGCTAGCCGGCCTTATCATAGGGATATCTTTTCATGTCCTTTGTACGCGTATCACCTAGATATAACCACGACATAGCAAGCGTGGCTACCCGTTGAATAACCTTGAAATATCGCCGACGGACTTACTTCATGTTACTCAACATACGTGAATCGGACTAGCCTATTCAGCTTTCTTGAAGGAGTACACATTGGATACTTCAAATGAAACCAACAGCGAGGTGTATAAAGCGTGATATTTGAGGCCGATATCGTTTACATGCTTTTTGCTTTTGTCACTGTCCCATTGTCCCGTCCAACAATATCCAGTCATGACCGAGGAGAAAGACCTCAAGGTCGCCCCCGCTGCGGCCTCCAGTGAAGACATGGCAATTGCCAATTCTGAGGACCTAAAGACTACCGATGATAGTTTCGAGGTCTTCAAGAAAGGAGATGGCCAAGTCGACTTTCGTACTGTAAGCTGGCTGCGGGCTTCCGCAATCTTTCTGAAGAGTATGTGTCTCCATTGAATGCTACATTCCTCCCCTCTGCATATTATGACTGACAATAGTCTAAGTGCTATTCGCCACTGGCATTCTCTCCATCCCATCTGTCATGTACGATCTCGGGGCTTTCCCGGGTGCTGTAAACCTAGTCGGCTCGGGTGCCATCAACACCTATGGGGCAGTTATTCTGGGCAATTTCCGTAACAAATACCCCCAATGCCACTCTGTGGCCGATATGGCCCAATTATCCGGTGGAATGATGTTTCGAGAACTCATCGGGTTCATGTCCATCGTTACGTATGTAATCACAGCAGCATCCGGGGTGATCGGTGTTTCTGCGTCTCTCAATGCCCTGTCCGTTCATGCAACCTGCACGGTTTGGCTTTCGCTCGTAGCTACTGTGACCATTGCCATGTGTGCCAGCGTACGGAAATTCTCCCATGTCGGATGGCTCACTTGGGTTGGTTTTTTCAGCGCCCTCATCGCGTCTTCATCATCGTGTACGTCTCAATCGCTCCACCAACCGCAACCTCGTTTTCTGCACAAAATATAAAGGATCAAAACTAATATACATATAGGGTCGGAGTAACAACCCGCGAATCGCCCCGCCGCAGCCACCCAAACTGGCTCCTTTGAGCTTGGCCACCGGGTCATCGGCAACCCAACGTTCGCTGCTGGCATCACGGCCGCCACCAACATCTTCGTGTCCAGCGCGGCCTCCTCCGCCTTTCTCCCCGTTACCTCGGAGATGCGCAAACCAAAGGACTACCCGAAAGCCGTCTACCTGAGCATGGGCTTCGTCACCGCTTCCTACCTAACATTCAGCCTAGCCATCTACCGTTGGTGCGGGAAATGGATCCCCTCGCCAGCCCTCGGTAGCGCTGGCGATACCATCAAGCGCGTCTCCTACGGCATAGCGCTACCAGGCCTCATCATCAGCGGAGCCCTATACATCCACGTTGCAGCAAAGTACCTCTTCGTGCGGATCCTGCGCAACTCCAAGCATCTACAGGCCAATACCCTCGTGCACTGGGGCACTTGGCTCGGGTGCACGGTTAGCCTATCAGTAATTTCGTTTGCTTTAGCTTGTGCCATCCCAATCTTCACGTATGTTCTTGCCCTGGGGGGGAGCGTGTGTTTTGCCCGGTTGGCGATCAGTCTCCCCGGGTATTTCTGGCTGTGGAGTCATGATCATTACTGGAAGCAGGGCACGCCTTTGCAGAAGTTTATCTACGTACTCCATGTGCTGCTTGTGCTACTGGGACTATTCATGACGGTGGGAGGGACGTATGGGGTTATCGTGCAGATAACCAAGGCTTACGAATCGGGGAAGATTGATAAGGTGTTTTCTTGCGCGGATAACAGCGGCAGTATAGCCGTATAAATAAAAAATCCAACATAATGAGATTCTTAAATTCATAGACGAATTCCATCTAATCTACATACTTCACTTTATATACAGAGACCTTCCCCCACCAAAGCTAAAAAAAAGAGAGAAAGGAAAGAAGGATGGCCTAGCATAGAACCTGAAGTCCCCCTTCACCTAAGGAACAGAGCGCTCCTACGTATTCCGAATTCTTTCGACTCGATTCGACGGGAAACACTCCATATCATCAACTAGACTATCTCGCACCCCATGCCCTCACGTAAGGCGGCAATGCAACCCTGTGCACCCTCTTAGAGAATATGAGAGCTGGCTGCAGCTTTAAAGATAGAGCGAGAACGAAAAAAAAAGGGCTCGGGCGGTTATTCTTTCTGTCATTTTGAGTTTTTCTCCGGACTTGATTGCAACGAGTGTGCTGCACCCTCGAGCGCCGCTCATTGGAATGGTACGACAGTTGTCGTTAGCCTTTCTCATTATTATTGTCAAGTATTTCTCGCCCCTCCTCCCCTTTCCGAGTGCAGCGCGAATTCCACCAGTGAAACTCCTGCCACGCTCGTTCAGCCAAGTCCCTTAAGATATTTAGGTAATTAGCAACCCACTACTGGAGTCAAAAGCGGATGCTGAGCTCCCCTGGGAATTCCATCCAAACTATTGTCACCCAGCACAACACTGTCTTCCTTCTCAAGACCAGTCTCTTTGTGGGCCGTTCCACAGATGCCATACTTTGCCCTCGACGATGATCTACGCGATGTTTCCGTCTCGAAAGGACGGACACCTGAACGACCGAGGCCAGTCGATAACCCCCATATCAAAACTGCATTGTTGGTGGCTCACGCCATCATGATATGTATCTCATCGGCGAAGTGCGGTTTTTGCGAGAGACACTTTTTTTTTTTTTTGAATGATACATCTATCTACCTAGGTATATGGGGAAAGAAAAGATATGACGTATCGGTTCCTTGTTTCAAAAAATAAATATATCACCCCTCGCATGTACCCTGGGTTCCCTTCTCTGTTTAGTTACTGGGAGAAGAGAACCCAGTGAGGTCATATAAGTAGAATAATATGATGTCAATCTAACAGTAACTTCATGTGCGCGCGGAGGATTCATGTACAGCTCCGCAAATAATCTCTCGACCTCAAACCAAGGATTACTATTTCCCCCGCTTCCAAGTTTCCATAAATTCCAGTTCCGGTTTCCCAAATCCGATGATGTATGTTGGGACTTGAGTTTGGTTGTGGTTGCTGACCCAATCACTAGTCACCATTCAGCAGATCCATGACACTAGGATTTATAGTGTCGATGAGATCTGCAGGTTGATCACTTCCACCGCCGGCCTCGAGCTGGAAAAAATCGAGCACTTCGGAGTATCTATTATTCAACAGTTGCCGCGCTTGAATGAGATAATTGCTCTTCGTTTCGAACAGAATGCGAAGAAAAAGAAAACATACATCATGATCTTCCACGTCTCTTTGGGCAGGTTGGCATAGTTGAACGACCAGTCGAATTTCTCAGTCGCTGCCGGCTCATCGGTGGGATCGTGGTATGGAGTCATAAAGGGATGTCTCAGTGATTCTTCGGCGGATATTCGGTGGTCGGGATCGAAGTGGAGCATCTTTTCGAGAAGGTCAATGGCTATTTGAAACCAGGAATATAGACCAGTCAGTTAATTTTTTTTCTTTTCTTTTACCATTCCCCCGCGACTCTCTTTGTCCTCCTATCATCATCTAACAGGGACACATACCCTCCGCTTCAGCGCCCGCAATCACATCCTTCAATGGACGAGGCTTCCTTTTCTCCATAGACTTGACAAGTCGCTGGGTCTAACCCAACCACCGAACTCTCCCAGGTCAGCAACCAGATCGCTCAAGCTACCTTTTTCCAAGAGCAACTGGGGGAGGGAATCACATTATGCGTCGTGATCTTCTCAATCACCTCATCCGGTGGATTACCTAGTAAATCCGTAATCAAGTAAAACTGATTAATGTGATCCGTCCCCGGAAACAACGGGTGTCCCATCATCATCTCCGCTAGAATACACCCCGTACTCCACATATCCACCTGCACCCCGTATCGCTGCCATGTCAACATAATCTCCGGGGCTCGATAGTACCGTGTCGACACGTATCCTGTCATTTGCGGTTCCTGCAGTCGAGCGAGGCCGAAGTCGCAGATTTTCACGTCGCAGTTCTCGTTTATCAGAATATTTTCTGGTTTCAGGTCACGGTGGATGACGCCCGCCGAATGGATGTATTTCAATCCTCGCTATTTCAACACAACGGTAGAAGGAATCAGAAAAAAAGAATCAGAAACATAATCCACTTCAACTGCAATGAATTGGTTGTTTTAGGTGAGATTTCTACTCTCCTCCCCCCCTTTTTCATGTTCTTACTAGGATTTGGTATGTGAAGTACTGTACGAACTTGCTCTCAAGAGGCTTTGCTTCTAGAAGTCGACGGAGATCCGTGCCCAGAAGTTCTGTCACTAAATAGCTAAATTTGAGTGTCATTTAGATGAACTGAAGACATATAACACTCCTTTTTGGAGTGTTGAAGCAACTGGAAAAAAAAAAAAACGTACATGTCCTCGAGTGGAGAGATGAAGATATCGCTCAATCCGATCAACTAAGACGAGCGTCAATCACCGGTTATTATGATCTGGCTAGCAACATTGAAATGGGAGCACACATTCTCGTGTCGCAGCTGTTTCAACAGTTTCACCTCTCTGAATGTGCGTTTGGCGATGGCGGTACTATCGAACGGTTTCATCATTTTTTTGATAGCAACTGATTGCTCCGAAATCAGATCATAGGCAGAACTGGTGACCCCTAACCATCAGATATTGCCCCTGGAAAACAGATATCTTAAAAGGAAAGAACTGAAAAGAAAGAGCGAGTATTGGGATAAGGGTGATGTACCATACAAGCCCAAAGGCACCAAGCCCAACCGGTTGCAAATTTGCATACCTGGGTTGCTGTTAGCGAACCCTTTCCGCCCAAGCCAACCCTGTGGTGTCCAAGGGGGGATGTGCCTGCTTGTGGTTTCGAACGTGGTTCCTAGGATATGTGCACGAACGAATTCCGCCATATTGCAGATGGAGATACGGAAAGGCGATAGCAACAAAAACGGAGAAAAAGATAGAGGCCTAGCCTTACATAACCCTCGTCCCTGGTATGCCTGGACCAGGCACCCTGAAGCCCCTGTGAATGAAGGTCGGGTCATACTGGGACCTATCAGAAAGCCACTACACTGGCGACAGGGAATCTACCAAGGCACAGTGCCACAGTTATTGTTTATTCCATTTATGGAACTCTAAGTTTCGTGATAAACTGGCAAACCACGGTTTCTATTGGTGGGATGAGATGCCAGCCAGACAACACGGTGGGTCAACACCCACGACAACGTGATCCACTTCAGTTAGGAACATACTAGAAGGGAAGAAACAGACAGAAAGAAAAAATTGCTTTTGAACCATTCCCTCTCCAAATTTCAGTCCAGAAGATTCATTTGAGGTTGTTTAGTTTCCGAGATATCGGCCTCCTGCTGGTGGGCCTTTGCTCCCTGGGCATAATTTGCAGTCAAGCTGACTTGCCTTGGAGTCCAGTCTAGCCCACTCTCCCCCGCCAGGTTACCAAACGTCGGGTCCCCTTGCCTTTGGAAGAACTCAGCCTTTTGGGCTAAGAACGCATCTTGGACCTTGGACCCGCCTTTTGCAAAGGCCTGGTAATTCTGTATCGCTGTTTCCTGGGGGCTTCTTTGCTTGTGTAGCACTTCGGAATATACCTGGGGATCTTCCGCACCAAATTTTTCTTTCATGTATTCAAGTCTCATGCTCTCCTCGCAGCTACAGGAACATATGTGACTGACGGCGCAAGGAGTATTGCAGATGTGTGAGCACACCATCGGACGGTTACAAATTTTAGTGCATTGCACTTGGTCGTGTGAGAAGCTAGGATTCCACAATGTCAACGCACTGTCATTAACGTATTTTGCGAGGGGGTCTGCTTACTGGTGGCATTGAAGTGAGCATTCGTGTCCACAATCCAACTTTTCACCACACGCCCCTTGACACCCACCGGTAATCCGACTCCAGTCAGATGGGCCTTGGGTTCATTATGTTAGTAATTCCTATCTTCGTCACTGAAGGAAGCGGGAGAAACCTTTTATGAGTGTTTTATTTCCGTGTTTCATGCATGTCAAGGGCAAGGCATATCCAACCTTCGGCTCCGCATTTTTGTTGCCCATGACATGCAAAACCTTATACCAAAGAGGATTCGCAGCAGCGAGGGACTCGGCATTGCCAAACAAATAAAATCCTCTTCTGGCTCGTGAGAGTGCCACGCAAACTCTGTTTTCTATTGACAGAAAGCCAATATTCTGCTTTCCATTCCTTACCAGAGAGAGTATCACAACCTCATTCTCTTCTCCTTGGTAGGAGTCGACGGTAACAACCTTCACGTACTGTCCTTGAAGGTAAGGGTGGTCCTTCAACAATCTCAGTAACTTTTTCCTTTGGCCGTTATAAAATGTGAGGATCGTGATATCTTTCACAGGCACATCGTTGAATATAAGGTAAACATAAAACTCCACAATCATTGCGGCTTCTTTTTCATTGAACTTGGAAGCGAAGCTGTCGACACTTTCTGGCCAATCATGGGAAAAGAAGAACATCCGAAGGTCCCCCATTCCGTTAACCTTCGCGTGCCTTTGAACCGATTTGTGATCTTTCAAGGTTCCATAGATAGGCTCGAGCAACTGGCGGATCTCAGGAACCATGCGTCTCTGCCGCAGCAAAGTGACGTACTTTATATTATTCCGGACCAGACGTTCGAACATTGAAATACCCAAAAAAAACGGTTCCCCCTCAAGCTCACGAACAGAGCAATGTCCACGGAGCTGCTGGTGGTCTCCTACAAGAATCAGCTGCTGGAGAGAGTCGAAACATGCAGCAGCTATTGGAGCCTCTATTGCCTCCGCCGCTTCTTCTATCAAAACAATCCTGGGTTTTATGCTTGAGATAAGACCGCGATACTTGCTCAAACCAGTAGCTGTCATTCCGATAACTTTGGCATTCTGAAGAATGAAATCGTCTTTTTCCCACTTGCCGATTTGAAGCAGTCTGCAGTTTTCTGAATACTTGGCATGAAATTGATGAAATTCTTGCAAAACTTTTTGTTTTAATTGTTTTCGAAGAGTATTGTAAACTGACCCACGGTTTTTGACGGGGATCTTCCACATATCCTCTTCCTTCAAAAACTCGACGCCAGTTGTATGGGGGCTCGACGGACTTTTCCCAAAACAACCCTCTCGAAGGCTTACGAACTGGCCTTTCAGGGTCTCGTAATCATCTTCGTCAATTCCTTGCTCTGCCTCCAGCTCCTTGAGCTGTTCGTATTCAAGGTCGATCTCGTCTTCTGCAAAGCCAAAGTTTTCCGCTGTGTATACCACTTCAAATTCCGCTGTTTGGTCCCCAAGCCAAACAATTAGCGGGTCGGTCTCATCAGCTTCATCCCCAGCACAAACCCAACGCTGCGCCCCTTTTTTCAGGGACTCGTACTGAGTTTGTGTTAATAAGTTGTGCTTCGCAAATATTGACGATGGTAAGGGGTTGTCAGAGTTCCCGTCGTTGAAAGGCTGTAAAAGTTCGGAAATACTATTCGTCAAAAGTTTAGAGTACTTCTTGACCGAAGGGAAAGTATTCCCATGGATGATAGGCATTGGCTCTTTCTCTCGGATAGCGAATAGAGTGCGCTTTTTTATATCTGGGTCGCTGCTTCTTGCTCCAATACGGACGTACTTTTCCTCAAATTGAGAGACTTGCTTCAGGATCTGGTCCAAGGCATGATTTGTCTGGGAAGCAATTATTATCGGGGGGTCGCCGGCATCCATGTTGGAGAGGAGAATTCTCAACGCGGCTACCGAGACGAAGGTCTTTCCAGTCCCTGGAGGACCTTGGATCACGGCAAGTCTCCGAGTCAGAATTTGTTCCAAAGCCGCCCACTGTGTGTCATCCAAGTTACCCAATGGAGATGTTGGCCAGCCATTCAGCAGGTCCACTTTGGCCTCACCCACTTGATCATCGGTAATCGAGACTAAGTCAACAACTGGATGATCGTTCACATACTGTGGAACATCAACATTGGGGTCCAGGGAACAAATATGCTCGGAAAGAGGGAAACTGCTTGGGTGTTAGCTCTATCGCCATAAGACTGCTCATGGTGATATAAAACACGTACCGTTCCCGACTCATCTTTTGAAGAGCCGCCATTGTGTGTCTAACAGACTCGTAGTACCCGTCTTTTGCCTCGACCATGATCCACTCTAGTTGTGGATCAAAATTGGCATCTTCGGACTGCGCGACAAAAACGTCGATCTCAGGAGGATGCATCTTCACCTTTTCTAGCGGCCTTGCTGCAACGACCGCTATAACGCATTTGCTTTGAAATGAGTCGTTGGCAGGAGAAAGTGCCACAACTGACCCACTGATCAAGCGCTTTGAGTAGTCCCAGTGGATATTTTTTCCTGCTCTATTTGTGGAAAACCGAATCCTGAATGCCAAACCTCGATGAGCAAACGTGATTCCCGTCACGTATACCTACAACAAATATAAGTTAGAACCTGAGGTAAAGAAAGCAGGTCGATAGCCCGAAAGAGGGAAACGGAAGGTGGGTTTACCTTTTCGTAGATGGACACCTTCTGGTTGTCCATCATCTCAGGATCATTCCTTACAAAGGCGACGGCATCTCGTAGTGGGGCAATAGCATCCTCTCGGAGAAGTTCGTAGTGGGTTTCCAAATATTTCTCCTTCGAATCCCATGGGGCATCTATTTTATTCGGGGCCAAATCCACATACTCATCATCGGCGCCCATTATCTCCTGGGAGGATGGGGTCTCGGGTTTCAACATCCAAGGCTTACATTCTTCAGAAGGCTTGTTTGCAAAGTAGTCAGCAATATCTTTGTTCACGAATGCTAGGGGCTTTGAATTGATGCTCATTTTTTCAAACTTTTTGGAAATTGAAGACTTGCGTTGGGCTGAGGAGTTCATCTTGGCAGACATCCAACCAAACTAAGAAGATCAACAGTAGTGTATCCCAAGAGATTGGAAAGATGGGAATTATATGTAGTAGATGAAATGAGAGAGACAAACGCCCGTAAAGTAGGTCGGTGAATTTAGTCAAACGGGGCCATGCAGTCACCCTCTTTACAGGAAATAGGAAACGGGGGCGTCATTGAGGGAAATGTGTTACTACTGCCAATTCACTCCACTACAAACACATGGCCTCGAGTTGACGGACGTAAAAAGAAGGAAGCCAATTTGGAGCTTCCCAATCTTCTTCCCATACACTGCCATTCCGACACCAGGAATGCTCAGGCTCTCACCAGTGATACAGGTGAGTACGTAAAAATTACACCGCCAGTGATCTGTGATTTGATTTGAACCCCCTTTCCCCTGGGTCTATCAATCTCTTTATTATTCTGGACTTCTATTTTTTTTTATTTTCCTTACTTTTGACGTTTGCTAGCATTTGATATGCTACCCAGTGTGGATAGAGGGTTGTATACTGGGGTAGAGAATAAGACTAACCTAATAAAGAAATATATAATGCCTCAGGCACGCAAATGAGGATGTCAGTCACGTTTCGGGGAGAGCCTCGCCGAGAAGGTCGATCCGGATCTCCGCAAAAATACCCCCGTCACTCCTTTAAATTTTATTCGCTATCGCCCCCAGAAACAGTTTTTATTGTCAGGCGCACTTTTTCCCCCTTAAGTGCGCCAGGTCTTCCTGAGATTGCAAGTCATGCGACGGTAGTATCAGGTCCTTTTCAACGTGCCGGAGACCCTAGGTGAAATCGAGCCAACAAAGACAGAGAAATAGGAGCGAAGAAGGAAATAGCATAGGCTTCTTCTGCTCCTTACTCGGAATTTATCTAGCTATTAAGGGACGAAAGGTCCCTCTCTGGAAACACAATGGTTTCGCTCGTGGAAGACGACGACGATCGAGATCTTGCGGGTGAGTTCCCTCGCCAATTATATCTCGCAACTTTTGCCGGAAGCTAAAATATCGGTGATACTATTAGGTTCGCAAGATGGGAGCTCGGATAACGATATGGATGATGCCCTCAGAGATGCGGACGATGGTGGAAACGACAACGAACCAGAAGTGGATGCAGACGGAGACGCAGATGGAGACCAGGAGGCAGAGAGCCCATCCAACGTCAGTCATACATCCGAGAACGCTGGAGCTGCTACTCAGCCGAACAACGAAAATCCTATGACCTCTCCAGGTCGGGCCAACGTTGCCTCCGACTTACTCTCTGTTTTCCACCCCACCGTGCGCGCGGAATGCGTAACAGCCCCGACCTACGATATCGTCCCTACGACGGCGGCGCCGCACAGCACCTCGATCAATACAATAACTGCGACTGCGGATATGCGATGGGTATTTAGCGGTGGGACAGATGGTTATGTGCGAAAATTCAACTGGGTGGATTCGATAAATAGCAAATTGATGTTGACTGTGGCGCAAAGGCATCCATTCGTCGACAGTGTAATAAAGGCAGGCGTGCTGATGACGTACTGGGAAAATATGGATGGCACTGCATTGTCGCCTGTATACTCATTGGCTAGTCATAGCGAAGGCCTATGGCTTCTGTCCGGTTTAGAGTCGGGGAGTATTCGACTACAATCCATCCGTCATGATGAGGGTAAGGAAATTGCGCTACTACAACAACACACTTCAGCGGTTTCGGTACTAAACTTGACATCTGATGAAAAGTCACTACTTTCTGGGAGCTGGGACAAGCGAGTCCTTGATTGGGACTTGAATACGGGGCAAGCCAGACGCGTATTCGGGTCCAGTGCTGGCCAAATTTCGGCAGTTGAAATCCGACCGGAATCTAGCTTACCGGTGCCGAAAGACACTCCTGAGAATCAACAACCTAACGGAACTTACTCATCAAACAATGGGGCGCGAGTGGGCGACAGTTTCGACTATATGGACACATCTAACGACCAAGGCGATCACGGTGCTACGTCAAACCCGCAGGCGGGCTCACCAGCAGACTCGCTTTTTGGCGGTGCCGATTCCCTGTTTGGAGATGGAGACGGTGCAGGTGGTGAGAATTTAGGCGCATCCGGCAATGCCTTCGCTATGGATGAAGACGATGATTTCGGTAAAGCAATTCCCAACGGTGTAATTCCTGAAGCCGATGCGCCAGGTGAACCCGAGTATATGACTCAACCAAACGGTATTCCCAACCCCGTTCCTGCTTCCGATGATGTGGGGGGTAGCAGCGCGGACGCTGCTGCAGCCAGTCAACTTCTAGAATCTCAGAAAGCCGAGATGCCGAACGGCCCATCCCAACCGCTAGTGAATGGACTTCCTCACGCAGAAGAGTTAGAATCCTCTTCTCGTGACCAAGATCTAGGCCAATCGGCGCAGTCAGGGTTTTCCAGCGCCACTGACAACACCTTCCTCGCTGCATCCATCGACGGTACGATTCGAGTATGGGACCGACGACAACCATCCGCAGTCGCTCGCATTACTCCTCGAAACTCCCCTCCATGGTGCATGAACGCATGTTGGTCTCCGGACGGCAATTATATCTATGCCGGCCGCCGAAATGGTACTGTGGAGGAGTATAGCCTTCACAAGGGCCTCCGCGATCCGGAAAGGATCTTCAAGTTTCCACAGGGTAGTGGGCCGGTCACAGCCCTCAAAGCCATGCCCAATGGACGCCACATCGTGTGGTAAGTAATGTGAAACCATGACCAGTACCTTTTCCTTAATACAGTTTATTAATATATAATTCCCCTCCTGCCAGCGCGTCCCATGATATTCTACGATTATATGATTTAAAACACGAACAGGTCACTCGTCATTCAACAGTACCCTTTCTCATCATTCCCGGCCATCGAACGGGAACAGTTTCGCAGCTCTACATTGATCAAGCGTGCCGGTTCTTGGTCTCAACGAGCGGTAATAGAGGTTGGGAAGGCAGCACAACCGAGGTGTTGCTAGGATACGAAATCGGCGTTCCACGGTAATTTAATGATTCCAGCATAACTCTCTGGCTGGCTCCTGCTATACTCTTCTTAAAAGATTTGTATCATTAGGTGTTGAGGGGTTCTTGGCAGCTTCACGTTTGTCTACTGATAGCTCGTCGAGAATTTGTCGTTGGTTGGCTAAGTATAGCTCTATATAATAAACCTTGACTTGGAGACAATAAATTGTCGAAAATTACATCAAAAGATTCATTCTGATGACGTAGGGTCTCACATCAGGATACAATTTCATGTGTGGATGACATTCTGATAAATAACATACATAACTCACTTCACGCCGGGAGTAAGTAAATATATACAAAGTACAATCGTCCCTATAAACGCCAGTCCAAGATACAGTCGAGTGGATAAGATATCGACATCCAGTGAAAGTCCAACCGGCTAAATTGACCCAACAACAGTAGCAATTTGAAAAAAAAAATCATATATCGTCGTCATTATTGTACGTCACATCATCGAAATCCAAGCCATTGCAAACATCATACTGTTGCGCTCTCCACGAACCAAACACTGGATTATGAGCCCATCGTACCTGTCCATCCTCCTCCCGTTCAAAGAACACATACCCAGGTTGTTTATCCAGATCAACCTGTCTCTCCATAGACGCCTGAACACCCCATGGCCCCGTGACAAGGTGGCCAAATTCCGGAACCCCGACGTTGGGAATATGGCCGCGGGCCTCGACGTGGCCATTTTCCTTACTATTCACTGTAATGAGGTAGACAGGTGGGAGTGACGTATCCCGCTCCGGTCTAAGAGGCATCGGGATCCAGGCCTTATTGTTGAAGGAGTCAATTCTATTCTTATCGTGCTTCAGAGGTAATGGGTGAGAGAGCAGAATGGAGTCCAGCTTGCCCGTGTCGAGCAGCAACCCCGGGGTCTGGAGATACAGCACACTATCGTACTGCATGAATTGGATTTGGCCGAGACGGAGCAGTTTAGTGTCGGTTGGCGTATATCCTGCCGAAGTGGCGGCCGTCATGTCGATGGGGAGCAGCCAGATGCCGTATTTAAGGCTTGCGGCACGGAGGAGAGAAAGGGCAGTCGCAACGGGCGGGGGTAGTTTCCCCGCCGGTATCGAGTCCCATTCTCGGGGGTACATGAAAAGACGGTCCTGGATGGCGGTACCATTGGTCGCAAGGTGTTTGAAGAAGAGGATCGCAGAGCAGATGTTGGATGGATCCGGGTCGGATAGGAGTTGCAGGTAGGCGTAGTTACCTCCTAATGGGCTTTCTGCTTGGAGTGTCTCTGGCTCCGTGTGCAAGCTGTTGAGATCGGAGAGAGGATCTGGAGCCCTCTTTTGGAATGACGATCCTGCGGATCCGTGCCCTTTTGGAGGGGCGGGTGGTGGGCGGAGGGCATGTTGAATGCTTCGGACTGATTGCTGCTGGAGGATGTAGCCGGATAAGAAGAGGAGGATTGTGAAGGTGCAGACCACCCCCATAGACACAATGGTAGAGACGGTAGAGGACGTCAGAAGAACCATGGCTTCTTAGGTGTCGCGGGGTATTCGCATGTCTGTCCAGTCTGTTTTTGTATAGAATGTACGGGTTGTTCACCCGTGATGGACGGAGGAAAACCACGACAACAGTATTCAAGGGCGAATTAAAAGAAACCCCAATGACCTCTGCAGTGAGAGTCCAAAATCTAGATCAGGACCACCTTCAGACAAGTCACCCTCATTTCAAGCTCGATGGCCTGAGACGACGATCGGTCCATCCACGCGATAAACAAGATCCCGGGCGGTTGTCCGAACGACTATCGATAAGCTTCGTCCGTCTTGGCATTTGTCGCTCGCCAAGAAAAAGTGGAAGCCTCCGAATTTCTCCAACTCCGCGATTTGGTCCAGTCAACGCAATCCCTCTTTTAGTTTCGACCTCCCTTCCTTAAAAGCAAATACGGCGAAAGGTCTCAAGGAGAGTTTGTCGGGAATAATCATGTCCTCCCATCGGGCTGATGCCAGCTCCCTCCTTGACAATAGAGGCTACACCGGTCCTCTCGTCCGTGGCGTCAATCCCGCCACGTTGTTCGAGAAAGCCGTACGAGACCGTATCACCGACTCATACTACTGGAAGGAACAATGTTTCGGATTGAATGCTGCGACTTTGTGTGATCGAGCGGTAGAATTGACCTCAATTGGAGGTACATACGGCGTGTCCGAGAAGCCCTCCCCATTTCTGTGTCTCGCGTTCAAGCTGCTCCAGCTCAACCCGGACCGCGATATCGTCTTGGAATACTTGGATTTTAGCGACCCCGAGCTCGACGCGGACGAGAATGCCACGGCCATGGAACGAGCAGAGAACGGCGTTGTCAAGCAGCGAGGCGACTTCAAATACCTCCGCGCCCTGGCTGCGTTTTATGTTCGGTTAACCTTTGACCCGGTCGATGTTTACAAGACTCTCGAACCACTATTGTTAGATTATCGGAAACTGAAACGGCGGATTCGCGACTCATTCATGCTAACTCACATCGATGAGTTTGTCGATGATCTTCTTACAAAGGATCGTGTATGTGGTACCAGCTTGTGGAAAATGCCGTCACGACAGCAGCTAGAGGATCTCGATTTGTTGGAGGAACGGGTAAGCCCCTTAGCCGACGAGCTGGAAGAAATGGATAGGAGCGATGAGGAGGATGAAAATGAAAGTGGGCGTTCAAGCGAGACACGATCTGACGGGGACTCTGATCGTTGACGCGTGTTTGTGTCGATTTTGACTGCGTTAAATCAACCATCAAAACGACGTGGTGGAGCCAGACTCCTGACCCTGCCCATTATTCCATCGGAAGATGAGAGATATTCGACCGGCCCGCTGACATTACGGGGGCAACCCCACCACATCTTCCCAGCCCAATCCGGGCGAGGCTGTCGGTCTCCTGGTGCTGGACAAGGTCACTAGCGGGATGGAGGGAATTCCGAGCAGTGTAAGCACAAGGCTAATCACTCTGTGAGGCCCACCAAACGGGATGAACTCTGCTACGGCATGCAAATTCCTGTCTACCTGACCTAAACTCCAACGAAAACTTTGATATCTCGATAATTTATCACAATACCCACTTCTTTGTGCTTGATTGTTTAATTAAATCTCAGAACATCATATTGTCAAACAGCCCCCCGAATGTGTACTCAACTCGAACCTCCCGGGCCCAAAACAATGTACCATACTCCTGGAATCATATGCATATCTTAAAACCCCTGCTGGCGATGCCATTTCATTTCCCAATCCTTATACCACGGGCTATCTTCCAATGTCCCCACTTCCCAGTTCTCGGGGGCAAGACCATTCTCTTCCTGCTCCTGCGCCCATTTCTCAAGACTTGGGCGGACGACATGCTCTACATGCCGCGTATTCTTGTAGTCCATCAAATTCCTCTTGCCCTCGCTGATGAGTTTGATGAGCAACGCTGGTACACAAGGTTCGTCCCGGAATTCTGTCACAGGCGTAAAGAGCGCCTTGAAGTTGAAAATGACTGCACCCGAGAGGGGCAGACGGCGGAGGGTCTGCCAATCAACCCTCAAGTGGCAGTCCTCTAGGCGAAGGTTGGGATCCTGGGACAGCCGGTGCTTCTCGTGGGGATCACCTGGAGGCATGTACAAAGGCTTACCAACTTCTAAGCCCCAAGATCCTCTCTGGATGGGTTTGTCGGTTGGCATCTTAGTGAAGAAACTACACATGACCTCCCGTCAGATATTTCGAATCAATCTGCGGGGTGGAGAATGCATAGCTAGGTTTGAATACGCACCGATCCATGGAAAACTGCATCTTCTCCTTATAATCTGGAATAGGATCGTGGATTTGATGGAGCTGGAGCCCAATCTTACTCGCGACATTCCATCCCAAGGCTGAGCAGATCACGCCTGCTCGCAGGAAATAGTTGCCTGTCTTGTCGTCACGCATCATGATTGCAAAGTCTTCGGGCACATTTTCAATCAGAATCTCCAGTGGGTGTTTCAATCTGATATCTTGCTCAGTTCCAAGGATCCTATTCGTTAGGACTCGCTTATCCGCCAAAGAAAAATACTGAGGGTATCGAGCGCAAAGGAACTGCAGCACCATTTCCATCAGTTCTTTGCACGCTAGTTCCGACCCGGGAAGATAACCAAGAACGCCCTTCCCATGTTTCACGAACAGCTCTCCGCGTTGGGCGATTCTCTCCCGATAGGTCTTTTCAAGCTCCAACCACCAGTCATGTTCCAGCTTTGTCAGTGCTAGCAAAAAAAAAAAAGCTCAATTAACATGAATCCAGAACCTCTCTCTTTCTCAAGGGGAAAAAAGAAAATCAGTACAAGGAAAGCTCAAACTAGTAAAACATACACATTGTCTGATGATAAGCCCATCTAAACGGCCGGTACGGCCTAGGCAATGCTTTCTCAATATCGAAATCGCCATACGGACATGGCAACGGCACTCCACTCAGCTTAGCATAGTCAGGAAAGTCGCCCAGAGCCTCGATCTCAATGGTCGAAAATCCTGTTGGTGTATATCGCTCATTCGGGCAATTGCGGTAGTCTACAGTCATAGGGAGGATCCGTCGACGGACCTCCTCCTCATCGATATCCCTGTACGGTGACACCGCGGCAGCACCATTCCGCAATAGTGTAGCCAGCGCCTGTCGGCGCTGTGGTGGGAGCGCATCAACATAGTTCGTGGACGGCTTCGTCAACGCCTTCTCCGGTGACACCGACCGCGGCGGAGTTTCACTCGTTGATATACATCGACCGCGATATAGTAGAAATGATTTCCCATACATTCTCCCCAGAATGATGTATGCGGCGGTGAATGCGACAACGGTTATTCCCACCCAAAACATTCTCTCTCTGATTTGGTGAAGGACATCCATGTTGAAGGAAGATACTTTACAATTTTAATTGCCACGAGAATCTCAAATACCCACCCATAGAGAATAGAGAAGTTGGTATAGGTACTCAGGGTCTTCCAAAAATCTTCTTCTTTTACCCTTTAAAAAACAAGAAGGGGGGGAAATAAGGAACCAAAGAGTGATAAGAAGTATAATATATCCTTCATCCGAGGGAGAAGATGAAGGGTCATCATGGCCATTTTATCATTACACCCTCTCTCCCCTATTCAACACTACACATGATATCAAACGCTTCAGTTCCCGCATCCCCAAACTATACAGGTACAGAGCCAGGCCCCCTAGCGTTTTCTCTCTCCAGTTCCCCCGGAGCGGCTTGCCTGAAGAGGAAAAGGGTACTGGGGGAGGGAGAGGGGAAGGGTGGTAAGTAAACCTACTTTGTATTGGACGGAGAGGAATGGCGTCGTCTACCAAAATGGGAGATTTCCTCGTTGGGTAAAATTGTCCCGGATCCTCTCGTGCTATGATAAAACACCGCCATCTTCTTGCCCTGAATACCACGATAATCAATAATCTTTATCTAACTACAAGTAATCATGATACTACCCGCGCTCTTCCATTTATAAATATTAGACGGACAAATAAGACAGCCAACCAAATGCGCACTCAGATTTGTTTTATCGCCGAAGCACGACTGCATAACTAAACTGGCCAAAAAAGGGCAAATCCAGGGTAAGATAAGAGGGCACACGGCGATTTTCTGACGCTTATCATTGATAGCTAATCAAGGATGGCTAAAAAGGATTTCTAAAATTTCGTCTTTCTCTTTCATAATAATACACCAAAGCCACTCTTCGAGCATGCTCGATATTATTAATTCCCTCATGAGATCCCCTTACTTATAAGATTACTCGCTGGTCGTAATTCTATCCCTCCCCATCCAACGCAATAGCTCAATCCCCAAGAGTTCTCTCGCGTCTGTTGGAAATCGGAAACAAAGAGAAAGGGAAAATAAATCAACGCTAGAGTCAATAAAAAAACGAAACAAAAAGTCAGACCTCGGTCAACCAGTCGAGGATGAAATCCAACTCCAAAAAATGCACGTCCCGCGCCTCAATTACACGGCCAGAACCCCGATAAACACGGCATGATCATTAGGGGTTGAGTAGAGCAGCCGTTGAGCCGAGTCCTTTCATGTCGTGAGGCCATCTCTGCTGACTTCGGGGCTAGTTGATGGCAGCTGGGTTTGATTTGCTTCTCCTCACTTTTCCAGCGACGATGCAATTTAAACTCACATTGGAAGTGTATTGATATTACAATAATCGAGACACACCGAAGAGAGATGGTAGGCATCCGTCATCTCTCTCGCAGTCAAAAAGAAATAAGATTTATGTCACAAATGGGTATCATAACACCGCTGTTCTCGCCGAAACACGCAAATCGAGTAGACATAGGAGATTTCAAATCGAAAAATGGAAACAGATCATTTTACTCAAATAGCCAACATTTAGTCGGGGTTTGTCAGCTATTTTAAGAGTTAGTCATTAAAATACACAATGTGCGTTAGCGATAGGGGTTGAGAGTACTGACCCGCAGAACTGGCCGAGAGTAATCCTCGTTATCTTGAAGCGACACGCTGCTATCACGGCGCCCATTCGCATAGAGAACCGTATCCGTTTTCATGCGGTTGTCGGTGAATGTAGGCATACGCTGGGGTGTGATCGATGAACCGGCAGATAGAGTATGACTATGGTTGTCCGAGAACATCCCTCCAACAAAGCTCATCCGTGATCCTTTGCTTTGCCTTCCATCCAACAAGTTGCCTTGGAAACTCGGGTCGGGGCTGCCGGCGCGGGAACGACGTTTGGCGAGGATCACGAATATAACAGCTACAATCAACGCAACTCCGCCAATAGCTCCAACGACAACACCGGCAATCGCACCGCCGCTTAAGCTCGAACCGCCATCATCATTCGATTTGTTATCTGACCCTGGTGCCCAGGTCTGACTCGAGTCGCCTGAACCTGTGGTCGTCGAAACCTGGCCTGAGCCCGTATCGGCGCTCTCTGTGGCTGTTGAGCCGGCTGTTGTGCCAGGCGATGTGGTTGTGCTTGTCTAGAGATATGTCAGCATACCGTGGTATGAAAGGCCCATTGAAATCATGCAAGTGGGAGGCATGGTTTGCAAGCTCCGCTTTCTTGTTCAAAGGAGGGGATATACAGAGTAGGAAATGGATCGTAGTGGACTTACAGATGCTCCAGACGTTTTTGTTGTAGTTGTTGCAGACCCTGCGGTTGCGGTTCCTGACGGCGTGCCCAGCTGGATGTAAGCATACAAACCTTCAGACTCACTGCCGCACATATCATCCGGGTACCCAGCGCAACTGTCGTTGCAGTCGCTCGTATCCACGTTGGTCGCTTTATTCGGGGCAATATCAGAGCACCAACAATTCTTGCCCAGTAAAATACCGAACGCACTATCAGCGCATAGCTCCTCGCATTTACCGTTTGACTGGTAGATACTGTAGTCTAAATATGAACGTTAGAAGAGTGTTTAGTGGACAGTATATGAGGTGGTTTCGTACGTGGAGAACTCGATTCTCCCGTGTTGACAGAGGAGCAATATTGGATGGAAGCCGAGGCTGGTAATGCAAGCAGGGCAAGCAGTGGGATAGAGATTTGGGAGCGCATGGTGGAATCCGGTATTCTAGGTAATGCCAAGACGGTTTTTTTTTTTTCTTTCTTTGAAAAAGAGGCCCTCGGTGTCTTAATGGTGTGTAACCAGTAACAATAAAAGAGCTTCGATTGATCGCCCTAAAATGGCCTTTGGTGCTCGGTTGAGAAACCCTCTCTCGTGAGTTATTCACTGAGAAGCTGAATAAACTGGTGGTGAATCGTCAGAGTCACGAGGAGTCGTCCACCTTTCTTATCAATCGGGGTGGGAATCGAATGGATGTAGTGGTGGCTGAAAATTTAGTTACCAGGATCAGTAACTGGATAGTTCGTGAAAGTCACTGTTAGCCATTTCCCCCTTTGAAACAAACTTACTGGTGTGAGAGCTGAACTACTTACCAGAACTGATCAAGAAAAATTCAGTCGAGCGTTCAAAACAATCCTTCACTGGTGAATGGGTGTCTTATAAGACATATGGTGGAGCGAACGAGTCCAGAAGGAGACCAAAATTAAAGGCGTATTGGCATCATCATCTGCGGCGGCGGCCTAGGGGGATCAGAGTCAATAGCCTGGCGATAGGTACAGCACCAGCTGGTGTTATGGTAGAGAGGGATAGGTAGAGAAAATATGCCTGGAGGGAGCGACCAGACAGAGGGAGTGGGTGGTGAAATGGAAGGATTGTCGTTGAAGGGGAGAGTCGAGGAAATTGAAAGGACAAGAACTGAATGATAATCAGACGGACGGGGCGAGTTGGGTTAAACTACCACAGGAAGCCTGCAGCGGAAGTTGTCGTTGTTGCATACCTAAACCCAGAGAGTCCTAGTCCGCAGTCCAACCAAAACGAGCGAGCGGGTCTGTCCCGTTGTCCCACCAAGGAAAGGAAACCACCGCTTTCTGTAATTCTCATTATAGTAGTATTGTATTATCGTACCACTTATTACCAGAAACCAACCACCAAGAGATAAGTAAGTACTCGTAGCGACATGAATAACCTCATCTCCAAGAACACTAAGGGACTATTTAATCATGGCTATTATATTTTTCTTTCATATTCTCTCATGCTTAATTACTTTCGTGCTTTGATGATATCTAGAGTAAAGATGCAAATTCCAGAATCTATAGGATTAACTACCATCCCCAGCTTACTCACCAGGATGTCCTTGTCCTAAGTACTAACTACTAGTAGTACAAGTACTTAGTTATACCTAATTCCAAGGTGAAAGAAAGGCATTGTTGGGTGGTGACATATCCTGTAATAATAGTAACCATGCCAGAATTAGAATCATCCCCCCCAAAAAATGAATGACTAATTCGACCTTTTTGGGGAGTCCGCACAGATTTCTTCACTCCAAAGTTACCTAAACTTGGAAGGAAAAAGGGGGATTTCTAATTACATTGGTTCTTTCATTATTCTCATGGGCTTAAATCCTTCTTCTTTACTCCTAACAACGGGAAGGGGCCGTTACAACTTAAGAATATACCAACACTTGCATACAATAAAAGTACGGTGGTGGAAACCCAAGGAGTACCACTAGTTGTCCCTGGTACCTTGGTCATCTTGCTGATGGTGCATCATCGTGTTATCTTTCCCCCTCAGCTCGAAAAATTACATCAGTACGGCTAGGTTGTGAGTACGTCACCAAATAGTTGCAATTCGCAAGTAGAATATCAAGAGAATGAAGTTCAATTCTCTCCTAAGGGACTTGTTGCTTACTCTGTATACTTAGCAGGAGTAAAGTAACCTTATTCCAGATGGTACTAATAGCAAGTGTATTCAGCCATGAAGGAAACGTTTTACCCTTGGCAGCCTCAGGGATTTCTCGGTGGAAAACGATAAATACAGCAAAAAGGAAGAAAAAGAATGAATGAATGATCTCCCAGGTCAGCCACCTGTGGATGCCTGCGCAATTCAACCTGTGTTTGAGATAAGCCATAGTCGCAGATCTGGGTCTGTTGATTGGCCCTTTCGTTCAAAGACCAGTGGGTCTTCATGGTACTGACGGTAATGGAAGTTTCAATAATCTGCATCTGTGACAATGATACGATACATCCTTCCTGACATTGCAACTCGGAGCCAAGATCAGAACTGCGAGGAGGACCTTGAGCGATTTTGGCGACCGAGCCGCCATTATGGAAAGGGTAAAAAAAAGATACGTACTGTGGAAAAAATTCATTGAGCGGAGGGTAGATGACCACATGTGGGTTTTATTGAGGCTAGTGACCTCCGGTAAATATTAAAAGGTACTGGAGCAACGCACTCGCCACCGCACAGGACATCGTCCAGCCTCGAAACCAACCTGGTGGAGTGTTCCAACACTGCCTGAAAAAAGTGAGTGGTTGAGACGATAATGACGATGTGCAGTACTGTGTATGAAGTTAATTGCTCCTCGACTGTGGTTACCAAGGAGAAACCTTTGTTTTCTTTTGCGGAGAGCTTCTTTGTCTCTGGCATCCCATTTTCCAAAGTGGTGGACCATTGGTTTCAGCCGGCGATTCCGTTGTCAATTCCAAGGATGGCAGATCCACGGATACCCGGGATTGGTGACGATTAGCGAACAACAATCAACAAATCATGCGCTCAAGCCTTCTCCAAATATCCAGAGGATGACTTTTCCATGGTTGAAATCGCTTCGCCTCATGTATTATCATTTAGATTCTTCTTAGCTTCTCCCTTTCCAGTACTTGCCTGTCGGCTCCTCGTCCTTGTTTTTCGTTCTTTCGTTCGTGTCATCACATTCCCTCCTGCAATGATTGAGCCCCGTCAATAATGCACTTGTCACATACCAACTCCTCAGCTCTCCAGAGTATAAGTAGATATTTAGGTATTTGTCAAATCGACATTCCATGAGCTCCAATGCCCGGTCTCAAATCCGGGTCTTACTATACAAACACTTGAACGATCATTCTAACATCGTTGCTCATTATTCTTCTCTTGAGAAACCCAAAACAGCTACCTACCTGAAAAAGGAGCGAGTCCATGATATGATATCGCGATGAATCTTCATCGCGAATATGAAACGATGATCGTCACAACCACATACATCAAACGATCCTTGCTGAATCCCAGCCTCCGAGGTTCAGTACATCTAAAAGATAAAACAACCACTCACTCCCTCACCAGCAATAAATTATAATCACAGACACAAATGTTCCATTAGAGGGGAGTTGATCTTATTCACACCCCCATCTTCCTTACCCATGTTCACCATCCCCGCACAAAATTTGCGAGGAATTTGGGATTTGCTACCGGCTGGGTGGCATTATTGGTTCGACGGCGACCTCGTCTGTGGTGTTCATCCTGCACGCAGGATACCTCGATGTCCTATGTTGTCCAGCCATGGAGCCATAAACGCACACCATCGTCTTACTTATTTTTTAGCTCCACGCATTTACCATGGACCAATAGCACACCACCAAAGAAATTCCTGCCCGTGGCAGACGTTCTGTGTTGGAAAGTAACATTAATAATAACTTTACTCGGCCCATGTGCTTTGATGGGGGTCTTGAGTGGTTGATAAAGAACCGACAAAACCCCGCCTCTCGTATTCACATTGGGTCTTTGATCTCATTTTCTTTTTTTCCCCAGTCATCTTTGTGATAATGGAGCCTGTTTTTCAAGAGAATGGAAAAAGAAAAAAAAAAAAAATATTTGAAATCTCCCCCCCAGTCAGGCAACCAGCCCAAACTTTCTTACATCAAAGACGATATTTCAGCGCTGAGACTCTCGAGTCTCGGCAGGAGTACCTCTAATGGAAAAGCCAGAATGAACGAAATCGGACACCATCAGTTCAAGCGACAACTCAAACATTGAACTTCCTCCTCTTTTTATGCGCGTGTCGCAATCTGGGAGGCTTACGGAATGTGGAATGTTTCTGCAGTCCAATGGACTGTAGATTCGTAAGAGAAGTATGTGGTCTGTTCGCCAATAACACCAACTAGGGATGATCCCATCTCGATGCAACAGTCCGCACACAGGGCAAGGAAGGTCATCTTCACCATCCAAAGCGGAAGCCAGGGATTCTTTATCTTCCAGGGTTGTGAAGGAGAACTCCATTTCTCACTCCTGGAGGAGTCTTGCGGGTACTTTTCCCCACTTTCAACCTGCCGCCGCTGATTAAGATGTGGCTGATGAAGGACTGTAAACCACCTCAAAATCTTAAATCAGACTCAGTTCCTTGAGACGAAGATTCGTCAATATTCCTTTTCGAGATGGCCCTTTATTCATACTCTGCCATCCTAGGTACAGCAGCGTTGGCCAACCTGGTTGAACTGAGGGACTTTTCTTGCCATTTTTCTTTTTGTTATTTTCTCCAACTGATTTTCCCCAATAATGTGGCTGAAAAATGTTGTATTCGATCAATCGATGCCGATCTTGTGTTTTTAAATGTATTGTAAGCCGGGCCTCCAATACTTCAACGTACTACTCGGTACGGAGTACTACTAGTAGTATTACGACCTGTAGTCTTCCTCGCCAAGTTGCTGGGTTGCATTTGGAATGTTTCGCCATCTTAGTTGAAAAAAAAGGAAGAAAAAAATTGGGGCTGGTACGGTAAACATGGTAAACTACTAAAAAGATCCCCCAGAAGATCTGCCAGAAGACAAAAAGAACAGAAAGAAATTCTGAGTTAGGAGCCAAAAGAAAAAAAAATTCGGGTTTAATTTATTTTAATTTGTTTTGATGTTTATGTTTATGTTATTTTTCAATTCAATGAAATCATTCGCCTAAAAATAGAAGGTTTTTTTCATATATATCTGCCGTGGTTCCACCATGCTGGCCCAGTATTGTGGGAACTTAATTTATTTTCAGAGCCGTGTCTGATGGCGCGGGCAAATTTCATGGTCCTAATTTTGGCAGAAGAGTGAACACAAACAATAATCATGACGATGATGATGCGCCGTTAATTTGCCATGGGCTCTATCTCCGGATTACCCTTGCCTCCACAATCAGTCCAAACCTATTAAACAGAGTTCCTCAAAATGTTGCTCAAGTGCTGGTTGTGTCAGATGGATTTGTTGTATAAAACACGCCCACTGGCAGATGCATGGGTGACGACTCCTGAACAACGGGATTTTTTCCTTTTCTTTGTTTCTTCAAGATGCCCATAAAAAAAACATCAATCACATACCTCAATTACCATCAATTCACCGTTCAAATTATTAAAGTTATGCTTCAGCAAGACATATTTTAAAAATCTCACTCTCAAGGGTTATAGCTTGAGCTTCCTAAGATATCAAGACCCCAAAGACTCTGTAGTAGCTGAGTAGGTAAAGCCTTTGTAAGTTTATATGCCACAATACCCTCACACAACTCAGTTACTACTAGTACTACTTACTACTAGTAGTAGTAGGACTTGGTAGTTAGCAGTAGACCCATCATGATGTCTGTGTGTTTGTTTTTTTCTTTTTGTTTATATTTACCCCGAAGGATATATCATATGAGCAGTCCGTTCAGCTCGCCTTCCCTCCTGATGATCGCTTCTCATCCCGCATCAATATCATCCTACCTCTCAGATCTCGGGATGGAGGCTGCAACGACACCAATCAGCTGGGCTCGAGGTGAAACATTCCACGTAAGTGTCTCTTCCTCTTTTCTTTTTTTTTCTCCCTCCCCCTCTCCACTCGGATGCGTTGTTGTCTACGCCTTCGCTGCTGCCGATGCAGAGGGGTGGGCAGAGTGGGGTCATGGAGTGTGTGGGTAAAGGGCGAGGCCTAGAGACTTTCAAGTTACCTAGATTATTATCGGCTTGGCTTCTACGTAGATGAACTTTTTATTATTACTCCTCCATACTCTATGAGAGTCCAGATACTGCCCTTATAGAGTATACCTCCGGTTGAAGTTGTATGCTTTTAATATACTTATCATCAACAGCGTTGTTATTTCATCGGGTAGGTGTCCACAGGTATCCAGAAACTATCTTCAGTCAAACACCACCGCACAGTCCTATCCCTGTGTTTGTTAATGAAGTATAATTCAGTGATGCATGAGCAGTCAGACTTCAGGTTTGCCTAGTCACCACTCTTGTATAACATAAACTGTTTCCTAATATTTTTTTCTGGGATATCGTCATCACAATAGCTCAGCTGCCACAGAGAAAAGCTAGAAGAACCCACTAGGGCTATGTACCTACCTATATCTAACTTTAGTTATTCAATGACGCACTCCAGGCTCCTTCTCAATTCCTTTCATGAGCACTGACTGGGGATAACTAGACTTTGCCAACCATAAGTATAACCTGACGCCCATTCCTTTTACCATCGACCTGAGCGAGCTCTATAACGGCTACCCTCTATCGCTGCCATCTCCTCCCGCTCCCTCCTTCGTTCTTCTCGAGGGCGGCGTCTTGGTGATGAAGACTTCTCTGGGGGTATGGGAATGGTCTTGGTTGGTATGCGTCTTGGTGGAGGGGGCAAAGACGCTCGCTCGCGGTGGATCTCCTCGATCCGCCGGCGACGTGCATTCCGAATTTCTTCAGAGTCACGAATAAGCAAAGACACATCGTCCTACCTAGTAATCAGCGCGCGGCATATTAGAGTCTGTAGGGGGGGAAATAAAACACTCACGTGGTGGAGGTAAGAAAATATGTAGTAAAAGGAGTCGGTTTCCTCGTACTCATACCCTGCCCGCTCGATTGCCTCCTTAACCACGAGGTCCTTTGTGATTTCGGTCCATAAACGATCTCGACGGTCTCTTACACCAAGGTACCTCCGCCCAATCTTCCCACGAGGGCGACCATCCTCATTTCCAGAATCCCCCTCCTCCTTGGCAGCCAACCTAGATCTCCGCTCCCTGGGTCTAGAGTGTCTGAGCTCCTGACTAGGCGGTTCCTCTTTTGCAATTGATATTTCCTTAGTGGGTGACTTGACAATTGCCCAATTGTTTACGGCACGGCCCGGGATAACATCGGGGGAGGGCGGTTCAGGATTCCAGTGTCCATAATACTCTTCTTTGACGATTTCACGTTTCCTACTCGAACTCTGATCACTGTGCCCATTCTCCATGGGAATCATATCACGATCATGTTCGGGGTATCGCTGCTTTGCCAGAATATCGATTTCATGTTGTTTATGTCTCCGAGCGAACGGCTCAGGAGGTAGATGGTGTAAAGGAATTGTGGGACTGCCCTTGGCCCTTGTCTCGACGGGGAGATCCTCCCAATGTGCTCTGTCTCTCCTTTTCCTGTTACAAAATTGTCAGCCTGGAAAATATCATTAAAATCATCAACAACTATATCGACTTACCTATACGGAGCATCGCGCTCATTGAAAGCCATCCCCGGGCTTGGCGCACGCGGTAGACTAACTAATATCCTAACGGTTAATTGAGGTCCGGTGGAATTTTACGCTCTAGGCAGAGAATCTTACCGAGAGGGTTTGGTGCTCGTTGGGCGATAGGCTCTTTGATGATTGGGGGATCCCGAACCGGCGATGGTGCCCTCGGAACCTCTAGCTCAGATAGTGGCGACGACGAAGATGACGAAGATGATGACGACGACGATGATTTTTCGAATCTCCGCGTCGTGCGATAGTCATCTTCAAGGCCCTCTCTCCGTGGCCCCTTTCTCCGCATACGTCTTGTAATCTTGATAGGTTCCTCACCATCATCATCAACTTCGTCGTCGTCCAGATCGATATGGTAATGGGATTGGTGGGGTGGCCCCCCAGACTTTTGGTAACGTAAGCTTTTTCGAGGGTCTGGACACCCCCGTTTGGAGTCGCTACGTCGATGATAGACTTCATTGAGGCCATACTCCGCTAGAAGATCTTTTTTGTCTTCTTTAAGGCTTCTGCTTCTTTGTCGGACCTCGTTGCTGGTGTTATACTCGTGTCGGGGCAATGATTGCTCCCGTCGTTGAATAGTCGGCTCAAGGCCATCAGATTCAGTATCCGAATCTCCGGAGTCTTCCTCGTACGAATAATATTGCTCTTCCATGCCCATGTTCCTAGATCGCCGCCTCCCTCTGGGCTTATAGGGAATTGACTTCCTCCTGTCCGATTCTCGACTTTCGTAGGGTGGGCCTATATCTGTGGGGGCCCCAGCATCCCGAGCGTAATGGAAAAGCTGAGGCTCTGAACGATCTCTCAGATGGCGACGCTCGAGAATTTCGACAACAGGGGTGCTAGGTGCTAGGTGGTTTTGTCTCGCATCTGGGTATTCCCTTCGAGGCCGAGAGAGGTACATTTCGGACTCGGCCCTATCCCCATCCTCGATATACTCATGCCGGTATCGGCGGGGCATTGTGAGGTGTTGACAATCCACAGAAAGCCAATTTATCAAATAGGAGAATCCAAAATTCAATAACGACGAAGTAGTCGCCACTTCTCACACATTAATTGAAGCACAGCTCAATTCTTCCCGTTCCGGAGCGAAGCCGATTAGTGCCCAACAAGAGTCAAAACACGGCCTCCCATACAACATTCAACACAACATTAATAAAATGACCAAACAAAGGTTCTCCATAGACTTTGCGTGAAAGGGCTGCAGCAATAAACCGGGCGTTGGAGTTGTGGGTCAGGAACGTGAAACGTTGGGTTTGGCTTTGGGAAACCACAACTTGCTGGGGTCTGCCTGAAATGACCCCGCGGCTGTGCCTGCTGATGTCACGCTGCAGAATTGTGCCTCACCAGGCGCACCCGGTACCTACAGCGTTTCCCTGTGGTTTGCCCCAGTATCCTGGTTCAATAGACATCCATAGCGGCCAATTAAAGTGCTGGAGTGTTTCAAAGAAGAAATTAACGCGAATGGCTGATGCATAGGAAAGATTGTTGCGTATCTGCCGAGCCAAGATATCAAAACCCTGTAGACCCTATCCTCCACCTCTACAAGTAGTACGTTTCCCAGCTTCCAGGGGTTACAAGATTATTGAGTGGTACAGTTTCCGTCGATACTAACAAGAAACTCAAATTTTACAATCGGTCGCTACCTACATGAGGGGCCGTGGGGGGGGGTTGCTGCGTTTCTATACTGATGTCCAATTTGGCTAGGTAGGCGGCGTAACTAGTAGCCAAAGCATACCAAGGTAGCTTGCATCCATTGCAGAATGAGCAAGATGAGACAGTGTATTCTATACCGTAGTACGGTGGGATCGGGAAGTCTGGCCCGAGAAAGTACCTCCCATGCAATTCACGTTGCAGTTCATGTTGCAGTACTCCCAAAGGAACCTAGAAGAACGTAACCACCACTCCTAGTAAGTACCTAGGTACTAGGTGCTTCCCGGAAATCCAAAAGAAGAACTTGGAAAACGCTTGCAAGGTTTCCCTAGACTTGCCACTTTACTTTCTGGGATGGTGAGAATGGGTTTGCCCCTTCCTTGAAGTGGAGTCGGGGTCATAGCGAAGAAGGAAACTTCTGAGGAAATCGAAGAAATTGAAGAAATCGAAGAGGCCCAATTCAAGTGAGGTAATCAGGCATCGGCTACCATCCCCCATTCACTTGTAATTTGGGAATTCCTGCAGCAAACCTCACCCAAAGGTAAGGCGAGTTTGGCCCTTCTCTGGTTTATCCCTCCCATTGCGGGTGGTTTTGGATCGGAAGTATGACCCACTCGCTTTGCTTGGTAATTGCGAGGCCGGCTGAGAATCCTTCGCTGTGCGTCTTTCCTGGGCTTCAATATCTTTAGCAAAATGCCAATCATTGTGCTCATTCTTCTCATCCTCAGGAATTGAACTTCCGCATCGAGAGCAGGAGAAAAACTCTGAAGGCTCTTGCTCAAATTGACCGCCACTTGCGAAGTTCTCCGGGAAGTCAAGGCCTTCCACCGCTCCATGAGGGAGTTCTAGAGAGCCCACAAGATCTGCCGGATGAGAATGCTGCAATTGGCCGTCCGACTCAGAGGATTTATTGAAAAACCGACGTATTCCATTATCGTCGAGTTTTCTTCGTTTTTCGGTTGGCCGTTGGGCTCCGGGTAGCTCATCCCTGGAATCAGACCGAATAGATAACTCATTACCTTTTGCCTGCTCCCCTCGTAGTAAAAAACCTTCAATGCCCCGGTTGCCCGAGACCCGATCCTCAAAGCCGACAACACTCAAGGACAAATTTGAACAAGGCCATGCACCGCCATCTTCTGTAGCCTGTCGAAGTAACGTCTTCCCCAGATCGAAAAGCAGTGCATCATCTATAGGGGCCGAGCCCGGAATAGGAATTTGGCGGGAGCGAAGCTGGGCGCCTTGTCGATGATGAAGAGCGATCGTTTTGGGGCGGCGTTTATGCTCAAGCACCCCATCCTCAACCAAACGGCCGTATATGTCAGCAGCGAAAATGCGCAACCACTTGTCAGCCTGATCGGCGCTGTTTATACTTGGTCGAAATGACTTTGCCGAAAGCATTGATTTAATTTGGGTTCTAGGGTTAACCTCGCTTCGGTCCTCTCCCCGAATAATGGCATAAAGCCAAACGGCAGTGTCATCGTTCAACTTCGCGCGGAACTGCTCTAGCGGTATCTTTAACAATTCACTGACCAGCTCTGTTCCAAACAGGGCGGTAATTTGATCCCCTAATTTACCACCAAGCATTCTAATTTTCGTAAATTTAAAACCGCCCAGGAAGTTCTGGACGGCACGGTTCCGTATGACGGTCTGCTTGTTTGGTTTATTGCACGCACTACCCAATTTTGCCATCATTTTGTTCCTGGCAATCCCACCAGAGCAGGTGTAACTAAGCGAATCCCAGACAGCCGCTCGAACAGACCGAACAATTTCCGTGCCGATGAGAATTGATATATCATCCCAATCTGGGTTATCAACCTCGGTCTCATTCTCGTCCAAGTCCACCAAACAATCCTCAGTGCTCCATTCAAGCGCAGTTGTGGGAGGGGGGGGAAGTGTTGTTGACCGGTCATCACCTGGTGGGGTAATACGCAGTTCGGGATACCGCTGGAGCAGGATGCCGAACACAAGTGGCGACAGGTCGATAAATACTTCGTCGACGCTGGCCTTTTCAAGGGTAGCTTCTTGAATGTGAAACTGATCACCTGGTCCCTGCGGGCCATAAACCAAATCTGCATGCCATTTTGACAGTTCCTCCTTCATAACTTTCAAGATCTTGCGGGACTCTGCTCGATACGGATCAAGGCACACTTTATCCGTTCCCATGTTTTGAAATGCATCGTCCCTGTACGCCCATTTTTCTTCTCCTTCACGGAACGTGGCCACGTGTTGCAAAACAATGTCTGGGCAGAGCTTCTTAGCCTCTTTTGCTGATATCATTCTTGTTATCCCAAAGTCTCTGGCCGGGTAGTTGATCGCGATGAGTGAGTCCCATTGCTGTACTGCCAGGGGCGTGGTACGTGGCGTTCCCAAACGGACCATCTCACATTGGGCGTAGAAGGCATCAAGGTCAATGTGGGCTATTACCCGGAGCTGAGAGGTAGTCGAACCCTGGCGAAGGAGCTGTAGGTGGCGATAAGAGTAACGAGAGTGTTGAGTTACGGAATTGTCGGACATGGGCGACCTGGGAGATTGGGGAGAGGTGCACGACATCTCGCGAACGGCGGTATTATATTCATAGCGGATGGAGCACTAGGCAGGGTACGCGAGCTATAACTCGTACCTTTGCGAATGTGAGAGTATCTGGACTGAGGTTGCCGGCTTAGGAATTTTTAAGATGGAACCAACACGATGCGCACATTACTCAGTGGCCGGGGGAGGGGCAATGCTTCCAAAAGGGGTTAGCCCGTATTTTCAACCCAAATGTTAAAATCACTCAGCATCATTATTGATATACTCTGTAGATGCTTCCCCATGGCCTGTTCCCTTTCTTTGTTCTTTTGGGTATTTGTTCTATTTATTTTAGTCTATTTTCAATAAGAATGGTATAGAATTTCTTAAATGCTAGTCCTGAAAGAATTTGAATACTAATTACATGAACGTTCTTAAAAAGGTTAACAAGTGTCCAAATACCTGTCCCCATTTCTTTAAAACAAAAGCGATCAGGTTGCTTCAAAGTTATTATAGGGCCGATATAAATTTATTTTCCCATGCCAGATATCTACAGCTCCCAAATTGTACCGACCGATGCTGGGACTCCCCCCTCTGGCGGTAATACTCGTTACCAATATATATATTATCGACGAAAATGATTTGATTGAATTGCTAAGTTAACTGTACAGCTAGAATTGGTACATGATTAATATATCAGCACCTTCACCCACACTTTTGATAGTGAGATATTTAGGTTCTAATGCAAACGGGGTGGGCGGGCATATTAGTACCTACCTGTTGCCTTCGATATCTGCTCACTGGCCTGCAGATTTACAAGACAAACAAAATAAGATTATTACAGTACGTTAAATCATCACTGCACTTTTGTATATTGCCATCAAACAACCAATGATGAATGTTGGGCACTATTGGGGTTGTCAGCGGAAGGTATACAGATTTCAATATCCGGATGAGTGCACGTCCCACATCTTGTAAATCTGCAGGCCAGAGGGAGTATATCGAAGTATTTTCCATCAAGCAAAAGCCAGTATTCCGTAGACCAGGAGGATTTTCCCATGAGAAAAGATTGAGAGCAGAAACTGGTTAACGCGGAAAATAACCCTCAATCATCCTTTCCCTTGCTACCGTGCCCTCTCTGGCCGCTTCCCTGGGGATTCTCCGAGGATTTAAATACTCCGGTATATTGAAAATTGCTAACACTGACTGTGTTCACGTGGTTTATATCAGATATTTTTTACTTATTAAGGAGAAAGATTTTTGATATTTCCTAATCAAAAATCTACGGTGTTTTCTAAATACTGTATCTGTGGCTTGCATAAGAATCGGAGAATCCCCAATTATGTGGCCAGAGAGGGTATATTCTCGTTTAATGCCCGCAATATCCAAGAATGTCAATATCCAAGCATGTGAATACTCTTGCGACGACGAGTGATCTTTTGCTTGGGCAATAAAAGTAGAATTTGATACACGATAGGTACATACCTAATGTAGGGGGGGGATGGCACTGAGCATGGTAGTATGCATGCATAAGTGCGAGGCTGTAGGAAAGACTGGGAAGGGGCCCAGATATTGCATGTATTCCCTGTGAGGTGACGAAAAGATTTAGTGATATTGAGAAAATCTACGCGTAACGCATCCGACAACGGATGAATGTTGGCTTGTGTGGATTGTTTTACATATGCAGGCAAAGGCAATCGGTCGGGGACGATTTCATCCTTGTAGTCATTCAGGGGGAAAATGACGATGGCCGCATCATTGCATGGGTCTGATGAAGGGTCATGATATCATTGTCCCTAACCTTGCAAGGCTTTGGAGACATCCCAAGAATGGGTCATGTACGTTGACTTCTGGGGCGAGGAAAACTCGGGTAGTTACTCCGTATGTTAGTTTGCTTGTCGATTTTGCTTCTTCAGTGGCACCTGACGTTACCAAGTGTTCATTCTGAGTACTTTGCAACATTTTAATAAGAGCAAAGCCATCAAACCTTGGATAATCTCCAGCCTCCCCTCCCCTGCCCCTTTTGAACCAATAAAGAAACAAAATAAATTCCTTTCCCCTCTCTCCCCCTGGTGAGGCGAGACGGGAAATAGAAGCCGGTCCATACCATCCCGTTGATAATAATAATAATCAATATTTGTCCAGGGCTGTTATGGCGCCTTCGGCTCAGGTTGAAGGGGGTTGGTGCAATGCAGCCATGATGGAGACGTGATGCACAGCTAGGCCACCTGGAAGGATGCCATTCGAGTAGCGGATGGGTCCAAAGCCAAGGGCTCTCACACAACAGTGAGGATACTGGGCGGCGGGTGCGTGGGCGAGAGAGGAGTGTGACTATTCTCGAAAAATTGATGCTCAAGAGAGGCGAGATTGAAGTCACCGATCAACAATGAATGTTCAATGCGGCAGCGAGTAAGAATGTGAACTGAGATCAAGGTCGGTCCTCGCGGTTACTGAGTCTTGTATCGAGCTCCTTGGTGTGACTTCCCAACGAGGGGACTACGAACTAGTCCTTTGAGTTTGAAGTCGGGAAATGAATGTCGATTAGTCAGAGATATGACATGAAAGTAGTCGTCTTCAAGACCTCTCCCCGAGAGCTGTGGGCGTTAACACTCTTCGACCGCAAACTTGAACTGCTTTTCTTTTCCCTTTTTTCTCTTTTTCTTTTTTCTTTTACTAATTTGACCCAAAAGAACTCTGGGTCAGCAACTTAAAAAACCGTCGGTTCCACCAAAACCAGTCAAAATAAACCTAGATGAGCGGCCCGGGCGGGTTAGAGCCTTGGGTCGCGACCAGATGGAAACCGATGGAGACTCTCTCTGGGTCTGTTCTCCGCCCCCGTTGCCTGTACCTTGCTCCAGACAGGGAAGAGGCAAAAAATAAACGGGCGGGTGAGTGCCCAAGCCGCCACGCCACGCATGACTGCCCAACCTGCAACATTTCCTCTGTGTCGTCTGACTGGCTGGGATTATCATCTGAAGGGTGTCCAACATGGAGCCGTCTTAGTCTAACATCCCAGTCAGGGCAAACGAGGATGCACTCTTGGGGTCTGAAGACTGCAGAATTGGAAAATTCTGAGACTGTGTAACCCATGCCTTTGGGAACTTCGCTCATCTTGCAGACTCATTTGCATCGGAGAGACTATCTGAGAACATACTTTTTGTGTTCTTAGCTGAATGATTCGATATTCTTTACCTGCTGCTCGAAAAGTCATCCAGGTTTCGGAATGTCCAGGTGAAAAATTCTTGAAACTGGCTACTGTTCGCCTGTTCAAGTGCGAAAAGGTACAGGTACTTTGGGATCATGGATGAGAAAGGATCGACGTTGATTATTGATTATTCGATATTTCATTGATTGGCCCCATTTGGCTGAGTCATCCGAGGCCACAACCTGAACAAGGCTCAAGTGTAGTAGCACCTACTGGGACCTGAAGCCATCTACAATTCCGTCTTGAGAGGCTGTACCTCGGAAAGAGATGAAAGAAACCTTGAAAGAAATACATCATAAAAGCCCCCCGAAAAAGAAAAAGAGAGACATTGATTGAACATGAAAAGTAAAATTCAAATAGTCACTGTATAGTGTTTTGGTCATCAGTGAGGCAGCAAATAGGTATTATTTCGTGGGTCTGCGGCTCACGGTGGCCATACTATTGATTGTATGGAGTATGTTGCATGTGCTTGTCAAAAACCCCAAATAATACTGCAGGTCTCGCCTACTGGACGCTTCAGAAAGAAAATCATCATCGAATTAAGTTAGTTTTTAAGAGGAAATTTTCGCTTCCTCCTTCTCTTGAGGCGAAAATTGTGGCTTTATATTTTAACCCACATTTTGACTGATCATTTCTTTGGGGAACAAGCAATGGGGATGCTCAGGTCGGAACGAACTCTGGTCGTGGTGCTCTGCACCCTCAGCGCAATCAGGCAGGCGGCCGCCATGGACTTGCAGGCTAGCGCTGGCGGTATCCAATAAGGATCCTGATCTGGGGAGACGCAGGAGGTCAGGAAAATCGTCTGGAAGTCGACACCTCACGCCTAAGCCCTATTAGTTAGTCCGTGCATACAGATTTTGCGTAGTCATCCTCATCACACTTTCAAATCATCCTTGGTGTGGAGTCCAAACAAGTCGTGGCACCAGACATGACCAGCAGCCCAAAACCGGCCCAACAACCCAATCAGTCCATCAAGCACTACAAACACAAACCCACAACCCTCTGCCCTCCAACCATCTCGCCCCCCTCCTTCTCCCGAGTTGGCGCCTCTCTTATCTTGCTGGCTTTCTCTTTTCTGCTCAACCCTTTTCATTCAATTCTTTTCCTACCCCCTCCCCTCTTTCTCTCTTCCCTCCTCCCTCTTTCCTCCTCTCTCCCGTCCTAATCCTGGCCTTTCTCGCCAGTCGAAGGTAAACGGAACGGAATCCTGAACACGGCTGCGCAGGAGGCGAAATAATCTTAATTAATCGCGGAGTGTCCTCTTAAGGATCGTCCCCCTAACCCCCCCCCCTCAACTTTTCAGCCTTTCGCCTCATCTCTTAAGACCTTTCTTCTTCTCCTTCTGGTCCTGGTTCTTGCTCTTCGACTCCGCCCCTTCTTATTTCGAGCCTGCCTTGTTATCCATACGTTAACGGTCTGGTTCCTGCTGGATATCCTTGAGGATTATTGTGAACCCACTGCTTAAAAGTCAACCGACGTGGAAAAAGAACCCACTCACCGGGATTTCTTTATTGTATTGTCGCCGGAAATCATCTTGTATTCCGCTTGGAGAACCATCGTTTTGACGCCTTGCTATTCTGCATAAGTTGTGTCAAACAAAAAGTCCGGTGTCCCTTAATTACCAGCCTTGGATTTCTCAGCATTTTAGACCTATACTTGTCTTATTTCTTCAAAGCAACCTAAGACCGTCTGCCGTCATTCTTCTGGACCTACCGGCTTCTTCTAATTTCCCTGGATCTCGTTGTGGCCACTTGGATCCTTTATCTCTAATACCTTAGTACCTGGAAAGTCAGCCCTGGACAGAATGAGCACCCGTCATAACGAGTATTTCATTCCTGGTGATGGTATCAGCCGAGAGGTAATCCAAGCCGATATTTGCCGTTATCTTGGAAATGATGCTCTTGTAAGACCTGGAAACCACAATGTCCGTCTCCCTAATTTTTCTTTTCTTTTCTTTGATTTCTCTGTCGTTGGATTTCTCCAATAAGAGATGGGGGATCACACGAATGTAGCTTAAAGGAGAAAAAGCTCTCTTGTTTGTTTACTGACTTGCGAATAGGGTCGCCCAGGGTTTTTCATTCGAGCTTACCGAAATCTCACATCTGTATGAGCCTTTAGCCTTTCTTCTATTCCCGCTTTATTGTTGAGTTAAATGAACGCTAACTAACTCGTCGTGACTTAGGAAATGATCGCTGACCTTAAGTCCGACTCCGCTCGGTGGGAGGCGGATGTGAGCCGTCGGGCAGACCAAGGTTTCCCGCGAGGTAATTATATGGCGCAGGACTATTACTCCTCCGGCCCGAATAGGGTTCAAGGAAATTATGCGCCTGTTCATCCTGAAATGTCCCAAGGACAAGGCCCTTCGCCTCCAACTGCGTATGCTCCTCCGCCGCAGCAATTTGAACAATATCCTCCATCTGGGTACCCAGCGACCTCAAGTCCTCCGTACTCAAACCCTCCTTCATATCCTCAATCCCACCCATCCTATGGAACTGGCCAGAATCCTTACCCAGCCCAACATGTGCCCTACACTGGTCAAAGCCAACCGGCCGTGACTGCTGATATCCACCCCTCGTATACTTATGCTCCCTCGGGCTATGGTTTCGAGAATGGGAGAAACAATGCCCCTAGATATTCTGGCCCTGCTTATGATGAGTCTGACTATTCTCCCGTTACCTCTGGAATGGCCTATCCTGCTACTACTGCCCCGGACCCCCGGATGGGAATGGAGCCAAGATATACCCCGGAGTCGGGCTATTCCGACCGCAATAGGCCACAGCAAGCAAGAGATAGAGAGGCTCAACGCCGAACTCGGTAATAAAGAATATTTACACTGCTACCTGTGAGTCCCAAGTGCCAAGTAACATGGTCCGCTGTTTTCCTGGAAAGAAAACGCCTTGGGAATTATGATGATTTTTTCGATACACTTGGAGATTTTTTTTCGCCCTTATCCTTGGAACTCTACGGACCAAGTTTCTTTTTTGCCTACAGGAACACCAGACTGGAAAAAAAAAGCGTGCTTAAATTTTATTGGAAACCAAATTACAACCTTGGGAAGGCGAGCCTTAGAATCCCGGAAATTGTTTTACCTACCCGGATACCGTTCGAGTTGTCGTTGATTGATTTGAATTTTCCCTGGCGTCTCCACTGACGTTGACTGGTATCTCACTGGATGTGATCCTTCCATGACCACTTTGGCATTCATAATGTAAAGATGGACCGACTTTTGTGATGGGTTATGAAAAGGTGGCATTTTGGCTTTTGTCTCTTGTAATGTTGGCCGGCCTTTTATTCCATGCTCCCTGCTTCTTTATTTTTATTATTTTTTCTCTTACTGCCGTGTCAGAATCGTTCTGTTACTTGGTTCCTAATGGTGTATTGGCTGTGGTTTGATTTTGTTTTTTCAATTTTGTGTCTCTGAAACTTCTTCAGGAGGTCATTTTGCCCGGGCCATTTTTCTAACGTCCTGACAACCGCTGTGCCTTGGAAGGCCACACCCTGACAGAATTTGGTATGCATCGACCAGCCCGGTGCCTTGATGATATACACTGATGCTGTTTACGAGCTGTATGTAGATATGAGCATATTTGGCGTTGTCATTTTCTCTGGTTGTTCCATGATTATACACTGGCCTTTCAGAATTGTTCCATATTTTTTTTACCAGAATACTGAAATGTTTTGGTATGCGTTCTCTTAACTGGTATTTTCGTACCGTATATCTAATATCTGAGGTTGTTAGAGAAATAATGAGAGGGAAAAGAGAGAAAGAGAATTTTATGCATGCAATTAGCGCATTCCCCTCTATCTTATACAGGGCAGCATTGTTTCAATTACATTCACTTAATTGTGTTATACTATATTGATGTGGCTAATTATCCCTCATTCCACTATTCTGGGTTTCTCTTTGGCCAGGCCACCACCATCTATTCTATATGCTTGCGATAAATTTTTCCAATCTACCTTCCCATTTCGTTCTCCCTACGCAAATCTTAAAGAGTCTACCAAGTCCATACCCTGAGAGATGGATTGTTCAGCCTTTCCTCTGTTTGACGACGGTGATGTTAGAATAACCGTTTTCCCAGATATCTACCATCTCCACTCCCAGGTGATAAAGGACTGTTCGCGAGTCCTAGCCATCCTTCTTGAGGGGAGTCGTATTACACTACCACCTAAAGGGGGAACAATTCTGCCTCGGAACTATTCAAGTATAAACCTGGTTGGTTCGGCGGTTCATAAGTATGGGGTATTCGAAAGACAGGCAAGCAACAGTCCCTGTCTATGGTGGCACACATGCTGACATATGTTCATTGTTCCTTCCTCCGCAGGATTACGACAATGGTAACGGTACGATGGAAGCGACATCCTCATGCTCCTTTCCGGTGTGGCCTCAAAAGACTCGTCAACTTTGGGCCAACATCTTCAAGATTTTTTACAAACTTCACCCGACTCTAGATGAAGGGGGTCCGAGCAAGCTACTAGAGAATTCCCTAGAGCTTCTCGAACTTGGGGAGGAAATTCTCGCAGCCGATATCATTTTCCACGCGATCGACACCACGCTTGTGGGGTTTTCTCAACAGCTCTATCGTTGTATAGCGGATGACCCGATAACTTGGGTGATGCTAGCCGTGCGTATTCGTTCAAAGACTGTCTTCCGAGAGTCGATGATCCATTTGATAGGCAAATGGGGTTTACTCGGGGAAAAAGATCGCATGTCTCTGCCAGAGAGTGTCCGTGAGCTGTGCGTGAAAAAGGATCGAGATCTGAGGGTGACTAAAAGGGGCACTGAGCTACAGTTGATCAACTATCAGCCACGTCTTCTGCGTCGTGGCTCGGACGCTACCTCTGGCGGCAGTGGAAATGTTGGTATGTGGAAAGCGATTGCGATTTGGCGGCAATGGCTTTGCAGGTCTTTCTTCGACAAGGGGAATTATAGGACGCCAGATGGGGGAGCGGCGTTTTACCGAGCCATTAGTGCTGGAATTCGGTCTTACTTGGATGCCTTGGACCAGCGGGCCCTTGCCCTTCCGTTATCTGGGTACCGGGGAAGCTGGGAAGAGATCAGACAGGGTCTGGAAGGGCTGGCAGGCGACATGAAGCAAATTGTGTCTGATTTGCTCGTCAACCATGCAAATTATGACTCAAAGACTATGGGCGAACTCCCCTACCTCACCTGCTGCCAAATCAGTGAGGAAGATCTGCCATGGGTGATATCGGCAAGTGAGACAAGCAGCGAGACCCAACGGGTGGAAGAGATCGCGCAAAGCAGTTCTGGGAGCTACTTTCAGCATGGTTATCAGCTCGATACATTAACAAATCCTCATTTTTCAAGGGAAATGGTTTCCACCAACAGCAACTTGGTAAGCCCTGATATTCAAAGCACTTCGAGCTACGAATCAATCAGAACATTTCCCCAATTGGATTACTTGACGTGGGACTGGACTATGGATTTCACAGCTGCTGGCTTTACCTCACAACATGAAATGCTCCCGGTTTATCCCCTCGCCGAGAGCATTTGGCAGCCCCAGTTGGATCACTGCATTGATACTCCTACGTTTGGGGTCCCTCCTGTCACTGAACCCGACGAAAACATTTCGTGCGATGGCAGCATGGCATTTCTATGAAGCTCTGCAGTTTCGGGGTGGTCGCTACTGTGAAATACTGGCGTTCATTGTCTCCTATCGCGCGCTTATACTTTGTACTATCTTCAATGTGCCATAGCTAGAGCAGATATGCTGTTCAAATGTACAGAATATCAATGCAGGAAATTGAATTTGGGTATCCTAATTATGAAAGGACCGGGAGGAGCAGATAATAAGAAAATAAGCATTATTCTCCACTCTATAAGAATTTTCATGTACAATACATTGCATCACTCACACCACCAAGACACAACAGGCTGTTAGGGTATAGAGACACCTATAGAAAAGGAGACACTAAGAGGAAACATTCGAGACCCGAATCAAGAAACAAACTCCAGCGGAAAATGGGGGTGTGGGTGAGAGACCTGCCGTGCCTTCTGCTTCGCGAAGCGGGTGTGAGCGATAAGATTGGTGTGGCGGAAGCGCCAGCGAGTATGGTTCTTTAATTTTTTTATTTTTTTCAAAACAGCCTTAAAGATTTCCAGATAAACACAGCAAATGACCTCAAACCCGCCATAAATAATAAAATTGCATTCATTGTACACGAGGGACTACTCGTCATCGTAGCCCTGCGGAGTAACTCGGGATCCCGTAGGAACTATTCAAGGGAGGTCAATTAGCTACCTGGGCTTTCTCGGAGGTGGCGGAATATATCTAGGAAGGCGAATATAAATCTAAAGACAAAGGATAGGAGTCCTTACTAGGATATGTCAATGGGATTGGTTCTGGGTCAACGTCGCCGAAAGCCCGACGGATCGGGGGTAGGCCAACGAGCATGACAGGTCCGGTTGCACCGATTATGAGGGAGTAGAAGATGGCAGGCTTCTCGTGGGATGCCCATCGGAGATAGCGGAGGGGGGTCGACCAGAATTGGGGAGTGGTCATTCTTGCGATGGAGGTGAATTATCGGTCGGACGTCAAGAGAAAGTTTTTTTTGGCGGATCTGGGGTGAGATGGCAGGGGAGCGGATAGTCCCGGGAACACAATCAATTGACCTAGTCGGAGGACCAAGACAAACGGGAACGCTAGAAATGCGACGATTGCTGTAGGCTAGACGGCGTGGTGGCAGATGGAAGCAAAGGTTGCGACGGGGAGGAGGGGAAGGATGGAGGTTGAAAGTGACGACAGCCGAAGTGCACCGGTTGGGAAGAAGTCTTGGCGCTCGGTCCAAACACGTCGCCCGTTTGGAGTCAAACTATCTAGCATTATTGTGAAAGGACCAAGCTCCCTCTCTCCGACAACTTCGGTTTCGTTCGTTTCGTTCCCTGCCCTTTGCTTCCGATTTTCTCTCTGTCGCATTTCCAGCTCCGCTGTGCGGATCATTTCTGAAGATGCGGTGGTGCCTTTCACTCTTCCTGTTTGGATTCCTGGCCACTGTACATGCATTGAGTAGTTCGGGGAATCGTCTGCTTGTTGTCCTAGAGGATGCCGCCGACAAATATCTATACTCTACGTTCTGGGGGGATCTAGAAGGTACTATTCATATTGAGTTTGTTACAAATCAATGGACGCTAAACAACCCTTTCGACAGCTCGAGGATATAATCTAGCCTTCGAATCCCCCAAGAATGAGAAGCTTGCGTTATTCGAGCATGGTGAGAGAGCTTACGACCACGTCATTCTCCTTCCGCCAAAATCAAAAGGTTAGTCGTTTGCTCCATTTCTTTAAGGAAAATCCGTGCGTTGAATGATTAATTGACCCGACGAGCTAGGATTTGGACCTTCATTAACCCCCAAGATTCTCGTCGACTTCCTCAATCAGGACGGTAACATCCTCCTCGCTATCTCTGGCAAGTCCACGACACCCAGCGCAACCAGCTCGCTCCTTCTGGAATTTGATCTCCATCTCTCCGCTGATCGATCCTCCATTGCGATTGATCATTTCAACTATGACACCCTTTCTGCCTCTGAGAAACATGATGTTCTGCTGCTCCAGCAACCAGGCAAGCTGAGACCTGACACTGCGTCTTACTTCGGCGGCGATGGTATTTTGGCTTTCCCGGGTACAGCTCCTCATACTTTGGGCGATAGTACCCTTATAGCACCTATCTTACGTGCCCCCGTGACCGCATATGCCTACAACCCCAAAGAGGACACTGATGCCGTCGAAGATATCTTCGCTACTGGCTCCCAGTTGGCCCTTGTTTCGGCCATGCAGGCTAGAAATTCCGCCCGTTTCGCCCTACTGGGCTCCGCGGAGAGTTTGCAGGATAAGTGGTTCTCTGCAACTGTTAAGGCACCCGGCGGCAAAGAAACGGGAACGGCCAATCGTGAATTTGCGAAGCAGTTGACTGCCTGGACGTTCAAAGAGACAGGCGTGCTCAAGGTTGGAAAGATCGAGCATCATCTCGCCAAGGACGATATTACTCCTGAGGACCTGAACCCCACAATCTACCGGATTAAGAATGAGACGGTATGTTCCCCCAAACGATGAAATACCGTTTCATGCAGGCTGACTTAGTTCCCTCCAGGTTTTTAGCATCGAAGTCTCGGAATACAGCTACGACAAGTTCATTCCATTTGAGGTTCCTGCTAATGATGAGCTTCAACTTGAGTTCACTATGCTCTCTCCTTTCCATCGCTTGAACCTCCGGCCTTCCAAGACGACAGAAAACAGCACAATTTACACCACGCAATTTACTGTGCCGGACCAACACGGAATTTTCTCCTTCCGTGTCAACTACAAGCGCCCTTTTCTCACTAACGTCGAGGAGAAGCACGAGGTGACGGTCCGCCATTTTGCCCACAACGAATACCCACGTAGCTGGAATATTAGCGGAGGATGGGTTTGGATCGCCGGCTTGTGGGCTGTTATTGCCGGCTTTCTGGCGTTTGTCTTTGTGTGGCTCTACTCTGAGCCAACATCTGCTACTGCGTTGAAGAACAAGAAGACGCAGTAAGTAATGTATTAATTGAATGATTCTTGTACGAAAATTCCGCGCATTATTAGTGCTCGAAGATCAAAGAGTACAATTTATATTTAGATTTTCTTAGCGATGGTTCAACATGGCAGGGCTGTGAAAGAGAAGGGCAAAAATGGATTAGAGGTGAGTTTCGTTTTAAGACCGGTTATATATAAGTACAACCCCAAGATACAATAGGGGCATATATCAGGACTGTGGCAAACCCCCTGAGAATCAAACTCCAGCCCATGCCATGAGATCGGACGCAAAACACAAACTCCAGTCACAATATCAAGATGCCCAGATGCAAACCGTTACCAGAAAAAAAAAGTAAGAATAAAAAGGAAAGCTGAGTTTAGTTATACAGTCCACGGTGTGCTGGGCTGTCTCCACTCGGAATCTTGCCATCTCTGTCCCAATTTACAGACCTCGCGTCTTCTCGGGATCCATCTGGACTTCATCACCACTGATTTCCTTAACAGTCTCGAAGGCTGGCTTCCCAGCGTACAACTGCTGAGAAGTCCCCGACTTGCCGTCAACTTCTTTGGACAATGAAATCGGTTGGTTCCCGCGGAATCGTTTGCGCATATCGATTAACCCACGCCTAAATAACTCGGAAGTCAGAGAAATAAAAGCTTCGCAAGAGATGATTCAATTCGGGGGAGAAAACGTACTTGCACTCGCCGAAGCCTTTTCGTAATTGTTGGCATCGAACGGGCAATTCGTCAACCAGTGGCGCACTCAAACATTCTCGTGGGGTATGTCTCTGCTTCATGATGCAATCCGACTCTTGCAGGCATTGCGCCAGTGCATCTCCTATGTAATTATAATTCCGACATGTTAGAACGCCGATGCAATTTTCACCAAAGGCGCAACTGTGAGGTCCGTCGGATCAAGCGGGACGGCTCCGCTCCATGGAAGAGGGCGTAAACGTACGTATAGCGTTACAAGAGCTAGGCATTTTGCTGCAGGTCAAGGAATGCCTTTCGAATATGGAATTAAAAAAACAAGGCGCCCCCAACTCGAATCAGGCCTGTCTTTGGAGTTTCTTGGGGCCTGGGTTGAGCGCTCTGGGCAAAAATTAGCCCATAATAGATGTCGGAGGTCTATTCGAAATTCCCCGGATTAAGTAAGCATCACATGAAAATGGGCAGACTAAAAAGGGAGGAACTAGGTTGGTTCTATCAAGTCCGCCATGACGTCGGGATTGTCGCTCTCGGATTTCAGGTGATTTCAGGGCGCCGTCTGGGGGCAAGGAATATGATCTTCTGTGAATTGCGCATTTACATTATGGACGCCAAAAATTTCTCGCATGTTTTGTGATAAATACACATTTAGCCTGTTGAGTCGTCGTCATGGCGCGTGTTCCCGTTATTGGGCGACTTTTCTGGTTCGAGTACCTCGCTCTCTTTGGCTCTTTCATCCTAGTTGGACTAGAATGGATTATACATATTATTACATTTTGTCTTCGTACGTGTTCCTGTTGGATGAACTTTGGATTTGAATCAAAATGTTGACCAGAGATAGCCGAAACGGTCATTAGATTTTGCTACGATCGGTCCAAGACGATATTCAACCTCTTGATTCCCCCTGAGAAACCGGGCCGGCAAACTAAGGAGGAAAGGATTGCGGCTGCTGTCGCTCAGGCGTCAGATTTTGCAGAAATCTGCGCCATTTTTGGTTACGAGGCAGAAGAGCATATTGTCCAGACCAAGGATGGATATCTGCTTGGCCTACACCGTTTGCCCTGTCGTAAAGGGGAGGAAGGCCGGAATGTCAACCAGGGTGAGGGGAGTATTGAGAAGAAGGTAGTCTATCTCCACCACGGCCTGATGATGTGCAGTGAGGTCTGGGTCTGTTTGACGGAAGAGCATCGATGCCTTCCCTTCCAGCTAGTGGAACGAGGCTACGATGTATGGTTGGGGAATAATCGTGGGAATAAATACTCCAAGAAGTCTACCCGATGCTCTCCTCTATCCACTGAGTTCTGGGATTTTTCGATCGATCAGTTCGCCTTCCATGACATCCCTGACAGTATCACCTATATCCTTGAAGTGACAGGGCAATCCTCCCTGTCATATGTCGGCTTTTCGCAGGGAACGGCCCAAGCGTTTGCCACACTCTCCATCCACCCGCAGCTCAACCAGAAGATCGATGTCTTTGTGGCTCTTGCACCTGCAATGGCGCCCACGCGTCTCTCAAACAGGATTGTGGATTCCCTCATGAAAGCTTCACCGAACTTCCTGTTTCTCCTTTTCGGCCGGCGCAGCCTTCTAAGCTCAACCACAATGTGGCAGACCATCACCTACCCGCCGATATTCGTCCGAATAATTGACTCATCGCTTTCGCTCCTCTTCGATTGGAAGTGTAAGAATATCAGCTATTGGCAGAAGCTAGGGGGATATCTCCATTTGTTTTCTTTCACCAGCACCAAGTCCGTCGTACACTGGTTCCAGATCATCCGGAACAAAAATTTTCAGTTCTACGACGACGAGATATATGCTCCCTTCAGCGTTGTAGCGAGCGAGAGATTCTACAAGCCAGTCAAATACCCAACCAAAAACATCAAGACACCGATTGTTTTGTTATATGGTGGAAGTGATAGCTTAGTCGACATCAACGTGATGCTGAAAGAGCTACCCCGTGGAACAGTGGCTAAGCTGATCCCCAAGTATGAGCATCTGGACTTCCTGTGGGCCAGCGACGTGACCGAATTGGTGTTTGGCCATGTGTTTGAAGCTTTAGACCGATATAGCGCCACCGGACCTCGGGGTGCGAAGACGAGCGGCTTACTCCTAGTTAATGGCGTCGCTTGACGTGTAGCGGCCTGGCCCTGTGGGAGTAGTTCTGCAAAAGCCGTCGCTAAATATACGACCGGCCGGCGTGTTCCTGCGTGGGTAGCAGCGGGGCGAGACTTGATACCACTTGGCAATTCTCGACTATATCAACTACTCATTATTATTATTATTCTCATTGCCTTATATATTATTCGACTATTATTTTCTTTTTCCTTTTCTTGGGTATTTCCCCGACTCCCCCTGCATTTAGTTAGATGTATTTGCTAGATAACTCCTTATGTATTCTCTCCATCTATTCAATTCGATCCCCTAGCCCTATGAAGTACTACTATGCATATTAACCCCTGTCCTATCCTGGCCAACATTCAGCCTATAGCCTCGCTTTCTTATATATCCCCCCTCCCACCAGAAGATCATCCTCAGAAAATCATATGTCATATCCCCAACATAAACGATAACGACCCACTAGCTCCCGTCTTATCTTCCGCAGGTTGCATCGAAGGTCTAGATTGTACCTCTGTATAGTGTGTACGCCGCCGTCCGAGGTTCGCGCCATCAAGGCGCGATAGAGGGAGTTGTACTTTGGGGCGTACCACGGCAGACCAGTAGCCCATGTGGGGAATAGACAATAAATTTGAGGGGTTAGAAAGGGGGCTTGTGCGGGAGAAAAGGGGAACACCAAAAAATCCTAAACTTGGTGTTTGGAACTGAATGGATTTTGGGGGTTGTTCCAAGTGGGCCAGACACGGCATTGAAATACAATCTCTCTTATGGAGGCACCCAAGGTATGCGACAGGAGCATCACATTGGATTGGATCAAACACCCACTGAAATCTCTTTTTTTTTTCTTTTTCTTCTAGGCCCGCCTCCCCCCAGGAGCTTATAGGGCCTGCTCACCTTTAGGCATGGCCCGCCCCTAGCAGCAGTTGTTCAGGTCCGACGGTTCTTGGGAAACAAATATGCTCTAGGTAGGAGGGTGATCATAACTGCAGCAGAGGAGATCTTCCTGTAGTTGCGGTGACAGGTAACGCGGGACGGGGGGCAAAGAGAATTCGTTTCAGTATTGTGATGAAGGGGGAGGAGTTGAGAGAGGGGGGTTAAGGCATACATAATAACTTGGGAAGGAAAACCGAACGAATTAAGGAACTCAAGGTGACTTCTAATAATAGGGCTCCTGTGATGATAATCATGATCAGACAGGAGGGAATCCAGATCCCTGATTGTGATCACGATGGTGATGCCAAGCTCCTTTTCTCTCTCTCTTTTTTTTATCCTTCTACTTCTGTTCCATTATTCATGATCCTTGATTGGTACCTCTCAACGGTTTTTATTTTTATTGTTTATTTTCGTTTACTTTGTCCAAAACAAAGGCAAAACCGATACCTGAGGACTCTTGAAAAATAAAAAATACCTTTTCCTTTCCCTTTCCCCTTGGATTCTTCCATCCTATTTCAATTGTGACTATTAGATATCTATGAAAATAGTGATTATCACAATATCCATCCCAAGACAGCACATGGTGGTCCACCACTCAGAATGAAAATGAACAACCGAGTATTATAAAACCAATAATATAATAATATGATATGATATGATATGATGGTTTTTGCTTTCGCCATTGTAATATAATAAACGATGTGATCTAGTATATTGGTTCTCATCAGGATTGTGATTCGATTTATTTGAATTATTATGTCTTCCTCCCCCTTCCCTTCTTCCTCCTGCTTCTCTCCTCCCATCCCCAACCTCATCATCCTCATGCCCCCCGAACTAGTTTCCCTGCTTCAAGCTCATTCCCTGATCCTTTTTCAACTTCCCTGTCCCTCTTCGCTCCTTGATTACAGTCCTAGTGCACCGTCCCATATTGTCCTTGTTGTTGTTGGTAAATAATTTCCCCCCTTAGGAAAACTGTTAAAGTTTGCCCATGGGCACAGCCGAAAAAAATTCAATTCCACACCTCACCGCCGCCCATTCATTGGAGTCGCTGGGGAACATCCTTGTATGAAAGGAGCGGGAGAAGCTCTGAACCACGAAGAAGGAAAAAAGAAAAACAAAAAAGCAAATCCACAGTCGCCTACGGTTATTGCATCATTATCAACCCAGTTCCCTCCTGCTTCTTCCTGCATTTGATCCCAAGTCCGAACTGATCCTTTTTGACCCTCCCCACAAATAATCAACAAACTATCTCCTCCTGCGCCGACGGAGTCCTGACTAACTCTACTTGGCCTGGCCTCAGCTTAGCCCCCACCGGCAATTGCCAGACTCTCCATCGAACCGTTTCTTCCTCCGCTTCATTTCATTCCATCTCGTCGACTTCTCCCTTGCCCCCCTCTTCCCCCCTCTCGCTTTCTCTTTTCTCCCTTCTCTAGCTTCGTTTATCAACCCGGACTCTTCTTCTTTTTCCCTACACGCGAGACAATTGCCCAAGCACCGATTGAGACCGATGTAACGGATCGCGTGCCGTGATTCTTGCTCTCCCAATACATCCCCGCTCCCCTCCGTCCCAAGGAACCAGTCCACCACCCATCAGACCATTCCGTCCGTTGCTTCACTACTGCGCATTGTCTCCGATCCACCGAACGAGTTTTTAGTGCGCCACGAACGGAATACTTGGCAATACGCCTCAAGCCGACTTCCTCTGACGAATTTCTCTAGCTGCTGGACTCCGCCCGTTGATCGTGAAATTGTCCCTTACGCTTGTCTTTGAAACGTCCAATTCCATCCGAGATCTTCAATTCTAGTTGTTGATATCACAATTGTCTATCTCAATGCGGCCACAGTAAGTCTAGCCTCCCCGGGTTTCGGCCCTGATATCATCCCAATCTCCGGCGGGCGCTAATCAACGTTGTCACCACCTGCAGACGGGAATATCATATCGTCGTCTTAGGCGCTGGTAGGCTTGTACTCTACACCCTAGATATGTCGAAAGTTCTACCACTGATTTCGGTCCTATCATTCCCTCGTTGACCTAATAGGAGGAGTGGGGAAAAGCTGTCTTACCGGTATGGATTTTACTTGCGTCTTCACCCGTCCAATGTCCACAAAGTTGTTCCCTATGATCATCAATCGCTTACACCTCATAGCTCAATTCGTGCAAAATGTTTGGATCGAAAGTTACGACCCCACCATTGAGGATTCCTACCGCAAACATATCGAGGTAGATGTATGTCCATTTCTCCACTTTCAAGCGCTTTGTTTGAGTCGCTAATCGTCCTAGGGTCGGCAATGTATTCTGGAAATGTATGTGTCAATTGCTCTTGAAATGGCGGACTATGGGGAACTAGATGGAGATCCTGACTTTCATGTGTCGCAATAGTCTCGACACGGCTGGAACCGAACAATTTAGTAAGTTGGATTTGTTGCCCTGGGTATATGCGCATCCCTTTTTGTTAACCTATGCATTTCGTTAGCGGCCATGAGGTAAATAATATACCTCCCTTTATTCCAGATAACGCCCTCTCCGTGACCTATGCGAATACCAATTCCCATCGCACCCATCGCTCGGACATTCCAGAGCTGACTTACATCTTTCGCAGAGAATTATATATGAAACAAGGTCAAGGGTTTTTGCTGGTCTTCTCTATCACAAGCATGTCGTCGTTGAATGAACTCTCGGAACTGCGAGAGCAGATTGTTCGGATTAAAGACGACGAGAAGGTCCCCATTGTCATTGTTGGGAATAAGTCTGACTTGGAGGAGGATCGCGCAGTGCCACGTGCCCGCGCATTCGGTCTCTCCCAGAGCTGGGGCAATGCCCCCTATTACGAGACATCGGCTCGTCGACGAGCCAATGTTAACGAGGTCTTCATTGACCTCTGCCGACAGATTATCCGAAAGGATCTCCAAGGAAATTCGACTTCTGATTTCGACAACTCGCGCAAACGCGAAGGACAGAATCGACAAGAGAGAAAGAGAGAAAGGCGCCAAAAACTCAAAAGGAAGGGTCCCTGCGTGATCCTGTAAGCTCTCCCGTTCAGAGCTAAAGCTTCGATAAAACTCATACCTACGAGCCTACGAAACTCCGTTTTATTTATTTGCTTTTCTTTCCTACAATTCAACTCTCCGAACCTTTACGTATCTTTACGTATGATTTTCGACCCTCTGCATATACCATATACCATACCTGCAAATCATTCATAATCCTGCTTCGCCTCTTCTACCATGTTCCATACGCTGTCGACATGCTTCAACGATAGATATATGTCCCTTTACTACAACTTCTTTTTTGGCTCTCATTTCTTTTATTTTTGCCGCTGATACGCCCCAAACCCCTGTTATACTTATGCCCAAGGAATGGAAAAGTTTATATATCTTTTTTAATCCGCTTACTTACCCCGATTTGTTTTGAGTGATGGTGCTCTTGGTTATTCTAACCAATCCACTGCGGATACAACCTGTCTTCAACACCCTAGAGTTCGCGATGGCGACTAAAGGTATATATACCAGGGCCTTTCTCTGTTTCTTTCGGAGGGGGGGTTGGATTGTGGGGGGAAGAGTGACCGGCCAACTGCGAATTGTGTCCTACAACCCTCGACACCTCGATACTTAGTGGGGTCAAGAAACCTATACCTTTGCTCTTTGCTGAATGTAAATCGCCGTATTAAAATTTCCAAAAATTCTCTAATTGGGGAGATAGATCTTCTATAAAATGTCCAGCAGATATATAAGATCCATACAAAAAATCGAAGGACGGCAAAAATGCTATGTCACCACATTCGACTAGGGAACCTTTTCTCGCGGATAGCTGTTCACAATGAAAAATACCCTTGAATAGATTATAGAAGCCGGCATTTATATAGAATCACATTCGGAAAACCCCAAATCGCGTCTGTACATCCTTGTCTACTCGTCCACCCAGCGCAGCACCTAGACCTAGCCCAAGAACTCGTCTGGTGTGCTCGGGAGGAATAACACCGTCATCCCACAAGCGTGCAGATGAGAACACGGCCTCAGATTCACGATCAATGCGTGCTTTCAACTCCGGATCAGCTGTTCGACCCACAGCCTCCATCACAGCAGAGAGTTGCTCAGATCCCATCACACCGATCTTGGCATTGGGCCACATAAACATTAGCCGAGGCGAGTATGCCCGTCCACTTTTTATTTTCACCATTCGGTTAGTTTCCGGTAGAGTTACGGGGGGAGGAAGGGAGAGGATTTTGGAACATACCACATGCCATAATTTCCGGCGCCAGCGCTGGAACCAAACACAACAGTAAATTTAGGGACATCGGCACAAGCAACAGCAGTCACTAACTTAGCACCGTTCTTTGCGATACCACCCTTTTCAGCATCAGCACCGACCATAAAGCCGGATATGTTCTGAAGGAAGACGAGGGGAATGTTGCGCTGAGCACAGAGTTCAATAAAATGTGCGCCCTTGAGGGAAGACTCCGAGAATAGAATGCCATTGTTAGCCACAATCCCGACCTGGTGACCGAAAATGCGGGCAAATCCAGTGACTAGAGTAGTGCCATAATCACGCTTGAACTCAGCAAACTCGCTCCCATCAACAATGCGAGCGATCACCTCATGTGCTGGAATCTGCCTGCGGAGGTTGGTCCCTACGATCCCGTTGAGTTCCGTTGGGTCGTAGAGTGGCTCCTTAATGGCTTCGCTCGTTCCTTGAGTGGAGAGTTCGGAGGTTGCGGTTTTCGGGTAATTTAGATTGGAGATAGACCGACGAGCGAGGATGACTGCATGAGCATCATCCACAGCTAGGTAATCGGTTACTCCCGAAATTGTGCTATGTAGATGGCCGCCCCCGAGATCTTCAGCAGAGACTTCCTCGCCTGTGGCTGCCTTGACGAGGGGCGGACCCGCCAAAAAGATGGTGCCCTGATTCTCAACAATGATGGTTTCGTCGCTCATTGCAGGGACATAGGCACCCCCAGCAGTACAAGGTCCCATAACAACAGAGATTTGAGGGATACCCTGCGAGCTCATTCGGGCCTGGTTGAAGAAGATGCGACCGAAATGCTCCTTGTCTGGAAAGACGTCCGCTTGGTGCGGAAGGTTTGCTCCTCCTGAGTCAACAAGGTAGATGCATGGCAGCTTGTTCTCCTGGGCGATGGCTTGAGCGCGAAGGTGTTTTTTCACCGTGATGGGGTAGTAGGTACCTCCTTTTACAGTACTGTCATTTGCGACAATCATACAAGCCACCCCCTCTACCGTACCAATACCAGTAATGATACCACCCGCAGGAACGTCTTCCCCAGGGTACACATCGTGACCAGCCAGAGAGGAGAGTTCCAAAAAGGATGTGCCCGGATCGATGAGGGCCGTAACACGGTCTCGGGGGAGCATCTTCCCACGAGCGATATGCTTGTCCTTCGCCTTTTGGGGTCCACCCTGTGCAATAGTACTATGGAGGCTGGCCATGCGATCGACTAATTCTTTCATCTGCTGGGCGTTCTCCTTGAAATCTGGCGAAGATGCATCTACCGTGGTGGGGAGGGCCGATATGGCAGATGCATGATGGGGATGGGTATAGCTTGCGACCGAGCGAGTAAAGGAAATTGGCCACGGTGTGAATCGAGTTTGTAGGCGCTGTGACGATAGGAATCGTCGGAGAAGCAATTGTTGATCGCCCAGTCGACGGGTGGGTATGGGGCAGGCCCAGCTCCTTCGGAGGAGTGGAGCTGTGAAATGATGCATTGCGGGGAGTATATCGAAGTAGGGTCGAGGCAGTTAAATCATGACCTTGAAATAGTGATCGAGGGGAACGATCAGTAAGATTATGGAAGGTCTGAGAAGCGATGAAAGAAGAGGATAGAGAGAAGTAGTACTCTAAGAAGTAGTGAGGACGATGTGGAAGTTCAGGATGATGAAATGCAACAGAAAGGGACAAGTGCGGAGAACGCGCGGGTTGCCGTGTTTAACCGCGGCTTTCCTTGAGCCCTTTCTTGTGTCACCATTGATTTAATCCTCCGAATTAAATCCCCCAGTTTTCCATCTGTATCGTCTCCGCTTTACCTAATTCCATTCGAACTCCTCCTTTCCCTCCCTTTTTGCTTCTCTTCATTCATATTGAGATTCCTGAACGATGGCTACAACCTCCCGCCTGCCCCTTCTTTTCCGGTCGCTCGCATCCCGAACTCGCCCCAAATGGACGAAACCCCTCATCCCCGCACTTCGAACGATGGCGACTTCCAAGCATCCCACAGGATTTGTCCCTCCATCGGAAGACGACCTCCTAGAACTCCGGGACCGGGTTCAGGAATTTACGCGTACGCCTTATCTTTAGCCCCGCCCTTCTTCTTTCTGGAGTCTAACTTTATCTAGGGCGGGAAATCCCAGAGGACATCGCTGCGCAAACTGACGCCCAGAATGAGTTTCCTGCGGACATGTGGAAGAAATTAGGTGATGCTGGGTAAACCCCCAAACCCCCCCCCCGGGTCCTCATCACAATTCAAGATGTCTAACAAGTCCAATGCTAGGTTCCTTGGGGTCACCGCAAATGAGGAATATGGGGGACTAGGTATGGGGTATCAGGCCCACTGTGTCGTGATGGAGGAAATTAGCCGTGCATCAGGTATGATTTTCTGACTCGAACATTTTCATTTTCAAATTTCTTCTCGTTTTCGTATGGATTCGGATAAATATCATTACTGACGTTCCTCCAGGTAGCATCGCCCTGTCATATGCCGCACACTCCCAGCTCTGCGTGAACCAACTATCCCTCAATGGCAATCCGGAACAAAAAGAGCGCTTCCTCCCCGGTCTTCTGTCTGGTGAGAAGGTCGGTGCATTAGCCATGTCAGAACACTCTGCAGGTTCCGATGTAGTCAGCATGAAAACCTCTGCTAAAGCCGTCGATGATGGCTGGCTATTGAATGGGACTAAGATGTGGATTACCAACGTGGGTTCCAAGTACCAACCCCACAGCATTCACAGGACTTCTTTAACATATACATTATAGGGACCGGACGCAGATTATATCGTCGTCTACGCGAAGACAGAGCCCGAACAGGGTTCCAAGGGAATTAGTGCCTTCATCATAGAGAAGAATTTCAAAGGTTTCTCCTGCGCCCGTAAACTCGACAAGCTCGGCATGCGCGGGTCAAACACCGGAGAGCTTATTTTTGAAGACGTGTTTGTGCCCCGGGAAAATCTTCTTGGAGACCTGAACCGTGGCGTCAGGGTTTTGATGGAAGGTCTCGATTTAGAGCGTCTCGTTCTTAGTGCTGGTCCACTCGGGTAGGTACATACACATCCCAAGGATTTCACCCCCCCTATTCGCATACAATGGCATGGGGCAAAATTAATCATAATCATATCCCTCCTAGAATTATGCAAGCGACCCTCGACCTTGTACTTCCTTACACCCATGTCCGTAAACAATTCGGCACTCCTATCGCCCATAACCAACTGATCCAGGGCAAATTGGCCGACATGTACACGAAGCTTGCGGCTTCGCGGGCCTACACTTACGCGACGGCACGCCATATAGACAATTCAGCTGCTCATGGTGAGGTATCAATCCGGACCCAAGACTGTGCTGGAGCAATCCTCTATGCGGCCGAGAGAGCGACCGAGTGTGCGCTCGATGCGATCCAACTTATGGGTGGAAATGGTTATATTAATGAAATTCCCGCGGGGCGATTGCTTCGGGACGCGAAACTATACGAAATTGGTGCTGGCACGAGCGAAATCAGACGAATGGTGATAGGACGCGCCTTTAATAAGGAATACGCCCAGTAAGGGGGCAAATTTCTCCTTAGATGCGTCCCATTTTTGGAGTTTACAGGAAAGGAAGGCTCTCCTGAGGTGATTTAGAATCTAAGGATACAAATATGAATTGAAAAAGAAAATAATAATAATAATTTTATGCCCTCGGAGAAAGGAAACCGGAATTCGTAACTCATACACTTAAATTATTTCTTGTGTCTTGCTGACCTCCGCACTGGGCGAGGGCGATCTGTGTCATTATCTCGGGCCTTGGATGACGCAACTCTCTTGGACCTCGGCTTTGAAGCTGGCGAGTTGGACTTCTCAGCCTCGTCTGGCTGTTCATCCAAAGATACCGATGCTTTGCGTTTTCGGGTTCTCGGCGATGGAACACCCTTGGTCGACTTTTTGGGGTCGGTTTCACTCGATTTCGGGGGTCTAGCCAGCGCACCGGATTTTGAAGATTGCCTCGCCTTGTTTTCGAATACATTTTCGGATGAATCCGCGAGTTCAGTGGACTTTGGAGGTCTAGAAATCTCAGGTGGCGAATTCACAACCATACTGGCATGCAAAGGAGTCGAGCGTGAAGATTTCTTTGATGGCGGTTTCGGGGCGTGAGTAGAGACAATACCATCCACCTCAAGCTTCTCAACAAGCGATGTTTCAGGGTCTTCTTCTGTTCTAGGTGTAATAAAGTTATCATTTTCGGGGTCGGATGGTGAAGAATTTGGTGTTTGGATGCGCAAGCGGCCAATCGCAGGTTTTGAATCCTTGAAAACTTCTCGCCAGTTCTTTAGCAGCGCTACCTTTTCACCCTCACCCGGCGCGTACGTTTCGACAAAGTCCACTTCATCTGTTGGCTTCTTCCATACGACGCCCTGAAAAGACCCAACGTCTGTATTGGGGATATTCAGTCCTCGTCGCTTCATGCGTAGAGGCAGATCATCCTGTGCGGCGTGCAGTCGTCCGGCCAACATCCGTTGTCTGCGTACAGCGGTCGGATCGTCGTCGTAGTAATCGTCAGATAGTTCGTCCCAGTCGCTGAAAAAATCTATTGCTTCTAAGCATGGGTCTTCTAGAAGGATAGGGTCGTATGTTGATGTTGCGGCTAAGTCGTCCTATTTCATCAATAGTCAGTTCAATGAGCCTGTTCCAATGCCAATCCTAGAAAGAAAGCAAAGAGAGACATGCTGCCATATCTGGATCTGGCTCTTCGATCCAGAGGAAATCATCCTCATCAAACTCATCGTAGTACTCCTCATCATCAGACATGATCCCAATCGGGCAACTGCGTCGAAAGAATGGAAAGAGCGACTGGATGGTAAAAGAGCGTGTGGGTCAAGGCAAACAAAAAAGAAAAGATTAAATGAGAGCCCAATAAGAATAATAACACCGGAGGCCCACAGCCAATAGAGGGTATCTCCGACCAGGAAAGCGTCAGAGTCAGGTACCGAGTACAATGAGGTCAGAGCTGATGGCTTTTTGTCCTGTTTCGCCAAGAGCGAAAAAGTTCCAAGGAGCGGATCTCGATTTGATCACGTGTATTTTCCTTCCCCGCAGCGCTTTGCGTCGGCTCAAGGGGCGACAGCAATCCCGCATACAAGAACCCGGGCCCAATGTTGGTGCTCCCCAACGACTTCTCAAAAGCCCTCAGAACCCGAATTACCTTACTAGCAAAATATCCGTCCATTGGAATATGCCAGTCGCTGACTGTATTTGATTATATTGTCTGTGGTGTTGATCCGAATTTCCCATCCGAGCAATGCCTCTCTCCACTTTTCTCCGCACTTCAGCCAGCCTGAGCCCGACAACTGTGGCCCGGAGACTGAGGCGAGCAGCCTCCACTGCCGCCTCAACCCCCCCTAGATCACTGGACTCTATTTTAATTGCGAATAGAGGAGAGATCGCTTTGTGCGTCTATAATTTTGTAATTTCGCGCTCCTATTTTCTTCCATTAACCATCATTAGACGTGTCGGCCGGACCGCCACCCAATATGGGATCCGAGTAACTACGTTGTACACCGACCCTGATAGCCGATCACAACATGCTCTGAGCTCACCTAATGCCTTCAATCTAGGCTCGGTGTCCGCTTACCTTGATGGCGACCGTATCATTGAGATTGCAAAGGCTGAGGGCTGTCAAGGAATTCACCCAGGTTATGGCTTTGTAAGGACATTCAGGGGATAATTCAATTGAATGGACGTTAACAGGCTGGATTACTGCAGCTTAGCGAGAATTCAGCGTTTGCCCGAAAATGTACGGAAGCGGGTTTAGTCTTCATTGGCCCCCCTTGGAAAGCCATCGAAGATATGGGAGATAAAAGGTAGGCAACTGTAAATGCCTCTACTTAAATGGCTTTGGCTGATGTTTCTGTTCTATAGCCAATCAAAAAAAATTATGACTGTAGCAGGGGTTCCTTGTGTTCCGGGCTACCATGGTGAAAACCAAGACCCTGAGTTTCTAGAAGCTGAAGCCGACAAAATCAGATACCCAGTACTGATAAAAGCAATCAAAGGTGGTGGTGGCAAGGGAATGAGAATAGCTCGATCAAATGACGAGTTCCAAGCGCAGCTTGAGTCCGCAAAATCCGAATCCATGAACTCATTTGGGGATGATCAGGTGCTGGTTGAGAAATATATAACGACACCACGGCACATCGAAGTCCAAATTTTTGCAGATAAGCATGGAAACTGTGTCGCATTGGGCGAGCGAGACTGCAGCATTCAAAGACGACACCAGAAAATACTGGAGGAATCCCCTGCGCCCCACCTTCCCGATTCCACGAGGAAAGATCTCTGGGCAAAGGCGAGATCAGCTGCCTTAGCCGTAGGTTACGAAGGTGCCGGAACTGTCGAGTTCATATTTGACAATGATACGGGAGAGTTCTTTTTCATGGAAATGAATACCAGGCTCCAGGTTGAACACCCCGTCACAGAAATGGTCACCGGCCAGGATCTCGTCCACTGGCAATTGATGGTTGCTGAAGGCGCCAAACTCCCATTGACTCAAGAGGAGGTGGAAGCCAACATAGCGACTCACGGACATGCTATAGAAGCTAGGATTTACGCTGAAAACCCAGTACAGGGATTCATACCTGATTCTGGTACACTTCTCCATGTTCGCACGCCGGTGGTAACTGAGGATACTAGGATTGACGCAGGCTTTGTTGCGGGAGACGAGGTTTCGGCCCACTACGATCCAATGATATCGAAGCTGATTATAAGAGGGAATACTCGTCAAGAAGCAATCCGCAAACTAGCCGCTGCGTTGGAGGAGTACGAAGTGGCTGGTCCCATTACCAACATTGAATTCCTGAAATCCATCTGCAAGAGTCCGGACTTTATTGCCGGAGAGGTCGAAACTGGATATATTGAAAAACATCGCGACGAGCTATTTGCTAGGGAAGTCATTGAACCCGAAGTGCTAGCACAAGTGGCCTTGGCCTGCCTCGTTCATAATGCGGAGAAAGAAAAGCGGAAAGCGGCCAATTTCGAAGGCTCTGCTATCGGATTCGGGCCAGGCTACCAAGCACGGCACATGACATTCACAGAACTTACTTCTAGCGCGGATTTCGATGTTGAGATCCAGCAAACCGGTGGCAGCTTATTCAACGTGAAAGTTGGCGAACATGTGTTTGAGCATGTCTCAAGTCGCATGAATCAAGACTCGAGCACTGTGACCTCGTTCTTCCCCCACACACGCCTGGATACAACAGTAATTCGGGACGGAGATACCATCATTGCATTCCAGCGCGGCGCCCAGCATCGTTTGGCAATTCCGCGGGCCAAATGGATGGGAAAAGCACTGGGGACGAAGGATGCAACAAATAGTGTTTTAGCGCCGATGCCGTGCAAAGTACTACGCGTGGAAGTTCAGACAGGCGACGTGGTGGAAAAAGACCAACCACTAGTTGTGATCGAAAGTATGAAAATGGAAACCGTCATTCGCAGTCCACAAAAAGGAATGATTGCAAAAGTGGTCCATCAAAAAGGAGTAGGTCACGCGGTTTCCCCCTGCAAATTATTACCCCATTATTTATCCATGCTTCGATCTATTATTGCCACTATGAGATTAGTGCCCTTGTGACCATTTTTTTTATTTTTCTTTTCTTTTTCTCGGCCCGGAAGTTGGGTGGCTTGCGCGATTCGGGAACCGGGGTCTTGGGGTTTTCTGAAACAGCCTTTTTTTTCCTCTAAATTAAGGCTTGTTCAAGAGAAACCTAGGCTTTTGAAGCCACAGGTCATGCACGGGCCCTGTCATCAAACTTCCATTGACTTTCCTTTGGGCTTCGAGAATCCCCACTACCCTCAAACAACTCTCTGACCGAGAACTTCTTCGAGTTGACTAACTTCTTCTCACCTTGCAGGACCAATGCAAAAGCGGAACACCCCTTGTCGAGTTTGCGGAAGAGAGCAAAGAGACACCGAATTAAAGGTCAATTGAGAAAGTGGGGAGGGGTACCAGTAAGGTAAGAAGAAACCAGTGTTCGAAGGAACGAAAGGGCGAATAATATAGAGAACTCGAGTCGAGGGTTGAATTGTCCACGTCGTGGACAGGGGTCTGCGACAGAATTCCTTGTAGTCGTACCACATGATACTACAACGAGAGCTACTAGTACAACAGGCAATGGCTTTTGATACTTGGGAGAGCCAACGGAAAGCTGTGCAGGATTTCAATGGCATCAATATATTTGTAGCAAATAGAGTCATTAATATTTTTAAATGGAGAATTAAGTATGCCATTGCCGGGTATTTCCACCAGCAAGTGATAACTAGTTAATTATTTCATGTATTATTAATGCAAGGCTGACCCCTTCAAGACCCTTAAATTTTTTGATCTGATTAAGAAAGCGTGTCTAAGCGTCCACACAAATTTAATAATCTCTGAGCTGGTTGATGCTAGTTCCTCTGTCGACGTGCCAACCGTCCTCATCCGGGAAAGAAGGGGGGGGAAACCTGAAATTTGGATACATTTATAATAAAACCGAGAGTATCGTCGTACATGTCTCCCAATGCACCACCATCCAGTCCAAGAAAAATGGGAAGTGTCATATCACACAGAACCAAGGTTCATCGGAAAACTCGGTGACACAATGGGTTGCCGTCACATAGTGCCGAGTCATTGGACAATGGACCGGTTCTGAGTTTTCCAAGAGTCGGGATCCAATAATCTGGGAACGGGCACACCTGAACAATCACATATGTGGTTCTCCACTCGGTTCGAAGTAAGAAAAATGCATAATGACGAGCACTTTATAAACTCAATTAGGACGGGTGTAGAAGCTGGGTTAAGTAGTACTTGTGAATCACACCAGCTGCTAATTTTCCTAGAATTTGTCGAGTAGACGCAGAACACTGTGGGGGAGAGGGGAGGATTGGAATACTAGTTGAGAATGGTGGTGAAGAGACAGGGGGGTTGGAAAAGCAAAGAAACCCCGAAGCTCATCCAGATGAGGTAACTAGCTGTTTGGATAAAAGTGAACAACCTCCATTATTTTGGATGGGTCCGGATGGGGCACAGATTACAGTTGGCGTCCATTTTCTGCCCCACTTCTCTCCTTCACCGATTAGCGCACGGGATGTCTGGAGAAAGTTGGTTGGGTGGATGGGGAATTATGTGGAAATGGATGAAAGAAAGGAAGGGAATGATGTTCAAAGAAAAATGGGGACTCTGGGGTCAAGCCCAGGTGTGGCAAGAGTGAGAAAGTGAGAATCAAAAGAAGAGGAGGGGACAGGAAACAAAACAAAACAGAAAAATGAAAAAGGGAAAAAGGGAAAATCGGAAAATGAACCAAACGTACTCAGTTAAATGGTTCAATGGCTTGAAGAAAGACAGACATTGGCTAAGCTAGGGACAAGGAGAAGAATGTGCTACATTCGGTATTAGGTAAGGTACTCCAATCTGTACCAGGATCATGGATGGGATGATTGGGATCTCAGGTTGAGGAGCGTTCTCCGTAAAGGGTGGGTAGATCCTGAATTTTCATAAGTTGAAAAAAAGTACGTTGCAGTAGTTGCGAGCAGGGTGTTGATGGAGAATGGAGCCGGCTTGTGCGCATATCCATGTCCATGAATTGTTGATAAGAGAATGATTATTATTATTATTATCATTATTATTCAATGGTTATTTTTAATTTTGCAGGCGAACATTAAACATCAGCATGAAACTCAATCTTCAATATGACAGTCAATTAGAAACACATAATACTAGTAGTTAATTTAGAATTGAGTATTACTATACTTCAATTTACACATATACAAGAGATCACATGGGTTGAACCATTGGCTTGAATGACAGGAAGTCCCTTATGGGGGGCCGCGTTTGTTGGGTCATCAAGATGATTATTGCATTAATCTATTGCATTGCATGGCTATACTCCGCGTACTCAGCTCCACAGTGAGGGTCTAAATCCCAGTGGTGTGAAGTACTTGCTCCATGGAGTCATAGCGTGGAAGATTTGAAATTGCGTATAAAACGACTTTGGCCATGTGCCTTCTGGAAAACTCGGCTAAGGAATAATACGAAAGGGGGGGGGGGTTTAAAGAGAAGAGCTTTTTCGGTTCTTGGAAAAGGGAAAAAAAGTTAGCTTTATTCTTTTTCACCCTTTTTCTTTTTTTTTTCCAGTCACGAATTGACTCTCCTGGGTTAATTAACACTGACAGAGTAAGAATCGACAAGCCCGGCCAACCTCCGCGCTGGATCGAGGAGGCGTGGTGGGAGTCACGCGGAGGCAAAAAGGTAGCAGGGCGATGGAGCCGGCACAGCTTCAGGATCCACCCATGGGCAGATCCTGGTCAGATCGCTGCATGGCGGTTGGGGCCTGGCCCAGGGAACCATCACCGCCTGACATCAACCTTTTTTTCCAATCGATGAATTGACTCTTTGACTGGAGGAGAAAAAAAATTGTGCGAAGATTACGGGAGAAGATAGATAGACAATGGCAAGCGTGAAAGAAAAAAAAAGTTTGAAAATCATTCAACATGATCACGGTTGCAGCATGATTTGTTGTCCTCCTCGATTCCCTTGGCAGTCCCCAATTTTCACCGCAATTGCTCATCCAATGCTCTGAAATCGTTCCCCTAGCTGGTAACTGGTCTGTAAATACATGCTACTCACATTCCCCAATCTCTCCTTTCGCCATCCAGTGTTTTTTATTTTTTATTTTTTATTTTTATTTTTTCTTTGCCGCACCTCTGAACTTCTAGTGTACTAGCCTACTCCGGTCATTCACTTTAAAAGACCTTCTCCAACTCCCTTGGTCGAGAAAATTGACAAACTTTTTCAAACCAACCCCCGTCGCCTTTGTGAGGTACAGTCTTCGATTCTGTACATATACCTCGAGCTCCGATCCATCTTTTATCCTTCCAAATCCTTTTCTCTTCCCCTCCGTCCATCCCTTCGTGCTTTTCTTTAAGCTCGACTGGTCCCAATTCTCGAGATTGTCACCTCATTTTCTTTCCAGATTCACACTCACGCGCAATGTTCAAACCAACGGTCGCCCGCCAGGCCGTCAAGGCTTTCAACCAATCCATTCGCCCCGCTGCATTGGCCGCTACACCTCGGACGGCGTTCACCAGCAGCTTCTTGCGGTCCCTCTCAACCACCGTTCCCCGCACGAAGGATAACAAGAAAGATCCATTCCTTTCCGCAACCACAAAGGCCCCAGAAGGAGCATCCGGTGAACAAGAGGGCAGCTATGCTCGTACAGATGAAACCGTTAAGATTGAATACCCCGATGATGAGCACATGCCGCGTACCCCTGTTGTCCAGGGACGTGGTGGTATGCATTTCAAGCGCACCCTTGCCCAATTCTCCCTCGAAAACAAAGTTACTCTCGTTACTGGAGGTGCCCGAGGCCTAGGATTGGTCATGTCACAAGCCATCGTGGCTTCAGGCTCTGATCTCGCCATCGTTGATTTGAATAGTACGTTCCAAATTCCGAATATGCATGAATAGCTTGAATGATTATGTGCTAACGTCTTTGTAGAGGAGGAGGCGGAAGATCAAGCAAAGAAGTTGGTGGAGCAGTTCCGGAAGGAAAACCCTGGATTGGAAGAGTACGTAAATTTCCATTAAATTCCCTGAAATAAAGCCAGAAACGAAGCTAATCAGCTCTCTCTTATATAGAATGCCTAATGTCACGGCTCATTTCGCCGATGTTTCCAACCCTGACTCTGTGAACAGTGCCCTTGACGACGTCATCTCAAAGCATGGCCGAATTGACCACCTGGTCACCTCCGCTGGGTTCACCGAGAACTTCGATGCCATTTCCTACCCATATGATCGCATTAAGAAATTGTGGGGTGTTAATGTGGACGGAACTTATCTATTTGCCACTGGTGTTGCGAAGCACTTAATGGAGCGCAAGGCGTCTGGCAGCATGGTAATGATTGGCAGCATGTCGGGTGCAATTGTCAATGTTCCCCAACCCCAAGCTCCTTATAATGCCGCGAAGGCAGCAGTCCGCCACCTTGCCTCATCTCTTGCCGTTGAATGGGCTGGGCAGGACATCCGAGTTAACTGCATCAGCCCCGGATACATGCTCACGGCTTTGTAAGTAGCCTCTAGCAATTTGCAGTCGTGGATACTGTTACTAATTGTTGAATTTAGGACCCGCAAGATTCTGGACGAGAATCCTGACCTCCGGGACAAGTGGACTTCGCTCATTCCCGTTGGCAAAATGGGCGTTCCAGAGGACCTCATGGGGGCGGTGACTTTCCTCCTCAGTGACGCATCCAAATACATCACCGGTGCCGATCTCCGCGTCGACGGTGGCTACACCCTGACCTAAGCAATTGCAATTGGCCCCACTTGTCATCAGTTCGCCTTAATAATATTTGGTACGGTATTTGGGATTATTTTCTGGAAGGGGTGCTTTTACTGTTTCACACTGGCGGTGTCTCGTTACTAATACCTCGTCGGGTTGTTTCTTTTGTTCCTTTCTTCCTCGGTGGACTCCAGGTGGATACATCGAGTTGCATTACGATATTACTTTTCTAAGTTCGGAGAAGCGTTTCTTTCTTTTTTCTCTTTTTCTATCGGGATGTTTTGTTAAGAGCGAAAATGGTTGTTGTATTACTTACTGCACTGGAGTACAAAATCACGGTCGGACGCTGATTGCATGTGATAGACTTCTGGGTTCATGTTGGTTAAGCATGATGTCATTATCCATTAACTGTTTACTTTTCGAGTACCAAAGTACTGGAATTGATAGATCTTGTGGATCTTTTGTATCCTTGTTCATTTAATAATATACTGTTAAAGTAAAGCTCAAATCCTTCTTGAAGAAGAGAAAGGAGGCCAAAAAAAAGAAGGGAAAAAGAAACCTTCCTGAGAGTCTCCAAAACGGGGCGGAGACGTGGATGGTGACATCAACCGAAGTTGCGCCCAACATTGAAAGGGTCATTTTTGGAGTCAGTTCCACGGTTGGCAGTCAGGGCGAAACGATAAACAACAATGGGGAAATTTTGGTAAGTCTAACCTGAGTAGGAGCAAAAAAGGGGTTGAAGGAAGGAACTCAAAGTCCTCCGTCCAGTAGACTCTGTATGATCATGATGGATCTATGGAGGATGGTGCAGTGTGGGCAACTGACTGATAGCTGAGGCCAACGAGCAAAGCTGGCATTATTACATAATTATGGACAGCAAAGAGAGGCGAAGAGTACTCCTTTGCTGCCGAGTGCCAGTAGTCCGAGTCGGAGGACTCCTTTGTGTAATATTACTCATTATTAATGGTGATTTGATCACTAAACTGCTCACTCACTAACTACCAGCCAAAAAAAAAAAAAGGTACTGAATTGATTTCAGCCGAATTTGCCGCCTCGAATCCAGCGGTCAGGGGATTGACTTATTGTATCCACTTTGCCAGACTCTTCGAACCGTTGAATTGGTAGCTCCTCGGTCGCTGTGTTGAAGCTGGCAGCAAGAAAACGAAAGAACCGTAGGAGAGTAAGAGGAATCAAGCCCAGACTGCGATCTGCCCTCCTCTTGACAGTTCAGATCTGCGAGCTGTGCGCCTGTTCTTTGTATGCAAATGAATGGTCTATGCGAATTTGCACAGCTAGAGACCTCGTCTTTGGGGATGGAGTACGGAGTATGTATCCGGGTGTATACTGAACTTGTGCTTTGTAAATTCTGGAGTGCTCGATGCAGTCGGCAAGGAGAGTGGGGAATCTTTTTTTTTCTTGTGCCCTGCACAATATTGGGATATCAGTGAGGCCGGAGAATAATACTCGATAAGTGGTTCTTCACATTTTGTTTGCTTTTTTCTGCTTGTTTCCCCCGCTCTCTTCTTCGCCTTCTCTGTTGGGATTCCGTCAGAGTGATATAATAATCCTCTGCATTTGTGTTTCACAAACACCACAGCCCCAGTCGATTTTTGAGGCGGATGACCCCCCTGCAAGGTATCAGGTGACGGCGACCCGTGACGATGGTTGGGGACGATCTTGGCTTTCTTCGTCCAGCGGCCAAAGTCGTCCCAGGCAGAATCACAGCAGCTTCCATTCTTTACTTCGAATGCGCTTCTGCACCTTGTACATAAGCTTTTCCTATCACTGACCAGACTTTGGCAGGCCCGGAAACTTCATATTTATCGGGTCGAGACTGACAAGATCGTCGTTTTTATCGATAATTTCTTGTCTTTCCCTCTTTCCCTCTTTCTCATCCAACCACTCTCAACGGAGTTCACCGTTCGCTTAGGTCTCACCTGATCTGAGATGGGTCCAGGATGCAACACCATTCAATTTTAGCCAAAGGTCATTTGATGAGATCCCCACGGCAAGAAGGAACGTCACGAAGGTTATCCTCCTGTTTGGTGTGTAACCTTTAATTCGCCGAGATCCCATGCAGGGGAAGGATTCTGGATCTTCCTTCGAGCCGACTGGACCAAAATCTACGAAGGTCAAGAGATGTTGACTCGGCAGCCGTGGCCCCTAGCTTGGTCACTAGATCGTAGTTCTGCACTGGTTTTCTCTTGGCAGCTACAGTGGGCTCCCAACCCTGCCAGGATTTAAAGGTCCAATTAAATCAAACGCTGACACCGTACGAAGTACAAGTCGGCCATTTGTCATCTTGTATTTCAAGCAAGAGTGATCAAATTGCCACCCTAGATCAGGCAATTAGCTGAGAGTCAGCTTTTAGCTCCGAATCACCTCGCAGGAACGAGCTATTCTTGGTATCTCAATTTGGCTTTCCAAAGTATGAAACACATGGGATTTGCGCCGGCAGTCTCTGCTCCACAACAGCGGACCTTCCGAAGGAAGCAAAGGTATCATTGCAAGTTGCAACCTGTCTGTGGCGAATGCTGTTCAAATGTCCAATGACAGATTGCGGGGTTGATAGCTCTCCTCTCCCCCAGCGGGGTATCTCTCTGCCTTCCGAGGGCTATCATATCCGCATTTAGGAAATTGCTTCGTTTCCTCAAATACGGGATTCCTGCCTCGGTTTCGCACGCATCGATCCATGGTAGGGGACGAAATACTTCAGGTATCAGTCAATGCAAGCCTCGGATTCTGGCTGCGACTCCGGTCCTATCATAGCCATTTAATTGGGGATGCAAACTATTATTGGCCTTTGTTGCCTCGATCTGGAGGCTGGTGTACCGCGATGCTACCATACTATTGAAAAATACGTGCCATATGTAGCCAAGGCACCTTATTTTTGGAGCTTGTTTGAGGCGAATCTAGAGCTAGATATTCTGTAGCCATTGTGGCAAGCCCAAAGTAAGCACTTGGTCCAGGATGAATGTGCGGGTTGGTACAAAGATACTCACTCGACCGGATGCCAAATTCATACGGGTTGGCTTTCTCAGGATGATATCGGATAGAGAGACGGAGAGGGCGAACATCCAATCTGACACCACCAAAGCCACAGCCAAACAAAACTCCCAGACCATTTTTAGTGTATACTCAAAAATGACCTACTGTCATGCCACTGAGGCAGAGCAAAGTCGGGGTCGCCTATAGAGCCTATAGACAATTCAAAGGCACAAACCTACCTTCCAATGCGGAACAGTAATCTCTAATAGGGCGGGAGCCATTTCCTCACGCGGACCAACTTCCAAGTGGTCGGTTGGTTTAACTTGGCACTCATCCCAGGGTACGACGAGGGAGCATGGCGAAGTGAGAGGCTGGACCTTGAAAACGATACCCTAATCTAGACGGGACTGCCGCAAAGCCAGGGCATCAACTGACACCTCCCATCCGCATCCTATCCTGGATCTCATCTTTATTATTCCCTGCTGTTCGCCCGTTATTACTATTATTATTCGAGGATTATAATGATGGTCAAAATTTAGCGTGATCGCTAGCTCGGGATTAATGGCCCCCATGATCGATCATGGGTGATCCTCTGATGAAGACCGTTCGATGCTGGATCCGCCCCAGATCGCCCGAATTAATCCCGGTCCATCATGCTTCTGCTTTGTCCATCGCTGATTTCTTTTCTTCAACATCCTGTTCTTTTTTTTTTTTCTCTTTTCTTTTTTCCCCCCCTTTCCTTTTCCTCTCTGCAATGTATGCTGCTTCCTTGGTTTGGGCTCCCCTTACTCCACATCTGATTCGATGTCGATCCTTTGTCCCCTTCTGTAGGAATCCATTTCTTGCGCTGGCTTGGGTTTTCTTTTTTTTTTGGCTTCTTTACACCTCGTTTTCGTTGCCTCCGAGGCCGCAAAGCTCTTCTTCCCTGCCCACTGGGCAGCATTGGTAAGATTCGGCAGCATAAGGCAGCAAGAGACCAGAGCTTTCCATCCCATTCATTATTTACTCATTTACCCAGTTAATCGGTCATCATCCGCTCATTTCTTTGTCCATTGCTATTTATTCACTGCTGTCTTGGTTTCCCCTCTCTTCCCCACCCTCGCTGTGCAGTTAATTAGCAATCTGCATGTTCTCCTTTTCTTTCCCCAGAATTTGCGGCTGAACCTGCGCGGTGGATAGAACCTACTTCTTAGACTATTGTGTTGATAGGGCAGCAAGGGCTGACTTAACTTCATCTCTCCCGTCTTGCAGTGTTTCTTCCTCATCTGTAGCTGTGCTTGTCTTGAAGATCTTGCTCCTAAATCTCTACTATACCTATCCCAAGCTGCCCTTGCAGTCAACTCCCAGAGATTCCAAAGAATTCACCTTTCTTTCCTTTTGATTTTGGGGTTCTCCCCCTATTATTTCCCTCCCTTCCCATCCCCCTGCATTTGTTGATGCTCTTAGGCCAATCCCCCCTCTCTTTTCCCCCCCAAATTCACCGCCAGACGCAACACTGACAGCACTTTGCGGCCTTTCTCTTTTTTTTTTACCCTTCCCTACTCGTGCTTGTTCTCGCTTAAACTCTCCTACACAGAAGCCTTGCCCCTCCGGATTTCCCCTACGCTCTTTCTCTTTGACCATGTAGTGTTTTTCCATTATTCTTTTTTGGGGACCGACAGTCTATACTAGTTCTTGCTCACTACTTGCTTTCACCTGCCTTGAATTAAAAACTTTATTTATACCCTCGCCCCTCTTTGCTCCTCGGAATGGACAACCTTCCACCGGGTCTGGTGTCCACTTCCGGAAAGGTGCCAGCCGAGCTCGATAACATAAATGTTGTGAACATTGAGGATATTGTGCAGCTATGGAAAGGTGGGCAATGTCCTCCCCAACCATTCGAAAATGAACCCCAGTCTCATTCCCCGATAGCATACAGCGCCAATCCATTCGTACATGAAGGCGGCATAGGACTCCGACTGCAGAACTTCTTCTGGAGGATCTGGAGCAGCGAACACCTCCACAATTCCATGCCCGGATCGAGACTTGCTACGCTGTTTATGCGCATCTCGGAGCCTGGTTCATTCACTGCGGAACAACTAAACAAGGTGGGATAGTGGTGACAAACACCCAATAAAAGCCACGAAATGTAAACAAATTCTCCCATTAACACCTTCTTTTTTAGAAACCCGCCACTTCCCCCCCGTCCAGCTTGAAACGCGATAAACCATCGTCTGTACACCCAAGCAGTGGGGCTCCTGGCAAGGCACCTCTTCCTCCCATCCTGAAGAAATCCAGCACCAGCACTTCTCACGGGGAATCACACAAGACCACGCGCTTACTCCTTACCGACCCGGGGGGGCAGAGCGTCACCCGAAAGCCTTCTAACCCTCCCACTCCAGTTCCGACCTCTCGACCTGCACTAGGTGGAGATTCAGCGAACCGACAGGTCCCGAAGAAGGCATTCGTTGTGTCCAGTAAAGCAAAGAGTGCCAAGCGCCGCCCAGTGGTCGTGCGCCGCAAGTCATCACAACAGTCCCCCGTTGCAAGCTCAACCCAGTGTTCGACGCGTGCCCAGAGCCCCGAGCCGGTCCCATCTCCCCTGATGGAAGAATATCCTGGGGCCTCACCGGGGAGGAAAGGTGAACATGCAACGAAGGAACCGATGAAGGGTAAGCCATGATATACATCTGTCCCTTTCAGCTTCGCTTACGACCCTGTCCATCTTACTTTTTATTACGCTAACTCCCACTTTTTTTCATTTATAGAAACAGTCTGTGGGAGTGCAGACAAAAAACCGAACCCCACAAGTGACAAGGAACAAACCGAACTGCCAATGAAATTTGTATCTGATCTAAAGGAGCTTCTCAAGAAAAAGACCCCCACTCCGCCAATACGGACCTTCACCTCAAAATCCTCCCCACCCCCACTAGGTTTCTTTTCCTACATCGCTGACCGTGAATTCTCCATCCGGCATCTATCACAGGAGAACTATGAGCGGCAGCCATCTACCTCCTCGCTAGTCGATAAGAATTTCCGGAAGCGTTTCGCAGAGATGAAACGCCAGGACGACCAGCACCAAGTTCTGGATGCCTCGTCGTTGCATACTGAGCTCTTGTCGGAACCAGGACTGCTTCGTACAGAATCCACCACCAGCAACCCGACGACTGAAACAACCTCTCCTTCCCGCTTTGGAGACTCTCACGGAGAGATATCCACTGTCGCGACCTCTATACCGAACACCACTGACCATTCTGCTGCCAATACTACTTCTACAGATGCATTCTCAACCAGTGGCAACGTTACCGCACCCTTCAACGAGGCCGGCTCACTCTACATGCAGAGTCCTATGTCCTTATCTCGCGGCCCAAGCCAGCTGAGTCTCCTATTCGGACAGAGCGGAAGCCACAGCGGGAACTAGGGCAAGATATCAGAATCAAAAACAACTGGATTAAACACTTTTCTCATGCATGAAATGATGGGATGACTTCTAAACACAGCACTGTCTTTTCTTCCTTTGACTTGTGACTCCTCTTGCGTCACGATAGAACCAAACCAGGAATAGCTAAAGGTGCAGGATGTACACAATCGCGATTAGCTCCAAGATAGGACCAGCCTACCTACCATTGCATAGCCATATTAAAAAAGGAAAAGCAAAAACACTGGAAAAGGCCACGAGAAACACCCATCTCCCAATCTAAAGCACAAGTAAGACGGCCACCAAAAAAGATCAAGCCATCTCCTTCTCGTCCACAACCCCCTCAACAAACCCCTTACCCCTCCACCACCTCATCCCCTTCCAAGCCGCTGAAGCGATCCAAAACACCACACTCGCCAAATCCACCCAAACTGCCCTCCTCATCCTCGTAACCTTACTCTCCGGATCCCCCCCATTGCCCCCCTCATAGTAAACCCCAATATACATCTCTCCAAAGATCCCAAAAAGTACCAACCAAACAACCACCAACACACCCTCCCACACAAACATGGGGAACTGCAACCTCCTCCTCTCTGCCAGACTCGCCCTTCTGAATTTCTTCCACCACCATCCACAAACCAAATACGCTCCGGCCGTCACCGCGCCCAAGAACCCCACCGTCTCCGCATACACCCACTTGGCGTTGGCCGAGTCCCCCCTCGCTCTCGCCCTATTGATATCCTGCCCATAGAGTCCGATAACAGCAAGTCCAAACGCAAACTGGGCCAGCTGCAGGAGGAGTTCCGCGTACACCTTCCATTTGGGGCGCTCTGTTCCCTGGGCGGAGGAAGAAAACATCTCGGTTTGTGTCGGGAAGGGAGCTTTGGTTGTATCACCTGCTGCGTAGCTGTCGTAGGCGGGCTGGGAGCAGTCGGGGATGTAGGCGGGATGAGGTGGGTAGGGACCTTGGAATTGTTGTTGCTGTTGAGCTTGTTTCTTGGCCTTGTGTTTCTTGGTTTCCTTGTAGCCGTATCGGAAGATTTTCAAGAGCACGAACAACATTTAAAAATTAAGTTGTTTGTTGTTGTGTGTGTTTGGGAGGGGAAGCGGATGTAGTGGTAGGAGGTATGGGATGGCGCCTGTAGCGGAGGGGCGAAATGTAAGGTTGCTTTTCAAGAGATGAAAAAAAAAGTAGGAAAAAATCTGTGGAGGCTGGAATCTAAGGATATTGTAGTCGGAAAGAGCGATCAATGATGAATGAAGAAGGTATGCGCTGGCGCAAAGTTGGATTGATGGATTAAATATAATTATCCCCCAGGGACAAAGGAAATGAGAAAGAAAGAACAAAGGAAAAGAAAGAACACAATGGAACAATGGACTGAAGTGGAGGACGGGCAGTATGTCGATAAGTATTCCAAAGCTGAAGGATAGCTGTTCTTCTCTTTATATGTTTCTTTCATTGTCATGATAGTGGTGGGAGCTTCTAGTATACAGCATTTGTTTTTCTTTTTTTTTGTACTATATTTAAACTCTGCAGATCGACGGAGGAATATTCGTTCTTCCTCAACCACTAATTCCCTTTTCCTGACCCTGGGCGGCATCCCTGAAACAGATCGTTGTTTGCAGTTGGCGCGCGCCAAACACTTGCAGCTCCAGCCTGGGCTAGATTTGATGGTTGTCGAAGCGCCCGTCGCGGGTCCTCCAGCCCGTCAGGGATCGACTGGATGAGGTTGTCCGCATCTATTTTTAATCGGCGCGAGCCTAGTCTACGAAGGAACGGGAGTCAGGTACAGCTTACCCACTCTAAGCTACCACTCAGCTCTCAGTCGGCAGAGGAAGAGCAGTAGCCGCCTGCTTCAGCGACAAGCAGGCATCAGAGTGAAAGGATGAATCACGTTCGTATTCCCTTGTTTCATAACCAACCAATGAAAAAGAAACCTGTTCACCATCAAAGGTTTTCATGATTTATATTTGACATGAATGCTCATTAGAAGACATTAGAGCGGGGATTGATGGATGCAAAAACTCAATTATCAAAGATGGGGCTAAAAACTCGGACCATGCAATGACCAAAAAAGAAACAAAGAATGATGCGACACAAAGGATATACCCAAGAAAGAGAAGGCCTTAAAGAGCCCAAGGCAGGGCAATCAAGGTGGTTGGCCTCCTTCTAGTGATCCTTTGCCACCCGATGCACTCGTTGCTACTTTCCTCGCTTGGCTCCCAGGGGGGAGGGGGGGTTTGAATGTTCCTGCGGGCGCTGGTGGTGGAACAGTGCCTGCTTCATCGTCGTACTCTGTCCCTAGGAATTCATCATCGTGTTGGCCTGTCCCCCCTGCTAAGGAAGAATGATCAACTGACGCCCGATCATATCCCTGGTCATATGCTGCATGCTGAGAGGCTGTATTTTTGGTTGCATTTTTTGTCGCTTTCTTGTTCTTCCGTCCCTTCATCTTCGCTTTCTCGAGGAGCCTTTTCTTCTCTGCTAGGCGCTTACGCTCTTTCCGATCCTTAATCTCGTATTGTCGGATGAGAGCTTCGGGTGGATGTCCAAAAATGCTTTCGTACTCGCAAAATTCGCAAATCCAAATGTCTTCAAGGCTTGGAGGATGGTGGAGGTTCGCATACTGCTGTTGGATCTTGCGTTGACGCGCGGCCATCGCGTATATACTCCCTGGTGACCGTTTCTTCTTCCTTGATGTGCTGGATGGCTCGGGGCCCTGAGTTGATGGCTGCAGCTGGTGATTTTGTTGCAGCTGGTGAGGGTTTGCTTGCTGGTTTAGGTGTGAGGCAATACTCGGACTCGTCTGTGTTCCATGTGTGGTGAATCCCCGTGGGTTTTGTGCAGCTATATGGTGTTGAGCGCTTGGTGTGCGCTGTGGCGTAGGATAAGTGTTTTGTGATTGTAACGCCATTCCTTTAGAGGAATCGGACTCGCACGTGAAAGTAAACTGGGTTTTGGTGGGGGTGGTGGCCTGCTGTTCGAGCATACTACTAGGATTTGGGCTGCGTGAAGGAGGCGAAAATGCCGACGCTGCAGCATTGGCGATGGCGGCGGAGATGATTCCCTGGTTTGATGTTCCAGCGGTGTCCCCTGGAAAAGCTGTGTGAGCTAACTTCATTCGCCATCAAGTTATGAAAGCAAAACGTAAACGTACCTGTCGGACCTGGAGATGACATCAACCCATCACGACGACCGGGGACCCTATTGTGTGGCCAAGTGATCGGTCCATGGACAGGCATCGATGGCCTCCCAGTGTTGCTACGGGCTTGGTGACGTCCCAGCCGACCTCTTCCAGCACCAGAAATCCCACTACCAACCGGGCATGCGGGGCTTCCAGTGCCGTAGAATGTGCTCACGTGGCTCCCTTCAGCAGGTGATGCGGACAAGTTTTGAGCAGAGTTCGCCAGTCCCATATTGGAGAATTCTGGGGATAGAGCAGAGTGATGACTCCCCAAATTGCCTGGGGTTGGAATTTTGCGCTTTTTCTTGTTGTTAGTATTCTCAAAAGCATCGTACCCATCCGGACCTGCCGACGATAACTTGGCCTGGGGCCCTTTCCCGTTGTTGGGGAGCGTTGGCGGTTGTGCGTTGGAAGTAGAGGGTGACAATGATGACCCACGGAAACCGGCACTCCGGCGAACAACCACAGGCCCGTCCTCTTCACCACTGTCTAGGTCAACGCCATTCTCATAGGGAAGGTGCTCCCGATCGGGACTTTGTTCGCGGACTTCACTCTGTTGCACGTATACTTTGGAGTCGTTTACCACCTCTGCAGCAGTAGCACAAGTCCCGTAAAAAAGTTGCGTTGCGGGGGGAGCTGGGGGGTATAGGATCGTATCAGCCGCGTCGGAGGACAGCCGAGACCGCAGGGTACGCTTGGGAAGGGGACGGATTAATCTATCGGGGTATATAGGGGATGGTGTATCCGGGGCCGAGTTAAACATCCCATCTGCGGGTAGACAGCATCAGCAACTGAGCAACCAGCAGACCCCCTCCATGTATTCTTCCTATCCCGTGCCTCTCTCAGGAGCTCACCATCTAGCCTTGGAGACAATTTGCTAATTGTACGCATCCAGACCAAATGCTAACCAACCAGAGGAATCACAATCCTTGGGTTGAAAGGACATACTCAACGTGGCAGTCATTATGCAATGCTATCGGCTCTCTAGACCTCCACAACCACAGCCGGATGGCCTGAAAGTTTTTGCTGATCACTCTTGTATAACCCAATCCGACAATATCCCACACTTCTTTTTTGTAGAAAAGATATTGGCCTGTTGTGCCCGTCTTAAATTAATGTGCAGCTTTGGTGTTTCTTACTTATGTGCAACCCCACTTTGAAAATTATCTAAACCAATAGATCAACGTGTGATCGAAGGTGAATGGGATGGTGAAGGAGGGGTTTTAGAGAGGGATCCTAAATAGTACACCGTCCACCGTCAGTTTTCGTGTTGTCCACAATAATATTGGCAGGCGGGAGGGAGCAGTTTTCGGAGGAAACGGTTTCCTACTGCACCAAGGTCCACGAGGCACAGAAGCCGGGGGAACACCGACAACTAGCGGCTCTGGCTTTCCATAGAAAAAGAAACAAAAATGGAAAGAACAAGGGGAATATTGAATAAAAATACCAAATAAAATTCAAGGAAGGAGTGAAGGCACTTACAACAGCGAATTTGCCTAACACCATTCCCCATGCAAACTTTTTGTGACGGAGAAAACGACACCCGATCGGCACCTGACAAACGAAAAGGAAAGGAGAGGGACCAAGACGGCCAAGCCACCAGGGATTTTAAACAGCAAAGATCGCGGTAGAGGAGGGGAGGGGAGGCGAAGAGGGGGGAAAGGGGTGGGACGGTAAAAACAGCAAAGGATAATATCCACGGTGAAGCAAAGGGTGAAGAGGGATTCCAGCGAAGATTCAATCCATGAATGGATTTGTGACTTGTTGCCGTACAAAACCCTGGGAGCTGCGGATTAACGTTACTGCCTGAGGCCCCAAAAGGCCACTATACCCTTCTCGGCGACCATGGCGTCGAATCATTTCCTGGGGATTTCATTTTTACGATTATCGAAGAGGGGAGGGGGAGTCAACAACCGTCATTATTAGGATTCTATTTTTTTTTTTTTTTTTTGGTTTCCCTCCCAGAAGTCGGTATCTTCATCATTTTCCACTCCCCTGGGCTGACAGGGGATAAAGGTGCATTCTCCCGGCTTTTCATCAATCCTTATGTACTGTGTGCCCTCTCCTGCAAGGACCACGACATCAACCCCCTCCCCAAGAACAATTAGTGAGCAGACTAAACTGCTTTTATACCCAGGTACGCTGCAACCAGGGAAACCCCTCAATGTACTTAGCCTGCATCATGTCCATGATTCGAATTGGCATCCCTCTACGGTAGTATCGCAACCTACGTCTTAGCCTTACCCCTCGGCTCTCTTCTCTCCCACCCGCCGGAAAGATTTCGTCATTGTAGACTGTAGAGCCTCATGGCTATTTTTTGGTTGTCCCAAATGCCATCACCGTTGATGTCTGTATATTCCCCATTTCCTAGATCCTTTCCAAACAGTGTGCGACATTTGGGGTGACTCGAACGACATGCAGCGCGCCTAGGTACTGAATGGGACTGATCGAAGGAGTACTGGTAGCTCCGCCAGAACTCCTCTCAACCATTTCTGAAAAGTCTGGGGCCCTGAAAGCGTGGTTTAGTCACTCAGATTAAGCTGGAGGGATGGTGATATTGAGTTGCATTCCAAGATGCTCTTCTTGACCCCAACCCTGGGAAGATAGCATTTGCTCGAAAATCCCAACCAAGCCATGAGAATCGGGGATAAAAGTAATGAGGGGGAATAGAACGAAGAAAGGAAAACCGGCCCTGCCAGGGGAAGCTATCTACAAGTAACGTCAGTGAGTAAGCGGGGTTCTTTTTCGCTCTCCCTTTCTCTTTTATTATTAATCTGTTTCTTTTCAAAAGGTGGAATTAAGGAGTTGATGCATCACCAAAGTGTAATATACTGTGAAAGCCGGGATCGAGGTGCGAGTCGCAGAAAATTTCCAGTTCTCCCCCCATTCGGGCCGGAAAGGGTGAAGATAGAAATTGATCTATTCATCTTGAAAGGAGAGAAAAAAAAAAATCAAGTTGAAGCGCAAGTTGAAGCGCAGAAAACAGTAGAAATAATGTTGGAGGAACTTGAAGAGAAGAGGAGCGGGGAAAGGGAAACGCGGACCAATGCAAGTTGACCGCAAAGAGAGAAAATCGGCGCAGGACTCGCTCCCGTTCCGTCTCTCTCGCTGCTCCGTTTTATCGTCGCTTCGCTCTTTTTGCTCCCATTAGTTTCCTCCTCTTTTGCTTCCCTCCAACCCCTCCCCAATTTCACTGACTACTATGTAGTCCTCGACCGTGGTATGAGCTCTACTTGGTTCTCTTCATTATAATTTACCAATTGCCGTCCTCCATCCTGTCCTGTCTCTCGAGCATCGCCTTTTCTTTTCTTTTGTCATCCGTTTTGTCCGAGTCTCTCAAATCCCCAGCTCTTCAACCAGCCTGCGACAGCTCGCCTACGGGCAGCTCCTGCTCGGTATCTTTCTCCTGTTTAATTATAGGCTCTATACTGGTCTTCCTTATCTGATATACACGGCCTTTTTCTTATATTTCAGCTTTTTTGTCTTTTTTATTCTTATCCCACTACCTAACCACCACTCTCCCCCCCCACAATGACACCTCGTCGCTCCTCTCGGGCCCGTACATCACAACCCTCGCCAGCCATTCTGCAACATACGAATTCCTCTAGTTCTTCGAATTCAATGACTCGAGAAAGAAGCACACGATCGAACCACAAGAATCCCTCCCCTCACGGATCTTCCACCCACCGGTCCCAGTCCATTGACGATGCGGATACTGGCTCCAAAAATGATTTTCGCGAGACGCGGCAACGTCAACGCGCCCGCGGAGACGAAGACCACGACTCCCATCTCAGGATAGGCGATGGAGAGGAAGAGGATGATGAGGAGGACGAAGAGGAGGAGGTCACAAGGTGTCTGTGTGGACAGCAGGAATACCCTGGCTTACCCCCCTCTCGTCGGGAAGCTCTCGGTCGCAATGGTGCGCAAGTTGGGATCAAGGACGAGAACTCCTTGAATTTATCCACAGACTCCACGGAGTTAATGTCAGACGATATTGGCAGTATGTTCATCCAATGTGATTCTTGCAAGGTCTGGCAGCATGGTGGCTGTGTAGGGATCATGGATGAGGCGATGAGCCCCGATGAGTATTACTGTGAGGAGTGCCGAAAGGATCTCCACAGAATTAGAAGTGAACCAAATGGGTAAGCATTTTTGGAACTCTTTCTTTCCTCCTTCCACTATCGCGAGGGAAAAAAAAAACCAGGAAAAATAACTTGAAGGGGGGAATTAACTCGTCCTCTTAATGGCTAAAAGCCCTTGGCTGGATTTGCCGCCGATTTTGGGATCAGCCTCAGCCTCACCCCTCTGGTCTTTGACTCGCCAACAGCACTACCCCTCAGGGGGTTTTGTTTTCCCCGAGAACCTTGCTCTATGTTTACTGCCACTGTAAAAAATGGAGCGTTTTCACTTACGATCGCACAGGCAATACTCGTCTCAGTACCTCCCGGTCGCTCCTCCCTCCACGGCGGTAACATCCCGCGAATCTTCGCGGGATAACTCGAAACGTACAAAGGATTCAAAGTCCCGACAGCATGATGCCGCCGGTAACCCTAAACGACGGTCTACCATGAATAGCCGAGACGCTGCCTACGACGAAGAGGAACAGTTGAGACGTGCGATCGAGGAAAGCAGGGAGGACAACAAGTCAACCACGGACGAGGTTGCTGCTCGAAGACCGAAGAGGAGTAGAAGTGATAGCGAAGCGTAAGTCTACGATAGCACGCGGCTTGAATTTTCCTACTATTTATTTCAGTGCCGGACGTGCATGTACTAACGTGGAAATACACCTAGTCACAGACAAGCCACAAAACGACAGCGCACAACCTCACCTTTCCCTGATATCGACTTAAAAGAAAGCAACCCAGAATCCCAACCTGTATCCGAAGATGAATCGAAGACAAAAGCCATCACCAACGGGACGAGACGACAAAGGGCGGCATCTCGAACCCAGCGTGATAAGGACACCAAAGAACCCGAAGAACCTGAAGTGGAACAAGCAGAGGCTGCAAACCGGAGGAAAGGGAGGAGCGAAAAACGGAAGGGTGATGGTGAGTTGGCACACGATGCCAGAGTTCTAATAACCTTTCCTTGGTGGCTTTGAGCTAATATTAATCAAGTTCCCGATTTAGACACTGAGATTGGCTCACCAACCAAGACGATTGTGAACGAACCAGAACCTCCCCAGCCCAGCCCCGACGCCGTGGTCCCGGCCCAGGATTCTGCACCTTCTCGCCCATCGACGCGCAAATCTGGGCGCCCTCCCGCACGTCGTGGCGGGCGAGTGGGACGCAACCAATACACAAGGGACCGGGATGCAAATGGAAATGGGACGGAATCAAATGCGGGTAATTCTCCGCGACGCGGCCAATCGCATGACATAGGCGGCGATTCCCCGAGAGTAGGTATTAATGGTACGCCTGTTAATGGCGGGGAATCCGGAAAACCAAGTCGTCCGCGTTATGTGCACCAAAGAACAACAATGAATGAAATGAAAAGACGGGTGGCAGCCATCCTTGAATTCATCTCCAGGATGCAAGTAGAAATGGCTGTCACCGGGGAGAGCACTACACCTCCTGGGAATGGGAACCGCTCTAATGGTACTAACCCTAAGGCTGACAGCGATCAACTTGCAGCCTTGCTGGCGATAGCCAATGAGGTGGAGTCCCAGGATGATGGAGATGCAGGATCCGGTCTATTATCCATGGAAAAGGACTTCAAAGACCTGAGCAGTGTCGAGATGATGGACGTGCTCACTCGCCATCTCCTTAAATGGCAACAGGAGTACGGCAAGTTCGGGGAGAGGTGATAGCGTCAGGGGGTCCTTTGCAATGCATTCCCCCGTTAATTTCCCGATTATTATTTCGCATCGATGCCTTTTGTTAGGTAAGCTTTTGGTGTATACGATACCCTATCCGTCCAATACGTGGGCATGTATAATATGGTTTCTGGGACAGCATCTTTACCCCTGTATCGGTTTTGGCGTTTGAGAGTCTTACGGTATCACTTATATTCTCAAGTTATTTTTGTTATTGCTGCCATGAATTTGCTATGGTCGTTCAGGCATGACACGGCGTTGACTCGAACCGAGTTGGATATTATTTGCTTTTCTATTCACTACTTTCACTTCTTCGGAATTCCTGTTTATGATGTTATCATTTTATTCGAGGCGCTCCCATACGCCTCCAGCACCATGTATGGAGTACAACGTTGTGTTTCCAAGTAATTTGATTCACTCTCCGGTCAAGACAAATTTTGCTTTCGCTCTTCATGATTACCCAGAGCTTGGTGGTTCTTCTCTTCCTCCACTTTAGCGGCGTCACAACCACACCTGGATTATACCTGATATTTTTATTTTGTTTTGTTTGTGCCTGGCCTTTTTACCCAGGAGGCGTTTGAGAGGCCAAAAGGGAGAGGATGGGTGGATCTGGACTCTGAGGATAGTAATAACAACCTTGGCCTTCTTTAGACTTTCTGGATTTCTTGGTCAGCGAGGAATGGCGAAAGAGGGAAGAAATATATTCATGATTGGACTAATTACGAGTAGATTGTGGGGTTTAAAGATGAGCTCCCTCATGAGATGGTTAATCATTCGGGATGGGGGTGACATCTCTTTATTAAAAATTAAGGAATAAATATATATTTTTTAAATATGAATGGTTCTCGTGTATGGTTTAACAACATTGTCAAAAGGGATGTGAAGTTACTAACCTATTTTCCTTTGTATCGAGAGCCCCGAATGACATCAGATGCGAAAGGTCAGCCGAGACAACCAGAGAACAAGAGAAGAGAAAATTGCTCTCCAGTAAGGAGGAAGAAAATCGAGACAGAGAAAAAGGGTTATAAAGCAGGATAACAATCTACATTTCCATTATGATTGCTAGTTACAAAAGGAGGCCCATGATACACAACAAGAGGGGTAGGTAATTTAAGATCAGTTCCAACAATTTTCCACAAAAAAAGGGCATTCCCATCATTGTCCATAATCCAATGCCAGATACACAAAAAGCTTGTCAGGTTTCGTCGTCATTGATCGTTGAGAGAGAGAAAAAAGGGTAGTTTGGTCGCGCCAGATAAGAAAAAGGGGTGGTTGGTGGATGACGTCAGAGGGCTCGGGGACCTGAATGCGAACCCATGGATCCGAGCCGATCTGATCCGGAGAATTAAGAAAAAGAAAACAAGGCTAAACCAAACCTGGCTAGTGATTTACAACCGAGAGCCATGGATCACCTTGTAGTCAACCACCAACTCGCGACCACCGTCGTTGATGACCAGGGCGCGGATGCTACCACGGCCATCGCTGAAGGCGCCGCGGAGACGCTTGAAGAGGTTACCCTGGCTAACGACAGAAATGCCTTGCTTGACATCTCCGGTCTCAGTCATGGCGGTGATGCGCTGGTCATCGGACAGATCCAGGATGCGGTAGGTCTTGTAGACGGGGCCGAGCATGGTCTGGACCACGACAGAGGGAGAGGGGTTGGAGACGAAGCTGGACTCCTCGTGGAGCTCGCGGGTGAAGAGGTCGACACCGAGGTAGCGGTGCTGGCCGGTCTGGGGGGAGACGGAGATCCGAATCACCTGGCAGGGGCGGCCCTGGAGGATCAGGATATCGCCGATGCGGATGAACTGGCAGGGGATCGACACAGTGTCGGTCGAGGAGGCAGTACCGCCGCGGGGCTCGACGATGCGGATATCCTCACGGACACCGTCGCGGTAACGAACTGGACCCCGATCGTCAGCCACAACTACTTCCTGACGATCGTGATGATGGTGGTGGTGGTCATGGTGGCTGAAGGGATGCATGATGCGGTCCGCAGCGCGCTCCACACCACGACGGAAGGAGTGGTAGTTACCGTCGTCGTCGTAGTAACCCATCTTGCGACTGGGGATCTGATCAACAACTGTTTTGGTTTTGGAAACCTTGACCGAAGCTGAAGGAGCAGGAGTAAGAGGCTCTACGCTGACCTGGCGGCTGCTGTAGGACTCTCCGGCGGTAAGGGGTTGAGGTTCGTAAGAACGATCGTACGAAACCTGCGAAGGCGCGGAGCGGTTGTAGGAAACCTCGGAGGCTTGCTGACGCGAGCCTTGTTGGTAGTCTACGGGAGTGGAGTACTGGCGATCGTAAGAAACGTCGTAGGTCGGGTCGACGCGACGACGATACTCTCGTTCAGTGATGTCAAGCTGGGACTCAAGGGACCTGTCGTAGGTGGGCTGCCTCTCCTCGTAGCGAGATGCGGGTTCACGATAACTGAAGCACAGTCAGTAAGGGGGGACCATGTGGTAAGAGAAGAAGCAAGAGGCAGAGCAAGAAGAAAAGTAAAAAAACAAACACGAGGTACTAGGGTCAGATGAGGTATGATTGGTTGTCTTTATCTGGGGCTGGGTGGTAGTGCTGTGAAGACGAGAGAAGGGAGGGAGGCTGGGGGAAGGGAAGGCAGGTAAAGGGAGCTTGAATAAGGAAGACCGCGGCACAATGGGATTTGTTTTGATTTTGATTTGTTTTGGTGCCACGTAATTTAGTGGACGAGCTAGATCCCTCTAGCCCCGAGCAGCTGAAGCCACTGACGACCGGGTTGGGATGTGATGGTGACACCGCTCTTCTTAGGCTCTCCACTTGGGCAGTTTCATTGGGAGCTAGCGGTACCCGAACAGCGAAGAAGCAAAAAAACAACAAAAACAAAAACAAGAAAACAGAAACAAAAAGGTAAACAATAAACAAATCACCAAAATCTTGGAATTAGCGCTTACCGTTCACGAGCAAGGTCTACCTGCGGGTAATGGGAGGATTGTTGAACACGCTGTTCAGCAACACGGTCTTCAGCAACGACGGTGAATTCGTCACGAGTCTCACGACGAGGGGATGAACGACGTTCGAAGTGAAGATCGACTTCTTCTCTTCCGTAGGCACGAGGGTCCGGAAGAGGGGCAGACGTTCGAGTATCTTCCCGTTCGACGTGCGAAGTGCGATCGACTTTGACTTCTCCCTCTACTCTCTCAGTGACAAGAGTAGGCTCAGGAACAGCGTCACTCCGGTACGACGACGGGAAGACACTGAAGGGGATGGGGACGCGGGCGTCAAAGTCCAGATTGGCTGTCCTTTGAGCGTCTTTTCTCGAATCCCTTCCGAACTGTTATAAAAACAACTCGGAAAGTGAGACAAGAAAAGACTTTTCAACGGGGAAGTCTTTCTCGCAAAGAGGTGGGGACGGTGGGCGATAGATCTAGTATGATAGATCTATACAAGTGCGGAGAATTCCTGGGGGAGGAATGTGAGATAAGCTTAACAGCGGAATGGAATGAGAACGTGGATGAGAGATGATGAAGAAGAAGGAGAAAGAAGAGAAGGAGAAGAGAGAAGACGAAGAGGAACGAATCGACTGGGATTTAAGATGCAGACGCTGTTGTTGTTGACACGCGTTTGTTTACGGCGCCTTTCCTGTTCGGGCCAGCTCCAGCCTCCTCTGTTTTGCTTCGAATATCACTCATGATTGAATCTGATTACTGCTTGATTGTTCGGTTCTTCTATCAGAAACATTATTGTCTGCTGCCGTGCCTCCTCCGAGGTATCAGCTGCCATTCACCAATTCCTCCAACCCTCCTCTTTGTTTCTCCCTGGTGCTGCTGCTGATGATGCTGGCTGGTCGGGTTTTTGTATGCATCCCATCCCGCCCACTTCAGCTCTCTCCACATTTAGTTCCTCCCCAACAGAAAGCAGGCAGCTTTGCATCAGGCCAGAAACAATAAAAAAAGTAAAGTCCGTCATGAATCTCCACCAGTGGCTTCCACACAGCGAGCGTATCGCCTTATCACATGCAGAAGCGGAACCGGTGAGACCTCATTTCTGTCCCAATTCCCCTCCCAATAACTCCGTACTTCCAATGATCGTAAATCACCGATCCGCACGAGGTTGCCACAGTTTCCCAGCCACGTCCCCATGGCAACACCTCGTTTCTCCCCGGGTCGAATCGGACGTCTGGATCCCCTTGGCGCTGAGCTTCTTACGATCGACAGTCCATGCTGCTGCTTTTGCCCCAATCGCCCACGGCTATCGGCTCATCTCTTCCAGCCTTCTGCACCGCTTGGGTTAGCTCAATCTGAAACTGGACTCATCAGATCCCAATCATATCACTCCATTATCATGATTTTTGGGGCGGGACCAGCCTCTTTTCCAAGTTCCAGCCTTTCCCAGCTCGCATCAGCCCGCAACCCTGGGCCAATTTTCTTTCGTGGTCCTTCGCTATTGGAGATCCTGTCGGCTTTCTCTTGTTTTTTCCTTCGTCAGGTTTGGGTCTCACCATCACCAGAATCACCCCAACCTCCCAGGTCTCCACCCTGGCGCCTTGGAGCTCCACGATGATTGCTCTGGACCCAAAACCTGCTGAGCTCTTTCCACCAGCCTCTTGGTTTATGTGCTCATTTCTTCAGCCTTTGAAGTCATCATTACTTGCCCAACCTTTTTATTTTATTTGTTCTTTTAATATGATATTCCAGGGATAGGTTCTGATTTCCAGCCTCACACTCGAGTCCCTTCAATTCCTTGAACGAGGAGTTTTCTGGACCTGGAGTCGGGGTGGCTGCCTATCAGGGGAATTACCGTGGCTGGCTGTCGGCTGGGTTGCCGTGTGGAGTCGTTCCAGCGATCGGGGTGGAGAGTCTCTCCCATCCGAGGTTGTTGCGCCGTCAACACGCTTCACTCACCCCAAACCAAACTGCTCATCACCGTAACAACCGCCAAAAACAGCCCATTCTCTCAGGGTCGAGGTTGGCGATCGTGAACGACTGGCCCGAGTGGCGTGGGATTTTCCCCAATCACCCCAAACTCACACTCAGGACCCTCCCCTCTTATCAGGAAATACAAAGTCAAGAAGGATGTCATCATTATTGCGGCATTAAATTCGCTCACACCAATTGTTTCACACAGAGAGGTGTCACGGGTATGTACCAATCTATCGTATCCATCAATCATTGTTCAACAATAACAACCCCATTTCCCTGCTGTTTTCAGGAGAAAAGGTTCGTGAGAGAATGAAGGGGAAAAAAAGCAAATAATAAAGCAAGAATGCAAAAATAAAAATAGATAATTTTTCCAATCTCCCACCGCTGGGTAAATGCCAATCAAAAGAGGGTATCAATATCCAAAATCCAAAATCCAAAATCCGTAAACCCAGCAACCTAATACTATTAATTGTTGGGACACGCCCATGCCAATATTCGACAGTTTTGAGAAACGCGCCCTGTCGCACAATGTGTCACCCACCTCCCGCATGTACTGGGAGATGAGGAAGGAAGCTCTGCCGTCCTGGACAACAGCGCCCAAAATTATAATTAAAAGCCCAATCCAAGGGTGCCATGAGAAAATTTATCGAAAAAAAAAAAAAGAATCAAGGTCGAATAAGAGCAAAGCTGAAATGACAGAAATACATATCAATACAAATAGTACGATATTACAAGGATCTTGAATCAGTTGCGTAGGCCGAATGCCTTTCGTATCCGTGAGAATCGTTTTTTTCGACCTGACGGTTCAATCACAATATCCGAGGCTCGAGTGCCATTAATGCCATTAGTTGCAGGCTGCTTCACCTCATCGAGCGGGCGTTCAGGAACCATAGCCATGGTCGTGGGTAGGGCCCCAGTGGGACCAAACCCATCCGACGTTTGAGGCCGTTCGAGGGGTTGATTGGCAGGTAGAGAGACGCTCGCAGACTCAGCCTGGTCGGAGCTGAGAGGCCAAGTCTCACCACTTGATGATTTTTGAGAGGCTTTTTTAAGAAGCTTGGGAGGGCCATAGTCTCCGCTGTCAGGCAACACGGAACTCCCCTGTTCTACTAAAGTCCTGTTCTTTGCCGCATTATCCAGGTGAAATTGGGGAATGCTAGGTTCGGACGATGGCTTGGGCTTTTTGATGCTGAACCGTTGAAACAGACTGGGCCGTCGTCCACCCCGAGGCTGGGTGAGTAATTTCTCTAGTTCCTCCTCCGTCATGCCGCGAGACTTGGCTACCGCCGCCAATGCAGGGTCCCGAGGGGGAGGGGCTGAGCGACCTAAGCGGCGTGCAGGTAAACGTGGCAGGGTTGATGCACGTCGTTCGTTATCAGAGCTATCTTCTAATTCAGTCGAGTCCCCGTCGTGAGCTCCTTGGCGTCGGGGAATCCCCCTAACAGGACGTAGATCTTCATTGCTCAGTGTTTTCCTGCGCCGGTGCAACCTGCGGTTCTGGACTTGGCCATCCGAGTCTGAATCTGAATCTGCGAATCGAGAAGAGAAAGCAGTACCCTGGACCTTCACGTTCCTTCCCCTCTGCGACTTATTTGTAGAGAAGAAAGACGGTTTTTCAGGCTTCGGGATACTTCCCCGCAGCGTTGTGCGCATACTCCCCGCCCCTGAGCCTGAGGAGAATGGCCGGGATTCGGCCGAGGAAATATTGGATATATGAGAAGGGGATTGGGGAACATTACCCTGATGTCCTCGCAGTGTCCGTCGCATGCTCATTTCTGACCTTGGCGGACGGCTCGACCTCTTGAAACTGCTCGACGAGTCACTTCCATTGGAAAGTGGTCGCTGAGCGATAGGTACATTAACTCCTTTGAAGTGCTGCTCCCCACCATTGAGCCTAGTATTCTTGCCCTTTAGAGCAATCGGTCCCCATGACGCGGGTCGTCCCTGGTCTCGAATTTGAGTGACATTGTGTCGTAGATGAGGAGCCCCAAATTCTGCCGTGTCTGAACGTGGAATGCTCTCCTGGCGACGGTATGACCTCGGCACTTGGGCGATGCTGTGAATTTCCACTGGCATCGAATCTCTCATTATTTGAGCTGGCATCGTTGACGAGCGAGGAATCCGCGCCGGGGAAGAACTCTGTTTTGGTTTAGGCCGGAGAGGGAATGGTGGGTACGGAGAAGAGAATGGAACGAGATCGGTCGAAGAATCTGGCGACTCAGAGATTGAGGGGTCGACAACTTCTGGCACTGGGGTCATCACACGAGCAATTTTGCAGGTTTCGGGGATGGCATGCTCAGTTGTCTCGTTCCCGGATCGCGGGGCCAAAACAGGCTCGGTTCCAAGCTCCGAATTGTCAGTCGGGTCAGATACCGTTTCGTCGTTATCCACGATAGCATTAATGGACCCGAACCCATCGCCCTTCAATTCTTCCTCCGCATCGCTGTAGATACTTTCGCTCGACTCGTCATCGGTCTCTTCGTGATTGGTAGTGTCGGTGGTGGGAGTCCCATCTGTAAGTACATAAGACCCTCTCTTTGCTTTCTTTTGACTGATAGATTCAAAATCTACAGAGGAACGAGGAAAGCCGCCCGGGATCTCATAACCCTCCAAGCTTGGCCTCCCCTTTTCGATTCCCGGAGTAGCCGGTTGGACTGCGATATCGGGGACGGCCAAATTCGGGTTGGGGGCTAGTACTTGATGTATTTCAGGCTGGGTATCGGCGGGAGGCGAGATCGGCATTTTGTTGGTGTTTTCGGTCTGCGGATCAGATCCATCCTGACCAACCGCGATATTTTCCTTTTGACTTTCGGCATGTTCTTCGTGCATACGCCACGGCCCTTTCTCCGGTTGACCACGTGAATACACATCTTCCTGTGAGGCACGAGAGATGATAGCTCCGACGGCATTATCATTTGCAAACGACCAATTGGGCGCCCCCATATCCGACGCGGATGATGCTGTCGACTCGTTGTCACTCAATTCTTGAAGAATTATTTCCTGGCGACCCCCATCCCTCCCTCCGCGGATGCTGCCGAATGACGGTAGAGCTGGCCGGGGCTTGAGCATTCCATCGAACTCATCGGCCTCTATCGATCGGAGTGGAGAAGATTTCCGTTTATGGAACCCGAGCCAATTTGTTTTGGAGGACTTGTCCTTGCCAGGATGTGACTCGGGAAATATGTCTTCCGGAGATGTTGGCGGACTTGCGGCTACGCCCATCACTTCGGCCTCATCATCAAAACTGACTTTGACAGCCCTCTTTCGAATATTCGGCCGACTACCGTCATCAGACGCCACCGATGTCGCGTCCGAAAACTCGGTGAGAAGCGGGCCTGGGCGTAGTACACTCTGAATCCTTCCGTCAGGGGACAGGGAGCTCTTCCGCGGGTGCTTCAACGCAGGCTTAACTGGAGATACGGACCGGGCGGGCGGCTGATGCAAGTGCTCGCCCGGATAATTCATTACGGAGAGTCTAGTGGAAAAGCGCGCCGTCCTCCCTGGACTGCTCGACTGGTGTAGGTGTGACAACTGATTATCCTGGTCCAAATCGGTGGAAATATTTGACTCGGGTGAGCTTATAAGTGGGCTGTGTAGCGAGTCCGGTGCTCTTTCCGTTATAGGGGGTGTCATTACTGTTGCTCGTCCTTCCGGTGACACTCTTTCGGTGGGTGCGTTATCACCTCGCCCACCTTGGAGGTTTGAATCGGCAGGTCCTTGCTCGGCATGGCGATCTTCGACGACGGTAGATGGCCGTTTGACCAAGTTCGGGACGGTTCGTGATTTTTGATGATCCGCCAAAGCAGCCGAGGCAGCTGAAGCAGGGCTCCGATTTGGAGACTGGCCATGGGCTGTTTGTTCTCGATGGCGTACTCCACGAGGCGTGCCTAAAGGCAAATTCGGTTCATCAGCTCGGGGGACAACCGCGGCCTGCGCAGCTGCAACAGCCGTTCCAGCGGACTGAGGACTTCTCCCTGGGCTTCCAGGCCCGGATCCTCGAGGTTTCCGCGGACCGCTCCTATGGGGTGGTGAGGAAACGGGCCCCTGATTCTGAAGAGCTCCCACTTGGGCGGGGATATGGTTGGCTTGAGGTGTGCCGATCGCTGGATCCCGGCAATCGGGGAACCCCGAGACCATTGTTGGAGAGTTTGTCCGGGAGTTCATCGGATAGGAGAAATTGATCGAGTTTCTACTCCCGGACCTCTGATGCTCTGGGGACATACTCCCGGAAGTATGGATAGAGCGTGGGCTGCTAGGCTCTCCAATTCCGCCTTCCATATTTGTTGTCGTTTCTGGGGCCTGCTTATTGGGAAGGGGCGACCACACGTTTGGCCCAAGGCTGACTGAGCGACGATTTTGATTCCTCCGCGTAGTATATTCCCGTGGGATGGCCGGGAGGGGCGGTGCGACGCTCGCAGTTCCGGAACTCGAGGCCGGTCGACGAGGCGATTGATCCCGAAATGTCCGGGCAGCCATCGAGCCGGAACTACTTGTCCGGCGGAGGCCATTCCTGCTAGACGGACGACCAGACGCAATTCCCGTTTGCGACGAGAGCGACGCCTGGCGCTGGAGCATCCGCTTTGTCTGGACATTTTCTACGGCCGTTGGGGTGGGGGTGAGACTGCGCAACGCAGCGGCAGCAGCAGCGGAGGAAAGACTGCTGGACGAGGGCTGTGATTTGAGGAAGGCATGAGTAGCGGCGGATTGCGCGGAATGAGTGGAAGAAGACGAGAGAGGGTGCTATAAAGGAAAAAAGTAGCCGTAAAGCGTAAGCATTAAATCTCTAAGCAGGGAGGGCTCCCTCAAATGGAAGAAGCGTCTTAAAAAAAAAAAAAAAAAGGGGGTGGAAGGGATGTTCGGAATTTAGTAGCCAAAACATGGGAGACTAACATGATGCTGAGAACTGCTCCTCTTTCTGCGGAACATGGTTCAGCAGGCGTGTCAGCCTGGCGGCGGACACGCGACGATGGAGGAGACCAACAGAGCGAAGCAATTGATTGTGCACAGACTTGAAGTGAGAATAAAGGCTAGTGGGTGGACTGAGGGGGGAAGAAATATGGATTAGGTAGGGGCCACGATGATCCGATCAGCAAGCGAGCGAGAGTCGAGGGAAGAAAGGAGCGTGCGATCGCAGGAGGGGCGAGCGAGGAAGAGGCGGAGAAAACGAGGTAGTTCGGTGGAAAAAGCAAAGAGGAGAAAGAAGCAAGAGAGCGGAAGGTTGTTGTGATGACACTGGCGAGGGCCAGGAATAATAATAAAGAAAGGGATCACCACCGTAAGAAAAAAGGGAGCCAAAGAAGAAAAGAAGACAAGCAGAAACGAAGCAGGGAATTTGCGTCATGGCGGCCCGAACAGGAAATCCGCAGCTATTGGATACGTGGAGATTAAAGGCGATCATCACGAACATTACTACATTCACGGCGTCGAGGGTGTAAGGTTCCTGGCGGGCTGTGTTTTATCCCCTCCTGCATGCATGATGTGATTTAATTTGATTCTTTTGGTCGTTTGTTGTACCTTGATAAATGCCATGACGATGCCAATGCTGATGAAGCTTCTGTGAGGGCAAACACGAAGACGCTACTGCCTAGGTATACTCATCATCCCTACTACGAGGACGCTCATCCCGGGTAATCCAACAGGTTGATCGTTCTCCAGGCCTCCAACTTTTGATCAGGACCTCGGGTTATAAATCTGCATGGTGCATTTAAATAAGATCCCTCATCCGGCTTATTCCCCTCTCATGCAGGTACTGACTCCCAAAGCATCTCCATCACCACCACTATCTACAATATTCTATTGCGCTGTTTTCCCGCAAAGTATAACCACTGTGAATATGGCCTCATCACCATCACCATCATCACCTCCCCTCCCCCTCCCCCCCTCCATCACCTCCCGCATCATCACCACGTCCTCTCTTTCCATCCACATCCTCGAAGCCGGCTACACTCCCGCCCGCGACCGTCCCCTCATCCTCCTCTTCCATGGCTTCCCCGAGATCGCCTACTCTTGGCGCAAGGTGATTCCCCAACTCGCCAGCCAAGGATACTACGTCGTAGCGCCTGACCAACGTGGTTTCGGCCGTACCACCGGCTGGGACACCCGCCCCTTCGACGAGACCGACCTGAGCACCTTTTCCCTCAGTTCGCTGGTCCGCGATGCCGTCACCCTCGTCAATGCCCTGGGGTACCGTTCCGTCCGCTGTGTCGTCGGCCACGACTGCGGCGCTGTGACAGCCGCCATGTGCGCCCTGGTTCGACCGGATCTCTTCCAAAGCCTCCTCCTACTCAGTCATCCATTTAATGGGACGCCATCCTTACCCTTTAACACCGCCAATCCATCTCCCACCAGTAGGACCAAAAATAAAGGAGGCGGCGCTGGCACCGAATCCTCCGCTGGCGACCACATCCACGCCTCCCTTGCCTCTCTATCCCGCAAACACTACAAATGGTACTACTCAACCGCCCCCGCCAACAACGACATGGCCAACCCTCCGCAGGGCCTCCACACCTTTCTCCGTGGCTACTTCCACCTCAAATCCGGCTCCTGGAGCAACAACAACCCCCATCCTCTAACCAGCTGGACCGCGCCCCAACTCGCCCAAATGCCCTATTACTACGTCATGCCCCTGGACGCAACCATGCCCCAGGCCGTCGCGATCGACATGGCCCGCGAATCCCCCGAGTCGCAGCAGGTTTCGCATGCCTGGCTCCCCGACCACGAGCTGGCGGTGTATGTGGCCGAGTATGCGCGCACGGGGTTCCAGGGTGGGTTGAACTGGTACCGGGTGCGGACGGCAAAGGGAGGGAAGTACACCTGGGACTATGAGGTGTGGGCGGGGAGGACGATTGATGTGCCATGCGCGTTTGTGTCAGGGAAGTCGGATTGGGGGATCTATCAGGAGCCGGAGGCGTTGAAGAAGATGGAGGATGGGAGTGTGTGTACGGATTTCAGGTTTATGAGGCTAATCGACGGAGTGGGACATTGGGCGCCGCAGGAGAACCCAAATGAGGTGGCGAAGGCGATTTTGGAGCTTGTGGGTGGGTTGTAGGGGGTAACGTGGAGGAATGGTAAGCAGTAGTTTTTATGTGACAAGGTATGTTTTTCATCTCTTTTCTTCAGATCAGGATGTAGAATGTGGTCAGAATAGAAGATTATATATGACTATTATGGTTGGAAGAGTAGATTATCCTTTCTAGAACCTGTACGTCTACTACCCTATTTTAACTCAAAGCTTAGTTCATATATAAAATTCACCAAGAGACGGATAAATGGCCGATCTAAATGCCATAGACCCGTTTGCTATATACAAACCACATGTTACTGACTGTCAAATAATCAATCCCGGCAACCAATGCGCCATATGAATCAATCCCCAGCAAGACCATGCAAGAAAGAAAGCGAATCGAAGAAGGATGTTCAGCCAAAAAGAAAAAGCCATCACCAAGACCATTAAAGTACAATCCCATGAATAAGGAAAAGATATGAACACCGAAAGAGGAAAAAAATTAAGCAAAAAAAGCTATCTCATCAAACATGCTAGACATCAAAATTATGCGTACACTGAAAAATGTTCGCAATAGATACCATGAAATGGTTGCAACTTATGGCACGGTTTTGCCGCCACAATCGGGGATCTTGAGTCCAGGTTTTATATTGCGGCCTGGATCCATGAGACCCCATTTATCTTCCCACTGCTCCTTTCCCTTGTTAAACTGAACCTTCCATGGCTCATCAAATGCCTCAAACCTAAGCGTGTATTAGCAAACAATTGAACGAATGGTCAAGCCAATTGAGCGTACCAAAAGTAGTCCGTCCCATTTTCTAGAGCCTGGCAGACCCAGTCAGACATGAACTGATTCATTTCGTCGACGCCTGCCACGGCGCCTTCAGTAGCCGTATTGCAGTTGGCACCATTCCCACAGTCATTCCCGCCACCGCTAGGCCATCCCACCTCGGATATAATGTTGGGCTTGTTTGTGCCTTTAGTCAGGATGGCGTTGTGGCCTTGCCAGAAAGTCCATGTCCAGCTTGCGGCTTGAGCGGCGGGGAGACCCCCAAAGAAGGGATGGATGTTTGACATGACGGCGTCAGATACACTAGCAAGTTGCTGGTCCCAGTTGTCGCCCAAGTCCGAAGTAGCCACGGGGAGGTCAATGCTGTTTTGATTAAAGTGGGATTTGACTTCCTGCATGTACTTCATCAATTTTTGTCGAGCGGTCTCCTTAGTGTCGCCTGCACGATAAAGCGCTTCGTTCCCAACGATGGCGCCTTTGAATATTGACTTGTCTTCCGTGTCATCCAAAATCTTGTATAGTTGCTGAATCTGTCGGTCATTTGTTGTATCATTCGTGTCGATCCATACACCCAGCCAAAGCTTCATCTCCGTCAACTCGAGACGATCGATAGCGTGTAGTACCATTTCGGTCTGGTTGCAGTCGGTGCCGTAAAGTCGAACCGTGTTGGTCAGCTGGGAAAGGACGGCCATATCGCGAGTAACATTGTTCTGAGACGGTGGGTATTTCTCGCAAAGAGGGAATTGGACACCCCATGGGGTATAGTCCACCCCTGGGAATACCTTGTGAAGCTCGTTGTTGTTCATCAGGGACTTGATCTCGTCGGAGTCCTTGTTGAGATCTCCATTCGCAGCCTCATCTTCACTCGCCGACCCTGTGCTGCCACCGCTCCCACTACTATTAGAGTTATCACGATGGCCAATAGTACCACCAACAGCACCTCCAACAATAGCACCGACCACGATAAAAGCAAGGATGAGACCAACTATCCATCCTCGCTTTCGACTCCCACCGGTAGGTTTTGCCTTTTGCAGGTGGGCTCCCTTTTCCACCGAATCCGCAGTAGCCCCTGGAACCGGCCCATAGGTAGCGGATGTCGCGTTTTTACCCCCGAAGAACCCTCCAAAGAGTCCTCCGGCTGCCGCCCCACCAGCGGCCCCTGCTCCGGCCGCTCCTGGCCTATTACCCAATCCATCATCTCCATCGTCCACAATCTCGTCGGGGTTTATATCAAGTGGATAGTCGTGGGCGCTGTAGGCGGAATGTCGCTGGTACGGTCCTTCGTTGAGGGCTCCGGAGCCTTGGTATCCTTGGTAAGGGCTTTCCATAAAGCTTCTCTGGGACGAGTTTGCGGGTGTCCAATGTCCACCAGGAGCAGCTGCGGCGGCTCCCAAAGCGGCACTCGAGCCATAGGTGTCGTGGGAGCGCAGGGCCTCTACGCTGTCATGTGGTCCGAAATTCGGCGGTGCTGGTACATACGGATTATCCGCGCCAGTAGTGTGATAGCCTCGTTCTGCGGGGATATAGTTTATGGGGGGGTCTGTTTCCCTGAAAGCGTCAACTCCACTCTGACGATCATGGGTGTTGGCAACGCCAAGGGCGATACCACTAATACCACCGCCCACAGCGGTCGGCCCTAAATTGTCCATCCCGGGCGTCGCCGTCGAATTTGTTCGCATTGACTGCGTGTGTCCTAAGCCCTGAGTTTGCCCTCGACCTTGGGCCCAAGATTGATCATGTTCCGGTACCGATGAAAGTCCCCGGTCGGCGTACGTACGGCCATAACCGGCCATCTGGTGTCGGACGGGAATAGACGGAATATCGTTGTACTCGTCTGATGCCATTTTCTCTTCTTCGAGCGAACGGGCCGATGTGATTTCTCGGTGGTAAACTCGGGCAGCTCGTCGCTTTGAATGTCGTTGGACGTCCGACTGGGCCGGCCTTACCCCGAAATAACAACTGATAAGGCTCGAATGCGCAGTTCCTTACTTCCCCCGCTCTCTTTTTTTTGTCAAAAAGTATCGTTTCGTGCTCTTTTACCTTAATCGACGGTCAAGCGATGGGAAGGATTAAAAAGTCTAAAGGTGCTCAGGGATGGCAAAGGAAAAGGATGAAATTAGGTGATTGTAGGAAAGCGGTTGCCTTAATTAATTTGAGGAGAATTAGCAAGACCCTTGTTCTTCTGAAACGCAAGTGAATCCGCGTGAAAGCCAGACTGCTTAGAACCACGGTTCCGAGCAAGGAGAAGTCCAGACCGAGTGGTCGAAAAAAGAGTGGAGTCAGGGACAAAACCAAAAGGTGTATCGGGCTAATATAAATCCTTGGGGGTTTGAAACTCTACATATATGCGTTTATCCAGGAAGAGGGGTGTTCTAGAAAACAAAAAAGTAGGAAAAAAGAGGACTATACATAGAATATAGAGCCGAGGCGGTGTCCTCGATGTTGTCCTCGACGTGAGGGGGGATGAGCGGATGTATGGCGGAGTCCGTGCAGGTTGGCGCTGTGGCCAAGGCGAGAGCAGGAAGGACGCAGAGGAAAGTATCTCGGCGAAAGAGGAGAAAAGAGGGGGGAAAGAGGTAGAATATCGGGAGAGAAGAGATGCAGTGGCAGGAAGAAAGAGAAAAGAGGAAGAAAAGAAACAAGCAAAGAGGCGAAAAAAATAAAAAAGAATAGTCAAAAAGTCAAAAGCTTACGCCATGACGACGACCGACTGCATGCGGTGGTGATACTCCAACGAAAAACATCACAATTTTTCCTCTTCTGGATGGCACTCTCAGCCCACCTCAGCCAGCGATCCTGCAGACTGGGGCAACAGAGTTCGAATGACACATGTAAGATGAAGTGGTAGTGGCGGCTGTGTCCCCGGCGACGACTAACTAGCTCAGGATAAGCACTCACTGAGCAGTTTCGAGGGACGAACTCCTCCGACTCAAATTATCCAGATCCTGTATGGTCGGGTATTATTCTCGCTTTTTCTCGAGATTCGTTCACCCTGAGCAACAGACTCTACCGGGAAAATTAAAAAAAAAAAAAAAAAAAAGAACCTGTCAAGTGTCATTCTTTGTTCACTTTGGAAGTGAAGAGCATTCTTAACTTACCGTATCCGCTCTGTATCAAAAAGTCAAAACGACAACAATCCTGCCTAATATGGTTTAGTGGCGCACCAAAAATATCCTGGTCTCTATTAACCGATGCCACACCAGGAATGGAAGGCTTCCATCGAGCCGCTTAAAGGCTTTCTGAATGCAGCGAAACGTGGGGATTTCCACGAAATAATGTAAGACAAGACCCCCTTGATTCTTTTTCTTCTTTGGCCCATGATTCCCTTCCGAGGTCCCATTCATATGATGACTAACCACAAAGGTGAATAACTCAAGACACTATTTATTATTAGCACTGGGGAATTGTGGGAGAGACACGATCGAAGACCCGAATCTCTAACGGTTGCGGCTACGAACGCCTATCGCTTCCAAAAGCTTGGCATGACGGTCACCTGATGATCTCGCTCAGTGGGTATTTAGGTCAGAGAAAGAATGAAATAAAATAAAAAGTTGTTAGCACATTGGCTTTATTGCCTAATGATTATCTAATATTGTCTCATTTTTCAATATAAAAATAATGGCGTGGCGGTTGGAGTTATTTTGCGGAAGACAATTTTGCCCTTGCTTCGTCTCTCTCCAACATCAGGATTCATACCTCACTGATGCAATCTCAAATTACAGGGGAATTAAAAAGAAATTTATAGAAACCATCATGAATCACAAAAGGCTGTAGAGACATTTCAAGAGTGGGCTCCAAATCAGGTTGAAGTGGATTGTGACATCGGCCCCAGTGGGGCCCCTATATTTCCGCTTTCACCAGCCCACTAACCTGGGTAATTGTTTTGCTAAGCTTTGGGAACACTTTCGTTTTAATGGCCTTGGATTTCCAGAGGCAAATGGTAATGCCTAGTAACTAATAGTGATTACCACCCTTCAAGCTTTTTCACTCTCATGTTGATGTGGCTGGTAAGTCCAACTGTCAAATGCCACCTGGGACTCGGGCTTCAGGCTCCTGAACTCAATCCCTAAGCGTTCGATAATCGCTGCATTGAATCATGATCCGGGATACCTCCTTTCTAATGCATGCTCTGGTTCTATGCAGATAAGGGCGCAGACCGGCCTTTTCCCGTGCACCTGCATTGCGGTTCAAGGTCCCCTTGTCCTCGTTTATTCACTGATCAGGAAGGAATTCATCGACAGTTTCATCCCACACCCCGGGGTCTCTGCTCGTAGTATAGGGACTGGTTATTATCCCAGTTCCTTTAGGGACAAGCTGACCTTCAATATGGGTGTCGTTCACTGACTCACGCGATGTAACTGGGATGGGAGCGTGTAACCTCAGAATCTCATTGCATATACCATTTAGGAGCGGTAGAGATCAATGGAATATCCCAATCCCACGCTTTTTGATTATTGGGAGCGCATCAGGAAACCAGTTTATTTCTCCCGTGATGTTCAACGGCTCGTCAAAAAGTTCTCATCCGATGCTTGGATAGAGGCAACTGGCAGTGTGCACGAAAAGAAAAAGAGGACCGAGACTCCTAACAAAGTACGGGCACTTGAGGCGAAAATATGGCTGGGGGTCCCATCTTGGTCTTCCGGAGGACGATTATATTTGGCTGGTCGAGAATGGGATACATATTTTTCGCTGTGCTTTTCCATTAAAATCGATGGAGTCACTTTGGAGGTTCAAGAGACAGTTCCAAGCATTATGCGCCAACTCATCGATCTCGCCGGTGATCTTGTTTCTCGTTGCTTACAGGCTGGCTTCCGCCTCGGCTTCCCGCTCATCTCATCCTTAGGCGTTGTCAGGGGGTACCAAAAGGCCCTCGCCGCACCCGAGGAGCTCCGAGCGATTGATGTTGTTCAGCCGTTGGGTTATCATGAAGCCGAGTGGGTGTGCGAGCGTATGCTGGACTGGACCCTGCGTCAATACCCGGATTCATCATGGGTGATGACAGTGCGCCTCGGGGAGACCAGTGGTTCCAGAATCACTGGTAAGTGGAAATGTGGCGACCTTTCCTGGTTAAATCGGCTCAGACGTGACCAGTCGGCGCGTCATTTGGGTTCTAGTAAACAAAATGGAGGCCACCAAGAAGATCAGCCAAGACTTTGATCTGTCACGCATCTCACGCACATTACTTCAAGTCTACTATATCAAGGACGCAAACGGGCGGTAATGGAGTGAACATTCACTCGTTGTGGCAGCGGCCCTACGTATCCCCCCAGAGGGCATCGTTACATTCAAGGATTTGCCCCAGCACGTGCGCCACTCTCCTCTACAGCCCATGAAGGAAACCCAAGCGTTCGGCTTCGCTGACTACTTAGAGCAACGTTACGAGCAAATTATGTCGTGGAATTCTGGATACGACGCAGACGCGCCCTGTGTCAGAGATTATGGCAAGCATTGACGATGCTTTGACAATGCGCTACGTCGATGCATGGAAACAAACATGATTTTTGCGTTCATAGTGTCCAAGCTTCTGTTGTATGATACCAGGCTATCAATATTGCGGCTGATTTCCCTTTTATTTTTATTTTTTAATTCTAACCTTCGTTTCGAGTATGTGGTTCATGGCTCTCTTGGCGGGAACCCCTACACTCCTGAACAGTCCCAGCGAGACACCACCAGGAGCCAAACGGCATACATAGCAGATCAGCATGCTGAAGAACACCTGAAGATTCAGACTTTATGAGAATCGGAAATGGAATGTATCATTGTGAATTCAAACAAATACAGGGTAAAATCAAGTAAGAAGAAAAAAGGTAGAAAAAAGAATAGAAAGAAATAGGGCTTTCCCGCGCCCTTGTCGAACCGTGACCACCTTATCAATCCTACCTCCCATAAAATGGTATCAAACAAAATTATTCCATCCCATCATTTCAATCACAGAGCTTGCAGTCCTTCATCATCGTAGCACATTTTTCTTTCCTTTTTTGTTCTTCCTCGTCTTCATTTCTTACCGGGTGGCGTAATCATCACAATCATCCATATCAAATAATAACCAAGGCAGTAGCAACAAAATCCGTCCTAACATCCAACACCAAATCCGTGATTTCTCTTCAACTCCGACCGCCACGTTTCCGGACATGAAACACTCCCGACATACTCATTTACTTTACATATCGGCCATGGCTGTAATCCAGGTCCATCGTTGGATCGGAGCTCAGCCGTTCATAAGCTGAAAGACAACATGAAACGCCATAAAAAAAAAGAATTGGAAAGGGGGAATCAAAACTGAAATGGAAAAGAAGAAAGCAAAAGAATAAGAAAAAAAAGAGAATAATAAATCAAAATACACTCGTAAATTTGAGCACGGGGAACGATATACCTCTCCTCAGAGGGCACCAACAAACCACCCATTAGGCTTCGACTTCCTCTGCACTGCGTTGGGATGCAGATATCGTATGCACACCTCCGGCCGAAGAAGTGGCGGTACGCCTCCTGCGCTCAAGGAATTGGCGTTTGCCTGCCCTGGTCTCAAAGTGTCGGGGGATTGACGTCGGTTCTTGACCTGCGGCCAGCATGGTACTGCGCATCTTATTCCGGTACGCGTCGACTGTAGGTAAATAGTTAGTTATTGCATTTTTCCTGGTTTGCCTTGTGGGGCAAGTCATGATCAATTTAAATGAGATAGTTCGTGCCCCACCGAGACAACGTTGTAAACTGTAAAGCAAGGGATATAGAATAGAAAAGAGGGTAGGGGGCTCACGCACGGGATCGTTGGAGAAATAACATCCGACCTGCAAATACCCTGCTTTGGCTCCAACTCATCCTATAGCCCAGATCATTCAGAAACACTTCTTTTCGGTGTTTTCGTCGAGAGAGTCTAGGGACACTAATTTCGCTGTCGTCATCCATTTGTGGTGTGGGGACCATGGTTCTTCCAATCGTCGCTGATTCTTCCTCATCCAGCCCGTCATTCATTTCTGTATCATCTTTGATGTATCTGTTTCCAGGGGTACCTCGACCTCGCGGGCTCTTCATCTGGACTGGGAAGTAAGTTCGAGGATACACCGAGTTCGACATTCGGTAGGAGTCAGGGATCTCGTTCATATCGACCTGGTCCAGCATGACTTTGACTCGAACACGGCATCCCCGTTGAGCATCATCTACGAGGATGAATTTCCGGCGTTTACCGTCCGGTAGCGTTCCAAAGAGAGCATCTTTGCTCGGATCACGTTCCTCATCCTCATCATAACCCTCGACTTCTTCCACCCTACTTGATGTTGCAACAGCTGAATGTCGCCCAAGAGGCCCTATCCCACTATCCCGGATGAGAGGGGGTATCGAAGGGCCGCGATGTCCTGTGGTCGAATTGGCGGAGGGGGGAAAGGCAGGATACCCGTGGAAAACCTGTGCTGCGCGGAGGTCTGTTGGTGACTGTCCTGGCGGTGCTGGTACAGGCGTTCGATTGGTACCATTCGTAAAATCAGTGGCGCCTATATTGATTGGAATAAGACGGTATATATGATTAGCCTACACGGAACTGCATGTGGCACGTCATGATGGAAGGTGCGAAATGAAGGTATGACATCGATCGTAACACGGGAAAAGTGAAATAGGGCAAGTGCTGAGATCAAAAGAAATTGAGAGCTGAAATCCAGAAAAAGGGACATATAGTACATCATCCATCCACAAAGGAAACTCAGTCCGGTGCACTCCCGAATTGGACAAAGGTGTTAAAAAAATACAGGAGAATTGAATATAACCATAAAGAATGATGCGGGACAGTGTCAGGAAACATTATATGTGACGAAACATACCGCTAACTTCATCGTTGGCTGGGGTCCCCTCCGGTTGAGCATGGTGATGGTGTAGCTGTGGGGGTGCCATAGCTGCTAAAGGTCCAAGACCAGGGCGTGGGCCTGGTGCTGCCATACTAGAGCTGGGGAGACCAGGAGCCACAGGGGTTGTAGGAGCCATATGTGGAGGTGGCTGTGCTGGAATACCTTGACGTTTATTCATCTTGGCCATTCGTCTCACCCTCCTGCTTCGAAGCCGGGGATCCTGGTTGCTATTTCTCCAGCTGTCAACGGCCCGCTGGATCAAGCCACGCTTTCCTCTCAAGGCGGGATTGAGGTCCGCCAGCGCCCAACCGACAGCATTGCACTCTGTCTCATAGACTAACCGGTTACCTCTGTACTGGTCCTTGCTGCAACAGGCCCTCGGATAGACACAGTTCTCCGTCTTAAACTCCTGGCTTAGGTTATCCACATTTACCGACTCCACATCACAGCGGATGGTGTATTCCATTTTAACACGGTCGCGAGAGTACTCAAAAGCAATCCACTGAACTCCGTTACTATCCTGGCGTACGACCAGCGGAGTTGTAGCTGGAATAGGTCCCGGCGCTGCGCTAGAGCTGTTCCCAACGCCCGAGGCTTGATGATGAACGGAGCTTGCTGCAAGAGGGGCTCCAGCGGAGGGATGTGGTGGGTTCAATACGCCCCTTTGAGGGGGTGTTGGCTGCTGGGCCGTTGCGGAGCTCGGACTGGTTAGTGTCGCAGAAGGGGGCTGTGATGATTGATGTGGCAGCTGCGCAGTGCTTGTTTGATGAGGCATCATCAAAGACTGTGTTGTGAGAGGATGCTGCTGAGGTGATGGATGGGCTCCATAAGGTGGGTTGATGGCTGAGTGATATGCCTGCTGATATCCATACAGCGTTGACGCCATCTGTGGGGACTGCGTATAAAGACTCCGGCTATGCGGGTCATGCGTTTGGGAAGCCACCGACGCAGGTGAGCTGGATTGGGGGGTATGGTAAATCGGAGGATAGGGCCTCTGCATTTGAGTTGTAGCCATGATTTCCTGGGGTCCTGGGCTAGGTCAGCTACCATTTTCCTGGTTTTCAAAAATAGTTCAGACGAAGAAAATGACTTCCACGCAAAAGAACGGTAGTTGCCTCCAAAATTCCAGAGAGATCTCTCAATGATTACATGTAACTTACCACTCGAGTGATATTGGCCGGGTGCGCTTGCTGTTGTGTATGAAGGATGTGGTGTATAATACGTTTGCTCCTGGGCAGGCTGCCCGTATGGGTTTGGATGGTGTAAAATCCCGTTTCCTAGTGCTTGTGGGGCGTACGGCCCAGAAGGGATGGTGGTGCTAGGCTGGTGAGGGGAATCGGGTTGTTTCTGTTTTTGAACAAAACTCCCTGGTCTAGGGTGCTGAAGATGAGGGACTGGATGCCCCGATATCGAGTGTCGTAGCTAAAATGCAAATATAGCATTAGCAATCACAAACAAAAACCCGAGAATTTTATGAATGGGCAATTGTATATCCCGGGTTAAACCAGCAAGTTGAAAGACGGCTCAAACAAAGATATCCAGGGCTGGGAAGGAACCATCAAGTTATTCTCTCTGTCCCGGTGGTCGCATAACGGGCATCTGCCTTGGTCCGAAGCTTCAGGTAATAAGCGGTTCTGGGATACCCTCAAGACGAGGCAGGCATATTCACAAAAGGATATCCCAAACTCCAGCTGGTTGCCATGGTGGCCTGGTTCAGTCGCACGATGTGTGACATAAATCGCTAAACTGCAACTTGGTTGACGGGCGGTATGATCTTAGGGACTCTGTGTTTTCCTGCCGAAGAAACATCACCAGCCCGTTCAGGGCGTCGTTATCAAAGAAGCATGAACGGAAAGCAGTCGCAGGGAAATATCAACTTCAGCATTTCATCAATCGAGCAACGCAAGGCCGAATCCAGTTTTGAAGGGCAATGAGCCAGCAGTCCAGAAGTGTAATATATCGACGGTAATTTGGCGAGTTTGTTGGAGGTGATCCATCCAGACTATCCAATTCGCTGAGGGGAAATATAGTGATGCAATGGAGGGGTGCTCTTATTGGAAATGAAGACAAGAGCATTCCTGCATAAATAAAGGCGCGCTTTCGTACAAATGCATATGGATTGGAGCCCAGCACACACATTCCAGGAAAAGGCCACGCTCTGGGGTATCCTAGATCTGCCCTGGATGAAACCATGCGAGACGGACTGGGATGCCCCTGAACGAACACCAAGCAATGGCGGGATGGTAGGAGAATAAAAAGAGAAATGGGAAAAAGAAATGAGAAGTACAAGAAAAAAAAAAAAAAAAAAAACTTACAGGATCGTCAACTGGCTCGTTCTTGTATTTGGTCGCAGATGGATGAGCTAGGTCAGTCTGAACTATCCCGGTCATGACTGACCTCAGATGGTCGAATATCGAAGTTCTGTTGTTGTTTTATTTGTCGCCTGGGTGCCTTTATCCATATACTGGAGTTCGCAATGTTTAGAATGAAGTTGAGTTTGGGTTCTGGTGGGATGATAAGCGGGGATGTATGGTTTGGGGAACGGGAGTGGTTGCGGAAAGGATATCACAACCAAAGTTGAGATGGTCAAAGTTAAGAAGGTTGACAGGCAATGGTAGTGGCCCGTTGTTGTGTGACTAAGGATTGGGGTTGACTAGGAGGGAAAGACTTGGATATGGACCTTATTAAACGGTGCGATGCGAGTGCAAGTGTAATGTGGAGGGTCCAGGGTCGTTATTTAGCTGCGCCAGAGACCCATCATGCTTCAGGCAGGCAAATATTCAAGGGAAAAGGGAACTATACCACAATGGGTATGGGTGGAAGAAGGGGAGAAATTAAAGAGATGGAAAAATAAAAGATAATAAAATGGGGGAAAATAATAATTTAATAATAATTAAGGAAATAAAAATAAAAAGGCACGACAGAGAAGGGCAGGTAAAGTCAAAAGAGGGACTCACTGACTGGTGGGGATATCAGAATGAGCTTGTTACTAGCGGGAAGGTGGTGTAATATTGACCAGGATGGATGCAGGACGCAGGAGAAAGACGCGAGTGTGACAGCAGAGGATGAGGGAGGAAGTCGACTCGACCGGGTCAAGTCAAGACAAGCTGTAGCCTGTAGCCGAAAGATGGCTACTGCTGGCAAAAGATTAGATGGCCGGGTAAGATGATTTGCAGCGTGCAGCGATGGTGCGCGAAAAGCAGAGACGGGGTCAAGATAAAGGACCTAGAATTTGGAACGAACCTGGTACGCGCAGACAGGGGAATTTTCTTCAAAAAGAACAGGTCTCGATGCAGATTGACAGTTGAGATGAAGCCCACTGCAGGCCTGCGTATTTTTTTTTTTTTTTTTGAAGATCGTTCGATATTCGGATTTAGGTAAGTCGAGGGCAATCGGCAAAAGCAATAGAAAATCAAAATAGAGAAAGTCTTTCAGTCCGAGGGACAGCCCAGAAAGTATAAGAAAATAACTAACAGACGAGGATCAAGAAAAAGAAAATAGAAAAAAAAAGGAAGAATCCAAGGTAAACAAAGAACCGGGGAGAGAGCCGCCAGTGACCTTAAATGAGAAAAGCCTGGTTATGGCTTGTTCCTCGAGACTCTTGCGTGCCGAAGGATATTAAGTACTTGCAGGAATGGATATTGAAAATGGAAGGGAACGGAGAAAAGGAAGAAGGGCGCGGCGGATTGAGTTCTGAAGAACAGATACATTAATGCTCCGTTGTATGCGAGGTATAGAGGATGTTGTCGGCAGTACAGTATTGATATCACCCTCCTGTTGCTGCTCTAACAATTGAAATAATCACAGTATTATTTTTTTTTAATATTAATAATATTATTTTAATAATAATAATAATGATAATAATAATACTTCGTAGTATGAGCTGTGTCAGAGAGCATGCAGCTAGGTAACTGCTAAGAGCTGCCATCCATCCAAGCCAGAAGAGTGGGTGTGCCTAAGGGGGAGTGTCCTTTCTGGCTGTGACAGATCTTTGGGCAGGATCATTTATCATTATTTGCCTGCTATTTTTGCATGGAATTCTTTGAGGGAATGGGACTTCCATTTTTCCTCAGTTCTAAGCTCTGGTGTACTCTGGTCTTATTGGCCGTCGTGTCATAATAACAATAATAAGAGTAGATTTTAGAATGGAAACTCCCATTTGTAATTTCAAGCCCATTACCAGCCGTAAAAAAAAAAACATTTGCTTTTCTATTTTTTCTATTTTTTATTTTTTTCTTCGGTTTTGGAGGGGGGAATAATAGCGTGGACGGTTTGGAATAATGAATATTGGCGCCGGGAGGATTAGGCACTATACAGTAGCTGTTAGTTTAGTTGTGGTGGATAGTCACCGTCCCAGGACTCCACTCCGTTGCACCTTTCCTTTCTGAACAAGAAATAATAATGGTCAAAGTTTCTTCTTCCTGAAAGGCCAAAATAGCCTGGTCAGGGTTTGATCTCGCAGATTCCCCAAGTCAGGTACCGGCCACTGGCTTGTTTCACTCACACGAGCGATTCCAGTATGCGAGAATCAATCCCGGCCACCGAGGATGATAAATGGAAGAATTAGAAATCGTAATCTTCTTTCCCTGATCAGCGACAGGAATCTTGCCCTCCACTAACAAACCAGAACGATTCCGTGCCCTGACAATCTGCGCAGGTGTGCATGGACCTGTGTTTCTGGATCTCTGGGATCGCCCGAGCCCCTACCATCTAAGTATAGTTGTCTGACAGTGGTTATGTTTGTTGTGGTCTTAGTGGTAAATTTTTGGTTTCTCTTCATCCGTGGTCCTCGGGCCCGCATTTTTGACCGTTTTTTTTTTTTGAAGCATCATGAACGAAAGGGCAGAATGTAGACCCTACAGACAGATTTTACCTAATTGCGAGATCTCCTCTGATTCTCTTTCCCATTTGCAATGTGTCCAGGCCAAAGTCAAATAATATACGACTCGATCTGGTTACACTCCGGTATGAAAACGACCGATCTGACTTGCTGCCATCAGCCTTGTTTTCCACTGGTGCGAGACGCCAAATCCACCCCTCCCGAGCCATCCATCAATCAAAGCCATCGTATGAGGGAATGGGAAGCCAGCCCCATCTAGTCCCAGTTTTCTCAAGGAGCGAAATTGGGGAGAATAAGATGATGATGCCACCAAAACCACCCCAATCACAGTCACCCACCTCGGCCCCGTCTTAAATAAACTCGAAACAATCTAACGGTCTCCGGCCGGATGATTCACCACCCTATTTTGGGGAAGGAGAAGAATTGAAAAGGATGAAATCATCACAGTAAACAGGAAAAGGAAATCCAGGGCGGAGGGAAAAGAACAGCGAGAAAAGGAAAGTTCGAAAAGGAAAAGAAAAAGAAAAAAAACCCGTGTAACGCCAGGCTGTGGCCACAAAGCGCCTGATCAATCACTACCATCTTGGTAAACTGATACTGCCACCTTTTCTGCTGCTTCCCGATGATTAGCGAGCCGCAGCATGCTTCGACACTCGAGAATAAATAGAGATACTCTGTGCCTCAACCATTCATAACACCAACCAAAAGACGATCGAGTCACTAGAGCGGACAGACTCCGGAGTACAGTTGACCATGGAACATGAACAAATCGGTGCCACGGATGGGCTGACGGGCGTTTACCTCCCGTGCCAGAGCGAGGGAGCCTGTCAGCAGTCATCTTCGGCCCCACAAATGCTTCCGTGCAATCATGACTCTGGCTCCACTTTTTAGTATGTCTTGGCATTAGGGACTCGATAAAGCGGTTGCGTTGAACCTCTGAGACAAAACCCAGCCATGGAAAAGTCAATGATAAGATTCCTCCAGCCACACTGCAACGCATTCATGTTGAGCTATAAATCCCTTAGCTTTTTTTCCCATCCCTTTCCCAATTTGAAAAAGTCGTTAATGGATCCTCGTGCTTCCATCCCATGTGAAACTGGATCCGAAAGTGGGATGTATGAAGGTGAGCTCCTTTGTGATGTTTGGTAGGTGAAAAGAGCCTCTCCCTTTTCTCTCTTTTTTTTTTTTACACAGGATAATACCCCCATAAACTCAGCACCTACTCCATCCCTTTTAAAGCATGTATTTGATCTAAAATCTCGTTATTAGAAGTTATGTGCCACCTGCAACCACCAGTTTGTCTTTGTTCGATGATACATAAGACTCGGCTGATTGACTTCAGATGCCAGTATCAAAAAAGCGCGATCATTGAAGTGGCAAGACTGTCGAGCTTTCAACGAAAGTTCAAAGAGATTCCCAATCCCTCAACCACTAGCCAATAATAACAGTGAATATAACAACAACAGCAGTAGCAGCAACAACAGCAACAAGAACAATAATAATACTTCAGCTTGTACCAGCATGACTTGAATAATTACCGGGAGAAGACGCTGGAGTCTTTCCAAAGCAGGACTAGTGGGGTCGTCATCATCGGAGCTCCCCTTTCAGCGATTTCGCAGAATACTCCAGTCACAGCTTCCAACCGCTTGATGAGGACGAGTGTGCGGCATGCTCATCACCTTAGCTGCCTTTTAGCGCCGGGTTGGTGGAGACCTTGGGCTGAACGCAAGCAACAGTGTCAGGCTTTCCTGACAGTGCCATTGGCAAAGATCCATTGTGATCGATGCAGGGTGTAGAGGCCGCCTCCATAGTTCCGTGCGCCCCCGGTCGCTTGCCGCCCATCGGTCTTTTTCCCTTCGTGCTTTCAATTTTAAAAAATGGGAAAAAAGGAAAGGGGAAAAATAAAATAAAATAAAAATGGAAACAATTAAGCCATTAATAACAAGCCGGACTATAGACAGATGAAAAGAGAGGCTGTGATTCTGCTCTTCTTCCCCATCTTTTTGACTCGAATTGACTGAGTTCCATCGGCAGGCTGAATGTTGGCCTTCGCCCTCCGATTGGCAAGTGTAAATTCATTGAGAAAGAAAAATGAGAATCGACGAAAAAAGGTTCCAGAACCTCGATCTTGCCATCATATCAATGAATGGAACCGTCCTCCAGGAAAGACTGCCGACCTGAGAAACCTTTGAAAAGAGGGGCAAGGTGGGCGAAGCTTTGGCGAACGATTGGGAAGCGGAGGCAGACTAAGAGGAGACGGGGGGGTCGCGAACTTCAAGTTACGAGTTCAATACATGATCAGTTGGACGCTTCTTTTAGAAAGCACTTTAACAGCTCTTGGATTTTGTTGTTTTCTTGTTTTATGAATTTACCTATTTTTATTTTGGATTGTCCTTTATCCCTGATAATTCGTCCATATCTTTCTTTCTTTTTTTAAATGGCTTTATCAAACTTAGCATGAAGACTCCTGCGGAGTATCCGTTCCTGGGACGGAGAATTTCCAGTCGCTACCGGATGAGCCGTGCTCGAAATAATCAGGAGTACTGATTAAGTTTGCAAAGAATTATGAGCGATTCAGGAGATGTGGAGGGGCTTTGTCGTTAATAGGCACGTTAGGTCAAGTGGATAATGGGAACCACTGTTAATCATCCATAAATGATTGCTGTGACACTTTTCTGTAACCTGTCAAGGCCACGCTTCTGTGTACTCGTATCTGCTCGGAGTATGTGGTTGACAGTCTGAACAATATGAATAGTAATGAACTAGTAGATTTACCTCTCGATGGCATGATAACAGTAGGGTCGCCCATCACTACTCTCGTCAAGGGTTTCGCTCAATTGTCCTCCGTAATACAACACAATAAAATAAAATAAAAATAAGGAGAAAGTTCTCATGAAATCAAGCAACCTTTTGTGCTGTGAGGTGAGCGAGGAGACCTCAGGCCTTCGCCCCCTCTCATTGGCCTTCTACAATCCAGACTGTCAGCTAGGGCCGATGACGAGCGAGAAAATCCAATCGCAACGACAAGGAGGAGCGGAGCAAAGCGAAAATTCGCTCGCTAAAACCTGGTAGCCACCATCCAAAACGAACCACGGGGGGCTATGCTCCCGAGCCGGAAGGGGAATCAAAAGTTCACAACCCCTGGGCGGATCAAATCTCGAGTGGTCCCTTGGTGGGTGTATCGGAGTATCCTTGGATCGGGCTTGACTGGGGAACTCAACTTGAATCCAAAATTCTTCTTGAGCGCGATTTCTTGTCACGTATTGGCAGTTATGATACGGAGTAATACTCCGCAGAAGTTAAAATAGAGGAGGAAATAACGAGGAAACTTCCAAATCTCTTCGGAATTTACAACCATATGTCCATTCCCATCTTGCATGAAATGAAAAGCAAACCAAGAAGGAAAAAAAAAATTAAAGAAAGAAAGAATAATAATTAATTTTTAACTGAGAGCTCCCTTGATTTTTTGCCTTTTTTTGTCTTCTTTTTTCTTTTCTTTTAGCTTCTGCTTTTCTGCTAGAGTGTTTCAGGAGGGGATCGGCGGCTGGGGATGTCATGCACATCAGATTCGAGTTAGTTTAGCGACACCTGTTCACTTTGGCTGACTTGAGCCCTGCACACCCTTGTTCTTTCACTTCTTCGTTTTTTTTTTTTTCCTTCTGCAGAATAAAGAACAAAGTTAAGGGAAATAAAGGGAAAAAGGGGATCATCGCCGAGCAGATTGCCTGAGGTATGTTTAGACATGGATCTGAAGGATCCCCTATCAAGCAGGGGGAGCTTTTGATTCTTGACTTCGCGAGTATTTTGACTTGAGTAGTGTGAACCATCTTGAGAGTTATATTGAGACTTGATGTCACAGTAGTATCCCCCCAATCCTTTTTCACGCCTAGTCCATTGTCAACCCTCCCAAATTATCATATTGATGGCATGCGATCATCATAACGGAGGGAGTTAAATTCATTAATTGCTGAAATCTCGCTCTTTTCATACTTGATACGGCATATAACGAGGAAACAAACAATTCACGAGTGCAGTCCTTGTCCATATTACAGAGTCTGTTTTTGCCCCGCAGTTGACTCCACTTTTATGATACCAGTTATAACTCATGATACTTGGTTATCGTCATCATGATGGGAGAAGCTCCAGCCTATATCCAATTCCAACCGGTTTCCTGCCCAGGCGGCTCTAGCCTCAAGTTCCAAAATAGGCGAAAATGGCTGATAATGTTTTTTGCCTACTAAGGTTCCTGAGTTATGCCTGCGGTTGTATTATGATGATTAGGCAGTGATTATCATCATTTAACGGCTGTGTAATAAGTAATATCTTCCGGTAGTGGGTCCCGCTCCGGTTGGGAGTGCCCCAATATCTCTCTGCTCTGCATCCCTTCTCTGGCAGAGTTCCTTTTGGATGGCCACGGGGCACAAGGACACTCCTCCACCAGTAGCATTTGTTCCCAAGTTTCCGTTTCATCCTCAATGCCAACGACAGGAGATGCGATGCACGACTCGAATACAGCCTCTGGGGGTATGATCCTGTCACAAAGAAACAGGGTACAACAATAAACAGAAATCTTGAACCTCTTAGCCCTCTTGGCGGATTGCGGCACCAAAGCCCTAGGCCCGACCTACCACCCAGAAATTTGTCCAGACATTTGATGAGACTCGATACGAGTACTATTATTGGCAGAAGTATTATGATTATCACTATTCTTGCATCCTTGGTTCCTGTCACGATTACGAGGAAGTTCTGCCGAGATTCAACGCTGAGTTCCCTCCTGCAGGATGAGAGAAAGACAAGAAGGAAGATGAGGGACGACAACCAGACCTTCCTCCCTGGTATTTGTCATCAGCTGCCTCGGAAGGTGATTTCAAATCAACTACGGCACCTGCGACGGGAAAGGAATTTGTCAATATCCCCATTATTGGACACTGGATAATGAATTCTGATTGTTGCCATGTGTAATAATGCAATTACTTACAGGTGGCACACTACTCAATGCTTAGTGCCGCATGCTCGTTCTTCAGATCATGCTCGGGAGGAGGCGCCTTTGATTGAGAACCAAATTATTGTTCCTCAAGGGCCTCGGTCCAGACCGATCAGTGCCGCCTTCCTCCATTTCGTTGAATTAATTCTAATTATTTTATAATTCTTATGATTATTATTATTTTTCTCCATTCCTTTTCATTTTTGGTGTCCGTGCAAAGAATAATACGGAGACTCCTACAAAGGAATAACGATCTAATTTCTTGGGTCGTGATCGACTCACGGAGCGACCGGGCACTCCTCCAACCAACAATGTTGGGCTGTCCTCTTCCCGACCTCGTTAATTCAGAACGAGCACAGGCTCCGTCGTGCTCTCGAAGGGCCTTGTGCCGATCCACTCTAAAAGGCAACGGGCTGTCCAAAAAAGGCCCGATCGAACAAGAATCCATGATCAATAATAGTCCTGGGCTGGAGAATAAACTCTCTTCGGCAGGCTTGAGCGAATCCATCGCGGCCCCACTACTAATTCAGAAACAAAGAAGATTCGAAACTCAAGGAAGAGGTGGAAAAATCGATGAAGTCATCGGAAATAAGAAACCCAGCAATGAGATGAAAAAAGAGGGAAAAAAGGAAAAGCACAATTAATGAAAACTCCCCTCAAGAACAAGGAAAAATGAATAAAAAAGCAAATAAAAGGGAGGGGCAGTTTTCTCCGCACTGGAGTCAATCCAGCCTCGCTCTGGGACTGGAACAAACACGGGCCAAAGAGCCGCTTACGGAATTAGGTTTGGCGCCTTGAGAACTGGTTCACCTTGTTTCCTTGGGCTCATCAGAAAATCAAGACGGTGGACGACATCGGGTTATTATTCGGTCAATGACCTTTCGTGTCTTGCCTGACTTCGACAGTGACAGGATGTTTAGGGTTACGAGATTCGCCGAACCTCGAATCAGGAAAGCTTTGCCACTCCTCTCCGGAGCACGTCGTATCTTTGTCTGTGAGATGCGGAGCTAGGGAATGGGGGAGAGTCTGAAGTTCTCCCGGTGAGTCTCCGGTTCATTTCCGTGGTCCTTTGCATTCTTCTCCGGAGCGACTCGAGCTCGCTCTCCGTCGGAGATACGGTAAGAGCATGATTCTTTTTCCACCTCCTCTTCTGGCCCAACATCCGGCATACGAATGAATATCAGTGAGATTTTAGCCTAGAAGAACATGTGATCTGAGCCCGAGGACAAGCGCTGGAAGGCAACCGGCAGTGCGGCCCCACCATCCGTGAGTGAGAGAAGACACGGAACAGAGGGAGAGAGCCTGAGAGCAATGGTGGACTGAGTTGAGTCCACCAAGCAGAGCGCCATCTCCACACTCTTCCAGTCCTCAGGAACCCCGGAATGATAGCGGCTCTCCCTCCAGACAACGCGGAGACTGTGGAGGAGTTCCGAACAATGCTTGCGTATGAAACAAGGATGAGCGTTTATTACGAGACTTAATGCTAATCACAATTATTATTTGTTGGTCCAAACACTCTACTGAGGCACGATCTTTCTCCTGTCATCAACGATGCCAAGGTTCGGGATGAGAAGCAAAAGCAAAATAAAACCAAGAAAAACAAAGCTTTAGGTTTTCAGCTTATCACCAATTTCCCGAGTCCAACCCCATTTCATCGCTATGGATAAACATCTTCTTCATCGGGAGTGGAATCGTCATCTAATAAAAGCCGATTAAGGTCTGTTCAGGCTCGGGGCTATTCTTTCCCTTACACTGACACTCCCACTAACAGCGGGTGATTATCGGCTTTGTTGTGAAAAAATGGACTCACGAGTCACTCCTCTTGAGTCTCAAGAAGGACCTTTTTTTGTCCTTTCCCTAGCACAATTTTTAAGGGGCCTAGGTCCTCTTCTGGCCACGAGGAAGCTACCCTAGGTACTTCGCTAGGTACTTCGGCCAAGAACCTAGGTTGCTCATTTTTCATTTTTTACGGTACATCTCTGTCCGTGCCGAGTTCCATCCAGAGGATCTGTGATGATGGGGACGCGGTATTGTTCCTAGAATGCCGGAGCCGTGGAGGAAATCAGTTCCGAGGAAAGAGAAAAAGAAAAGAAAGGACAATTCAAAAAAAAAAAAAAATTAGAACCAAGTTTCAAAACTTCAAAACAAAAATAAAAATTATTCATGATTATTATCTTTTGTTTCGAAATTAGCAAAATTCTTCATCCATCATAAAGTCTAATATTCACCGACAATCAGGCAAATGTGAGCAGTACAGGAAGCTTCGCGGTGACTTTACCCTGATGATGGAGAAATGTTGGAAAATTATACGGAGGATTGGTCGGGTAAAAGATTTCCTGTATCGTGTTGGGGAAGAATCATGATGGCCCATAATCAGCCAGATGTACCTCATTAGTGCCAACCTCCACAGAAACACCTCTCTCGCATCCAGTCGGGAGTCGGGGCCGCACGATTCGATGTGTATTGTCCTATACACACCAACTACGAAGGCACTAAGTACTACTATACGACCAGGACGATGAGAATTGTCACGGCAGAGCATCAATTTTCCCTTTTTTTCCCGTTCATTTTTTTTAAAAAAAATTCTATCTTTTTTTCCTCTGTCTCTCTTAAGTTTTATATTTATTTACTTGAGAAAAAATAAATTATTTTTGATCCTCAATTATAATAAAACTGCTCATATCGTGACTCCGACAGAGAGGTATACCAGCCGACGAGCCGACCAAATACCAAGTACCTCTTAGGAGTACTTAGTACTACTTTACTACTGCTCCTTACCACTGGCAGTAGTCCCAACGCTCCAATCCCGCTGTGATTGGGGGAATAAATGACGATGTTTCGTCATCGGGAACGACAAGGACTCCGCGGTGGTCTTGGAATCTTGTTATGAAAGTTCAAGATTAGGAGTGAAAAGGTGATGATGAACATCTAAAACTTCCCATCTTGTCCTTAATGTTGGTCTCATCGCGACCGTCCACTGGAAATTAAACACAAGACAAAGAGAGATGAGAGTGAGAGTGTGTGTAAGATACTAAAAAAGAAAGAAAAAGAAATAATGGCTTTGTTGGCATCTTTTGTATTTCACCCTCTACACTCTTTTTTTTATTATTTTCTTTTTTTTTTCTCCGCATGTGAAAAAAGAAAAGAAAAAAGAGATATTTTATTTTTATTTACTTTTACTCTCTTTTGTCTTACCTTTGAGGTACCTGGTACCCCGTTGACATGTGGTCTACCAGTGAGAAGAGGGAGGAAAATAAACATTGACATTTGACAGATGAATTAACAACCAAGAAAGAAGAGAGAGGCCAAGGGACCCATGCCTTCCCGCCGATTCCCTGCTCCTTCGAACCTTGACGCATGCATAGAGGGAGGAAAGGGAAGAGGAAGGGGGGGAGGAATAAAAAAAAAAAAGAAAAAACATGTTCACGGCCCAGCAGGAGAGTTAGGACAGATGTACCGAGGGGATCCCTGTCTTTTCCAAGCGGCAGCTCGATCACCACAGAGCGGCTGGCCAATGTGGTCGTCGACCTGCTGCAGAGTTCGGTCCGAATACGAAAAGAATGTCCCCACACAATTCTTTATTCATTCTCTCAACAGCACTTCGAGATCAATCTCTATCATGTATCCAAACGTGAGGAATATTCGATGCGTAATCTCAAGTGGTGGGAAGACCTCCTAGTTCCCAGATTATCACCCGATCTTCCTTGTGGAAATTGGGAGCGCCGAGGAAGGGAAATCGCAGGGCCCTCTTCTTTTTTTTACCTTTGATATTTCTTTTTTCTCTCTCTCTAAAAAAGTGAAGATGAAGATGCGGTGGGAGAAAAAAAAGGAAATAAGAATAGCAAAAGAAAAAGAGTGGCGCTGTTGCCAAATCAACGGTGGTCTAATGGCATCATCACTGTCATCCTCACCTCCTCCGTCATCACCGCTGCTACCAATTGCCCTCGTGCCCTCTATGCTTTTCAATAGTTGGCTCACCCGCGTCGAGAGCCACCTATCCCGAAGCCAAAATTATCCTCAAACATAAAGGGTTTTCAACTTCCTCTTGTCCATGGGTGCCCAAGCAGCTCCAATGTCGTACAAAAAAGAAAGTAGCAGATGACAATCTCCATGAAGGCTCTTCACCTGAGCTCCAGATGGATATCTAGTGACCTTCGACGTTAGACTGTGTAACCTGGGCTTGGAACATAATTGGCAGAAGGTCCGCAGTAAGATTTGACACCTCATTCCTTTTCTCCATCTCATAATGACAGTTGAATGTCTCTTTCTGATGTTTGCTTTGAGTTACCAGCTCAGATACCGTTTTATTTCTATGCCAATGGATGAGTGGTCCTTCTGTATGAGCCAATGAAGGGGAATAACACCAATAATATAAGAGAAAGCATCATATCCCTAGTTTGATCCTCTGTGAGCAAAAATAAATCATTCAATACGTGGTAACTATGATTCTCCCACCTCATGCCGCTCTAAGCCCCTAACAGTGTATTCCTCTGTATTTTCTGGTCAATAAACACTCAAGCCATATTATTATCATAGGCTTGCATTAATGATAATGTGTATCCTAGATCTAAGTTACATTTAAACTATATATACATATACACTTTCCTTGAAACGCCCCTCGAATTGTTGTATTCCCCAACTACGCTGTAAACCACAATTAGGCAGCTCCCAGGGCGGCTAGCAATGTTGCATCCCTTTAGGAAGAGATAGCTACCCCAGACATTTATCTTGTAGGTGCAACCAGGGTACAATACTTGTTGACTGGGCAAAGAAAAAAAACGTAACAAAGGATAGAACTGACAAGTAAACTGCTTTCCACTGGTATATATTAATATGAACTGAGACTAACTCTTAAAAGAAGAGATCCTCTTTCTCACAATCTCCTTAGCCATTCAAGCCAATAAGATGGTGACTGAGTCTTTATCGCACTATTTGGATTAAATGCTATTTCAAGATTGAATCTGTTCCATAAGCAATCTCTAACAAAAACTTCATGAGGTAACATGAGCATAGCACTAAGCATAAAAGGAAAAAGAGGAAATATAGCAAGGAAGGGCCATAAAAGGCCCTCTATATTCGTATTAGGACGGGTAGTAGTATGCAAGGAAGAATTAGGGGTCAAGATATGTACCTGAACCAGAGTTCCTTTAGAAATAGGAGGAATTAGTAGGGTGAGGTAGAATATATAAAGTCATGTAAGTCAATTGGTTGTTATGAGTCTGAAAAGCAAGGCACTGAAAAGTAATTGGTAGGAGGGGGCGGGAAACTGCTTGAGATGGCAATCAACAGTACTTTGGACATAGTAAGTATAGAAATAAATAAGAATTAAAGTTAAGAGTAAAGCAATATGAGCAAAGATCTAGGTTGTTTGTTGATAATGCTAACCCCGCCCCCTCTTTCCCCGCATCCAGTCTAATCACCTGGGAGACAAGAACCGCCCGCCGTCCATCAAATGATCCCCCATTTTTTTAGATTGTTGTGATTCTCAATAGATTATTATGCTTTGTTTTATCACCACCCTTAGAGATGTACCACAATTCTGGAGTTCACTTCTCACTCGGTTTCCTGAGAGTTAAGTGCCCAGAACCAACAAGCCAACGACCAACCGGTCAGCCACATGGTAACTACTTATATATATTTTGGTCCAATCATCCTATTTCATTTTAAACTGTGTTTCCTTCGTCCCTTGATTTTCACTTTCTCCAAGAATTCCTAATCTCTAAACTATTGAGTTTTGGATGATGTGGGGTTGAGAGGAAGGGGATGAGGCTCTGAGCTAGGACTCCACATGACCCTGATCCTGGTTCAAGTTCCTTCATTCTCACTTCTCTGCTGTCCCGTAGTCTTGGAGCCTCTTCCATCATTTCAAGCCGGACTTCACCGATCATCTTTCCCAACTCAGCGTGGATCCAGACATGTCTACGTCGAAGACACGTAGCAGCGGGCGAAGCACAGCGACTAGGGCTTCTTTGGCCACGCCTTACTGATGCCCCTGCTCCATTACGTTTCACTCCTCTCTGGGTTGGCATCGAAAGAGGGTTTTCCTCCCCACTTCACCCTCAGGCGAGAAGCCTCGTGACCTCGGCGATAACTACAAGCTTATTTGATAGCTATTCGGTGTGGGTTGGTATCTGGGCTTATGAACTTCTTGAAAGACTTTAACTAGTTGTACCTCGATTCTCTCACCGGTAGCCCTTGCTAACCATTCCGGCTTTTCAGATGCTTTGAGGGGTTCTGCTTGGGGCCGTTTTCTCCCCAATCCGTGTGTCGTCAAGTGCCTGTGCAGCCTGGGGCAACCCGCCTCACCACGCCTTCTTGCCCTATCCTCGTTCACCACCCAGCCCCTCCGCCCCAAAAGGACCTTTCTCTTTTCAATTATTGCGGAGTACAATCGTCACACCCCCTTCTCGCGAGCATTGCTGTGGCCTTAATGATTTGCTCTGGAACGTTTGCGGCATTTCCCACCCTACCCAGTCAGCATCACTGGTGCTGCTAGGCTCGCTAGGTTCTGGTACCCGGGTAAAAAGGAGGATCGGGCTCAAGTAGCCAGGATGGCCCTGCTTTCACAACAGATAGGCCCCTTGGGCGTTCGTTTCCATCCTAGACTTTTGGTCTTTTGGCATGAAGGGTAGCTAACTAGATGTCTAGGTAGCTCACCGTGTTCATTTTGCAAGATGTAATAAAATTCCTACTCCTTGCTCCTTTTCCTTCACCACAAGGTGCTCAATTGAAGTTCCACCGAGGCGTCCCCTTCTTCACCCTTTGCCTCCTCCGTGATTCAGCTCCCGTAAGTTCCCTAATATGAATGGTCCAAAACCAAGGTAAAAGCCCGTGACACCAACAGGTCCTCCTTTCTTGCCTTTCACCCCATCGCCCAAGGGCACCGCGCCACACTCGATATCTTCGCGGAGCCACTCGTTGGCTCCTGTGGCGGGATGGAGCCAGAAGCATTCTGGAACTTTGCTTGTTTAGGGCTTTGCAGGCACCTGTTACCCTCCGGGCTAGGGTTTCAGCAATGCCTCTTCCTCAAACTGCCCAGGGTTGCTTCAGCTTTCTCGTTGGGTTATGAGGCGCAAATTAGCAATGGCCTGCCCTCAATGAGCCTTGGACCATACGTGAGGTGGCGATTGTATATAAAAGCACCGGCTTATAGCAAATTCATCCAAGCCATCCTTCCAAAGATATATCTTCCTCAGATCCCTTGCTGCCTCTTAAGTAGATACAGCCACATAAACTTTCTCATCTCCTATCTCCTCTGCTCTGCTAGGTTCGCTAGGTCTAGCTATTTACCGCATTCTTCCCAGAATACGCTCACGCTATCCTATTCAACCATGTCTCGTTTTTCTAAAGCCTCCCGGGACGAACGCACCGAGTCCAGACAGTCCGTGCGACTGTGTAATTCCCGAGACCGCCGCCGCAACGTGCAAATGTTTACCAGCTCGCCTTTGACTCGGACTCCCGTTACCAATCGATCTAGCCAATTCCCCGGACCCCAACCATTGGTGTTTCCTCAGCCATCAATGGCCGGGTGGTGGAAGTGCTGCTGCTGTTCTAATCAGAACAACCCCGTTATTGGCGCTACGCCATATTGCACATCCTGCACGCACATGAAGTGCTCTTCCTGCTATAATTATTAAGGAGGAAAACCGAATAGCTAAGCGCTGATGGCTCATATTTCTTCTTATATTTTTGAGGTTATTTCTTTTTATGGCGCGTTGGTTTCCATTCTCTCTCTCTTTTTTCATTTGTTCTTTTGGGGTTTATTCTTTGATTGTATGTGAGATTTCGTTCTGTTTCTTTTTTCTTCTCTTTCTTGGCCCTCAAACAGCCTGTGTTAGTAGTAGACATGTCACATTATGCCTTTATTTGGATAGAATCTTTTTTTCTGTTGGTTATTGGCATCAAGCCCACGATAGATCGAAGAATGTATTTTTTTTTTTTGGAAAATATACTCGATTTCCTTTTTCAGGGCAGTAAAAAACCAAACGCCGCGGCGGGAATAACATTCACCGTTGTGCCTGCATCACAAAATCCTTTCGTGAAAAAGGACCTGAAAAGGCCTATGGAACCTGGTTATACCCAAGTTTAAAGACGGATAAAGACAACGGGGGAGGCAGAGAAATCAAGAAACGGACGAGTGTAGTGAAGATAGTGCCACTTACGCGTCACGTTACTCTCTCCTCCTTCCCATGGCCATGGAGGTGGGAAAAGAAACCCCGAGCTACTGCACATCTACTGGGAGGGGAACCATGACAGGCCAGATAGATATTTTCCCACCACACCACCAAAACTTATAGTAATAAGCTTAACCTGGAGGGGATGAGATGCGGGGATCATTTCTCCCTTTTACGTCTCGTGAGCGAGAGGACCCAATCAAAATCCTTCGTTGGGTTGGAAACCCTACCGGTGCCTAAGAGCCACAGCTAGATATGGTTTCCGTATGAACTTGGTGGCTAGTGGTAAGGTATGGGATATATATAGACCCGATACATTCTACGGGCTATGGTGGGGTTTCTCGGTAGAAGAGGGGGAAGGCGGGATAAGAGGTAAAAGAAAGGGAAGAAAACGGAAAGAGGAAAAAGGAGAGAGAGAGGGAAGGGAAGGAAGGAGAAGGGGAATCGAGGACAACCTTTGGCGGGCAACGGCTCGTATTTGAGAGAGCATGTTATTCGGCAGTAGCTGAGCAATACTCAAGATTGCTGGCTGATGTCTCGGGCAAGGCGGTTTTCCTTTCCTATGTCAGACTGTAGGCTCATTCAGCCTTGCTTCTGGAATGCTTCTAGTGAAGTGAGCCTCGCAGGGCCTCCAAAAACTAGTGATGAAAACTCCAATTCAAAGTTCAAGGCGATTAATTAGGGCTGGGTTAGGCGTTGGTGCGTCCCCCCAGGTGAAGTATAGTGCCTACCACTCCCTGTGACCACAGGTATAAGAAATGTGGGTTGTGAGACAAAATATCCCCGAGCGACTGCAAAGGACGTGCATGAATGATCGATGCTGTGGTCTGTATGATTTTCTTATTGTGCTAAGTGGGCTCGATAAAATAACAATAAAGCTTGATTTTTTGAGGGTAGTAGCAGAGATAAAACCTGTGGATCGGCACAAGCACGGCAGCAATGGTAAGAGGGATTCAAAAGTATGAGCGACCCAATACTATCGTCATGAAGCTATTAGAGCTGCCTTGGGAGGTACCGGAGGATTACGACGCGCGTGGAAGTTCTGTTGCAAATTTGGTCCTGATCCAAGTTGTTGCGATGGATGGAGGGAAATCGGAGAATTTGGCGAGGCAGAATGGGTGGATGAATCAGGGTAACTAACTAGTAAGGTTAAAGTTGACAGCAGGAACGCTATGACAGATCATTTCGTGAAGCTGATTAGGTTCGCTTAATCTAACCTTGAGCGGGGCCAAGTAGGGGTTCAGAAGTCCCGCGGACAAGACACAACAAACAATGGTGCCCACCTACCGGGCCGAAAGTTTGAAACTCAATAAGAAATGGTTTGGTGGCAGATTTTGAATTTTATTGGTCTCACAGCGACTATTTTCGGCATTTGAAGGAATAAGAGTGAGCTGGGAGCTGAAAAAAAGAAGGCAATACGAGAAGCACCGATGTGAGGAGGATGGCCGGGTTGCATTCATCGCCGGCGTGGATACGGAGTACTATATATGGATATCGTATTCGTTCTTGTTAACTTGTGGTAGTATTCAGCTCTTGTGTCATTGATGAGAAAATGGGCAGGAAACAAAGGTGGGAAAAAGCAAAAAAGAAAGGGAAAGTTGAGGGAGGAGAATTGGGTCGAACGAGCGAGTTGTTCACGGAATCTGGTGACTCCATGCAGGTGGTCGATGAGTGTCGCAACCAAATCCAAAATCCCGTCATTTTAACCAGCGGATATTGAAAATTGTGAGGAAATGCACCAAAGAAGGCAAAGGGAAATACCTTGACGAAATGATAATCCTGTGGGCTTTGGTTGGTTGATAACCTGGTGAGGGGAATGACACACTCAGCCCCTCCAAATGGGTCGAAATTGCAGATTTGATTTTTTTTCTCAATATTTTAACTTCTGTTTTATTTCTTGTTTTTCTTTCTTTCCTTTTTCTTCTGTTTTTTCCTTTTCCTGTAAAAAAGGGAAGGAGAGAGGGGGTGGGCAAGAGATTTAATTTGTTTCCAAAATGAGGTTTTTGAAGTGGACTCGACATGAGACCGCTACTTCCCCTCTGCTTCACATACTTTTGTATACTATTGAAAGCTAAAGGAGCGGTGGATTGGCGGGTAACCTGCAGCATTGATTTAATTATTTTGGCTTCTTCGAGGCTCAAACCAGCTAGTGGCCCCTTCGTTCTCCACCCCAGGCCGATGCGGCTCGCTGGAGAACTGACAGGGCCCAAGGATGGTTTGCGGTTGGCTCCATCCATCAACGATGTACAACGGAAGGACTCCGCAGCCAGGAAAATAATATTACAACAATAATAATATAAGAGGTTATAACTTACCGTTTGTGTATCGAAATAGAGCTGAGGACTCTCAGTGGTCAGAGAAGGTTTCTTTTTTTTTTGTTTTTTTTTCTCGGTTACCTACGAGTACCACTGGATGGACTGATGTTGAACAAAAAGTTGGTTTTGGCCTTGTCACAATGTAGGAAGATAGGGTTATTATGACCAACGCTAGGCTGCAAGGCCCCCACCCTCCAAGGTACCACCAAACAAGCCAATCTCGTTCAAAAAAAAGAGATATTCTATTTCGTACTCAACTGATCCTGAAATTCGGAAAAGAAAACACATTCAAAGTAGAAAAGAAAAAAAATCACAACTCCGAAAGATGCCCCATCCCCAATGCGTCATCACAACATTAATTGATCCCTTACCCCGGCCGCAAAACAAAGCAAGAAGACCAGCTCACCCGCCGCGTCTGTAGCCCTTAGGCTGCAAAATCAGTAGTATACATGCATTAAAAACCCAGTAAAATATGCCCGAAAATCAATAGGTGCAGTTGCCCGCGTATCCATCTATGCGTCCCAAAACAATAGTAACAATCATAATATCAAGTTGTCGAATCACACTGTATGCCACGCTCAATTACCACAATGCCCCGATAAAACCAAAAAAAATATAGATCAAAAAAAGCGATAAGAGTAGCCTTTGCAGCCCCGACAAAGAATTAGCTTTTCCCTTTATTGTCCCACACGCATGTCGATGTGTTCTCACCTCCATATGTACCATCAAGGCTTCATTTCACAGGGACGCAGCAACCGCAAGCATAGTGACCGCATTCCACGCATGAGGGCTGGTTCTGGTAAACTTTTGGGCCGTCTGAGCATCGGCAACATATCCAGAGGTTTGTGTGATAGTGGCTGCGGACTCCTCTAGAAACTGAGGATCGCAACGTGGGCTGGTATCGGACTGAGTCGCCCATTGTGAATTTTATTTCCGACGAGTTCAGATGAAGGTCGAAGTTCTCGAAATTTGACGAGGTAGAATAAAATGGCATTACCGACTCAGCGAGATTATTGTTAGGGTTCTCGAGAAGTTTCTTGTCGAAGGGTTGCGCGGTCGTTGGACGGGGCGATCAAAGGCGGCAGATGTGTATAGATGGAGCAGATGGTAGAGGAATCAAGTCAATGGATTGGAAGTGAGAAGTTGAGGAGATCAAGGGAGGGAAGACAGAATATTTAAAGTCGAGGAAGTATGAAAATGAATCAAGCTAAAGAGTAATTCATAGGCAGAATCCAGCTTTGCTTAGCCACAAAGGGTTAAACCAAGGCATACTCGATTGCACACCTACGAGGGACTTGGGCTAGATCTAGCGAGGACGGACACAACCTAGTAAAACGCACAGAGTGGTTTCTTCAGTCGCAAATGAAGTTAGTCGCGCATTTCTGCACCTTTCAAAAGGTCCACTGTCTATGACGAGTGAGTCAAAATTTCGAAGCCCGTCTTCGTGTTCATGAGGCGGATTTGGATGAGGCTTTGCGAATGACCCCAGCTTTGCCCTGCAAAGCCCTCGCGCCCTTGCCCAGGCACTTTCGATGATAATTTCTTTTACTTGTACTGAACTTCATCATAACACTCTTTTGGTCTCACTTTCACCCATCCTCCCATCTTCCTTCGTTTTGTTTTGCGTGACTCTGAAACCTCATCTTGGGGGAGGCGTGCTGCCTAGGGCCTCCAGGCTACCTCCTCCGGGGCGGTACTCCAACTCCACTCCGGTCAGTCAAGGCTCGCCTTGGGTTATTGGTAGTGGATCGAGGTGGAGATCATCTTCAAGCTGCTATGATCGATGATTTGCGTTCTTTCTGAGATTATTGTCTGTGTCATTTCATTCCCCCCCCCGACTTCGTTTTCCTTTCGGCGCCGGTGGGAAACTCAAGGCCGTGGCCGTGTTGTGGTGGTGACCTTTGATCGCCTAGGCACCAACCGTCGTTGCTGCCTGGATGGAGGACTGCCCTGACATCACAGAATCGCAAATGACCACAACCATTTTTTGAAAAAGAAAATTATTCTTTTTCGTTATTTCAGTATTTTACTTCTCTTTTTCAACCCTATTTCTTTCCCGGCCTTTTTTTTATGTTTCTTTTCATGCAACACCCCCTCCTTCACATCGTCGAGCTGAAAATGCACTATCATGCAACTGGCCGTTGACCCCCGCAGATCCGGGCTCCAAACGCTGCAGGTGCATCGCATCATCTAGTAGGTATTTGTGTCCAAATGTCATGCCTTTTGTTCCTCATTGCCCTTCCTTGATACGGAAGATAGTTCGCGTGCGATCCCTACCCCATTCCAAGCACCCCATTTTTCATTATGAGTTACAGAATTCGAGGAAGCTACAAGAGTCGCAAACAATGATTCATTTACGGGGCAAGCCCACGGAGCGCATTCCTGTTGCCTCGCATTTCCAGGGCCCGACTTTACGACCCTCTCGGAAACGCCCAGTTGCCCAGCAGCCCCTCTCGGCTTTTTAGACCGTAATTCCTGGCCTAGTCATACTGTCGTTCGCGCGGTACGAATAACAATTGGCGAAAAGGGATCGGAGGTAGAAATATTCATGCCTATTTCCGAGGATACGAGAGAAAGTCACAAGAATATCGGCGGTTGAACTATTTTGGGTGGAAGTTTGTGTGACAGGTGTACCTTTTGTGGGGACCTACCTGGGTGCGGAGAAGGAAAGTGATACACGATGTTAGGTTGGAAAATGCGATCTGGCATCATGACTTCTAACAATAGAAAGGAGTAAGCCATGTTCCTTGAAACCAGGATATCCTCGAGTTCAGTAAAGAATCTGCCTGTATATTGGAACATCTCTCGTGTTCAAGGAACGAATCCAAACAGACATGTGGTTGTGCTGGCCTAGTGTGCTCTAGCATGTCGGGAAATTTGGCCCCGAGAGATTTACAGCCTCAGGCAGGGATCTGTCGATGGATAACCTTATCATCACGTGATAAGATTTGGCTTGTTTGCATGAACCCTGATCACGTTCATCCAAGAATGCAACCTGCCGAGTGGTCGTCAGCGTCGGCTCCGACCAGTGGTGACAGTCCAGAGGGAATCTCTTCTTCGGTGGTTGTAAATGAGTGCCATCTGAAGTGAAATATGGATACAGATGCACCTATTTTTCTTTGACGCTTTCTCCAGCACGACTTTTCCATGCGGAACTGGTTCTACAGCATCCGGGTTAATTTGATATGGCGCCGCCGCCGCCTGACAACAGACGCTTGAATCTAGCGGTTGCCAGAGCAATCCCTCCGATATTACTGGGTATCATAATTTATGCCTCCTATGCTGTTACAAAGGCGTTGTCGAGTGAGACTTCCTCAAAATGACGTGTTTTCACCAACCCCTTGCTAAGTTGATATGCGAATAGTCGACTACCTGATTCGGCCTCTACCAAAGTATAACCATGTTAGTCGCGCTGGCACTGGCGCCGCGATAATCGCCGTGTTTTACGCCCTATTAATTCCCGTCGTCGTAACTTATCTACGCTTAATTTATAATGTCGCTCGGAATACCGGTTTCCTACCGCGAGGCGCTCTTGCACAGAACGATGAGCCAGACGCCCAGCGTCGCTCGCGGGAATATCGTCGGAGAAAGAAATCACGTCGCAAGTCGAAATCAACAGAATTATCCGACAAACCTGAGATAGATGTCGAAAGAGGGTTCCATTACAACCCGGGGGCGAGGGCGATTCCCTGGGATACCGCTGGATTGGACCACTTTTACAAAAAGGACGTTTTTGTCTGCCAGCCGGATGGGCGACCGATATACTGTTCTACATGTTGTTGCTATAAGACGGATAGATCACATCACTGCCGGGAAGTTAACCGATGCGTTCGGAAGATGGATCATTTTTGCCCCTGGTGAGTTGGACCGCTGTTATTGAGATGCAAGAAACAACGCTGACGGACGGGCTCAAAGGGTTGGAGGTGTGGTTTCAGAAACCTCTTTCAAATTTTTTGTCCAATTTGTCTTTTACACCACGCTTTTTTGTGCCTATACTCTCATAGTATGCGCAATATTTACAGCTGAACTTCGAGAAGAGGTGAGATACCCTGCATACTGCCATTAAATGGTTCTGTGACTGATAGTCTTTGATAAGACTGGTGATGTGAATGCGCATTGGGCCATTGGAATTGGATTGTAAGTTCCCCTCCTTGAGTTCCTCGCATCAATAATTGGTGGCCTGTTATCCTCACCGATTGATAGGAGCGCGTTTTTTGGCATTTTCACATTTGGAATGACTCTAAGTTCGCTGCAACTTGCTTTGTATAACTTGACGACGATCGAGAACCTTAGCCGTCGATCTGTGGTATGGACGCTAGCCATACGTGTACCTCGTCACGTCCTCGCCCGGTTCCAACCAGGATCTCGATGGGCTCCAACATTCCGCACCATAACTTACCCACTACCGCCCATGCCGCCAGCCATGCCACCTCCGCAAGCTGGAGGGGAATATCCTCCACCAGCGCCGCCCCCTCCACCCTCTCATAGCACAGCAGGCGAGCAGCATGTCTTTGCGATTCTCCAAACCCTTCCAGGAGAGAACCCATTTGATCTAGGCAGCCCATTTAAAAACCTACAGCAGGTCCTAGGCGTTTCTATCTTTGACTGGTTCCTGCCTCTTAGGCATAGTCCATGTGCGGATCACAGCAGTTTAGAAAGCGATTTTGCCCTTGGCCCCGTGGTATCACGACTCAAGAAAGAAGCGGGACTAGAGCCACCAATCGAAGCCGCAGAAAGTGGGCCCCTAGATGGACAACCGAAGCGGAAGCGGAAACGTGGGAGACATGGCCATAGCCAACCGAAATAAAGCGGTACGCGCATATTGTTTATTCATAATTCATAGATGCACCCTTGCATACAGAGTACACGATCATGATTGTCTATCATGCTATTGGAGTTTTCAGTGCGTTTTCATGGGCTTTTCCCCCACTGCCCTTGGATTCTGCTTAGCCTTTTATTTCTTGATTCTGGTGGTTTATGAGTTTTTGTCTTTCATATACCGACACACCTTTACACAAGTCCTTAAAATTCGCTTTCAATTGTGAATTATGGATAGGCTAGCCCCCTCACTAGGGAAACATACCTAAACTAGTAAGTACCGAGGGTGTGAGTTCCCAAAATAAGCTCTATCTTCGAGGGCGAGCGAGGTGCATTACCGTACTTACCCCAGTTGGAAAGCCAGCGCTCAGTGGACTCATCTTCCACCAAGCACCGCATTATATCACTATTTTATAAATTACAATACCCCGTACAACCCAGTGAACCTCCACTTCTAATTTTCAAACCATCATTATTTGAAAACGATATACGTAAAGTAACCCCAGACCATCCCGAGAACCAAAGCTCCAATAGAGCAAAGTGAATTAAAAAAAAAAGAAGGAAAAAAAAATCCCGTCCAACGACCAAGAGCAAGGGTAAAAAGGAAAGGCGCAGTATTACTCGGTATGATTTAGTTCGAGGTCAGGGCCTTGTGCACGCCTGCAGCAGCCTGAGTCATTCCTTGTGACGGGACTCATGACGACCCTTTGACTCCCCGAGTCCCCACTGTCTGGTGTTTGGGTCAATGGAGTTACCAGCCACACTGCATAGGTGACTCAGATCTATTGTACACTGCCCCCCTGTTGTGCCCTTCCAGGAATGAGATGAGGCATCATCGAATGAGATGGGTCGATGTTCACGTCGCGCGTTTTTTTGACGTCCCAGAACCTTGTGTCCTCGATTTCTGTGGTCATTTATTGAGAGTTGTAGCCTCACTTTTCGGGGCTGGCTCCACAGGCCTTTCGGTTTGGACTGGACTGGACCTTGGAAGATCTGGTGTGCCCGGATTGCCGCTACTGCGCCTTGGGGCACCCCTGTTGAGTGGAATTCGTTTTTAGTGAGCAGCCCGAGTCCTGTTTTGATGCACGTGAGTTGCCTTGCTGCGATCGGAGAAAGAAAGAGGCACAAACGGAGGGCGGAAGCAAGTAAGAATTATAATAATAAGTTTGCAATTGATAATAATAAATATTGAATAAAATATGGGGAAATAATATGAAAATATCGTCGGGAACGATCGATTAGTGCTATGTACTCCTATGATTCGAAAGCCCTGCTGTACAATCCCATTCCACTCAGTGGGAAGGAAGCTGACGAGGCATAGGCGTGTTTGTCTTCTCTTGAGTCTCTCTCCTTTTCCTCTCCTTACTTTGTTTCTTCTTCTTTTTCTCTCTTTTTCCCCGCGTTCTTTTGTCAGCCTATACAGCAATCGAGACATGAGTCTGGATTGGGTTACGCCTTCGAAAAGAGAAAAAAGTAAACTAGAACCTCCCAACTCCATGCTCGCTTTTTGTATGCCAAGTAGCAATAGATCAACAATGTGAAAAAAGAAAAGAAAAGAGGGAATGGAGAAATGCAGGATTGCTAGTGGACCGAAGGGGAAGAGTGTCCGCTCATCTCAAAGACGCAATAGGGCGCTAATGTCGAGAAGTGGTTGAAGAGGATAAATATTACGACCAGACTCAGCATAAGAAAAGTCTAGTCATTATCCGGATTTGGCTTGATTGACCCCTGTGAAACTGTTCCGGCAACTTTGAGATTGTAGCGGCAGCTCACCTTAAGATATATCAAAATAAAAAGATCCTCTTTTCATGGGGGGAAAGGGTGAGTCAAAAGTTGATGTTGAGGTTCTGTTGTTACAAGGGCAAGACCCGTGAAGGATCCTGCAGAAAGCGTCTACGGTACGCGGCAATCTCTGTGGCCACGGTATTAAAATCTTTCACCTTGTCGCGCCGCATTTCGTTGATGATCTGTTTGAGGCCAGTGATATAATCGTCACTTTGCTCTGGCGTTTTACCCTCTCGGAGAGAGCCCATTTGGACGAGAACCTTATCATCTGTCGAGGTTAATATCCTGTGTGTCAGCATCCGCCCTATGCAAATACGACCACAGAACTGTGACTTTTGAGGTGTTTTGGGGAAGGGATAGCAAGACGGGGTGTGACAGGATAGGCATGAAAGGCACTTAATATATGACTAAGACCAGACGCTAAAAGTGCTGCTCAGTCTGAGGGGGGAGGTGTTGCAAACGATTGCTCAAATGTCGACGCACCGCTAAGAGACATGTCCCGAAAGTGTTGGAATTCACAGGATCGGTCGTTGCAGACGCCCCCGGCAGCCTCAAAGGGGCACAAAAATTTCATGGGATCAATGTTGTGACTGTAGGTTAGGGATCGATAACCACCCGACACATTGTCAGTATAGTTTGGGTGGTAGCGATAGGCTCTGAACTGTTTCAATGGGCTAACGTAAGGTGTGAATTTAAGGCCTAACTCTTCAGGGCGACGCTGGTTCTGCGAAATAGGTTAGTGTGATATATCTCTAAGGAACTGAGGTATATCGCACATCCAAAGGGCCAACCTGGGAATATCGGCTTGGCTGTTGCAAATCCAGTTCCTGGATTTTTCCGGTTAGCAGCTCACCAGTGTTGTTTGACTGGTCTTCTGGAGACCTAGAAACTTCCATGGGTCCCGCTGGAGGAGATGCGGGGCTGAACGAAGGAGAGTATGTGGAACCAGCAGGGCTAGTGGTTGCTTCTGGCTCGGGTGGCTCGTACACCTCTGAAGCAGCCGACTCGCTGGAGGCTGAATTCGCCGTTGCTTCGGCTGCATTATCACCAGAACTGGAAATTACATCAGCCTGAGCTTGGATATCGGCTAGTTGCAGGTGATCTGGGAGGGAATCATGGAGATTCTCAGCATTCAACTTATCCGAATTCTCAAGATTGACATCCAGAGATTCTTCCACGCCTTCGGGTGCGGCAGACTGAATACCCTCACTCTGTTCATCAGATGATTCCTGGTCCACAGGAGCGGAGCTGCTGCTAGAACTGTCGCTAGACTCATCCATAGCGGAGGACCCCGAGTCCTCCGAAAGCGAGTCATTTGAGAGGCATTTACTAGATACGACATCGGTCTGGGCGTTGCTTGTTGGATTGGGACGCACGATTGATTCTGGGGTAGCAACAGCGAAAGCTTCACCAGGTGGGTTAGAGTCATGAGAAGAACCAGCATCATTTAGGCTCTGTAATTCGGCCATAGAAATCTCCAGCACTGAAGAGTCTCGCTCGTAGGCTTGGGCTTTGAGTATTATTAGACATGAGAGTTCTGAAGCTCGAGCAGTCACGCTAGAAGCGGTATAAATAAAACTAGGGACGTACCTTGATCTCGAGCAGGCGGCTCTTCATCGAGAGGTGAACCATTTAATGCAGCCTCCAGTCGCTCAAGTGATAATCCGTCAAGTTCCAGGTTGAGTGCTTTCAGCTCTTCCAAGAGTTGGCGTCGTCCATTTTTGCCCTTCGCAATCTGCAATAAAAGGTCCTCCTCTTCTTTTTTGAAGTTGGCAAGCTTCGCTTCAGATTTCTGAATTTCGGCGTCTAGCGACGGAACTCCTGACTCTATCTCCTCTTTTCGTAGAAGTTTCAACTTTAACTCTTTCAAGCGTTCCACCTCTAAAGAAATGGAAATTTGCTCTTGACTGCCCACAGAAACTTCCAATTCTCCGGGCTCGGCGGGCAGTAGAGCTATATTAACGGGCTCAATAGCAGCTGCGTTTGTAGGAGGCGACATGGTGGACAAATCTGAATTACGGGGTGACTGGGTACGACTAGCTAGCTTTGCCTTTTTTCGCAGCTCCAGCTCGGCAATTTTTCGATGCATTGCTTGGATTTCAAGGTCCTTTCTCCTGAGGTCTTCATGTTCGTTATTTCTCGAGTTAAGAGGCGTTGAAGACAAAGAGAGACCTTGACTTGGCGATTTTCCCGGTCGATGAGGAAGTGTTTCGATCGATGAAGAGAATTGCTTGGGTAGACCATCTGTTGCCAACGCACCAAAGTCTTGCGAGATATTTCCGGCAGGCGTATCCACGTCCATACTACCGTCTTCGTCATCACCATAAAATTCATCGTCGCTTATATCGATAACAAGTCTCTCGAGGGCAGAATGATTCACCCCATTACTAAAGGACCTTTTGGGAATAGGAATCGGTTCGTCGAAATCAGAGGCCCGAGGTCGCTTGCGTTGACTTGTGCGAGGCTGAGGGGTTGGGTCGACCACGAGCCCTTCAACAGGGGCAACCCCGGTTGCATCAGCAAGATCTGGAGCCTGTTCTGTCATGAATAAGCCAGGTATCCGGCCCAGAGGTTCGAGCTCGGGATCAGGAGGGCGCTCGGGCAGAGGATGTTGGATGGGTACAGAGACTTGGGCTGGACTCGAATCATTCGTGCTAGTTGGCTCTTCGTCGGCTGTTGGCAAAAGTGCCTGCTGTGATTTTTGTTGATTCCTCATCAGACCCTGCTTCTTGAGTTGTTCTATTCGTTGTCTGGCTAATTCAGTCTGGGCCTTGTTCTTTTCCTTCCCCCGTACCTCCTTATCCTTTAGGGTAGCCTCCTGTGAAGGCGTAGAGGCTGTGGATTTGTCAACGTCAGCAGCTGCGTTTGGTGAGGGCATACTTTGCGTGGCATCTGTCTGTGGTGGTGCCGATGCCCTTGAACTCTGGGCAGCTTTTGCGGCAAGCATACGTGCAATAACTTCCTTCCTCTCCATCGGTTTGCCCTTGCTAGTGGGGACGGACGATTGAGGAGTAACGACGGCTTCCACTACAACCTGTTTCGGGGGAGCCGTCGCTTCTAATTGCTGTTTCGTATGTTGGGCTACCTCAGATTGACTAGTTTCCGAGCGGTCGAGATCATCGGAGGAGGATCCCGAACCAGGGACGGCGTCCGTCAATGTCGCGGGAACTTTGATCCCGACATCTTCGTAAAGTTGCTTGAGCACCATGGGGTCGATGCCTTCGCCAACCAATTCCTGGAACCGAATGCTGTGGGGGGCTAGACTTAGAAGAGCACCCTGAGCTTGGACTCGAAGTTCTGCCGGCGACTTAATGCTGCTGGACGACGGCTGGGAAGGCTTGGACGAGACGGGGGGTGATTGGTTGGTATCCATCGAGATAGGAGGGTTGTAAGCTGCGGAAAATCAGTTCCCCTAGGAAATAAAAAAAGCAAAACTTCGAAAAATAAGGGAGAATTACGGGATCCACTCTCCCGACTGGAGTGAGGGTCAGCAGATGCATCTCCTTCCTGATCTGAAGAATCCGGCTCAGAATCTTTCGGCGGCGCCGAGCGACTATTAAACTTAAAGGCGCCTGATGTTTTTGATGGTGGAGTTTTGGCGGGATTTCCGTATTTTCTTTGTTTTCGGGGTCTATATGGCTTTTGGGTACCAAACGAGTTGGCTCCTGTCCGCACTGTCCTCGCATGGGGTTGAGTGACATCCTGCGTGGGTTGTGTCACTGTAGGCCCCTCCATGTCAGTGAGCTCGCCTTCTTCTCGATCATAATCCGGTCGTGAACTTGACGTGGTCATTGGTCGCGAATCGGGGGCGTTCTGCGGGCCGGCATGGGTAAGTTCACCAGTTGAGGGGCGGCTGGTTGGCGCACGAGAGTGCGTATTTGGGACCGGTGGATGGTACCCCATATTTGGCATCGGGATGGGAAACGGAGGTGGAGGAAACTGTGAAGTGGGAAAAGTGCCGGGAAATGGAAATGGGGGCGGCGGTAAGGATCCCGGAGCGCCCGGGCCCCCCAAGCCAGGAAGGTGCGCATTCGCGTAAAAAGGGTCATGATTAGTATAGTCAAGGGTATGTCCGCCACTACCCTGCGGTGGGGCTTGAGCTGAGGCGAGATCTTGGTTGAATGGAATATGATGCGGTAGAGAATTCGAGATGGGGGGTTGGGATGCCCATTGCTGAGTGTAGTTGTTCGAAGACCCCCAGAAAGATGGCGTCGGGGGATAATTAGACATCGTGAAGACAAGCTGACCAGCGCTTGCGCCCCCTCAAGCTGAGGAGGGATGGGTTTGTCAGAGGTAGGTAAAAAAAAAGAATACCGAGTGTTAAATGCGCAACGCATTCAGTACATCGCGTGGAAAAATAAAATCGAGTTGAGACTCAAGCTCAAGTAACCAAGCGCGACAGGTTAGAATCTTCAGGGAATAAGGGGTCTTGTTATTTCTCTTGATATCAATCAACTCCAAAGAAATAAAGCTATGATGACAGTACCTTGAAAGCGAAAGTGTCAAGGTAGTATCACGTCGAAGGGGGGATTGAGCATAGATGAGAAACAAGAGAAGTGCGGCAAATGGCAAGAATCACAACTTGTGCATTATTTCTGAGAAGCGAAAGGAGATCGAGTTTCGTGCTGCAGGGCCAACCACGTGATATAGTAATCCGTATCAGGGCTAGCGTGATCTGCGGCCCGGCTCTGAGCGTTCCTGTGGTGCTACAACGGATGTAAACAAACACAGGACCTCTTTCGGAGAGTCCCTGCCTAGTTACGTACCGTGGGAGTCAGTCAAGGAGTGGGGAAGCTCCAAGTCTTTATTGTTGTTCTGGCACGCACGAACTGCCCAGCTGATAGTAGTAACCAATTAAAGCCAGACACTTTAGTGGCTCCCCATGGCCAGCTGAGCTGATACTGCGTTGTTGCACCCTCAACTCAACTTTCCCCTCCCAACTTCTTAATCCTCGCATTGTTTTTATTTGTGTGTTTAATATTGTGTTGGGCGACATCTGAAGTGCTCACAACTTGAGCTTATTTTCATCAATCTCTTTACCACCTCACTTTTTTCTCAAATATCCCCCATTTGAAGAATGCCCCATTGAATTCACCATAATAATGCTTCCCTCTCAGTTGAATGGCTCGCCAAAGCGGGCCAATCCCTTCAGCAGGGCCTCCCCTTCCCCATCTCCATCTTCAAGTCCCCAGACGAAAACCCGCCCGAAATCGGCGATTATAGCGTCACCTGGTAAATTTGAAGAGGCAAAGGGCAATTTTCGGAACGCTCCAACCATCTCACATTCACCACTAGCTCCATTCGCGCGAAATACAACCCGGCAGAGATCAAACTCACTGAAAACCGATGCTGTGTCTGGTACATTTGCACCGGAATTTATCAAATCAGAGGACCTACGGCGAGGGGCGGATCAAATCCGAGGACAAGAAGGAGATAATGACTTTTCGGGCAATAAATACGTCTGGTTACGTGACCCGGAAAAGGCCTTCATTAAGGGTCTTGTGTTGGAAGAGAGAGAGGGAGGTCGTTTGCTGGTGCAAAGCGACGATGGGCAGGTATGTTTCATGGGCTGGGTCATCGCTAGGCAGGTGCTTACAATTCAAAACAGCATCGCGAAGTAGAAATAGACCAGGTTGACAAGGTCAACCCGGCAAAGTTCGACAAAGCTGATGATATGGCAGAGTTAACACACCTGAATGAAGCTTCCGTGGTGCATAACCTCCACTCACGGTACCAGGCTGATTTAATATATGTCAGTGCATCCCACTTTTTGCGCGCGGGATCTTCATGAAACTAACGTGCTGGGGACTAGACATATTCTGGTCTTTTCCTTGTCACAGTAAATCCATACTGCCCGCTACCCATATACTCCAACGAATATATCAGAATGTACAAAGGCCGGAGTCGGGAGGAAACCCGACCACACATCTTCGCGATGGCTGATGAGGCATTCCGAAATTTGGTTGAGGAGGGCGAGAACCAGAGTATTTTAGTAACGTAAGTTACCCGTGAGGATGAGCTCATATTTCAAATGGGTTTTAACATTGAAATACAAATACAGAGGAGAGTCTGGAGCCGGTAAAACCGAAAATACGAAAAAGGTGATCCAGTATCTCGCTGCAGTTGCGACTTCGGATAACATGTACTCTCGCTCGGGCACCAAGCAAATGAACACTCTCTCGCAACAAATACTGAGGGCCAATCCCATTCTTGAAGCATTCGGTAACGCCCAGACGGTCAGGAACAATAATTCGTCTCGTTTCGGCAAATTCATCAGGATTGAATTCTCTCGGTCAGGTCAAATCTCTGGGGCTTCCATCAACTGGTATCTTTTAGAGAAGTCGCGTGTTGTGAAGCTGAACCCGCAGGAGAGGAACTATCACATTTTCTATCAGTTGCTACGAGGGGCCGATCCTAAACTGCGACAAAAGTTACTCCTATCAGACCTTCGAATCGACGATTTCGCGTATACTAAGCACGGGAACGACAGTATAGCTGGGGTTTCTGATGAAGGTGAATGGAACGCGTTGTTGGAGGCATTCCACATTATGAATTTCTCGGAAGAGGATCAGATGTGTATACTTCGCACCATAGCAGCCGTCCTCCATCTCGGAAACATTACTATCGTAAAAGAAAGCCTACGCGCGGATCAAGCTGCACTTGGTCCTGATGCATTTAACAGTGTTGATACTGCGTGCCGACTACTGGGGATAACAACCGAGCCGTTCGTGAAAGGCTTATTACATCCGAGGGTGAAAGCTGGTCGCGAATGGGTTGAGAAGGTGCAGACCCCGGAGCAAGTTCGCTTGGCGTTGGATGCCCTCGCGAAGGGAATTTATGAACGAGGATTCGGAAATCTGGTTAATCGCATTAACAAGCAATTAGACCACAACACCATGGCTGGCGAGGATAGTTATTTCATCGGAGTTCTTGATATTGCCGGTTTCGAAATCTTCGAAAACAATAGCTTCGAGCAGTTGTGCATTAACTACACCAACGAAAAACTGCAACAATTCTTCAACCACCACATGTTTGTCCTGGAGCAGGAAGAATACGCACGGGAGCAAATCGAATGGCAATTCATTGACTTTGGAAAGGACCTACAACCTACGATTGACTTGATTGAGGTGACTAATCCAATCGGTATCTTTTCCTGTCTCGACGAAGATTCCGTTATGCCCAAGGCTACCGACAAATCATTCACAGAGAAGCTTCATTCATTGTGGGATACAAAATCGACGAAATATCGAGCCTCCCGTCTCCGGCAAGGGTTCGTTCTGACCCATTACGCCGCCGAGGTCGAGTATAATACCGAAGACTGGCTGGAGAAGAACAAGGACCCACTAAACGATAATATCACAAGACTTCTTGCAGCATCGGAGGATTCCCATGTTTCCGATCTATTTTCAGATTGCAAGGCAGTTGACGACGAAGTTGATTACCCCAAGATGCGCGTCAAGAAAGGCTTATTCCGAACGGTTGCACAGAGGCACAAGGAGCAACTAGCCAGCTTGATGAACGAGCTGCACTCTACGCATCCTCATTTTGTGCGGTGTATTATTCCAAACCACAAGAAACGTCCAAAAATGTTGAACGCCCCCTTAGTTCTAGATCAACTAAGATGTAACGGAGTTCTTGAAGGAATCAGAATTGCCCGAACCGGGTTTCCCAACAGGCTCTCTTTCACTGAATTTCGGCAACGTTACGAGGTGCTCTGTCGAGATATGCCGAAAGGATATATGGATGGTCAGAGCGCTGCTCACACAATGCTCCAGAAGTTAGCTTTGGATAAAGCCTGGTTCCGAGTTGGAAGGACCAAAGTATTTTTCAGGGCTGGTGTGCTGGCTGAGCTGGAGGAGAAGCGAGACGAACTCATTCGTACCATTATGACACGCTTTCAATCATTAGCCAGAGGTTTCGTGCAGCGACGAATATCTAACAAACGCCTCTACCGTGCAGAAGCAACTCGAATTATTCAGCATAATTTTCAAGCCTACCTAGATATGAAATCTAACCCTTGGTGGCTACTGTTTTCGAAGATGAGACCGCTTTTGGGCGAAACGCGAACTGCTCATGAGGTCAAGAGAAGAGATGATAAGATCAAACAACTGGAAGTAAAAATGAAGCAAGATTTGGTCGACCGGCAAAAGCTCGATGACGAGAGACGTCGGACAGAAATAGAGATGCAGAAAGTTCAACAAACCTTGGAGAGCGAGAGGGCTTTGGCCCTTGACAAAGAAGAAATCTTCAAAAGACTCCAAGTCCGCGAAGTCGAGCTCAGCGAAAAATTAGCCGGAGCGATTGCGGATCAAGAATCTCTCGAAGATCAGCTAGACGGGCTCATAGTAGCTAAGAAAAGGACAGATGAAGAGTTAGAACTGCGAAAAACGCAACTTGAGCAGGCTGGAGAAATTATACAGCGCCTTGAGGCGGAGAAGAGAGAATTGCAAGCGAACCTCCAGGACATTGAGAAGGAGATTCTCGATGCTCAAAGCTCTTCAACAGAGAAGGACAACCACATGAAGGAACTCAACCAAGAGATCAAAATGCTGCAGAGCCACCTCAGTTTGAAAGAGCGCAAACTCCAGGACTTGGAAGCCAAGTTGCTGAAAACTGATCAAGACTTGGATCTTAAACTAGCTAAGAATTCAAAGGAACTTGATCGATCCAAGAAACAAATCAAGGATCTGCTCGATGAGAATCAATCCATCCGGAAGCAGATCTCAGATCTTTCCTCAACTTCCACTGATTACGAAGAAATGATCCGGCGCAAGGAAAGCGAATTGTCAGTCCTACGCAATGACGCCAAGAGGCATCAGGAGGAAAAGCGAGAGCTCGAGGCCGAAAAAACATCGCTTTCAACACGCCATGACAATATGCAGAAGAGGCTTCGGGAGCTCCGAGCTCAAGCTGATGCCATGAAATCGGAAAAGACGCAGCTTGAACGGGAGGCTGCTGATGTCAAAAAGCTTTTACAGGCCAAAATATCTGAGGATGCGGAAGCCGGACAGAGCCGAAAGCTTCTCGAGCAACAATTTCAAGACCTCAAAAACCAGTTATTCCAGACCGAGGCCGACCTTAGTAGAGAGCGTCAATCAAGGGACGACGTTCAGATGCTTGCGGAGCATAACCTGGCAGAGCTGAAGGATAAGTACACCTCGTTGAATGAGTCAAAGATCACCATTGAAAAGGAGATGTATCTTCAACAGGACACACTTCGTCGCGCTACTGAAGCTCGGATAGCTGCTGAAAAATCTCGTAAGGAGCTTCAGGCAGAGCTGATCAAACTTCGGGAGCGGTTTACGAATGTCGAAAATGCTCGTCAGAAAGCGGAAGCCGAGGTTGAACAAAACATGATAAAGCAGAATACTCAGCGTCTGGAAAGTCTACGAAAGGAACTGGATGAAAAAGCCCGTCAATTAGAGGAGATGGATGCGGAGAGATCTCGTCTCTCGCTCAGAGAACAAGAGTTAATTAACGCCATTGCAGAGTCTGATAACTTCCGTATTCGGCACGATCAGCATAAGGAACGCTTAGAGAGAGAGCTAGTAACTCTCAAGGGAAGGCTTACAGCGTCGGAGAATGACAATCGTACTCTCTTGACCAAGATACAGCAGAAGAACCTCGACATTGCTCGGTCGACCTCGAAGGCCAGCGAGAGCCAACGTCTACGCGTTGTGACTTTCCAGAAGGAGAAGACAAAACTGGAGGAAGATAACAAGAAACTCACGCGCCAGCTAGGGGATCTTCAACTATCTATCACGTCCTTGGAAAAGCAGAAAGAAAAGCTTTCCCTCGGCATGGAAGATTTAAGCCACGAAGTCAATCGGGAGCATAAAGCTAGTCGCAATGCAGAGAAGGCAGCCTCCACAGCTTCAATTCAGCTTGCAGAAACAAATAGAAACCTGGAAACTGAGAGGCAACTTAGAACGCAGGCGCAGGCAAACACTCGAAAACTTCAAAGTTCGCTAACAAACTCGAATAAAGAAATCGAGGACCTGCATCGCCAGCTCATTTTGCTTCATAAGGTTGTCGAGCCTGAAGCGGATTACTCCTCTGATTCATGGGAGAAAGTTCAACCCGACCTATCCAAGAAGGTAGATCTGGCTCAGATAGTGGAAACCCTACAGAACAAGCTGCAAGTGTCCGAGGAAAAGTACGGTCGGGCAGAAAGTCAGCTCGTGGAGATGCGCCGCCGACACGGAGATGAAATGAAGGAGCTTGACGCCCGCTACTCCTCCTCCAAGCGTGCATTACTTGAAGAGATTGATCAGAACCAAGTTTCTACTCGTACACCGACCCACCTGAGGAAGGACTCCGAAAATGGTATTATCAAGAAGTTCGGAACTCCTACAACACCCAACCGGCGACCTAATCTCAACGACACCACCAATGACTCTGCCCGCTCTGATAGAACCGTGGATACGGTAGGCTATCAGAAAAGAATGGACGTGGCGGCTGAACTTGAGGAGCTACAAAACAAACTCCAAATGAGTGAGATGCAGAACAAGCACCTTCAGAGCCAGCTTGAACGGGTAGGCCCTCTTCGAGATATGTGGCAGGACGAAAGCCCATCCATTAGACGAATGCAGCTTCTCGAACGAGAGAATGGCCGCCTTCATGATCAACTCGACGATTCGGCTAAGAAGGTTTCTGCACTAGAGAGAAGTGTCCGCTCGGGTGAACTTTCGTTCCGGGATATTCAAACGAAATCGCATGAGGAGTTGTACGACCTCGTCAACTCCCAAGAACAAGCTAGGCGATCCCTACTCAAGGCTCACAATGATACCATCGCCGACTTCACCGAAGCCAAAGGCACCTTTGAAAAACTTAAACGAGCAAAGGCGACCATTGAGATAGAGCTCCGCGATGCCTGTTCGGAAGCCCAAGAGCTTCAACTAGCAAGGGAGCAAGACGCGGTGAGCAGGAATCAGCTTCTGCAGGAATTTTCCGACCTACAAATCCGCCTAGATGCAGAAACATCCAAGTCCGCGGACCTTGCATCAAGCCTGAGTCTGTACAAGAGCCGTGCAGACGAGTATTTCAGCAAACTTGAACACGCCGAAATTACACTTCTCAAAGCCTCCAGAGCAGAGCAATTTGCCAAAACTCAAGCTCGTGAGACAGAGGACAATTGTGCACAGATTATGGCTGAACGAAAAGAGATGGATGCTACAATAGAAGAACTACAGCAACTCACACAGTCTCTAGAGGGTAGAATGGAAGATCAAGCAGCCGAGTTACAGGGAGCTCTTCAGGCAAAGCAACGGCTTCAGAATGAGCTCGAGGACTACAGGAATCAACGCGCAATTGATATCGAAGACAAGGAAGCGTCCATGGAACAGACGAGACAAAAGTACCAGCGGGAATTCTCGACCTTGAACAATGAGCTTGAAATGGAGCGTGAAAAGGTCTTGAATGGTCGCTCAGAAAATTCCCGTCTCAGAGAAGAATTGGAAGATCTTCGCAGCAAGTGGGATAATGAAGTATTGAACAGTTCGACATGGGCGAAAGAGAAGTCACGCATGGATATCATGCTACAGGAAGTCACAACCTCTCGCGACGAGGCGGTAAACGCCCACAACGAAGCCCAGGGTAGGGTCGTGTCCTTACTGTCCCAAGCGCGGAGTCTACGAACTTCGGTTGACGATGTGACTGCTGAACGTGACATGCTGCTCAAGGAGAAAAAGATGCTTGAAGCTCGTTTGACAGAAGCTGGAGAGCGGCTGGAAGACCTCGCGAAAGGTGAAAGCCCATCCATGCGTAATGCAGCAAGCATGGATCGTGAGCTATTGGAGCTCAAGGCTAAGCTAGCTCAGCAAGAAGACGTTTCCGTAGCTGCGGTTGGGAAAATGAGACGGGCTGAGGCTCTTGCAATAGAGATGCAGAAGGAGGTCACTGCTGAGAGAGAATCAAATGGCCAACTTTTCAAGGACAAGGCTGCTCTAGAGAAGCAGTTGAAGGAAGCACAACTACGGTGTGTTGATCTTGAGACAAAGAGCTATTCTTCCGGCAGCCAAGATATTAGGTTTCTCCACAAACGAATCAAAGAGGTATGCATGAAGTCCTTATAACCAAATTCAGGATGTGTAAATATGCTAACAAGCTCATAAATTAGCTGGAGACTCACCTTGAGGAACAAGAGGCTAAGAACAGTTCCGAGCAACGGTCACTCCGTAATATTGACCGAACCGTCAAAGATTTACAGTCTCAAATTGACAGGCGTGATAAGATGAACTCCCAGCTTAACGAAGACCTAAACAGGGGACGAGAAAAGATCGACCGTCTTCTCAAGAACATCGAAGAACTCCAGCAGACTGATTCAGAGTCGCAATTGCAGGCCCGCCGGGCGGATCGTGAATTGCGAGAAGAACGCGAAAAATCGTTAAGACTAGAGAGGGAGTTGAATGGATGGAAAGCCCTCCGGGTTGAGAGGGGGAGCAGCGCCATTGGGAGAGGCGTCTCCGCTTTCAGCGATGCTGGCAGTCGACGGGGAAGCGGCGTATTTGTCTCGGGAGAAGTACCCCAGCGCATGCCCAGCAACACGAAAGGCTTCTTGTAAGAAATCATAACGAGCTCGCAGGCCGACCTAGGTCAACAGCACAACTTCTAAATAACCAGGCGCTAAATAATTATCCAGGCCATGAGCAACGGAATACGAGAACCATTTTGATGACGACCAGGCATAGCGATGGTGTGCTATAGGAAGACTTTCTTGTCCACTTACGTTTTACTTGTTATGTGTACACGTTGTTTGGACGTTTATGACGATCGTGCTCGTGAGTCGAACGAAACCATAATTTTTTTTTTCTTTTTTTTATCATTTTATGGGAGCGGTATGTTGGAGGTTCTCAAATTGTTTCGGAGGCGCGTATACCAGAGTTATTTATTTCGTTATTGATTTAATTCGAGCATTTGCATTGAAATCTCTGTCTTCTCTGTCCTCGCCAATATATATGCAGGTCGACAGAGTAACCATGTCGGATTGGCCTTTTCAATATTCATAAGAAGCACACCACTTCCAAAACCCACCAGACACCTTCTTTATTTCTTTATGATCAAATAAAATACCTCAACCACATATATGGCCTTAGTCCCTTTAATCCGTTGGGCTATCCTCGTTGGAGTGTATCACCTAGCCGCGCGGCTGCTTCTAGCGCTCGCTTGTGGGGAACACGACCCACCCGAGCTTGGATTAAGTCGACAGTTTTTCGGCAGAAACGTTGGCTGGCACCTTCAACCCCCCTCCTTCACTGGCATCTCAATCCCAGCTTACAATTTTCAGTGTCTACATTAAAATGGTGAGTAGAAAAGCATCCAAAAATGCACCAACCCCGATCAATCCATTCCCCATTCCCATCCGAACTCCCCGGAAAGCCCCATAAACCCTGCGGAACCGTGCAGATATGCTCAAAAACCATGATGAAGACTAACCACGAAAACTCACCCCCCCAAATTAGGCACGTAACAGTGAAAAAGCACAGTCTATGCTGTTCCGCTTTCGGGCGCAACAAGCCGCAGACCTTGGCATCATCGACATGGGCCGCACACGTCGCCCTAAAGCCATCACCTCTGTTGACTCTATCCCACTATGCGAGAAATGGCGCGGCCAAGTGCTGAAAGAGATCTCCCGGAAAGTCTCCCGGATTCAGGAGTCGAGTCTCAGCGACCACCAGATCCGCGATCTGAACGACGAGATTAACAAATTGATGCGGGAGAAGTGGACGTGGGAGATGCAGATCCGGAACCTGGGCGGGCCGAACTATATGCGTGGCTCGGGCAGGGTGTATGATGACGAGGGAAGGGAGATCCCCGGTGGTGGAAAGGGGTATCGGTATTTTGGGCGAGCAAGGGAGTTACCAGGTGTGAAGGAGATGATTGAGGCGGCGGCGCGGAGGGGGAGGAAACCCGCTGAGGAAGAGGAAGAGGGTGTGGTTGGAAGGGGAGGGGATATTGCGACGAAGAAGGTGGACGCGAACTATTTTGGGTATGGGCTTGATGAGGAGGATGGGACGTTGGTTGCCTATGAATTACAGAGGGAGAAGGAAGCTACAGAGAAATTGAGGAAGAACGCTAGTGGGAAGGAAGAGGTTGAGGACGGATGGGAGCCTTTACCTGGGGATGCTGGAGATGGAGTTGAGTGGCGGCTACCGACACTGGATGAGGTTCAGGAGGAGTTGGTGGATCGGAGGAGGAGAAGACTGTTGGAGAAGATTTCGTGATGAGAGAGAGCTGACCCAGATTTATGTTGAGATTTCTTTTCCGGACTTTTGCTTCGGCGCTTTATTTCTGTGATATCTCCAGCCTAGCATACTTTGACTACATACAAATAATGACTTACCTAACTCCTGACTTGCGTGTGTGTACGTTGGCATCATAATAACCTGTGTGCAGAACGCTGCGAGCCAAGGGATTTTCTCTGTTTTATGTCTACTGGGAAAACTGGATAGAATGTACGGATTCGGCAATTGCACAAGGGGTGAAAGGAGATTTAGGTATTATATTCATTCATTCGTATATACAATTGAGAAAAATTATTTGATTTTATTGCCGGCTTTCGAGGAGCGTTCCTTTCGTGCCCTCTTGTCGGCTTTCAAGGCTTGAGTGATACTCATACGCACCTCGGACGTTGTGCCTGACAATAAGCGTTGTTGTTCCGCCTCCAGGTCATCAAGGAGGAACTGGCCTAGAGCGCCGACGCGCCACTTCCGAATAAAGTGCATTGCGGCGAGGTCGATATTCGGGATGCCGCCCTTGGAGAGCATGCCGGAATAACGAGCAAACCTGTCTAATAAAACCGATATATCATTTGTTGGACGGGACCAACGTAAATACAATTCGGCATCACGGAGGTTCAGACGGTATAGCAGATAGTCCGCAACCGTGACGGATGAAATGATGGCGTCCTTTACACAGCCGCAGAGGGCCAATTTCAGCATAGTCTCTGCATCTGGAACGTAAGGCATAAAGACTCCTGGGGTGTCTAGCATATAAATTGGAGAGCCATCTTCCCTCTCCGTTATTCTCACGGGTGTTGCGATTTTCCTTGTAATACCAGGCTGATCTCCGGTTTTAACCACCTTTCGTCTCTGGCTCCCAAGATTCCGGAGATTGTTGATCAAAGTCGATTTGCCAACATTCGGCATCCCGACACACATAACACGAGTTCCAAAAAGTTTATCCGGCTCATCGACATCTTTACTCAGGTGTTCCAAGATAGGGCCGATATCCGCACGGTTGTTCGCACCAGTGGAGCCAAAAAAAACGAATGTTTTTGGGTCAAAGCTTCGAATTATTTTCTCGGCCTATACCAAGAGCTCGGGATTAGCTAGCTAAGATAACGAGGGAAATAGGATAGCTATGCCGAAGAGTTATTTTCTTTGACTTACATATTCCCGTTCAACCGAGTCTTCCTCCGCGCCGAGATCTGTCTTTGTGTAAACAATCATCCGTTTGGTTTCCCCAAGAGCCTCTTCAAAAATAGGGTTCATAGAGGACATGGGAGCTCTGAAGTCACGGCACTCAATGATATAGTCAACGTAACTTAACATGTCGCGCATCTTCTTCATCGCGGCCTTGTGGTGGCCTAGGTAATATGAGCGCGGAATGAAGCCATAGTCGGGAAAAAACCGGCGAGGTACAAATTTGGCGGCCATCATAAGAGGGCGGTTAGATAGCTTCTAGAAGAAACTGTCTCTGAGGACTGTATATGAGTTCTCTTTCGACACATCCTCTCCTGTGGAACAACCGAGAACATGCGCAATGATCTTGTTTGAACCTTGTCAAAAGCCCGAGTGATTTTTCCGCTGCGATGCATTTTGTCCATGGAATATAAGGCGGTGGGGAAAGCGGTATCAACAACGGACCATTATCAACTCTCTCAACAAATAGTCTCTCTTCTTCACCCACCAAGAGGCGCTCTTGAACGGTCGTTCTGGGGCTCTCCTCGAACTAAATGAGGTTGAAGAAATGACAAGCCCATATATTGAACGGTGACGTATCGAATTTACCCCAAACTACGTATTGCTACCCGCTCGACTGGACCCGTTAAGATAATGCTTTGCTTGGTCTACTTGGACCCAGTGACCCGACTGGAAACCCCTATTTCTCATTGCCCTTCAATATGGACTACGGGTTGTGCATAGATCTTGAATAGAATATGGATTTTGAACACATTATTCCCGCACTCTCTACATTTTATGCTTCAACAGTTTAGACCCCTTGATGTCATCCAGGGCCAAGAGATGCCCCGCCATTTCACTCCGCGACACCCGTTTTTCTGGTGACAAGGAAACATTCCCCTTCAATTGACTGATCAGTCCAATTCTAATCTACCTACTCAGCTGACTTTGGGTAAGATTATCTCGACATATGAGGCATGTCGTTGGTATCGGCCTTTCGGCCTCGCTCTGCTCGCGTTTCCGCTCTCCTATCTGCCTCTCATCGAAGACAACGAAGAAAGGGCCAAAGGCAGAGCAGTGGCACTGGAAATGAGACAGACACTGAAAGAGACGATGCGCACTCGATTAGAACGCCGTCCAAACACACACCAAAAGCAGTTCGCACTTTGCGAGGCTTTGTGTCATCAAGGGCCCCACTGCGTCCGTTTCGATTGGTAAAGCAAGATATCTTGAACCTTCGCTCACGATACATGTCCGATTGGAAGGAGTTCAATCAACTAGTCTTTTCTAGCGCTGTCTACCTTTTTTTTTTTTTTTTTCACGAATCTCCTCCCCAAAATCACATTTACGAATAACCTGCATGTCCTGATGGGCAAAAGCTACGGAGCTCTCGAGGTGGTTTTCAGCACTGGGCTCTGTGGTGGAATTATCTTCTCCCTGTAAGCCATCATAGGTGCTGTAGGGGCAATGCTGCTGGCCATTTTTCTTTCTACGGTAGAGAGCTGGCGACCTTTGTTCCCTCGATATATCCGTATGGGTCTTGCAGAATACGCCGCCGCGATCTCTCTTGTCATTTTCATTGGCCTTCCCTATGTAGCTCAGCTCGACAAAATGACGCTTCCAGTCAGCGAATCATTCAGACCCTCCTCCCCAGATCGAGAAAGGTTCCTTGTTGAATTCTGGAAGTTGCCTGCTCAATGGGTCTTCGCCGCCATCATCCTCTTCTTCTTTGACCACGAAGTCAACTCGATAATTTGCACCATAGATCGTCATGGAACCCGTAAACCAGGAGGACTTTCTTGGGATATCATCCTCCTAGGCACCGCCACAGCTTTGTGTAGTATTTTGGGTATCCCGCCGGCAAATGGACTACTTCCCCAAGCACCTCTCCATTCGGAGTCCCTGGCGCACTTCCACCGCTCCCACCAGCTCTCGCAAAGGGCAACAACCACGATGGTCCTTTAGATCCCCATGAGAGCGGTGGCACTAATCTCCATCCTATATGCCTGTTCACCTCTATACAATCCTTCAAATAGTAACCCCTGTCGTCATTTTTATCGTTACCCTAACTCCTGCCGCACCCACTTTCCCCGTTCTAATCGTCGCCCTCGTGCCCTTCCGGGTTCTCGTCATGGAAAGATGGTGGCCGCGCGAGGTTCCTCGGTTCGTCAATGCTTGGGCCTGCAAAGAAGGTATTCCCGAGGACGATGAGAATGCAGAGGCCAAGCAAACCGAAACGGATCAAGGCCCTTCTAGTGACCTCCCTCACAACCACAATCGGAATCCTGATGGATATGGTTTTTTTGACCCTCCCGTTGTAGATCATCATTTACCTAAGATGGCAGGTGCAGATCTCGATCTGGGTGAAATTCGTCCTGTTAATAGGGGCCATGATATGGGATATGACTGGGTAGAGTCAGGGTTCCGAGGGAACGAGGGCGACCGGTTCAGTCGATGCCTGGGTATGACCTTTGAAAAAAGCTCTTTGTTTTCTATCGATGTTGAACGATTGAATTGCTTGCTATGTTAATTGTAAAGCTAGAATTCGTACATGCTCAATTTTATCATCGCCTCACCACACCTTTGCCTGGTGAGACATCTCTTCCATCGGGTTCCATTGCAAGCGGAGGCAGACGGGCACATTATTTGCCTTCGACATTTTCTTTGGCTTATTTTCATTCAATATTCTGAGAAACCAATGATATTTGTTCCATAAATCTATATATATTTCATACGAATACCGGGGAAAAAAACTCCTCTCTCCACTAAGGGTATCATCCATCATTTAGCTAGATTGCTTCTTTGCATCTGGAACCCGTGACTCCTGTTCTTCCGTACGTCATGCAAATAAAGAGGTAAAACCGAACGGTTCAAACCATCCGAATAAATGGAACATATCGCTCACGCTCTCCATCCCTGGACAAAGTCATGAAGGCGGTCAATAACCACCCCGAAAATGGCATTCACGCTGTCCCCGATGAGTTGCTCAAAGTGTCGAATGGCCTCCTCCTCGGTCATTTCCAAGTGAAACCTCTCCTTCACCTTGAGGACGGCCTTGTCCGGCTCGACACGGATATCGGGGATATTGGCATCAACCATCAGACTGAAGAGGTTAAGGATGAGGTTTGCCGACTTGCGCAACGTGGTGTAGGCAGTGAAGCAGTACTGTTTAAACTGGAGGTATAGAGGAGACGTGGTTCCGCCCATGCCTTCCACCATTTCCTTGCAGAGTTTCATCATCGGAGCGAACGGCTTAGGATCCCGACCAAGGATGAAGCCAAAGTCAGCGTGGAAGAAGTGGCCATCAGGGGCGAGGAGAAGGTTTTCTAGATGCCTGTCTCCCACACCGAGAAGGTATGTGATCACACAATAGCCCGCACATGACTTGATGTAGGTATCCATGGTCTCCTTGCGGACTCCGAGGGGTTCGTGTTCATCGGGGTTGTTGGCCTTGAGATAGGCAAGGACTGATTTGTATTTGGCGGATACCGCTGAGAGGGATGTGGACGGGATAAATTGCACGGCTCCGGCTGTGGCATTGGTAGCCAGGATGCGGTAGGGGGTGAGTTTGAGGTCAAGATTTTCTTTCTGTAGGAGACGGTCCATTAAGATGATAATCTGAATAACTAGCTGATCCTGACGGAGATCATCGCCAACTTTGAATAGAATTGGATACTTTTTTCCTTCCGAAGTCTTAAAAGTTATGTGAAGAGGGGATAGTGAGGACTTGAAAACATTTGACTCCTCTGGAAAACACCCCGTGACCAAAATGTCGGGGTCAAGAGGAAGCGGTAACGGTGGATCGATATGGAGAAGGTCATTTTTCGGATCCTTCAGGGACTTTTTCAACTTCTCAATTTTCAGGACCCGGTTCTCACGAGAGAATCGAATATCCTTGGATACTTTTGAAAGCACTGTGACAAGCTCACCCTGTCGTAGTAGTGTCTTCCTATGTTCAGGGTGAATTTGTTCCAGCTCCGACATGAAATAGTACTCCACTCGTGCAAAAAGTCTTCGTTGAGACGATAATGTTCCAGGACCGGAGTCATCGCATTCAACCATCAGATACCAGTGTAAATAGTTACCCAGCATAAAATTGTTGACCGCACGGGTGATGAGGAAATTAGCCAGAGAGGAATCATGGGCAGCACTTTCTTCGTTCCCGTCGCTATTATCCTCATATTTTAATGCCTGCACCAGTTGCAAGAGATAAAGTAAGAGCTCATCATCATCGGACTTTCGGAGCCTTTCCACAGCATACGAACGAACGGCGGGGTTATCAAAAGTTGGCCCGAGAAGCTCTAAAGCATCATCGACATCGATTTCGGTCCACTTTGGGAGTATTTCGACAGCTTGGTGGGCTTCACCCACATCTCGCCAGTTGACCGATTTCACAAATTTGGTAAGCGCTCGCTTTTCACGGGTTAGATAGTATCTAAATCTCCAGACAAGGTCTTTCTCCTCCGCAGTAAGGTCCTGCGTAGGTTCGTAGGACAGTATCACGTTAAGCTCATCACGGATTTTAGGATTCGGTTTGAGATCACGGTCCATGATACCAGTGCGGTGGCTACGGATTAGTCTCCGGTGCTTATCTTCACAAGGATTCCCCGGCTGGCTAACTTCAGGATCGTAAATTCTTATCACTCCTTCGCCATCGGCCCCCTCTATCCCCGGACCAAACCGGACCTCTGGTAGAGGTTTGAGGGGAGCGTTTGTGGCTGCAGAAGTGTTCTGGGGGTATGATGAAATTGGAGGTGGTGGATATTCATGGTCGATCCACACAATAGGGTGGTCAAACCGTGGAAATTCGACGTAAAGGGTAAAGGTTTCATCGTCAACCCCGTCTTCATCGTAGTCGGCTTCGTCAGCCGATGCAGGTTTGTCCTTGTTGGCCATCATGCGGATAGCACGCTTCCTTGCGGCCTCCTCAGCATTAAGCTTCAGCTTCTCAAGCTGACGAAAAACCATTTGGTCCATCCAGTCAATGCGAGGAATCTCGCCCATTTCATGTTTTTTAATCAAAACCTCAACTCTTTCCAGTTCCATCTCTTCCGACGAAAGACCTAGCTGATCAGGAGCATTGGTTGTTCGACGCTTAGGGGGCGGGGTCGACGGAGTGGTTGTCGAGGAGAATCCATCAGCAGCCTTATGGCGATATACTTTACATTTCTGTCTGCCCGTTTTTAATTTGCCATCCCCATCAAATAGCGATATGGTCGTTCCTCCAAACGGGATGTAATGGCCCTGCGCCCCTTTGCCGCCAAAAGGTGATAAGTCCCAAATAGTGATAGCAAGTTGGCATTTAAGTGGGGTGTCTTTGATGGACACCGGTAATTGTAACCATTCATTCCAGGCTCGTGTGGACTTAAACGCCTTGTAAGATGTTTGTAGAGGGACCCCCAGTGGCTTAGATTCTGACCATAGCTGCGTCGTGATGAACAGGTCGGAGACAGGGTTCTGTGTGGAGCCGATGTGTCGCAATTCCGGTTTCTTGAGGAGTACGGAAAAAGGGACTGGCTTCTGTTTACCTTCTAAGGCACCACTGTATCCCGAGTCAGTCACCAAATTCCTATTTCCCTCCCAATACTGTCGGTGCCTATTCCATGGGACGAAAGCGAAAGGTAAACGTACATCTTGACATGAAGAGGAAAGTCCACCTGGGTGGAAACCGCAAAAGTAAAGGCCTCCATCCTTGCTTTGGAACATCACGATACCACTTTCCTTATCGGATGGCTGATCTGGAGCTGGCAGCTGGTTTAAGTGGGGATGAAGCCATATCATGCTAGGCCTTGGGGAGCTCCCCTCTGGACACAAGGGTTTTGATTGGCCGCGGAACCCGTGCCCACGCCTGGGCCCAGATGACGCGCGGGGTCACGTGAAATTAGCCAGAACGCGCTTTTGGCGCGAAAACCAATTGATGATTTCAGCCCTCAGACACCAGCAACAATAGATGGTGCCAACCGAGTTGGTTGTATGGATTCCTAAAAAGAAGTTCAATTATTTGCAGGCTATACTGTTTATTTTTAATACCAGAGCCATCTTCTCTACGATTACAAGAATTCTCTTTTCTTTGTTGGCTGGAGCCTTATCTACTCTCCAATCGCTGGTCGGAAAGCCCCTCCGCATCTGCTCGACAAAGAAAGAAATTCAGCCTCGCGACTCGGGAACAATGGCGCGCAGCCTCCAAGTTGACCGACCCTCCCCCCAGGCTATGTCGCCCGCTTCTCCCTCCGATAAAGAAAACTTTCAAAGCACCGCTCAGTCTAGGACAAAAAACAAGTCCAACTCCAACGCCAATACTATGCCTTCCGCTCGGAAGAACGCGAAACGCCAGCGACTGGGAAACAGAACGTCGAATTTAGGGACTAGTAGCCAATCTCTCTCACAAAGTCATCGCGACAAGGACTTTTACGACCCAGATCAGGATGAAAAAGAAAGACGACGGATTCGCAAGGGTTTGAGGGATTTGACCCGGGACTTAAACGGTACTCCGTTCCCCCTATACTACTCTACCCTCTCCTACCTGGTGTGCTGATAATGGGGTAGACTCTAGGAATGAGTACCTACAGGCTGGGAATAGTGGCATTCATGATACCATTGTAAAAGCGAACGAGTATTTTGCGGAAGTCAAACAGACTTCGGATGCAACCATCGATTCCCGTCTTCTCGTCAATGCAGCCGACCTATCATATAAGAAGACTGCCCAGCTAGTTTTGGGTGATTCTAGCGCGGGAATAGACGTCGATGAGTTTGTTTCCAAGTGCATATCGTTTATGCGCGAGGGTCCGGAAGATCCGAATGCCGTCCCCAACAGCACACAACGTCGCCGACACCGTAGAACCCAGGTTAACTCGGTGAACAGCGATGATGAAGATGCAGGCGATGGAATGAATTGGGACTGGCTGGGGCGTGCCGCCTGCTTTCGTCATAGTTCCCGACCGGGAGTCTCGGGTTTCCTCCTGGGTCCGCTGTCTGTACAGAAACGTGCCCGTGTCATGCCACAGCGACGGATACGAGAGCGCATCGACCCGTCGCAGGCTGTCCGACCCCAGGAGCTGAGGGAGGAAGATCTAGATAAGCGGGAGACCTCCAACCTTACGTCTATGTGTACTAGCATAAACAAGCTGCTAGTCGAATCACGAAACCGCAGTGAGGATCTTGTGACCCAAACGCTGGAGCAGTTTGCGGAGGAACCAGCACCAGAGGTCGCTCAAGAGGTAATGGACAAGCATAATATCGCTGATGACGGTGGTGTGCCACTGTTCAAATTTTGTCTCAATCCAAAGTCATTTGGCCAGACGGTGGAGAATCTATTTTACCTGAGCTTCCTGGTAAGAGACGGGACTGTCGGGATCGACACAGACACGCGCGGATTACCCACTCTACGTAAGTCTTCGTCCAGCTTATCATCTGGGGCGATTAATTTTGACTTTCTGGTAACAGATCCTTCGAAACCTTGGGCACCCAGCGAAGCTCAAAAAAAAGGTATCCAGAAGCACCAGTCCGTGTTTAGTCTCGACTTCGATACCTGGAATGACCTGATTGAGGCGTACAATATCACGGAGTCTATCATTCCACATCGACAAGAGGAGCAGCAGGAAAATACCGGCCGGGGATGGTATAGCTAGAATTGGCTATATTTGCCCTCTTTTTCCCCACACTCTTTGTCCACTGTTTTTGTTTTCTTCATTTGTCGTGCTGGGTGTTGGTGAGTGGTGTAGATGTGGGATTGTTGTGATACCCCTCCTCCGTTTAATAATCCATGATGATCTAGGCTCATGCCGTTAGTAATAGATTAACCAGGAGTTAAAGTCTCTCGTAAGCATTTTTTTCTTTCTCGAGCCGCGCCGACCGATTTCAATAATCTTTACCTCCCAATGTAGCAATACTATATCGCTGATCCACAAGTGGCTCTCTAATCAATGCACTAAAGTTCAGTCAGGGTTCAGAAACGGATCCACCACTGTAGTTAATCCAGGCACTTACAAGCTATGATTGGAGACCCAATCATGAAATTCCCCATGAGCTTCCGCCAAAAATTTCTATGTCGCCTGCTCGTTGACTCTGCTGTTTGCGGACAACCAATGACGTCACATTCGCTACCCTTTCATCATTCCAAAACGCCCATCTTCTCGATCTCTGCCCCAAGAACTATTGTTCCAGAACATGTAAACGCAGTTGTTAGTGCAGCTTTATCGCAGAAAATAAGAATTTTTTGCCGATACCTTGCCCGTTTCTACGCCCTTGGTAGCCAGCTAAGCTGTGGTTAATCAACATCACCAAGTATATTACCCACGACATACGAGCAAGTTTTACCGACGCGACAGTACCCGATTAAAATAGAAGAAGACGAAGAGGAAGAAGAAGGAGAGGCCACAGAAAAGGAAGAAACGGATTAGGAGGAGAAATAATAACAACAGCAGTATCCACAATAAAAGGGTGAAAGAAAGGGGCTTCATAATGGCACCTAAATTATTCCCCTCGAACCCTGACACGGTGATGGTCATTCGAAATGTCACTTCCGATGTTATCACCATGAGCCTACCATTTGCGCGATTCGGCCGCATCAAGTTCGGAGGACGAGGGACTTTAGGTACGTATGCAAACATATCAACTCGGCCTGTCGGGCATATTAAAAGAAGGAGCAGCATTCATTTCACATACACTTGCCATAGGTGGGAAAAGCTAACTCCATATCCAGTTCGAATGGCCTCCGGCTCCCTAGCCGTATTCTCTCCTGTTAACCTCACAGCAGACGTACGCGAAACTATCGCGGGCCTAGGTGGGAATGTCAAATACATCGCAGCCTTAGACCTCGAGCATCATCTGCATCTGACATCATGGAAGGAAGCGTTCCCAGACGCTGAAATAATTGCCCCCGAAGGGCTATGGGAGAAGCGTCAATCCAACCCTGCGTTCAAGGACACGCCGTTCACACACATCTTCCGAAAGGAGAACCAGGGCCATCAGCGTATATCGGAAGATTTTGATACTGAATTTGAAACAGAATATGTATGCGGCCATCAGTCGCGGGAACTGGTGTTCCTGCATAAGCCGTCGCGGACCCTCATTGAGGGGGATCTGTTGTTTAACCTGCCAGCGCGAGAGCAGTATTCGAGGTCAGATGAGACTGCAACATCTGGGATCTGGACCAAGATTTTCCGCCCGCTTATGTCGGCGAACGCGCCGGCAACGTGGCAGAAGAGATTCGTGTGGTATATCTTGTCGAGACCGGATCGAAAAGCTTTCACCGAGTCGATGCGACGCATCGATAAATGGGATTTTAATCGGTTGATTCCGTGCCATGGGGATGTTATCGAGAGTGGTGCTAAGGGGGTATTTAGGACCGTTATGGAGTGGCATTTAGGCTCGTCCTGATTCTTGTCCGCTCTTCAGTCTGGGTTTTTCTTCTTCTTCTTCTTCTTCTTCTTCTTCTTCTTCTTCTTTTCCCCTTCCGTTCACATTTTCGTAATTATCACTTTCCTGGATAATTGCCATAATAATTATATATTGTATTTTTGGTTATGATTTCGGTGGTGATGATACCTTCAGGTTGCCACCCACCATCTGTTACGCGAAATTTAAGTAGCAAATAAAAATATCAATGTGCACTGTCTGCCGTAACTTGGGGATATTAGATTTACATACTCATGCCCCATTACCGGAATTTATTACGAAATAAAAGTTTCTCAAACGACTTCCCCCTAGACGGCCACGCCTGTAGGTCTATGGGACGGGGGCTGCCATTGATCCCATATCCCTGATTAACTTGCCATCGACAAACGACCTGATGCTACCCACGGATGTTCGAAGCAATGTTGTATAGGCGTGAAGCGATGCAAGGGAGTCGAGCTCCAACAGAATGTCGAGACTGCTCATTATCAGGTCCATCAGCCATTCTGGGCGCACGAGCAGGGTTTCGACGGTATTGTAGGGCCACATTCGGAGAGAATAGTGTCCCTCATTGTATTGCTTGAGCCAGGTGTGCATTTTCATCTTGGAAGGAGCGAGAATATCTCGCTCAATCGGTGATATGAAATTCAAATGCAACCTGTTGATCATCAAACTAAGTTTGGGATTGTTAATGAGTATTTGGGGATCCCTATGCTCTGCGAGAGGCCCACACTCAAGAAAGCGCTCCAAAAGATAGAAAAAGCAGCAGGTAATTGGCGGCGGTGACCTTTCACCAGGGGAAAACCTGTACCTTCGACCTTCCATAGTTGGGCTTGTCCCTGCAATCCGTATGGTAACGATCAGGTCTTGGATGGGATAGAAGGGGGGAGGCACAGTGATCCATGTGGGCCACAGCTCTGTCTCGTTTACCAGTAAGACATCGAGAATATGGGGGATAGGCTTTGGCGTGCGCTCCAGCCTTGATTTCATTATTTCCGCAAGTTGATGATTGACGAGGAGCAAAGATAGAGGGCCCGAGCGCCATGACTTATAATGCACTTCTTGTGTTTGGGAATACTTGACATATGAGGGGCCTAGGCGCCATGAAAGGCATTCAGTGGGGTCGCGTGGCCTTGAGACTCGGTCCGATGAGAGGACCGGCGGACGGACCAGAGGAGTGCCCTTATGTATCAGTGCCAGCTCAACAATCCGGTCCAGCAGCTCGCTAGGCAAGTCTAAGAGGGAGAGAGGCATTTGGTCGAATCTCCAGAAAGCTGTCGGTTCAGCTACAGCGTCGGAGGCCCTTTCGCCCCTTTCGCTTTCGGACGAGGGACAAATAACTTAGTATCAGCGGTACCTAAGGCGACGTAAAGTATTCGGTGTGCCAGGAGGACAAATTAAGTGAGCTAGCCAGGGACAGGTGAAAAACGATATTATCTGGGAAAATATTTCCATCTCCCCGACCCATTCTTGAATTTTATCAGAACGATCCCCGCATTTAACTATCGGGATTTGCCGAAGGGGACCCAATTCATCCTTTGAAAGCTCGGCTTCGTATTATTGGTGCAACCTCCCTTCAAACACTTCAGAATCCCTCGCGGCATCGAAGGAAAGAAACAAAAGAAACGAGCAGATTTCTGACGTCTGATTATTGCAGAGCTATGTGCAACCATTCCACACTTGCGAAGAAAGTTGTACGGGGTTGTATGGCTCCTTAATTGGGTTGTGCCGCTCAGGTTTTTGGGCTGGCATTTGGAACTGACGTGGACGTATTCCCCTTGTGATCCCTGCCAAGCACAAAAGTGGCGTAATTCGTCTTCTTCGTCTCCTGTGAAAGAAAGTAAGCCTAAAATAAAGGCATCATCACCACATGGCAGGAAGAAGGGAGAAACAAGAAGTCCATTCTGTCAGTGGCTCAAATATGGATTACCTGTGACGTCATATAATCCCTCGCTATTGTTCCTCCCATTTCAACTTGTATTTTCTTGCCGTCTTCCAGGTTTTTTTTTTTTTTTTTTTTTTTTTCCCTCTTTTCTCGAGAGGTGGAATTAAATTAATTAAATTAATTTGCCATCCGGCCTCTGTCGATGAGGTTATCCCATCTCCCTCGCTTAGTTAAGGTTTATAATGATAGGATGATTGAAGGACATTAGCCAATGGAACTACTTGGGGGAGCTTAGAAGTTCACGGCCTTGGCTTGCACTGGTGATGACAGCTTGATCATACCCCCACCAACTACTGCTTCGTGGTAATCCGGGAGATTTTTTTGAGTATTTACTAAAAGAATAAACAGCCCTGTGGTGTCTCTCTATGGCGAGAGGAGTGAAAGGATTCAAGAAGGGCAAGAAAGGTAGTCTTCCAAAAACAAAGTTTCAGTGCCAACGCAGCAAGCCCATCGTTGTTGCATCACCATGGCTGGATACCGGTTGGGAGGTACTAGGTATGCAGTCACACCAGATCATCTTCACCGCACTAGTCAAGCCGTTTCCCAGCAAGGATCGGTAGACTTGTGCCCCCTGGGGACCTATGAGAAAGTTGGGCAGAACGGAAGTCTTTGCAGCCAACCAATCACTTCACCTCCAGAGACAACGATGTCATAGCTACCACCAACCTAGGTACTAGGAGTATGGCCCTGCTTGGACTCGAGGAAATGATCACACTGGACTTCCCGCGTAAGGGGGAAATCGCTACAGAGGGCAACTTTAAAAAAAAATCAAAGAACTTTGGATTGCTGTAGATGGTCTAGCTAACAGGAAGCTTATAAGTATTTAAACCCGCTCAAGTCGCCTTTCCCTGTCACACTTTGCAGTCGATCGCTCGTCTTGCAGTTTCCCTGGTCAAGCTTCTATCGCCTCCATTACTCCCAGGCATTATTCCCACCAGGCTCGTCGCTGCTCTCCCTCAAGATTCTACCTCACGGACTCCGAATCAAGTAATCTACCCACCATGCCTGTTGTTTCACGCTTGTTTTCCGTCGTCCTCCGCGTAGCGGAGATCGCCTTTGGTGCGGTATGGCTCACACCCCGATTCAACCCAATTTATACCACGTACATGAGCAAGGAAAGACAAAAAGGGCTAACTTCATGTCAATTTGTAGGTCGTCGCGGGGATAATCGGTTACTTCCTCCACCAATTCGATGAGGCGGACTCTTGGCCTAAGGCCCGATGGATCTATACCGAAGTAGTTGCCGGAATATCCATCTTCTTGGGCGTGATATGGCTCATACCTTTCTCATCTGGTTTCTTCTCCTGGCCATGTATGTCAATCAGTTCTCTACCGTTCTATACTCTAGGTGGCTAACTTTTATTTGCAACTTGATGCAGTCGACGTCGTTATATCATTAGCCTGGTTTGCAGCTTTCGGTATTCTTGTCGATGCCATCCATGACCTTGGCTGCGGCAGTATTTGGCACTGGGGAGGTATCCTAAATGACTCAACTTGTGGCCGGTGGAAGGCTGCGGAGGCATTCAGTTTTCTCTCTGCGATTGTCTGGCTCGCGTCAGCTCTCCTGGTGGGTAATTCCTCGTTTTAAAAACATCTGATCTGTCCACTAATCGAAATAATCTAGGGGATCTGGTTTACATACCGTGTCCGGGGAACTACTACGGATAGACAGTAAGTATCCAGCATCGTCTTCACCTTGCCACAGCCCAGCGAGTTCTCACAACCAAGCTTAGTAGCCGCTATCGATCGCGCGTTTAAATTTTATATATCGACTAGGGTTAGTTTTCGGGGTCGCGAGCCAAATACTCCCCGCCCTGGTGGCAATATGGTTTGCGTACGCTATGAGAAATTTATATTCCCCAGTGTTGGCAATTCCTGGGTTGTGGAAAGCAACCCAATTTTAACACGCTCCTTCCATGACATATAAGCGCTGGAACTTTTTTAACAACCCACAGGATATTAACGCAGCAAACGATGTGATGAATTTATTAATATCGATACCCAATGTTCAAGATTGATGTGGACGTGAATCATGTTCGGCTTTCCTTTGAATACAAAGCATATTGAAACATACTTCCTTCATCGAGTCTTTTTTATAAAAGAAAACCTTATAACTCCCATAATTCGTTTAACTGCAGATATGTGTTTATTTCAGTTGTAGACCTAGAAAATCCTTACCAAGAGTTCTTGCGTTGTATACTTCGAAAAGGATCAAGATGACTAACGCACGTGGTGGGAACCAACAACCACCAACAACAGCCAACAAACAAACTTAGGTTTCTTCCCGCTGCAAAATAAAACCACTTCATCCATGGACAGGCAACGATGTCACAAGCAGGAACCAGGGGAAGGGTCAAGCTCCTCTTCCTTCGAAAAAATTCCCCGACAGCCGGACGAATACCCAATGAAAACTTATGATGAATCTAGTTGTACCCGATTCATAAGCCTTTCACGGCAGAGCTTCGACCCCACCCCAGCGGATGGTGAACAGAGCACGAGTGAGCCACTTCTGCCCACATCGACCTTCGATCACCGCCATGTGCGGGCGCCGGAGCATTTCTCATGCTCTATATCCGGCATCCTAGGCTGGGCCAAGGGCCCCTCTCCGCCGCGCAAGTATCATATCACGCCATGGCTAGCCCGTTGGCAAACTGCACCCAGCCACCTTATAGACCGTTACTTTCCCAACACAAAAATTAAACTATGTCTTCTCCTTGCTTGCCTGGGGCTTTGGGGCGTTGTATTTGTGTCCACAGTGCACTCGACCGTTGCTAGCCAGCAAATTCCCGGCCATGGGAGCCCCGTCAAGTTGTCATGTTGGAGTAGGCTTTGGTATGTATCGAAGCACCTTCAAATACCCTTCCCTACGATGGAGACCCGTAGACCGTAGGGTTAATGTGCTCAATAACTTAGGTCTAATGGGACGAACTGTGGACTTAATGGGGATTACTGTCGGCCCTTTGACGGGGAATCGTTTGCATTTCGTTGCCCCGCAGGTTGCGCTTCGTTCGAAGTCCTTGAGCCATACTTCATCGGCCCGCAAGAAATCAACTACAGGACCCTTGTCATCGGTGGTCCCAGCGATGGCCACGAGTTAGGTGTCTATCGGGGGGATTCCGCTATTTGTCAAGCAGCGATTCATGCTGGGCTTCTCGATGACCAGAAGGGCGGCTGTGGCGTTCTTCGTCGAACTGGTGAGTATGCAGATTTCCCAGCAAAGGAGAAAAACGGCATGTCAAGCATAGAATTTCCATCCTATTTTCCACTATCCTTCACATTTGATGCCGGTGAAAGTCCAGACGAAAACAACCTCCAGTGCCAAGATCTCCGCTGGCCTTTGTTCGCCTTTTCCGTGGTCGTATCAGCACTCCTGTCTCTGGTCATCACATCCCCGGCTGCATTCTTCGCTTCAGTCTTTTTCATCGTCTACTTTCAGGTTGCTCTATCATCCGACCCACCCCCCTCCCCCAACTACTACGAGGTAGTCTCGACCGCGCTGGGACGGTTCCTTCCTTGCGCCTTTGTTGGCTTCGCAATATACTACTTCTGCGTCCGACACACATTAAAGGATCTCGAAGCCCACTGGGACAAAACAGTTCTATGGCTGGGTCCTTGCTGGGTCGCAGCCCTTAACAAGGATACCTTCGACAAGATCCCAATTTCCCGCCTCACACCCCACGACATCCAACAGCAACCAGGGGCTATCCCAGCCTTGATAATCATCATTTTGGTTCTCTGCGCAGTCGTGGTCGGCCAAGTATTCGCATTCCGCAACGAGGGGAAACTACCTAAGATGCTAGTTGTATACGGGGTCCTGGTCTCCGGCGTGGTCGCTCTCTTGGTTGTGCCAAACATGAACCTCCGGATCCACCACTACATCCTCAGCCTCCTCTTTCTTCCAGGCACAACGGTGAGGACCAGACCCAGCCTACTCTACCAAGGCCTCCTCATGGGTCTCTTCATCAATGGGATCGCTCGCTGGGGGTTCGATAGCATCCTTCAGACATCAGCCGCGTTACTCGATGGCGCACAGCTCGGTAGTCTTCTTCCAGATGTCGGCGTACCAGATATTCCTTCCCCTCAGAAGATCTCTTTCAGTTTCCCGGACCTACCACAGGAAATGTATGGAATCAGTGTGCTTGTGAACGACGTGGAACGTTTTCATGATTTCAAGTCGGAGGCCGGCACCGTGGATGTGTTTAATTGGACTCGTGGTGTAGCAGACAAGCCTGAATACTTCCGGTTCGGATATATCAAGGAAAATGCACTTGGCGGGATCTGGTATGAAGACTTTACGAAACCCGCGACATGGGATGTGGATGGCAAATGGAATCAAACCAAATCCGACTGAAGCTCCCTTTCGGGCTCATTTCGGCCCCTGTATATAGAATATGCGTACTTATTTGTATATTACGTCCGTTAAGCAGCAAGCTAGATTACAAAATGTGCTCATACAAACATTTCTTCATATAACGCCAGTTAGGCCATTGTCATGCAAGAATTCCAGAATGCGTGAAATAATAAAGCAAAAGAAAAAGAGGCCAAACCCCCAACGCCGAAACTTGCTAAACCCTGGGAGAAGATGCTTAAAGTGCTAAGGATGTGAAGCGTTCGGAATTGATTTCCGCTAACGCTTTTTATGTTTAGAACATTTGACCTGTACGGTTTTTTGCTCGCCACCGTCACCGATGACCAAGGCTGTGAGTTTTCCGCCCTTCACGCAGCCAGAGTCGAGCCCTTTAGTGTACGGCTTGAGAGAAAGAGAGGTCTTTGCGTCGTGTCCGTAGATAACCGTTACTATACCTGAATCGCCATCTGGGGTGGTTTCCGTCTGGCTAGACGCTAAAATAGATTGGTGTTTATTGAATAGCTGTCAATGAAAGAAACATTAGCTCTGATGCCTTATAGGGGTGGCGTAACAATCTGCTCCCTAGGGCAAAGAAGGGAGGGAAAGAAGCCCGCGCCGCCCGTGGGGGAGGGGGGTTGGGCGGAGGAAAAGAAGTAAGAAACCTCACTTTTGCCCAATTCGTGCCTCTATGAGAAGGACTAGGCACATGGTTTTTTAAGTCAATGGTCCGCATATTCATCACGCTATAGGGATCCTGCTTTTCCAGTGGAACACCGGGAACCAGCCCGGCATGCACAACGACCACTTGGCCCATGTTTGCAATCTGCCCAACGTCCAGCACGATCGGACATGCATCGAGCCACTGCACCTGCTCGTCCGTTAGCTGACGCGCTAGCTGGTACTCTCGGGAGTCGTCGGCAGGTCCGTTGGCGAGTGAGTTCGAGGCTTTCATATCATGTCGAAGGAGGAGAATACGGTCTTCATGGTTCCCGCGCACACAGGACGCGGAATAATTTCGAGCGAGATCGACGACGCCCGGGCTATCGGGACCTTTGCTGATCATATCCCCGGTGAATATTAGATGATCGTGGGATTGGTCGAATGATACTTCTTCGAGTAATCGCTCCACTGGTTATCACTCCTGATTAGACTTGGATAATTCCGCTGGCGCGCGTAGACGAGAAATAAAGATAGAGGGGGAAACCTTACACTCCATCTTACAGCCATGCACATCCCCAATAACAACCAGCCGTCTCCGACTCGGCTTGTCGGCTTCCGGATATGTAGAGGGAGGGGATGACGCAGGCAACAATGACGGGTCTAGTGTTCGAAGCTGAACGATATCCTCAAAATCAGGCAGAGCATTCGAGCCAAACCATCCCCCAGCTCTGTGTTTGGTGTGCGGATCCAGCGATCGGAGAAGAGCCGCCTGTTCCTCCAGCCGGGAAGATATGACAAACCGCCATCCTATCCAACAGGAGATCAATAAGCCCAGGTAGACGAGAACGTACCGTCGGAACCGTGGAGCCGTAACGACCGACGAAACTATCTGCAGCCATCGCGGGGATTCGGTCTGATCCGAGGCGGAGGTGGGAAGGTGTGAGTATTTTGGGCTTGTCTGCCATTCGTTGCGCACAAAATCGATTAAAGGGCGAGTGAATTTGGGAACTCGGGAAGACGTGCGAGGGAAGGTGCCAGATCGGTATGGGCCTTCGTCAGGGAGGTCGGAGTAATCGAGGGTCTCGCGGTTGGTGGATGGCGCCACCATTGCGGTGGTGATGATCGCCAGGGGCTCTAGCCTAACAGAATAGCAGGTTGCGGGAGTTAATTGAAGCTTTGTCCATGAGAGTTGAGTTGGATTCGAAGGGCGTGAGAAAAAATAAATTTATCTGCCTAAAAAGCCAAAGAATAGGTAGATTGCATGAGAAGCAGCAGAAACCGTCCGCCCGGAGATGGGCAATGATACCTCTCTTAAAGCACCTGAACCGACATATCATGTAGCTCTGCCGCCAACGAGCCAAGTTACTTTGAGGCACCCTTTCGGAAACCAAACTCTTCAAGCTGGGTCGATAAAGAAAACTTATGCTTCCAGCTAATTTTCAAATATTTCTTTATCCTCCAATAAAATTTATGTTGATGAGGTCGATTCATTGTTTTGTAAAGTGTCTGATACTTACGTCATTTTATCACATGTTGGTCGATTTTTTACAGCTTTAGGAAAAATAACTTTTTTGTCTAATCTACAATATACATAGTCTCATTATCGGAATTGCTCGAAATACTTTACCTCTACCATACGTTCCTTCACCTTCTGAATGACTGTCTCGTCGTAAACTTCGTCTAGCTTCTTTCCAGCAAGGAGGATCTCTTTTTCATGGCGAGCAGCCTCTTCTTTGGTCATACAAACAAGATCCTGCAATTTGAAGGGGATATAGATCTGCCCTTGCTTCTCCCATTTGGGGTCTGGCTTGAAGCCTTGAGTGGGCCGTTGCCAGAGAACGAGCCCTATTCGGCTAGGAAGCCCACTGACGACACTCTTCCCTCGCCAAATCTCATCGACAAGATACCCGACATCGTCCCTGCTCAATGGCAGACGAAGACCAACAGGATGCTGTCCTACTTCTGCCTTGACCAACCGTTCGAGTGATACCAACAAAGACGCATGGATTGTGTCATAAAGCCTGTCCTTACCCTTGCCGCCCATGCTGTAGTCTAGTGGGTAACCTGAGATGTCACAGATAACATGGTTTGCCAAGACGTAACCAAATGTTGCAGGCATGGTTCCAAGAACTGGGAGAATTCGAGCCCGGAAATCCGGTAAAACCCCCAATTCATCCACCTGACCTTTAGCAAATTCTTCTTCCGCGAGTGGCAAGAGTGAAGCCTTTCCAGGACCAGGCTTTTCGGTGGAGAAGACTACTGGGATGCCGGAATGCACTCCTAATACTTTCAGCCTGCGTCGAGTACTGCGTGAGAGACGGTCATCCGTGCTGACGGAAATATCACCAATCATGACCCGTGTTGGGTCTGACTTGCACCCTGCACCCATAGACGAAATCACCGGGATTGAATGCGAGTGGCAGTAGTGCAGTAGTTCAACCTTGGACGTAATGTTGTCAATACAATCAAGAACATAGGTAGGCTTTTGTCCCTTATCGCTATCATTTAAAGACCATGGCTCCAACAGGGTATCAGCGACGGATCCCCCAAATAGCTCGTTGCGGCAATCAAACTTGGCCCATGGGACAATCTGCTCCAATCTCCTGCGAATACAATGTACCTTGGGCGTTCCCACGTCGGCTAGAGTGGCAACGGCGTGTCGGTTTAGAGACGACAGTGTGACTTGATCGAAATCGATTAGACGTATCTTAGATACACCGGATCGGGCGAGCGAAGAGACAGCATGTGATCCAACGCCTCCACATCCAATCACGATCACAAATGACGAACGAAGTTTCGCAAGGCCCTCGTCGGTGAGGAAAACACGGTTCCGCGCAAGCTGTTCAAGTATAAGTTCTAGAACAAAGCCAAGATCTCGTTAGTGAGATCTGCTCACAATGCATAATATTCCACCAAAAGTGTGTTTATTTACCATCATCATAATCGCCTTCCTGCGCTCTGCGTGCAAGGGCCGCGCTGCGTTCATCTTCTTTGCTCATGTGTGACCCGGCGGCCGCGGCACCAAAGTCTGTAAGCTTTTCACACACTTAGCAAAACGAAATATAATGGCTCCTAGTGATAGGCATTGATTACCTTCTCTGCATGATGCCTCTCGTTGATGTCAGGAATAGAAGCTTTGAGTTCCTTCACAGCTTCTTTTCTCTTTAATTTTTGGTAACTAAGAATGACGCCAGCAACAGCAGCTCCCGAAAGGACCGCTGTTGCAGCAAGCTGGGCCTGGTGAGAACTGCCGTTCCGCTGGATCCACGATGCCATATTTGTCCCAATTTACACGTCCTCTCCTTGCTACTTTCTCAGAAATTCCCGTTCAGAAGCTCTGGTCGCGTTCGTAGCTTGGATCAAATCGTACCTATGCTGCTCCGAATATTCTACAACATAGTCAAAATCTCGTGGGTCTTTAGTTGGCATAACGGTGTGCTTCTCAATTAAATAAGAAGGGAGAGACAAACTTACCCCGTCTGCAACAACGAAATTTCGAAAGCTAAACCGCAATAATGAACTCATCAGTCGCAGCTCCGCAAATCCCAAAAAGAGCAGTGACATATATGATCACGTGCGCGCCAATAATGCTCCACTCAGCAATCATCCATTGGGGTCGGGCGGAACTTGGAATTCCGTCGTCCCTCGTGTCTCAAAAACCACCAACCACTTGGTAAGCTCAACCCCATCGCATCCAGCTTGAATTCAATAGCCATATTTTGTCCGCAATTTTTTTTTTCACTGACTAAAATCCTCGCAGGTTTGAAATACAACCGATCCCGATGACGATACACCATCACATTGAGCTTCTCATGACACCTTTTTCTTGAACTCAATCGACGGTTCGGGCAATGGACATCATCCTTCGCGAGCGTTTGGGCAACCGAATGGAAGATGACATTGTATTAAAGTGTGGGTGATTGAGACCGAACAGAGATCTAAGGGACTGGCGAAAGCTATTGAATTATTTCCCCCTTCTTTATCCTCTCCGATTGCATAAGCAACCAAACACAGCCCTTTTAACTTTCCCCTTGATTACCATCTTCTAACATGATAGATTTTTGTATGTCATGCTCAGATAATTAGCGTCGATCGACACATGTACTCGATTTTTTCCATTCTCAAGCGGGTTATTTATTGGGGCTTGAACATCTGCCGCCCGTGTTTTGTTTATAAAACGATATCAATGAATGATGATTTGTGATATTTCGTCGGCTATCCCATCCATTACCTTTCCTTTTCTTTTTGGAGGAACTCAGTGTCAATTAAAAGCTCTGCCCGGTGACGAGTACATAGTACCAAAAGCCAAAGTTGTACGGTATCCGGCCTGGACGTGGGTACACACGTCTTCACACATGGTCTGGAAATCAATGAGAACCTGAGAGCTAATCTGAGGGCAATTCTAGAGCATTTTGTTTCTTTTTAAGCGTCGATAATTCGAGTTCTCCCCAAAATATGAGCTTCCCCCTCGCTTATCAGCGTCTAGGTGACGTCGCTGTCCTTGGTGTTGTTAGAGCCCAAGGCAAAACCCTTTACAGAAAAGGAGGACACATGTGCTAGATGATTGTTAATTCTAGCGCCATCCTTGGGATATAGGTATTATTCTGCTGTGGAACAATTCACTATATAGTGTGCAGTGAGTCGCTGCAACGTAGATCGAACATCAATGTGAAAAATGTTTCATTCCATGGCTGGCGATTGTGGTCATATCAGGTACAGTAGTATCAGAACTGGGGAAGTCCAGAGACCTTTCCAAGGTCGAGTGTCCCGGGCCCTCCAGAAAAATTTGCTTGGAAGGAACCGTACCGGGTGGGCTGGGGGAGGAGAGGGCTCCAATATCTTGGTCTCAATAATAATGGTTACACTGTCGTGAGCACTGTCAGGACCAGAGGATGTGGGCCACCATACAAACAAACCAAACAAAATCCAACCCCACGTGATCCGAGCCATGGATGATGAATGGCTTCAACACTTTACCCTGGACTCGCCAAAGAAGTAAATCTGCGGGAACGACTGATAAACAAGGAAACCAGCAATCTTGTCTGGGGGAACCTTTGATATGAAGACTTGTGATTGGGAAAGTCGTTGATATGAAACTGGAGATCCTTTCTGGGCAAACGGCAAAAGACCAGAATCTGAGCCATGGGAGGTTAAACTAATGCAATGTCTGTGCCAGGTTGGCCTCGAACTGTATGGGGGGGAACCATTTTCTTGCATCGCAATGGTACAAAAGAGGTACCCTTGATACAATTGGGCAAGCACAGTTGCACGGTGCCCTCCGGAGAGGTCACTGTACCTAGGCACCAAAGATAGTGACTGTACGGTTGGGGATGCAGATCGGTCGGTTGAAACTATGACGCGGCTTCACAGGGTCGCCGTGCATTTATCCAGACTCCAGGTTGATGGAGTCAGACACATTTCTACCCGCGTTCGCTCGGTCAAAGATCCACCACCAATAATCCTTGTTTTACGGGAGAGACTTGAATATTCTCGGATAGCAGCCAGGATACGAGCACCCTTGCAACTTGGCATCTTTTCCCTCCCGTTTTTTAGCGTATTCCAGACTCCACGATCAGTTGTGGGACTGTGTAACGTTCAGTTGAAGCGAGCCTCTTAACCTTCAAAAGACCATGGGAGATGACCGGAAGCGGCCACCTCGCTGATCAACCAGAAAGAGGAGATACCACCTCGGGCGGGATTTGATAACCTTCTTGTATTTTTGTGTACCACGCTTTTTTTTTTCTCGAGGAGGAAGGGGAGAAGCAAAAGATAGGGAAGGACCCTCACCCGATCCAAGGATCACCTTGGAACTTGGAAGCCCACATTATGATGAACTACGAGACCATGTTTCGATGGGGGCGATCATGTCCAAGTGCGGATTGACGAGAGGGCCGAGGAGGTGACAAGTTGCACTCCACCAGAAGAAAACACACAGCCGCAAGCTGAGGTTATATAAAAGGCTTTTTTTTAACCATCAGCCCCTGACAAGATTTTTTCTTTGTGTAAGCGTCGATGAGAGAATGGTACGCAGGATGCTTGCATCGTGAAACGATCCTCTCCCCTTGAGGCACAGCCCGCAAGAATACCATCGTTTCCATTTCTATTATTCTTGTTCACAGGGACGGGACTAAGATTGGCCCCCCCCGTATTGAGGCACAGCTCCCCCCTTATCAGCCCTTCCACGCGGAATCCGACGCCACCAAAAATCTGCCTGTCATTACGAGGCGACTCCACCACTGTCTCCGCGTACGCAATACTTTTCCTCTCCACAGTCCTTCCTTTTTTTCTTCTTCGACGAGCTTTAATCCCAATTTTTCTCTTCTTAATTTCTAAGTGCTGCAAGACGGCGTAGTTTCGAACAGTTGAACCTCTATTGCTGGCCAATTGACGCTTTTCTTTTTTTTTTTCCGATTCGGTTGTTTCGATCAATCTGACCTCATCGCACGCGCACCGCCTGGATTCCGGCTCAATCCAAACCCGCAGTCGTTCCTTTTCCTCAAAACATCTGTCATCGTCGATCTCTTTAAAGACAGACATGTTTGGCTGGCCAGATCTTCTCCGGTGGAACAAAATTTGACGATACCTACGGTTTTGCTGTCCACGAGAACTTAAACACCAGAACGGTAACCGATCGCCGATCGTGGAGCCTGCGGAGCTGGTACATGTGAAGAACGTGTACCCTTCCAGAATTCTTCGAGCCATTCAACAGCAATGCTCACTTTCAGAAAGGCGGTCATTGCCGCCGTTGTTTTAATATCTTTTATCTTCCTCCTACGGTCCGCCCACTCCTCTTCTACCTCCCAGGTTGCTTCTTCCCCCAAGACAGATGTCCACAGTGACCCCCCAAAGGAGCAACAATCCAGCCCCGAAGTATTCGCTACACCACAGAAGCAGGAGCCACTGAAACCTTCGCCCATCGCGCCCTTACGCGATCGCCTACGTTACCGCTTCCAGTACAACCTGGAAACGAAGTTCCCCGCCTACATTTGGCAGACATGGAAGTATACACCCTCGTCGCTGTGGTTTGGGGAAGCGTTACGCGGCCCAGAGGCTAGCTGGACTGAGCTACATCCCGGTTTTGTCCATCAAGTGATTCCCGACGACACTCAACATCATCTGGTTAAATACCTCTACGGCTCCGTCCCCGAGGTATTCGAAGCTTTCGATTCCCTTCCTCTCCCTGTACTCAAGGCCGACTTTTTCAGATACCTGGTCCTCCTTGCACGCGGCGGAATCTACAGCGACATTGACACAACGGCATTGCAACCAGCCTCTGACTGGCTACCATCCGACCTAGAACTCTCAACCGTCGGGTTCGTGGTTGGAATCGAAGCCGATCCCGATCGGCCCGATTGGGCCGACTGGTATTCTCGCAGGATTCAGTTCTGCCAGTGGACCATCCAGTCCAAGCCAGGGCACCCAATACTCGTCGACATTGTAGCGTCCATTACAGAAGAGACGTTACGTATGAAGAAAGCGGGCATCCTTAAAAAAGGTAAAATGGATAAGACTATTGTTGAGTTCACTGGCCCCGCAGCTTGGACGGACGCTATTTTCCGATACTTCAACGATCCGGAATATTTTAACATTGAACCGGGCTCGACCCGTAACGTGACCTATGAAGATTTCACCAACCAGGTTGACTGGAGGAAAGTCGGTGATGTCGTGGTTCTGCCCATTACCAGTTTTAGCCCAGGTGTTCAGCAGATGGGAGCTCAGGATATTGATGATCCAATGGCATTCGTCAAACATGACTTTGGAGGTGATTACCCGTTTTCTATCCACCGCGCTTTGGACCAAAACTCACATATTTTCGCTCACTAGGAACATGGAAAACTGATTCAACGCTATAATAGCTCTATACGACTCTTCAACGCTTATAACGAACCATACAATTCAAATCAACTCCTAGACAAAGGATCAGTCCGCACATCCGCATTTTTTGCGATTATCTAGCTATTTCACTCACACGAAGGCCTATTTCGCCATCGATATGGCACTGTCTAGTCAAAAACGAACATCAAAGAGTCATGAGGCTTTGTGGTTCGACATACCGAAACATATTACTCAGGATCGCACGCTGGATGCGATTTCCCACCAATATCCATTCTCGAAACTGCCGAAATGTTACCAGCCTTTCAGACTCCTTGTAGTGGATTTTCTTCAGCGAATCTCCTTAGTCAAAGATCCAGATCTGGCTTTTGGTGGGCCTAGTTAGCCATCATGAGATGATGGTTAAAGGAAGGTGTTGGTCTGGCTACTCTGATAGGAGCCAACGCCTATAAATTAGGCACAAGTGACATTGCTGCCTGTCTGGTCATGCACCTTGTATTCCCTTTCACCCTTATCTCGCTTAACACATGTATATATACTTCCTTCGCTTCTCACATGTCATATCTATTGCTAGAAGTTATCACCAAAATTTTTTATTCTTATGAACTACTTCGATTCTACATATAAATAGTAGGAAAAATTCCAGCAGTGAAAAATTAACAAGCCATTGGATTCATTCAACATACACCCCCCACGAGAGAGAAACAATTTGAAATATATAAAAAAGAAGGGAAACACAATCCACGAGATCTTAATATATGTATCCACATGAAACACTCTTCACGCTCTCCATATGCGAGTGAAGTGCAAAGTATCCAGTCAAAATAGCTTTAATATATTCTGGGTATAGCCAGGTTGGCGCAAAAGGTAAGAGCTCAGAAATAGACAAATGCCAGCACTTGAGAAGGGAATCAGTCATAGAGAAACAAGAACAGAGAAGTGAGGTATGCAGCCAGAATGAGATAATAGAACAAGGATAAGAGAAAAAAAAAACCTCATCATCACAGCCACCATGCTTCGTGAATCGTAGATGTTGTGTTGAAAGGAACGCTTGTAAATCTCCGGAATGCCCCGTATCAATTATATCCAAACGAAAAAGACACAAGGCAAGGAGGAAAGGGTGCAATAGAGGGGTTAGGGAGCGAAAATAATATTCTTGCCCCGTATACTAGATAAAACTTCCCTGCTAGACGAAAGAGAATAATGAGGCTTCATTATATTTTTCCTGCTTCCAAAGTGGGACGAGTAGTTGGCCATCAAGGCTTGCGGTGTAAGAAACAATGCGCGTATTGATCAGATAGGCTGTAAGCCAGAAAGGGACGTATTTACGGTCGCTGTGTGTGATATAGAAGACGGAATCTGGGCGTGTTGAACCCGAAGATCCATCCTTCCGTTGGATTGGGAGTGAGTCGTGTTGTCTTCGGAGGAAGCTACTCGGCACGACGTAGTCACCAAGATAATCTTTTGGTTTGTTCGTTTCTGCTCAATTGCCTAGTTTGGGAACCGGTTGAAGTAGTCCATACTAGAAATCGTTGAATAGGGCTTCGTATTTAGCCTTCATATCGTCGGTATAGAGATTTTGACCCTTTGGGTCCGGATCCGGGTATTCCTCAAAATTTCCTGTGTCTGCCGGGTGGTCCACTCGAGGGATTATGGGACCCTTGACGCGGCGGTAGTACAGATCGTCCCAATTGATATCGCTGAAGAACGGGTGGGACTTGACGCGCGCTGAGCCACCGGATATGTGGCCCAAACGCTCGGATGGGTTAGTTTTACAAAGTAAAGATATAATGTTCTGGGCGGCTGGCGACATGGTCTGTGGGAACCGCAGGCGACCCTCGACGATTTGTTCATATATGCGCATTGGATTTTGATCCCAAAATGGCGGTTGGCCTACTAGAAATTCGTAGATAAGAATACCGAGGGCCCACCAGTCCACTGCGAGACCATGGCCGCTGTTATGGATGACCTCAGGCGCAAGGTACTCCGGGGTACCACACAGCGTATACGTTTCACGGTCGCCAACTTGTTTTGCGAACCCGAAATCGACCAATTTAATATGCCCATCCGCATCTAAAAGAATGTTTTCGGGTTTCAGGTCACGATAAACAACGCCTTCAACGTCGTGCAGGTACTCGATTGTCATTGTTATTTCGGCGGCATAAAATCTTGATGTATTTTCATTAAATCGTCGCGCACGGCGCAGGTAGCTGAAAATTTCACCTCCGGGACAGTAGTCAAGCTATAAAAATGTTAACTTATCAAGGCCACGAAGAAGTAGGTGAGGTTGATAGCATCCCCAAGCCATTAAAAAAAGGCAAGGACAGAAAGAGCAAAGAAAATAAAGCCCATACCAGCATATACAAGCTTTGCTCATCGGTAAAGGAAGTAATCAATGTGGTGATAAACGGATGACCGGAAACATCTGACAATGTTCTTCGTTCATTGCGAACATGCTCAACTTGCTTAAGCTTAATCACTATTCAAACGGCAAGAAGTATTAGTGAGCTAGAAGGGTAAAAAAATCCACTAAGCCATCTAGATCGATCCTCACCATCAGCCTTTCGTAATATCTTCAGCGCATAAACTCGATCCGGCTTTACTTTCTCATCCTTTAATCTCACCAACCAGACGCGGGCGAAGGTACCTAAAGAAACAAGAAAAATTAGCACCATCAAAGATTTGACAAGGGTGCGCAACGTGATTAAAATGATTTTCACTAACCAGTGCCGAGGGTTTTCAATAGTACGAAATCCTTCACGCTTAGGTGGCGGGCTGACATCCCCAAATGCTTGTCTTCTGGCCGCTCGGCGATAACGAACGGGTTAAATCGTCGTTGCGTCGGCGGTCGAACGGAGGCGATCATCTTCTTCTCGTTTTCATGGAGATCATCTGGAGTTAGGCCTGCTAAACTTGTAGTAGCCGATGAGTTTTGCATCTCATTAGGCGTCGTGGGGTCGACCGTTCCTGAAGCCATTGGGATGGCTCGCGCTCATGTCTCGAGGACAATGGCGGCGGGGATGAGTGGAGCGGGGAGAGGGGGGGGAGGCGTAGGAATATGGCAATTGAACGGATATCAAGCCCCTACGGATGAGGAGCAGTAGCGATAGAGACAGGAACAAACATGGATAAAATGCGATCGTGGCCGTGGGGGCGACAAAAAGAGGGTACCGCAGGGCCGAAAGAGCTTTTTGGTGAGGTTGATACAGAGATTCGAAAGTCATGGCGGCGCTACGGGAGGCTCTGACGTTACCGGCTGGCGGGGCAGGCCATCAAAACCACAGCATACCGGACGATCCCCGATAATTTCCTTGAATTGCCGCCAGTTACAATAGAGCAGGTTACTTTGGAACCTGTTGCTGGCGATCAGGTAGTATAAAAGTGTAGAATAAAAAATATATAAATCACGGGCTTTTACCCGATGGCTTTGCTTGTCCGAACACATGAACTAGTACAGGAAGCCCAACTCCGGAACAAGAGAAGCGACCAAACATTTCAAAGCGATTGCACTGAATGAAATTTTAGTATGGAGTTTGGGGCATTGACGCAGGCAGTATTTCCCTAACACCGGCGCCAGCGGGCCTATCGTCCTGGTCATGGAATCTATACAGAAGGATGGAACAAAAACGGGTGCTGATGAAGCAGGTAAAATAGAGTTGCCAATCAAGGGGAATCCTAATGCAACAAGTAAACAATGTTCAACCAGAGCTCTTCGAATTAAGAATCAGACCGACAATCAACCTGAGATAGTTAGTACAGAAACAATGTCCACACAACAATATGTATCATCATACCCATAGAGACCAAGAACTTCACCAAAAATTAAGATGAGAATCATTCCAACATAAACCCTAGATTGCTGCATATATGCGCGCACTCCCTTAATTTGCCGTCAGTATCGAGACGATAGTATAGCCATCCAAGGAAGACTTACCGCATCTCCGACAATTCCAATTGTATACCCAGCGGCCAGACCAGCTAGACCGACTGAAAGTCCCGAAGCCAGATGCATGAAAGCCCTTCTCATATAATCAGAAATTTCTTGGATAGGACCAATAATAAAGCGTAGAAGTGGGAGCGTACGTGAATAGCGGTAGGTGTTTCGTTGGGGGGGGATTCATATCTTGAGATATGAGCACGGCGATAACGAGTCCGTAGACTGCGATGATACCCGACATGACGACGGGGATCAAAGACTATCGTTGTCGGTTAGTATCTGACGTTTTTAGCCGCACCGGAGAGGGCCACGGGGAGTCCTTTTATCTTGCCTTCATGATTAAATCCGGTCTAAACGTTCCCACACCGGCGATGCCAATTCCAGACTTGGCCGTTCCGTACGCCGCTCCCATGGCTAGAACAAGTAGGCATTAACCATTATATATACCAACTAGACGCATTAAAGGATCAGTAGTAGACATACATCCGAAGATCATCTTTCGGTGAGTTTGTTAGTGTACACGACTACTGCAGAATCAGGAGGGTTAGAAGTCACTCACAGCTGAAGCAATTCCTGCCTAGAATGAAGTTAGTCACAGCCGCGCCGCACATTATTTTTCTTATTTCGGTCAAGATAAATAATTTATTAGGTGGTGGCTTACAAAAGACAGGAAGGGAGCGAACTTTGGTGTGTACTCGCTGTCCGCCATGATGAGCTGTTCTTAGGGGGAGGGGATGGAAAAGGGAATGGGAATAACGAAGTATATCGAGGGAAATAAATCCTCCAGGAGCAAGAAACGGCCCTATAGCAAAGAATTCCAAATAAAAATGGAGGAAAGATGCGGGCTTGAAAGGCTCAGTTGGGAGAGCTGGATCCGTAGTAACTTGTGAAGCTAGTCTGGCGATGTCGAAAAGGGCGCGTGCGGGCCACCGTACCGCCACAGCCACGGCAGCCACTCGTGGCCCATCTGGGTTAAGCCTGACATGTGCCTGTTCAACCCAACAACTTGAATTTGACCCCCGTGCTTTTCCTCCAACGGACGGCCCAGCATTCACCACCACCACCACTGCTGCCATCACTGCACCTATTCCCTCGTCTACTTCACCACTCTCGCCTAAAAGCACACCATTCCTGTCTGGCCGGCTCCTTTGGCTCCAGGCACGGCCTCTTGATCGATCGATCTACCTCGAAGGAAAAGGATGCTGAGGTTATGAACGGCAAGGGCACTGGTTTGCCATTGCGCTCAAAGACTCCTGGCGCACTTCGATCGTTACCACACACCACGCGGTGTCGACATACCCCATATCGAGGCATGAAATACTGAAGGATCTTTTGTGTCTTAATTTTTTTTTTTTTCTCTCTACCTTCCTAGCAATTTTATTTCTTGTTCTTTTTTCCCCCTCGCCTCTAGGCTTTTTCTTTTCTGTTCTTCATTCCCCTTTCATTCGCCTATAAATTTCCCCCTCCTCCCGTTTCTCCTATCTCCACGATTTCGAACGATCATCCTGCGACGTCTCTGCACGCTCTTTACGACCGGATCCGATACCCCCTCCTTCCTCGGAACTCGAACTACGAATTAAATCCCTATTGTCGTTCCTCCTCATTTTCCCGCTCTATCCGGAAAAAATAAATAAAGAGAACACTTGTAATTTAGAAAGGAAGAGATCACAAACAGATGGCTGATTTAGGGGGCCAACAGGGCCGGAACTACCGGCCTTATGGGGGGCACCCATCCTCCTTCCAGCGTGACGCTGCATTCTCTGAGATCTTTGGCGGAGCACCCCCACCGGGGCGTTCCCAAACCATGACTTCCCAGACTCCCCAGTTTTCTCAGGATCGGGCCCATACGATGTCATCGCATGTACCCCATCCCCAGATGCAAAGAGGCCCGCCTCCACCACCTCGCCAGATGCAGAATGGATATGCGCCCCCTCCCCCGAATGGATACTATCAAGCATACCCTGGGGGCACCACGGCCTCCCAACAACCTCCTCAAAGCGCCCCCCGGCCATACCCTGGACGCTTCGCTTATCCTCAGCCTCAACGCTTGGACTCAAGGCCCAATCCAGGGCCGCAGTATCCGGATGCAAAAGGGTACGGCCGGCCAGTACCCCACCCCGCATTGAATTCAGACGCCTACAGATCGAGATCAATGGCGAGGATGGGAGGGCCCCCGATGTATCAGCCCCCACCTAGCAGTTTCAATCACACCTCTGCTACCGCTTTCCGCCAGCAGCCTTATAACCCAGGATCTCCAATGACAGCCCAAGGGCGTGTGGTTCCGGAAAGACATGGAAATGAGCGTGCCATGTCCCTGACTTCATACTCCGTAGATAGGGAGCCCACCCACACCACAAGCACGGGACGAGTGATTCCAAATAGGAGACAGCCATCCGGCCCCAGCCAACCGCCCATTACCCATCATGAGACCGAGCCAATATTAACTCAGACCTTCAACGGAAAGCAACGGCCACCGAGTGATGGCTCGACAAACTCACGCTCTATGTCTATGGCATCTACCGTTGTGACGGACCGAAGCATGAGCATGCAGAGCCAACTTACTCATAAGCCGAGCACCGCGACGCAAACAACCCTTGTTTCCAGCAATTCTCGTAGGAGCAAGGTACCGCTGGTATACCCAGCTTTGCTTTCCCGGGTTTCGGATCTCTTCCGTGAAAGAATTACGCTCGCTGAACGGCAAAAGAACGGACTGTCATACCAGAATGCATTTTCGGGTGCCGACGCAGTGGATCTCATTGCCGCCATCATTAAGACCACTGATCGGAACCTAGCCCTTTTACTCGGACGTGCCCTGGATGCCCAAAAGTTTTTCCACGATGTGACGTATGACCACCGTCTTCGAGATGCCCCTGGAGAGATCTACCAATTCAAGGAAACAATGGGTGAGGAGACGCCCAGCTCCGAGGTTAACGGAGTTTTTACACTCTTGACAGAATGCTACTCCCCAACTTGCACTCGCGATAGTCTCTGCTACTCGATTGCTTGTCCTAGGAGACTGGAGCAGCAGGCAAGATTAAACCTCAAGCCACAGCCCGGATTGCGAACATCCCCCTCGAAAGGAAGCTTGCACGGGGATGATGATGCTGACGATAACCAAAAATTATGGATCAACATGGTACCCAAGGAGGTCTCCGACAGCGTCGATGATAAGGAAAAGAAACGGCAGGAAATTATCTTCGAGATCATGTACACAGAGCGTGACTTTGTCAAAGATTTGGAATATCTGCGAGATTTCTGGATGCGGCCTTTACGTTCTACCAACAACACAAACCTTTCCCCCATCCCGGAACATCGGCGTGAGAAGTTTATTCGGACGGTGTTCGGAAATTGTTTGGACGTCCTGAAAGTCAACAGCGGCCTATCAGAAGCACTGAATGCTAGACAAAAGGAGAGCCATGTTGTAAGAACGATTGGCGATATATTCCTTCAACACGTGCCACGTTTCGATCCCTTTATCAAATACGGTGCGAACCAGCTTTACGGCCGATACGAATTCGAGAAGGAGAAGTCATCCAACCCGAGTTTTGCGAGATTCGTCGAGGAGACTGAGCGTCTCAAGGAATCTCGGAAGCTTGAGCTGAATGGATATCTAACTAAACCAACCACTCGTCTAGCAAGATACCCGCTTCTTTTGGAATCAGTCCTAAAAAGTACCCGCGATGACAGCCCAGATAAAGAAGATATTCCTAAGGCTGTTCAGATTATCAAGGATTTCTTATCGCGAGTAAATGCTGAGAGTGGAAGGGCTGAGAACCACTTCAACCTCGTACAGCTCAATGCCGCTCTAAAATTTGCTCCGGGTGACTATGTTGATCTCAAGCTTACAGAAGAGAATCGGCAGATGTTAACCAAAATGGCTTTTAAGAAAACCCCTGCGGACAGTTCCGAGGTTACCGCGTATCTCTTCGATCATGCTGTTTTGCTTGTCAGAATTAAAGTTGTGAACAAACGCGAAGAATATCGAGTTTATAGGAAGCCAATCCCCCTTGAACTCTTGGTCATTCCACAAATGGATGAAGTGATTCCGAGGGTTGGGATTGCTAAAAGACCGTCATCCAGCTTGCTCAACAATAAATCTCTTCCGACCCCTCCCCCCGCCAAAGACGGCCCCCTCCCTATCACTTTCAGGCATCTTGGTAAAGGCGGATATGAGCTGACATTGTACGGTGCAAACCCAACTCAGCGACGAAAATTTATGGAATTGGTGGATGAGCAACAAAGGAAGCTCAGGGAGCGAAATAGCAATTTCTACAACAAAACTATTCTCTGCGAGAATTTCTTCAATGCAATAAATAGGGTTAACTGCCTTGTTCCAATCGGTAAGTTATCCGCCAATATCGCTTTATTAATGAAAGATTCTAATTGGCCATTTTTCTATAGATGGTGGCAGGAAACTAGTTTACGGTACGGATAGCGGTATATACATTTCAGACCGTTGGCCAAAGGACAAGTCTGCAAAACCGAGACGAGTCCTCGATGCCAGCCAGGTTACCCAGATTGACACATTAGAGGAGTATCAGCTATTATTGGTTTTGGCGAACAAAACCTTGTCCTCGTACCCTATGGAAGCTCTTGAAATTGGTGAAGGCCAGAACTCTTTAGCCAAGCGACCCAGAAAGATTCAAGGTCATGCGAACTTTTTCAAGTCCGGCATTGCACTCGGTCGTCACTTGGTTTGCTCCGTCAAAACTTCCACAATGTCAACCACCATCAAGGTTTATGAGCCGATAGATAACCTAGGAAAGGGTAAGAAGAAGTCAACAGTAAGCAAGATGTTCCAAAGTGGTCAAGATACCCTAAAATCCTTTAAGGTTCGTGCATTTGCCCTATTGCAGATTTACCGGCCACAATTATCTAACTACACGAACAGGAATACTCTATCCCTGCGGAATCATCGTCTATTCATTATCTTCGCTCGACCCTTTGCGTCGGCTGTGCTCGCGGTTTTGAAGTCGTCAGCCTTGAAACTACAGACACCCAATCCCTTCTAGACCAAGCCGATACCTCTCTCGACTTTGTCGCCCGCAAAGAAAACGTCAAGCCTATCCATATTGAACGGATGAATGGGGAGTTCCTTCTAAATTACAGTGATTTTTCATTCTTTGTCAACCGCAATGGGTGGCGAGCACGCCCAGACTGGAAAATCTCATGGGAGGGTAACCCCAATGCCTTTGCACTTTCGTATCCTTATATTCTTGCTTTTGAGCCGAACTTTATAGAGATCAGGCACATTGAAACGAGTGAACTGATCCATATTATGACTGGGAAAAATATTCGCATGCTACACTCCTCTACCCGAGAGGTAAGTTCACCAAAGAATCGAGTTAGTTTTTTGTTTTGCCTTTCGCTAACATAACTAGATACTCTATGCCTACGAAGATGATAATGGCGAAGACGTTGTAGCTAGCTTGGATTTCTGGAACAAGCCGCCGCAGCATTAGGCATAACCAACCAGAATGGATGTGAAATAGCTCTTGTTCTTTGAATCTACTTTTGACCGCTTTTAGATCCACCTTTTTCTTGATTTGTTTTTGTTTTCGAAGAGGCATTTCAATTGTGTTTGTCAATGCAATTATGCTGGTTTTGCTCCCTTCCCCCTCTTTCTCCAACCACATTCTATGAGCTGTGTTGAAAGATCTCATCTTCTTTAATATCTCATTGTTGTTGATTTGATATCTCCAGGTCGACGTTGTTCTGCAGGTGACCATTTTCCCGCTGTGTACAATGAAGCGCAAATACCACATGTTCTTTTTTCCTCCTCTCTATTATCTTGTCTGGCCATTTTTCCTACCCATGTTCCATTTCTTGTTTGTTTCATTTCCTTTTTTTTTTTTTTTTTTCATTTCCGCCCTATAATTATTCTTTGTCTAGGTTGCCATATTGCAACCTTGTATTACGTCTTGTCTTATTTTATTCCCAAGTGCTACACCACCCATGGCAATTTACTCAACTGCAGGGGAAGCTGGCACTGACCCAATTTAAAGCCGAAATCAAAAGACTTTGATCTTTAATATTCCGATATCTACCTCAAGGAAGTGGATGGAGGTGGCCAATGAATAACCCTACAAGGGGGAAAGTATCATATAGCATTTAGTAAGTCCGTGGCCGTCCTTTAGTCCTCCATGCAACAGCAAAAACAATAGGCAAATAGGAAGTTCGCACTACTTAATGAGCGGGGAAATACTAGTTTTGAATAAATCTACAGATTGGGTGGCGTACTGAAACGAAACGGGGTAAACATTGATAAATTTGGTGTACCATGAGAACTTCCGAAAAAGAAAATAGAAAGAACAAAATATATACCAGTAGAACATGGGTACAGATACTTTTCTTCCTCACATACTACTATTCAACTAGAAGACAGAATAATAGAAGAGATAAGACATAAGCCACAAGAGCACACAAAATAAGAAATGACAAAAGAGGGAATCTTGCTGCGCTGCTGAGATTGGAGACAGGTGTCATTGATAAAAAGGAGGAAAAGCAAATCGGGGTAAAAAAACAAGGAGTTTATGCAGGTGTTCCAGCGACAACTGTCAACGATTAAAAAGATGCTATCTCTGACCCTGGGCGTCGCAACACGGGCATAGGGAAAACAAGAAAAAAAATCTTCAGCCGAATTAAAGAAGACATGAAAGAAGTCAAGAAAAAGAGATTGAGAGAGAAAGTGGAAAGCTGCGCCAGATCCCATCAATTCTTGTCTGAGTCCCCCAGTACGTGGTGCCAGTCATTGAAAGAAACGGAATGTTGCATTTGTCCTTCCCTCCCTTTCAAACGAAAGCTATTAACGTGAATAAACAGTCCACTAATATTATCCCCAATAGACAGTAACAACTGCTGCGCGATGAATTCCATTACATCGACACAGACAGTGTCAACACGCCATATCGTCTCCTCCGGGAGACAAGTCTTTGGCAAGATTCATCTAGGCATCCCCGTTGGCAGCCTCTTGCGCGCTCTGTTCGCGGGCCATCCGGGCCTCGATTTCCCTCAGCTGGCTTTCACGAGCCAACAGTTCCTGGCGCTTCTCAGCAATTTCGCGCTGCACCTTAAGTTCGATCTCGCGGAGCTTCTCTTCTTCACGGCGAAGCTGTTCCTCCTTCAGGCGAACCGATTGAGATGCTAGGTCTTCTGGGTTCATAGATGAATCACCTCCCCTGTTAATTTGTTAGCATAGTAATAAATCAAGCTGCTATCATGACGATTTGGAAATAAATAAATTGCACGTACGAAGCAGCACCGTCAACGCTCTTGCTAAGCTTCTCGGTACGGTAGTTTTCATAAAGGAAGTCGTGGGTAATCTCCTTCAAATCTGCAAGATGGCTGTGGAGAAGGGCGCTTCGGATAGCCAAAAAATCGGAGTGGCGTGGGTTTTCGACTTCGACGACACCCCAAGGGTACTGCCTGGCTCGTACCTTGCGACCATCAATCTCCACAAATTCATCGGAGCCAACAATGGCGAAAGGCATCAGCCCACGAAGCTCTGCATTCTCTTCCACGGTATCCTCGTCATCCTCTTCAATATCGTAGGGGAAGTTGTAAACAGGGATGCGGTAGTGCTCAATATCCTCCATAATCAGTTTCTTCGACTCAGCAAGTTCGGCCGGGGTGAGAGAGTCGGCCTTTCCGATAACAGGGATGACATTGACCCGGGGGGAAAGGCGTTTCATCAATTCGATGTCTAGCTCGCGGAGACCATGGCCAGTCGGTGTGATGAAGTACAGGAGGACATGGACACGGTTATCCCTGAAACGGGGGTTTCGCTTAATTCGAGATTCCTCTGCAAGAATATCATCGTATTGGCGCTCAAGGTATCCGACAATCTCACCAAAGCTATAGGATTGTTAGTTCGGCCCCCGTCAAAAGTTGGTGGTAATGACCACATGCCTTGCTTCATTGTCAATCTGGTCACCGAAACCCGGGGTATCAACGATGGTGAGGGAGATTCGGGTGCCTTCGTCGTCCAATTCGAGCTCTAAATCGACGTTAATGACAGATTGCCCACTCGACTCGATGGGCCGGCGTCCAGAGCATGCATACCAACTGTGACTGGCTTGATACGGACACCTTCCTCAATGTGAGCGTTCGCGGGATCGTCTGAATCCTTGCCCTGCAGGACCTGCTTTCCGCAGAGGGTATTGACGAAAGTCGTGCGTCCTATTGGAAGATAGATCCGGTCAACTCAAGAACAGGAAACTGCCGGATAACCCAATACATACCGGTTCCGCTGGCACCACAAACCATCAAACAGAACTGGATACCCTTCTTGACATTTTTCTTGCGACGGAGCTTAATCTAGCAGGAAGGACAGCAGGCATTAGTTTAAGGAAAATCCAGGTAGAGCGAATTGAGGGCCGAATTGTTGTAAACACGGGCCTTGTGGTTCAAAAACAATTCAATTGGGAAAATGGGGTTGGTTGGGAAGGAGGGGGAAGTGGATCGTTTTTCGAGGCGTGAAGCCAGAAAGGGGAAGTTCACATACCGCGTTGAAGGCGGACGACATGGTGGGCTAAGAAAGGAGAGAGGGTAGGAAAGAAGGAAAGTCGAAGGAATTAGATGGAATTGAAGGAGATGAGGTCGGATAGCGAGTGAAAGAGGCCAAGATGGAGGAGGTGTAGAGCTAAAGAAAGGAATGAGGGATAGGGAGGAGGACGGATGGCTGCTCTCCTGAGGTCGAGTGAACAAGCAAAGAGAGCAGGAGACTGAGAGAAGCCCGTTAGGTACTTACTTGGCAGTTAGGGGGAAAGTGAAGGGACCAGTTTTGGGTTAGTTTGTTTAGCTGCTGTATGCTACTGTATGGCCACCCATAACTCTGCCCCGAGGAGCTGTACCACCCAGTATCGTATTTACCCTCCTGGTACGGCGGCGCTTCAATTGTTCCATCAGTTCCTGTTGCTCCTCCCCCTTTCCCACCACAGCTTCCCAGCTCTTATTCTGGTGACGCCAATCAGACTGTTCCCTGCTTCTCCAGATCGAAACAAAGTTCGTAATATTGGCTGGTACAGCAGTAAGATTAGGTACACTACGAATCATGAATGCGCCTGTCATGCATTAGAAAGCCTTCACTGATGATTCTACCTACAAGTACTCACATATCCTTTTCATTTGGTAAGGCAGTTCAAACACTTATATCCATAGTCGTTCCTAGGTCCCTTCCCAAGCTACTCGAGGGAGTTAGTACTTGCTCAACTACAATGTCTACTAATTTTCTCTTTAAGGATCCCTAAAGGAGCAGCACCTTACTTGGTGCTACATTCGGGTGATACTGGGGGTTTGCCATCTCAATGATGAATAAAAAGGTACCTGGCAAATAACCATATTAGGATTTACTACCTATCTAACCCTGAGGCTTTGGGATCAACAATTATTGTCTCCGTGCTGGGTAATTTTACTCTTCAATGGTTATCAAGGAAACTTATGAATACCACTTGGGGCTATTTATTTATTTTTTACTACTTTTTGAAAATTTTTATTCTTTAGTTCTCTACTACTTACTCTGAAGTCTGAACGGCTCTCTGGGGTACGGATCTAAATGATGCGGTATTCTGGAACCCTATTCCAGGTTCCCCCAGTCTCCAGAGTGTGTATTTTTCTTTCTTTCATGCAGTTTGACTGTGATTCGGCGTTTTGCTCCTTTCAGGGGTTGATAGTGGATTTTGGGGGGTAAGGGAGCCAAAGAAATGGAAGCGTTCCCTGGGCCGTTGCGGGCCGCGATGGTATTGGATACGTCGCTATTTACCATTGTCAAGCGGTGTCCCTGCATGCATTATGTAAAGATCTAGGCTTGAAGTTTAGTTACGGCAACCATATCCAGATCTACAACTATAACCATCCTGAGATAAGAAAAAAGGAGCCTAAGGTGGATTAATAAATCAACAAAAGCTCTTCATCGTGTGTGAGGATGAGATTGAAGAAATCCAGGGGTCGCATATATCTCCACCAAAACCTCGGGGTACAATCCCGGTCATGTGACAGGATTATAGAAGGTTATTTTTGCTGCTCATAAATTAATATCGATAGATGCTTTCATTTTACAATAACCATCCGGCGCCCCAATCTACAGAGTAAGTAAAAGTAGAGTATTATTCAAAGTCGCAGTTTTTCTCTAGTAACACTATGCAAAGATAGCAAAGTCTCTTAAGTATTTGCGCCTGAAATAACAAAAAGCCAGTTAATCATGAAAGGGGAAGCCAAACAAAGAGCACAAGAGTTGAAAAATAACTAAAAATAATATCTGATTCCCATTCCATGTTCTAGAAACTGACCTGTCGCCGCAAATCAAAATTACAACAGGTTTAAGTGAGCGGCTCACCTGACTTGCTTAGCTCTCCTGCTCCACCACCAAGTGATAGCGGCCAAGATAATGCCGGAGTGAGGTCAGCGGGAGATGTAGATCCTCCAGTACTGGTCTCCCCTGCCACGTCCATCTCCCAACTCCAGTCAGTGAAGTCGATAACCTGTCTTCCTGAAAAGCAGAATGAATACACGACAGGTTATTGACGAATCTGTGGGGCCTGTCTCCCTATCAGCAACCTTTAATAACGACAACTCATGCTTTTCCGTGGGGTTAGATACCGGATTCTGCGGTAAGGCTAGTGATCTGCAAATGCTACAATATCTCTTTGATCCGGATGTCCCAAGCTAAGATTATCCAGTTTTTAACGCGAATCCATGTGAGCTCAAGGTTTCAAGAGGTAATAAATCGCCCTTCTTTTAGCGTTCAACATCTGATAGACTCCCCTCTCGGTTACTGACCAGAACCGGATCTCTACAGATTTCAATGCTGGCATAGGCGTCGCGGTCATGCTTGGTCAATCAAATTATTTAGCGATTGTTGGTGGTGGACGACAACCCAAGTTTCCACAAAACAAGGTGCGCCAGCTACTTTTCCCGGTCTCGCAATTGCGTCGCCACCATCTACTCACCTGATCTTCATAGCTGGTTATATGGGACGATGTGAAGCAAAAGGCCGTCATTACTCTCGAATTCCGCACATCGGTCCTCGGTGTACAATTATCTAAGTCGCGCATCGTCGTCGCGCTGTTAAATAGTATCCACATCTTTGCCTTCTCCAATCCTCCTCAGAAGCTTTCCGTTTTCGAGACGACGGATAATCCGCTCGGCCTTGCAAGTTTAGGACAAAAGCTACTTACATTCCCTGGTCGGTCCGCTGGGCAGGTTCAAATAGTAGAACTTGAAACGGGGAATGTTAGCATTATACCAGCGCACAGCACACCGTTGCGCGCGATGACTTTGAGTCCCGATGGAGAGGTGCTGGCAACGGCAAGCGAAGCGGTACGACCTCAGCCTGACTCCCTCTCGAATTTCGTTGATGACTAACAATACTATCAGGGCACCCTCATCCGGGTATTTTCTACTAGTAACTGTACGAAGATGGCCGAGCTGCGACGAGGTGTTGACCACGCCGTAATATTTTCGGTTTCGATCTCACCTTCAAACAATCTATTAGCCGTGACGTCCGACAAATCTACTCTACATGTTTTTGATCTGCCACATCCACGCAACATTCCGAACCGCAGTCAGCCGGCATCACCATCTGAAGAAAGCGCAAATCAAAAATGGGGGATCCTGGGCAAAATCCCACTGCTTCCGCGGGTGTTCTCCGATGTTTATTCCTTTACAAGCGCACATTTCGAGATCGGAGACGAAACATCCCCTGGTTCAGCTTATGTACCGCCTTTGGGAACTTCATTTGGGCGACCTTTGAAAGGAGCGATAGGTTGGTCTGACGACAAAACAATGCTCGTGGTTGGCTCGGGCAGAGGTGGTCGTTGGGAGAAATTTGTACTTCGCGAGGGCGAGGACGGAAAACGCGTTTGTATAAGAGAAGGCTGGAAAAGGTATTTGGGAGGGAGCTGAAATGATGCCTGCACTGGATACCCCGCCCAGGAGTTGTAACAGACCATCGACGTATACACTCTGGTGCTAGAAACCGTACACTTTTCTGAGAAGAAAACATCATCGTTTTTGGGCAAAGCCAATCGACGCCTTTACCATATCAGATTGTGGGCAAGCCTCAAAGCCTCGCTGTCATGAGACAGAAATAGGTCCAGAAAGCTTCGCACTGCTTCTGAGTTAGGTTCCACAGCAGTGCGTCCATCATCACGGGCTCTGGCACAGTCCTTCTTGATTTGGATACTCGAGGGTCCAACCAGCGCCCAACATAAATAGATATAAGTATTTAGTTAGCGTAGAATGTTCAGTCGTACTATGCACCGGATATGTCTATCAATGATGATCGTATCTTCCTCGTTCCCGTCGTCGGTTGGGTTCACGATCACCCACTGGCGTTCTATCTCGGTCTCGACGCGACTGATCCCTTCCAGACCGTTCCTTATAATCCCGACCATTTCTCTCTCGGGAGCGCGAACGGTCATCCTCACCCCGGTGGTGACGGCGATGATGTCGGGAATGACGGCTCGACCTCTCCCTGTCCCTCTCCCGACTGGTATCCCGTCTTCGCGAGGACTTCTCGCTTCTAGTCTCTCTCTCCAAAGCTCGAGCAGCCTCCTCCCTCTTCTCTTCAATGAGAAACTCCTTCATAGGGTCCTCCTCATCATGGTTCTTTATCAACTCCTCCAATTCAACCTCCTCCTTGAGTAAAGGCCGTCTCCGAGACTCACGATCTCTACTCCCAGTGGTCCTCCTCTTCTTCCGCATGCTCCTCTCATCATCCGTGTCCCGATCCGCACCCTTGTTACCCCCTTCGCCCATCAACCTAGCCACGTTATCCGTTTCCTCCTCATCGTCGCGCTTCTTGTACCGTACATGGTCGACTCGGATTACCCTACCCAGAATTGTCGCTCCGCCCAGATTGTCGACTGCCAAATCCGTGCTGCGCTGGTCTTCGTACTTCAGAAAGGCAAACCCTCGACTCTTCCCGGTTTCCTTGTCGCGTACTAGGTTGACGTGTACCGGTTCGCCGTACTGTGAAAAAATAGTGACAATGTCACCCTCAGACAGGTCGAAGGGGAGGCCTCCAACGTAAACGTAGGCGGTGTCCCGATAGTCCGCGTGCCAGGAAGCTTCGGGCGGGCTGCGATTGTATCAGGGGAAGTTAGCTAGGAAAAGAACCACGAGTCTGAACAAAGATATGGCATTGGATAATGTACACTTACACCGCATTCTCTAATTCGCGCTTATTGAGCGCTTGGATTTGGCGAATATTATTCATCTCCAGGCGTGATTAATAGCTAGATTGTTGTTGGGGAATATTAATGGGTTTTAAAAACCTGGAGAAATGCCGACGAAATGCGAAATGTTGAGGTGGCCGTTGATGGCAGTACCGAAGAGCTCTGGCGCAGGTCTTTGTCTTGGCACTGGGATTTATACTTGGGCTTTCACTTGTTGGCTTTTGGACTGATGTCGTCAATTTTATTTGTATAATTTGACAGGGGGGAACTGATAGTGCACTCACGACTCGGATCGTAAAGTTATCTGATAGGTCGGTCTGATCCTTCACATTTTTTAGATCTCTCCTCGAGCAGCCCTGAGGACATCCTGCCTTCGACAGAGCTGACATCAATCTCAAACTCCCTTTAGCTCTCTATTAAGCTAGCAAAAGGTTTATAATAAATTTTAAGGCCTTTTTTCTAGCGTGAATGAATCGTTGGCCTTTGTGGTTCGGATAGCCTCGGAAATGGTCCACGATTATCTCTATTAAACATGTATGATAAAAATACGCCGGGCATGCTGGTTTTGTTGGTTTCTTTAGCTCACACAATCTATTGCATGGGAAAATATATACGGCAACTTAGGCCAGCAAATCTTGAGGAAAGGTTTAATGAAACAACCAATCCACGAAGGCTCTACAAAATAATTAAAACACTCATAACTAAATGAAAGGCATTCCCAATGGAGAAGGTCCCAAGAGCTAAGTTGTGTCTCACCCAATAGTCATTCTATGTACTTTTGAAAATGTTAGTGCTGTTGGAGGTGCTTGTCGGGTGTGCGATAAGTTTAACCCTGTCCTCATTGCCCAAAACACCCTCACCCACCCGATATTGAGCATCTGCACTGGCAATTTCCAGGGGCTTAGATTGAGTAGTACAATGTGGCATGGCGAACGGAATTGATGGCTTAAAACTTGCGCCTTAGGGCCTGGATATGTTTGGCTGTGCGTGTGCGATCCTTGGGACCCAAGTCCCTGAGGTTCAGAGGTAAAAGCAAAAAAAAAAAAAAAACCGATAGGCGACCAACGAGATCGTTTCCGTGGGGAATTCTGAGATGCCTTGTAAGACTTAAAGGGCCCTTTGCGATTTGGGAACTAGAACCAGCCTAAAATTGTCAAGATACTATGAGTATCTCAAGGGCACAGGAGAAATCTCTGACGATAAAATGGATACACATACACACGGACCCCAGGACAGTGGGAGAATCTCCATATACACTGGAACAACATTAGGCCAATAAATAGGTATGTATTTGCAAAGATATGACCTGCCTTGGCAGTGAAGCTAAGTGTTTGCTTTACTAGAAGGCTACGTGCTATAAAAAGGCTCAATGAATGGCCTGTTGATATTCCAGAAAGTGCAATACATACATTCATGTTACCTGATACCTTCAAGTTTGTGATGCTTGTGAAGTGGTATATATATATTATCTGGACGTAATCGAAAACTCCACTCAGTCGCTAGATCCTGAATGATAATAATATAAACGGCTCTGTCTTTAGATCTCACGTCATGATGCTAAAGGGGGTAGAGTAAGGTGGAAGTTATAGGGATTTTTACAGAGTGGGTAACTGAGGCTTCGATAGGAACGACGGGAGGCAAAAGTATATGTATCTTGCGCATATCACCCTTTCTGTTCTTGGGTGGCATGGTTAGAAAATTCCGAGCCCAAAGACGTTTCATCTTCAACTGTAAGCTCACATTATCGCGTTTATCTCAGTGCAAGGCGTAGTTAGCTGACCAGATCGTCGAAGTAATAATCCACAAGAAAGGTGCAGGGTAAGTTCCTCCGCAATCACGTGATAGTTATTTCCCAAACAGGGTATTTGGTGATGGACCCCGGCCTAGGTGGAGAGCAACGTTGATTCAGGGGAGTGTTATAAAGGCTTTCTCCACTGCAGAAGGATGAGAGATCTTCCTGCTGCATATCTTGCACCTGATAACGCTGAAGGCGCTCCGCTTGGCTAGGATAATTCCTCATAGATTTTCCGACCTTTTAAGCTCTCCGACCCTAGCGCATTGGCTCCGTATACACGTCCCCTGATCTCGCTCCGCTTCCTGTGCCGATATCCACAACTCTCCAACTCCGCGGTCAACGCGTTTGATTTTACCGGAACACCCACAGCTCCGTCTTATAACCATCTGGAATGGTCTGCGCTAACTGAACGCAATCGAACTCAGACAGAGGATGTCTACGTCAAGCCAAATTCCGGGGTCGAAATCCGGCCCAGGAAGCAACAGTCGACCGTCAAGCAAGGATGGACAGAAGAAAAATATTTGGTCATCTATGCTGGATAGTGTCGCAAATGGCAAGCGTTTACCTGAAAAGAATCTTCTGATTTTGGGTATGATACCCCTCTTTGTTCTCTTCTATCTTCCTGCGATCTGCTCTTTTTTTTCTCCTTGTGAATTTCGCCGCGTCTTGCTGATCGCTGGCGGGGCTCCCTGTTGATAGGAGGCACACCTGAAAGCCAGAGAGAGTTCCTGGAAACCCTTTCTGCAGACACTTCAGATCCGAATCTATCGAACGAGAAGCGAAAAGGTAAACTACCACCGGTCGCTAACCAGTTTGCCTTGGGGTACACATATCAGGATGTTTTGGATGCGGACCAAGAAGGTGAGTTCTGGTTCTCCCTGCCTGGGTTATATCCACGCCACAGTAGGCTGATCGCCGCCTTTTCTCCTACCAGATACCCTGGCACGCGTCTCTGCGTATTTACTTTCCGAACCTTCCCTATCCTTTGCACCTCTCCTAAAACCACTCTTGACGCCCCAGTCTATTCCGGAAACCTTGGTTGTGATTCTTCTCGACTGGACGGACCCCTGGACGTGGGTTCGGCGGCTTAGGGAATGGGTGCGCCTCCTACGACACGTGCTCATTTCACTGGATGACGAGACGAAGATTGTGATGGAGGAAAATATGACGGAATGGCGGGATCGGAAAAGAGGCGTGGACTCTGGCTCCGCGGGGGCTCAAGGCCTAACCAGCTCAGGTGGCCCGGTTACGATACCTTTAGGACCTGGCGAATGGGATGAAGGGCTAGGAGTTCCTCTTTGCGTGGTTTGCCAAGGGGTATGTGATCCTTAACCAAAACACCATATTGGGGATGACTGGCAGCTAACTTTCCCTGGCGTCATGAAGGCGGATAAAATCGAGACGTTGGAGAAAGATCACGGTTGGCACGAGGAGGAGTTCGACTTCATTCTCCAATTCCTGAGAACAATCCTTTTAAAACGTAAGGACGCTCAATTTGAATGCCCTCGGTTTTCTTTTTTTTTTTCAAATGACTTTCTAACTATCAGAAGACGGCGCATCCCTCATTTACACAACACCATTCCTTGCCAACTCCCTCCAGGGCCTACTCCATTCTTCCCTCGGCATACACTCCCTGTTGAAAAGGCAGTCACTTAAACACAACGTGATCGACCGTGATAAAATCTTGGTTCCTACTAATTGGGACTCCTGGGGTAAAATTCGGATTATCCGGGAGGGATTTGATATGGAAGGCGTGTCCACAGCCTGGTCCATTGAGATTCAAGAGCCGCCGGAGCCCCTTGCTAACGGCTTAAGTGACGACAAAACAAAGGATGGGACGGATGATGGAACAAGTGCAGTGACCGTCTTCGAACAGACAATCAAAGATCCCAAGAGGGACACATCAATGGCGCACCCAGGAAGCCAACAAAACGGGAACAAAATTGAAGTTGAGACATCTGACATGCAAAACTTCCTTACGAAGCAACTGGAAATTCTAGAGCAGCTGAAATTGGAGGATGAGAAAGATCGGGCGACCAAGCAAACACCCCAACTGGAAATGTCTCCGTTAGATGATAATGGCCGCGTCAACGAGCATATAGGCCCTGTGCAGTTTAATATGGGGGGCATCCAGGTCGATGCAGATGACATGTTAAGGAAACTCAAGGTGAGTTCGCCCAATCTCCATGTTTGGTTATAACTCACAAGCACTAATCCATTGTCATTTCAAATTACTAGGAACGAGAGGCTAGTCGAACTCAAAGAAAGGAAGCGATCTCATCACCCGGCGACGAAAAAGCTCACAACCAAGCATTAGCGAATTTCTTCGCGGGTCTAGTCAAGAAACCTGGAGGGAGCCCTCGTGGAAGCCCCTCAGTGTAATTTCAGGCTAACCAAATAAATGTTTTTTGTCCCTCCCTTTTTGAATCTTTCTCTCTCTCTTTATTCCTCTTCTCTTTTTCTTTGTCCCACCCTCTTCCATTTTGGATTAAACAATGAGGAAACCTGGCGCTGTCTCCCCGCATTGGCTTACCTGTATTTTTCTAGGGATATGGGAGAAATATCATGTCGTCTCGAGCATTCCCATCGTTCTAGTACATACGCCTCCCCCCATCTTTTTTCTTTTTTTTATTTATCATGGTTAGCGTAGATACCAATTTTCTTTTCTTCTTCTCGTACATTCCCCCATGATAAGGGGCTCATTATGTGATATAAAGACTGTTTTAGCATTATCACCATATGCGAAACATCGAACAACTAGGAACCTGCTTGAGTGTATATTTATTTAGGTGGATCTATATGGGGCTAAATATACTTACTGTACATGACTATTATTTCGTTTTTGCTCCCTTGTTCCTTGGACTGACAGCTAGCTCTGCCAAGCTTTGTGGCTTGGGTGTGAGACTCTTCATAATATTTTAGGCTCCCTCTAAACGTGTCTTGCTCAAGACACATGGATAATCATACAAAAGCTATCTAGTTCCAATACATAAGCTCTGTGAGCATTACATAACTAGATGGTATGGGTCTCTTTATAATTTCCCTCAAGCATAAACCTTCTGTACAGAGACACCTAGGTCATATAACTCTCTTGAGAAGTCCCCTCACCAATTTTCCCACACTGCATCTGGCACTACCTTCCGCATGATCTGCCAATGCTCTAAAGCACCACGATCCTGGTACTTATGAAGACGATTGACGTGTTTGGCGTGTAGCACATGCGCGCCACCTTTTTCGACCGCCTGAAATCGGGCCGGATCGACCTCATGCTTGGGGAACAAGTATGAGGCACGGAACTTGCTGCCGAGGAAGTCTGCTGGGATGGGCTCCCTGAAATCGATGGGAGTGGCGGCACTTTTCTTGCAGAAGATGACCATGTTCGTGAAGTCGGGGCCGATTTCGGAGGATTCCTCCTCTCGGAAGATGCGGCAGGAGGGAAAGACGGCTTGGATGGTTCGAACGGCAAGGGCGGCTGGGTAGAGGCTAATGTCGCCGGCGTAGTTCTTGGGGGGAAGAATTAGTTAATTACACTGGGGATGGGGTAGGGAGGGTCGCTCACGATGGCAATAACTCCGTCAGTTTTAAGGAGAGCATTGAGCCCGCTGATGAACTCGTAGGTGAAGAGTTCCACTGGTTCAGCACCGCCGGTGAATACGTCGTGGACGATGTAATCGTATTGTGCGGGGTGGGCGGATTCTTGGGAGCGACGGACGAAATGTGTGGCATCTTCGATGACGGCATGGTGGCCGGTTGGGAGATCAAAATATTCGACAGCGAATTTGTGCACGACGGGGTCGATTTCCACGATTGTGGTGTCAATGCCATGACTGATCAGGGCACCCGGGGTGGTACCAATCCCAAGACCGCTGGACCGTGGTTAGCTACGGTCATCTGGTAGATGGCCGGGAAAGGGCGAGTATCGGGGAAGTAAACGGAGATGCTTCACTTACACAACAAGTGCTTTGCTGTCTGCATCCACTCGGGGGCCACCGTGCTCAGTTTCGATCAATCGGATGGCTTCGAGCATGGTAAAAACAGCGTATATTGGGTCCTTGACTGGGGGGTTGTAGTTGCGGATTTTCTTGGTCCATTGCCCTCCAAGAAGACTATGGTCACACCTCATAACCCGGAAACCATCCTCTAGGTTATCCAAAACGGAAATGTAGCCTGTAGTGGAATCTTGTCGGGCGACGAGCGAAAAGCCCTCTTCACCGAGAACAGTGTTCAGCGCGGCGGTCGTACGTCCTAGGGGCATATGCACATTGGAAGTAAGGGAGAACAAAATGGATGGAAGCGCCAAGAGAAGCAGCTTAGACGGGACCACGACGGAGTATAGGATGGCAATGAGAAGCTGCAGGCCAGCGCGGGTGAAGAAGAATGTTGAGCCAAGTGCTTTGGAGATAACAGCTTTAGCAAAGCGTTCCCCAACGGCATAAATGACATACGAGCCCACGAGTGGGACGTGCTCCGCTACCATATCCCCATGTCGGGAGAGGTCCAGGCCCGATTGCACCAGCTTGCCGGCACAGGCGACAGACAGCAGTACTAGGGGATATAAAGCTAGAATTTCTGTTACGACAGGACCCGTTGGGTTGCCCAACGAGGTGCTTTCGTGGGACAAGTAATACTGGATGGTCGGGATCCAAAATGCCACAGCTGGAAGGAAATAAACCGCATGACGACCCGATAGTCGATGGACATGGTCCTTTAGAAACCAACCCGCGGCACCGGCGAGCGCAACTCCGTAGTGATGAAAGATCTGGGATGGAGTCGACCCGTATACCGGAGCCAGGTTTAGCAGAAACACTGGCGTGGAGAATGCAGCAAGGACCAGTACGGTCACACCGGCCACCAGCTGCGTGGTGGTGTCCTGCTGGTAAAGACTCCTGAACGGTGCCATTTTCTCTCTTTTTATTATCTGTCAGGATCCGATCAATCCCAGGAAGTGTTCCTAGAGATTTCCATCAACAATCCATCCACGTCCCAAGAACTTCTGATGTTTTGGAGGGAAAGCGCCAAGCGTAATCTCAAGAGACCAAACATGAAACGCACAGGAGGTCCTCTTACATGTCCTTTTCAGATGGAGAGACGACCGTCCATAATTCTCAGCCAATTAGACTAGCTGATCCGAAGACAATGGCGGAGATGGAGCGTAGACAAAAAAAAAAAAGAGACGGAGGAAGAAAAGGTGAGGAATCCAACTTAATCTGCCGCCCGCTTCCGAACGTGGAAGCTTTAGAAGCTTCCCGTGGAATTTCATCATCACCACAAACTCCAATATTCCACCCCCACACTATCGATTCTGCTCTCTCAGAATATTCCATCCCACTATGCCTCTTTTCCCAATGGGCACCGGTGTCGAGGATAACTCAAACCCTGCCCTGGGAGATGCTAAAACCGCCTCCGACCCCGCTATGGCTTCCCCGCCTACACAGGTCAAAAACCGTCGAAAGCGGTACCTTGACACACACCCGGAGTATTTCTCTGCTGACCTCGAGCTCGCTGGTCCGCTTGCTCTATCTATTCTGCATTATTTTCTTCTTGGCTGATCACCTTCAGCCACTTTGTTTTTTTATCTTTATCTAAAGGATGGCCAATGTAGAGCTAATACCCCTTGAAAACATTTGACAGACCCGTTACTTTATGATCGCCTGATCCGACGATTCCAGACACCCGCAGAACGAGAAGCTGAAGGACGGGCCAAGGGATTCTCCGGTGTGCTCCAGGCCGATCTATATCGATCAGAGGCAAAGTTCGAAGCTCTCGCGCATCCGGACCCTCACGCGATGTTCAGCTACACGCGCGGCCCAAACGGGGAGATTCTTGCAGAGGATCGCGAGGAAATCCCGGCAGATAAGGAGGAAGGAGAGAAGGCATGGCGGTGGGAGATGACATTGCGCTTTTTGAGAGGCGAGGATACGGACTTTGACTACACCGCGGTCGACACTAATGATGAGTATGACGATTGGACCGAGGAGCAGGAGCGGTATTTTGATGCTGAGGAGCCAGAGTGGGTTGTGGATGAAGCAGACGAGGGTGATGTTCGGTCGCATCTACGAGGAGAAACTGGTATTCAGGATTTTTGATGCTGGCCTGCTTCCCGGAGAAGAGGAAAAGGAAACTATATGCACCTTATTATCCATTGGATGATATGCTCATCCCCCTTGCAGCGATGTAGTACAAGCACAAAGTGAGCTGCTCTAGTACCACTTCTGGATCGCCGCTTCTGATCACGGCCCTGCCATCCGATGAGTGCTTTCTTTCTCAAGGCGATTGCACGCTCCCCGGCTTCAGATACTTCCTGCAAACGCCGAAGTGTACTCCTCCCCTTTACGAGACAGCCCTTCGGCGCCAGTCTTGGCACATTGTGGCATAGACCTCATGGCCCAATATTCTGTGGGTCAGGAGTCGATCAGCCATTCTATCACCGTATCCCGATTCTGGACGATAATATTCAATTGCGGGAGGACTACAGGCGCGCCAGGCTTCCTCTAAAGTACTTGCGGACTGAAAGTCCATCAAGTGAAATCGTTCCCCCTGTCCATTTCCAATGAAGGCAGATATCCGGAGAACAGATATATATATTTTCTTTTTCATTATTTAACAGGAAATTTAAATCAAAGGCATGTATATAACCAAACCATCGCAAAAATGCAAATGTTGCATGGATTTACCATTGTAGATCCTGTTTCTGTTGTATATACGGTGATGACTTGAAATATTCCTCTTATAGTTTGACCCGATAATCTTGGTTTCATGACATCTCCACCGATATCGACTATCCACCCCCCTCGCCTAGCGGAACTCGCCCTCGAGCCTTAGACTAGAGTAGGGGTACCCCCGAGAAGCTTCATAGCCGTTTCCCTTAGTCTATACTTCTGGATCTTCCCGCTAGCAGTCTTAGGGAAAGACTCGGATGGACCGAGAAAGAATATATATTTGGGTACTAGCATCTATTAGCTCTCTCTCTCTTTCTCAAACGAAAAGAAAAAGAAAGGGGCGGGATTTACCGAGGTGATTGCTCAATTTCTCGCTGACAAACTTCTTTACTTTCTCGCCCATAGCTGCATCATCTATCTGTTGATCCTTGGAGATAATAAATGCGGCCACCACTTCCCCATACCGCGGATCGGGGACGCCTACGACAGACACGTCGGCGATTCCAGGGTAGGTTAGAAGACAGTTTTCGATTTCCAGGGGATGAATATTCTCTCCCCCGCGGATAATGAGGTCTTTGATTCGACCGGTGATGCTGATGTAGCCGTCTGGCGACATGGATGCTTCATCGCCGGTCTGATAGTATGTTAGTTAACACTCCTCTACGGATGGTGTTTTCCTGGTCAATCTACAGGAGTGACGTGTTTCCCACCCTGAAAAGAAGGGAAGGGAGACTTACATGCATCCAAACCTTCCCATCCTTGTCACGGAGCATAACTAGGGCTGTCCTATCGGGATCGTTCCAGTACTCCTTCATAAGCAAATAACCGCTAACCGCAAGCTCACCCCTGGCGCCAATGGGAAGGATCTTGTTGTGGTCGGTCGTATCTACAACCTTAGCCTCGACATGGGGCATGAGACGGCCGACTGTGTTGATGCGTTTGTCGATGGGGTCGTCGGTCGTGGTCATTGCAGATACGGGGCTGGTTTCCGTCATCCCGTAGCAGATTGTTAGCTCTGTGAGATTCAGCACCTTGTGCAGTTTCTTCATTAGTTCCGCGGGGATGCTGCTTCCGGCTGCAATGCCTGTTCGGAGGTGCTGGAATCCTTCGTAAGGGACCTCGCCGGTTTCCAGGAGGCCGAGCTCCTCAAGGAACATGGTTGGGACGCCGTACAGTGCTGTACACTTCTCCTCCTGCACCGCTTTGAGGGCGGCTCGGGCGTCGAAGACTTCAGTTGGGAAGACGATGGCAGATCCGTGTGTTGCGGTGGCCATGTAGCCGAGGACGGACCCGAAGCAGTGGAAAAGGGGCGGAGGGCAGCAGACAATGTCCTTTGGAGTGAGGCGCATCCGATCGGCAATTTGAGAGCCGTTATTGAGAATGGAGCGATGGCTTAGGCATGCGGCTTTGGGCATCGCTGTCGTCCCGGAGGTGAACTGGATGTTCACGATGTCGAGGGGGGAGAGGTCCCGATGAGGCAGAGGGCTTCCGTCAGCTGTGATTTCGGACATGATTGATGAATAGGGAGTCAGACTCCTATAGTCTGTGCAGTCGATACGGCCGGAAGAGTTATTGACAAGAATGATGTTCTTCAATGTCGGTACCGCGGAGGATTCTAGCTTTGGGCTACTGAGGTCTTGAACAAGGTGTTTGAGCAGAGGGATGTTACTCCGTGGTTGCTTTCGTGGTAGATTTGACTCGGTACTGACAAGCATATGAGCCGTTCCAAGGTGGTTCAAGGCTGCAACCACTTGAGTCGCGTTAAATGATGGGTTGATTGGCACCTAGATCACGAATGAGCCTAGGGAATACATAAGATTTGAACGTAATGTCCGGGGCTTACCAGGATGGCCCCTAGTTTGAATAAAGCATAGGTAACCTTTGGGGAAAAGCCGTAAGCAATCTGTATAGTTCTTTTATAAGGCAAGGAGTAGGAGTGTATCCCATACAACAGCGTGCTCCATAGAGTTCCCCAGCATGACAGCAACACGATCCCCTGTCTGCACTCCTACTGACTCCAACCCTCGTGCGAGAGCATTGCTCCTGGCATTGAGGCTAGAGTAGGTCGCCCTATCATTTTGATGTTTGGAGATAACCCTAACAAACTATTAGTCCCGGGTTATAACGAATGCAGAAATGTTGGCCCGGCCGCGCGGAACAAAGAAGGAAAACTGACGCCGCTCTGTCGCCATACGCACTGACGATCTTGGAAAAGTGTTCTCCAATAGTAGTCTCCAGCAGAGGCGGCTGATCAGTTCGAGAGACGTGGGTTTGTCAGTTACCACTAGTCATTGAAGCTGTGGAGAGTCCATCAACACCAAGCATACCTCTGTTGGCCCGTGGGCGTAGCTCTGGGTGAGTAGCCCTCGCCTGGCAAATTTGAGACCTTGAAGGGATGGTGCCAGGTGGTGGCCTACTCTTGCAGGGCGTCCACGAAGGATTAGACCCCCGGTGTGAAGGGGTTGTAGCCGCATTTCTCTTGGTTAACGCCTCGCAACTGCGGTCATGATCTCAATGTTCGATTGAGCGTACCAATAGCCGACCGGCTCCGGCTCATAGGTGCCAACGTGAAGCTGGGGAGCTTGGGTCGGAGCTGTCACATGCAGCAAGGGAGCGACGGGCGATACAAGGGCTCGTGATCAGGGTGGAACTGATCGATCCGAATCACAAAAGAGTTGAGCATAAGCAAATGGCGACAAGTAGAGAGCGATTATAGTAGTGATAAGGGTATCGCAAGGCGAAGGGCAAGAAAGGAATGTGTTGAAGGGAGATGAACAAACGAACTTACGCGAGTGTTTAGAGTTCAATGCTTTCCCCTCATTTCGCCGGCAACAGAATGCGGGGTTGCGCATCAGGCACACGATTGGAGGTTGGCAGAGGCGAATTCTGGTTCCCAACCCTATGAAAGTCTCTGGGTTTAAGGCTTTAAGCTTTTTTATTGACGGCTGGGCCCAAGGTTCTTGTCCTCCAAAACCGCAGTCCTTGTGAATTAGAATTGTGTCTGAATTACTCGCAGCAATTGTGGTGGAGGTAGTGGAATAATGATGTAATCGAAAATAAGCTATCGCTGTCTATAAAAAGGGAAACTATACTCCTTCTATAACTTCTGAAAAATAACAAAGGGAGTCACGAAATTTCAGTGCTTATATGCTCCCATCCTTCTGTCTGCCGGCCCCCATTTGGAAATCCCCTCCTGTCAGGGAGACACAGTTCGGGGCTCCACACCGACACTCCCTGTCCGGGTCGCGCCAGTAGCTCGGTCCATAATCAAGCGTAATCTCCTCAAAGGCGTCAATGTCCGTCACTGCTTCGACTGTCATCACATTCCGCCTGCCCACAGTCCTGGTCTCGAACTGGCTGTTGGAGCTGCAGGAGTGGCTGATGAATCGCGTCCAGTTCCCGAATCGCTTGGGCGAGACAGTGGCAATTACATTTCTTGGATCAAGCTTATCCGAATGGCAAAGCGAGTAAACTGGGTCTCCAATGTAATCAGGGGGGCAGATTTCCCCAGTAAATTGCGCGAGCAGGTCTCCCGCTTTGAAAGGTGCCAGAGCTCGCACTGCGACTCCTATTCCGGGTCTCTCGAATAGTTCCACTAGAGTGCCAGGTAAAGGGTTTATGAGGCACTTACATAGACCCATCGTCCCGCAGACATTGCACTCTCCATCTATTGGTCTCCGACGGGTTGGGTCGGTGTCCATAGTCCCCCACTTCTTTGGATCGAAGACGTTCTGCTCCATGTGGATCTGGGGGCGACCCTCGTACATCGGTCGTCGGATAGTGCCATCATGGCCTATCACGTAATGGTGTGGGTGCTCGTCGGACAATTTCTGATGAGGCCGCAAATCTTGCAAGAGCTTATGAGCGCCAAGGTTAGTGTATTTGATCAGCGGACCGCGCCAATCCAGGCTGCGTGTGCGGGCGAAAATTTCGAGGCTTTGATAATTCTCACGTACTCGGCTGATCAAAGCCTCCCAGACGACCGGGTTCGTTTCATGTTTGCTCGCTCGCCGGAACCCCTCTGAAAACGCGCATATCGCAAGCATCTTCCAGCCTAGGTGCTTGACAAAATCTGCAAGACGGGGGAGTTCGTGGGTCGGGTCCCGGTAGGAAGGACTTACCTCCCCAATATCGTGGGCGACTGCCTTGTCCAAATTGAAAACGGCTTCATCATTCTGGGACCTGTAGAAGGCTGTGTTAGATGGTTCTGGTGCTTTCTGGTTAATGTTGCGGACTAAGCAAACGTGATTGATATCAAAGTAGATGGACGCAAGTATATCAGACACTCGCTTGGAAATTTCTTCCCCTTCCTTATTGCTGTGCGCCTCCGTTTTGCGCTTCTTTATGGGGTGTGTGGCTGCGGCGCCGTATTCAACATCAGTATTCCCCGGAAAGAATCGTTTCCGATTCTTCTGGATACATTTGCGACTCTTCTTGACGGACTTGATGGACATGAAGCTGGACTCTTCGTCGGAGGAAGTCATGACGGAAGTCGTACTCATGGTGAATTAAAGGGGGGTAAGAGGACCACGAAAGATAAGATAGGGAATATAAAAAGTAAATGATTAAATGAGCCCTTAAAGGGTAGTTTAACTGTTGCTGTTCAGAGACGTTTGGTTGCGAAGTAGGAAAACATGAGGATGAGGTGTAGGAAAACTGTGGGCATTAAATATCCTATCCAACTCTAGAACAATGGAAGAAGAGGTCCATAACGAGGTTATTCATTATTTGATTCATTGTATAATTGAGTGAGTGACAATGGGTTCTTGGACAAAGCGCGGGTATCTTGAAACGACTGAGTTGAAAGGCTTCATTGTTGGCGGTTGTTTCAGACTCTCTTTGAATCGTGTGGTCTCTTTTGCCAGAACAGACAGGCTCCATTGTCTGGCTCTTCATTACATTATTATGTCCTATTTCTTTTGCCATTCTTTATTTCCTCGATCTCTTTTTGTTTTTCGGCCTCGGGGTCTTTGATTTTTTTTTGGGGATGGACGCCCGTCAAAGCTGTAAAGATAATCTATTGCTTCTTGATAGAACCTGCGAAAGAAAACCGGATAAAAACTATCTTTGACAGCTCAGCAAATTTCTAATAATGGATCAATGTTTTGAGCAGGAAAGTGGTCAAATGCACTGGGCCGAATTGAGGTGTTTCCTCCGAGGCCTAATAGCGAAGAGGAAAGCAAAAGGTGTTGTTGGACTTCCAACCAGACCCAACTGCTCAAAGTTGAGGGCTCAAGGAGGTTGGCAGGAACGACAGCTGTTGGGACAAACGACTGCGGCACGGCTCGTCAACAGATCGGCACCATGACTCGCTCCCTCCTATATCTTTAGTTTCGTCTTTGGGCTAGCGAACTAGCGGTTCTATCTTCAGCATAATCTTGTCTCGTGGGATGGGTCATGTTGGAAAAATCGTTGGTTATCATTTCCGATCAGAGAACCAACAAGGGGCTGTGTTGGCTTTGGGGCCATTCGGAGATGCGTGTATCTTGTGAGCAACATGCACGGCCTCAGGCTTGTGTGGGGGCCAATTTGCTCATCTCCGATGCGGAGAGTCGAACCTCATCCTTTCAGCCTCTCGCGCTTGGAGAAATTGCTTAGCCTCTCAATTATTTGATTATGATCAGATCACTAATCGGGAAACGAGAGAGATCCGTTGGTTTCGTCGCGGGAAGATATTTCCTCAAATTATACTCTTAATTTTAAGATAGTGGTTAAATAGATGTGGTTCTCGCCGGGATGGGTTCCCAGACCCTAAATCCCTGAAGAGCAGCGAGGTTAATATATTGATTACCTCTCTGCGAAATTAGTCTTTTTTCAACGAAGAAGAGATGGGTTCCTTCATTCTCCTTGCCCTTATACTGCCCCTAATTGCGGGTCATGCAGGGGCCACAGGTCTGAAGCGGAGTCCTCAGCAGCTCAATTTTCCAGAGCCCAGGCGTCTCTCTGCTGCGGTTTCCTTTTCGAAGCTCAACGCGAGAGGCCTACCGGACACTTTATTCGCCAGGGAAGCCAGCTTCGATTATCTGTGGGATGACCGCCATGGAGAACAGTCGGTTTTCACGACAACGGTTGATGTAGAGTCGCAATGGCCAATCGTTGCACTAGAGAACATGGATCCAGACTTGGACGATGTCATCTGCACGGAGTCTCAAATCCAACTTCCCTTCCGCTCCACGAAGGCATTTGATGCTCTGAGAACCGAACTTTTGAGCATGACTGAGTTTGTGGTTGTCACCTCCCATGAGGGTTGTGACTCTGAAGGGGAACGATCCTTGCGTCGGTAAGTTGATGATCATCTAACCGGACTATTTGAGACATTGATTGATGACGATTTCAGAGTGACCGGTGCAACCGTGGAGCTTGACCGAAAGCTAATCACCTTGGAAACAGAGAAAATCGACTGGCACGATGCCTTCTCTTCCACGAAGGTGGCTTTCTCACGTCGACATCCTACCGATATTAAGAAACGAGCAGCAAATCCGTTCAAACGGGAGCAACAAGCACCAGCAAGCACACAGAGTTTCCCTCCTGCTCCGTCAGATACTTCCAATCTAGGCTCGACCGCGGACATATCCTTTAATAAGCAATATACGGATTACCCGATATATCCTCCCGAGAATGCGGTGCTCGCGGCTGCGTTGTAAGTCTCCCAAGTGAATAGAGGAAATGGGGCAAGCCACCTTGAAATGTGGCCGGCTAATTAGTGCAGGCCGCAACTCCCTATCGAAATAACATGCAATGATTGTACAATCCGTGGGGAGATAGAGTTGGCTAAAGGCGCGTTCAGCGTTGATGACGATGAAAATTTGCGTTCCACGAGGGACTTGAGTGAAGTCGTTGATAACTTCGACGGGGCCATCGACTTTTTCCAACACGGCAGTGTCGATATATCTCTTAAACAATTTTTCTCGACGATTGACCTTGGATTTAAGCTCTCGGCGGATAATCTTCAGGCCCCCTTGAGCTTACCACTTCCTAATATCGCGCTCACACCTTTTCAGGTATTTTGCCCTGCAAGCAAGTTCAGGACGATGGTGGTGCTGACATTGAGTGTTAGATTCCCGGAGTAGTGACGTTCGGTCCTATGATTCAACCACAAGTGGTTGTGGGATTTTCCACTGATGCAGACATTGGCTTCTCCACTGGGTTTAATGTGACTGTGAGTTGGTTGAAGGAGAAGGGGTAAGAAGAACGATATGTTCCTTTGAGACTAACATACTTCAGGCTCCTGACAATTCCCGAATTCATATTAACATGTCCGAGCCGCTTAGTTCTAGGATCGTTGGCCTGTGAGTTTCTTTTAGTTCCCTTATCTTGCGAATTAAGGCTTATAATTAATTTCTATCAGCGACGAGACAACTTTCCATACTTTGCCCTTCGAGACTACAGCTGAAGCAACATCTATGGAGCTGAGTATTGCGTTGAGGCCCACGATTCTGCTCGGAATTAGTGCCGGATTCAAGTCCTCCAAATTCAATCTAAACGGTGGTATAGGAGCCTTTGTTGGCCTGCCGAAGCTCTCTTTGAATGTCACTCACTTGAATGATGTTAATGAACAGTGTGAGCCTGTCGCTCATGATGACGAGGGTGCAGGAAATGCAACCAGCATTATCCCATCGGTGGAGCTGAATATGGGTGTGCTTGCGGTCTTTGAGGTCCAAATCCTTGAATATGGCACCGACCAGAATACTGAGACGGTGTTGACCTCGACGTCCACTAATCTTCCGACGGTCTGCGTGTTGTTTGATGCTTATTCTCCTACTCCGTTGGGAAGTGATAATATTGATGGCGGTGGTGGATCTTCAGCTCCCAGACTGACGCATGAGGGGGGTATAACGCTTCTCTGCGCAGCCCTTATTTCGGCCATTACTGTTACTTTTTGCGGGTGGTGTTAATGATAATGCAGTGAGAGATATAAATGAATAATTTATCCATGTTTAATCAAATATCACAAATAAATCTTTTATAGTTTAGCTTCATGAAACCAGTATTGTCCTCATGAAACTTTGATCCCTGTTCAAAATATAAAAGTAAATAAAAATTCAATATTTTGTAGGAGTTGCCTATCACCATCAAAACAGGTAGTAACATAGCCCTTCTTTGTATAAAAGTCACCTGACAATTTTGTCATCGTTCGGTCACTGCATGAACATCACCAATGATCCAGCTTCAGTTGGCCCAGATTCATCATCTCCGTGGAGGACGATTATTTTTTGCCAATCACTGCTTACGTGAGGGAGAAACTAAACCTCTTTTGGGATCAGGTGTATTTACCCCGTTCCAAGGGGTGGGGACGCGTTCGAACTTCCAACTTCGGAGCTCGGACTTCGGAGCGCCAAGCGGTGAGCTCGGGAAATTAGGCCATTATCATTGGCTGACGCGGGTTTAAAGGGATAACTATTCCTCTTACAGCTGGACAGACTCACCTGACTTCTTTATAAGCAGGGTTGCCACAATTTTCCACGGATCTGATAAGAATCGACGTCAACTCTTCTGCAACCAACCCATCACGGACTCGCAACCCAAACCTATCTTTTATCAGTCCATCATCATATAAAGATGCAATCCATCAGAACCGCCCTCCGTGCGACCAGCATGCTCCGACCTGGGCTTGCTGGCCGCAATGTTGTGTCGCCATCCATGGTCCGTCTCTACCACGAGAAAGATATGTACCCCTATGACCTCGGCTTTTGAATATTTTGCTGACCTCCTCGAACTGATCGACCATTACACGAACCCTCGCAATGTCGGCTCCTTAGATCGTAAGGATGTTTCCGTTGGAACCGGACTCGTTGGTGCCCCTGCTTGTGGCGATGTCATCCGCCTGGATATCAAAGTCGATGAGAAGACTGGAAAAATTGTCGAGAGCCGTTTCAAGACCTTTGGCTGCGGGTCAGCCATTGCAAGCTCTAGCTATTTGACGACTCTATTGCAGGGCAAGAGCTGTGAGGATTTCTTCACCTTCCGTCGGGCTGTGCCGGAATCGTTGACACTAACAACCTGCTCCAGTGGATGAAGCCGCTAAGATTTCGAACACTCAAATTGCCTCTGAACTTTGCCTACCACCCGTTAAGTGTAAGCTCTTTTAAATCGTACTCTCTTCACTGACGTCCCAGTGACTGACTTCTCCTGTCCATAGTGCATTGCTCTCTCCTTGCCGAAGATGCCGTCACCGCAGCCATCAAGAACTACAAATCAAAGCGACTTACCTCAGCAGCCACAAACCTCGCTGGTACAGGGAAGGAACTCCCAAAGGAGGCAGCTGCTCAAGCATAAAGGGGCATTCCGGCGGAAAGCGAAAATCATATAAACCCAAGAAAAAAAAAAAAGAGATAAATTAGCTGATGCAGACTGGAACTGTGCATATACCTGACAAAAGTCCTCGTGTCTCGGCTCATGATTTGCTAGGAATGGGGTGGTTTCCTGTTTAACTTCTGGAGAATGTATTTTAGTCCTATCATCATTTCGCGCGTTTCTTGTTTTTGATGGTATTAATGACATTAGATTCCCATACGCATGCAACAAAGCAAGAGTTTGACTTGTAGTGATGACGTACCTAGTAATATATATGGTATTTAACCACATATTTGAAAGCGTATGGAATATGAGGATTCCGTTGCAAAGAGATTTCACGATAAGCAACAGAAAGGTACTTGGGGGTCAGTTTGAAGTACATGGTTATTTTGCATGGGATTCATGTTTTCATCGACAGAAGTCATTTGTGTTGAACTCAGTTACAGTTAAGACAAAAAGGAGGTTACAATGAATTTATTTAAGATAGAAACCCCCAATTTTGGTCATATTGCCAGATAGGGAATGAAAACTTTCCTTCATGAGTTCGAGAGGAATGTTTATTGGAAGCGGCTTAATCAGATCCGGACTACATTTAATATATCTAAGGTTTAAAGATCTTATCAGATGAAAATCGGTTAGTAGCTGCCTATTTTGAGGATAGGTAAGACTTCTATTCGAGAAGGTGATGCTGGGCGTGTCATGCCATTATGACGACAGCCTGGAGGTTTTGGGACTGCCGTTTTTTTGTATCAAAATTGGTGGGGCTTTTCTGGGAAAAAGTGGTGATATTCAATTGGTCATAAATTTCCAAAAAGTTCCAAATTATAGCCAATTAAGTATCAGTTTACATAAACACACACATAGTTTGATGATTGATTGGCGAAGGCCAAAAAGAAGTCAGTACCTTAATTTCCATTGGCTAGAAACAACTCCGCCTCGTTGCCTTATCGATGCCAGGTTTTCCCCCGCCGTCGGGGTCCTAAAGCGGTTTAGTGATACATTGTCGGGGTCCCAAAAGGGGAATGGCGCAAGGCTGAGCGTAATTGAGCACATCTCTGTACTGGAGTCGGCCTTGCGACGACTCTGTCAAACCATCTTCTTCTCAAGAACAAAACGCTTCTCTCTCCCTCTTAGTCAGGAAACCTCGTCTTTGCGCGAAGTGGCATCGTTTAAATCCCCCGTGTCAAAGCGTAGCCGACCCGGCTCCTCAAGACTAAGGCAACGAATCTCGCATCTCCTCTGCGAAAACGGCTATCAGCTGCAGCCTTCACACCTTTCTATCAGACAATTTATTTTACTTACTGTGAACCTGAACCTCATTTCGCAATGTCTGCCGACCAATTAATCTTCCAAGCGGACCATCCTAACCGCCAGGACGAATGGCTTGATTTTGATAACTTGTTTGAATTCCCCTCCGGCTATCTCGATAGTAACCCGACCTCTGTAAATTCAATTTCTCCTCGAGATTATGATCTCTCATTTACCGATGCGGATGCATTCAATTGGGATTCTCACACCCAAACCGTGTGCTCACAACCTCTTTTCCCCGACTTCGGGGATTACGACACAGCAGTGGAAACTTACGGCCAACCCTTGTTCGATACCGCGCAACCCATGATCAACCCTAGCGACATCCTCCAGCAAGCCCCACACCCATCTCAAGATGAGTTCGTCGGAGCGGGCCTTGACAACGTGTGGCTACATGATGTACAGAGCCTCGAAGACCCATTCTATTCTTCCGTTCGGCAAGCGGTGGAGTCTCAGGCCGCAGTAGATCCGCGTTGCTTCTCTCAAAAAGAGAAACGGAGGGATGCCTCCATTGCGTTACATCTGCAGCGTCTCCAGGATGTGCCCATATCGGAAGTAGATATGCCTTCAGACTCAAGCAATGGTTTCTCATCCCCATCTTGGCCCGATTCTCCACCTGGAGGGATACCTCCTGGGAGGTCTAGTGGAAGCCCCGCTACTTCCTCTCTTTCCGATACTACTGGAAAGTCGTCACCCCCTACCTCTGGATCTGAGTCCGGAGTTGGATCGATGCAATTGGTTTTGGATCTCAACATGAACACGACTACGAACGTGCCGAGGAAACAAAAACCAAGATCCAAGGCACAGAAAGAGAATTATATCAAAGCCCGAAAATATGGCGTTTGTGAAAAACACAGAAAGCAGCACAAGAGAGTAAGTCGTCGCTATTACCTGCTTGATGGTTAAATGTGTTACATTCACTGACTTGACTCAGTGTAACTGCCTCGAGAAGGCAGCCACTGCCCATCTCAACGTCATTGAACCTTCGTGTGTTGCCCCGAAGATGGGAGTTGGATTGAGCAGCCTCAATCCAAGTCTACATGTCAATGTCCTCCCTTCACAACACTCCATCAAGCATGGCACACATGCCGTAAACAGCGGACAACCAAGACCACAAGTAAAGCAGGATCCCAGAAGGCCAACGCCGGACCTGTCTCCTACTCAACAGACCCCGCAATATGTTCCGCTAGCCGGCCAATCCCCGGTCACAACGCAGACCGTTCATCGCCTTCCACCAGGATCGCAAGATTCGGGTACTTTGGCAGTCAGCTACAGATACAGGGTCAAGCAAACTACCCATACCCAACCACCCAGCACCAGACCACTCGAAACCCGACCACGCAGGTCAGATCACCAGCCTCTGGAGACCCAAGTCTCACTTGTCAGTCGCGGCCTTCAACAAGGCATTCTACAATCACAGCATACCAACATCAGGCCTTTCGTAACCCAAACACGCAGGTCAGATCACCACCCTCTACCAACTCAAGTGTCGCTTGTCAGTGGTAGCCTTTCGACTGTACAAAGAAGTGTTTCGACCCTACAACAAAGCATTTCCACTGTACAACGAAGCATTTCCACTGTCCAAAGAAGCAGCACCACGGACCAATCTTTCGTGGAAAAGGCGGGCGTCGCTGCGCGCACGACCGCAATTGGGCTCTTCTCATTCTGGCAAGGCTCATCATGTCTTTCTTCTTTTGCAGGTGGTTTCCTTGGTAGACTCGTTATGTTCTCTTCCGGACTTTATATGCGTTCTAGGAAGGGAATGGGGCCTTTGTGAGCCCTCCACCCTCAACGGGTGTGTTGCATTTGCTGTTTTATATCCATTTTATGTTCCATAGCTAGTGTGTAGTGGTCTGGTTGCTCAGCGAACTTCTATACAAATACATCATGTATTTCTTTTTCTATTCATCCACAAAATCTAGTAGTGTACTTTCTTTCTTTACTTTTTTGGTATCAGTTCAGTTTCTCTTATACTTATATTTCTAAAATCCGGGTTCTTTCAGGAGCGAATGAACTCACTTGTAGCAGTTTTGGTTAGACTAGTGAGTGCTTTATTTAAAGGTGGGGGGAGACACAATTAGAGGCAACTATTATTGGCTCCTCACAGAACCCCATTATTGGCATTTGACCTCCATCTCATCCTGACATGGAGAACATGTGCATTTTCATGAGATAACTTATTTTCTCTCAGCAAAATATAAAAGCTATTGCCTATAACCCCCACCTGGGATAACCCCCCATGGAGTCCCACTTCCACTTCACCACCACGAAGGGTTATTTCCTTCAGGACGAGGAAACCACTGACCCAGCGAAATTTGACTACGTGAGTGAACACCATTCTTGACCAAGATCCACCCCACTTCTAACACCTAGCAAAGGTTGCTTCCAACTTCGGCCTCATCCCCCGTTCTTATGACTCAGACGCCGAGTTCGACCCCCATGGCCAGAAGACTCAATGGGAGCGCTTTGCGCATCACATCACCCATTTAAATCGTACCAGTAACCCATCAGGAACATTCTACAAGCTCCTTTTCCTCGGCCGTCATGGACAGGGCGTCCACAATGTCGCGGAGTCGCGTTACGGGACAGAATTATGGGATGTAAGCTGACCTTCCAACCCCGCCCCCCCCTTCTTCCCGGCCTAGAGAGGTAGTTAACAAATTCCCTGAGTAAAGTGCTACTGGTCCCTCCAAGACGGAGACGAGCATGGAAACTGGGTAGACGCCCGTCTTACGGACGTCGGCATCGCCCAGGCCAAAACTGCCAATGGCGCTTGGAAGAAGCAAATGGAAGATAAAATCCCCGCTCCGCAGTCGTACTATGTCAGTCCCCTGAACCGATGTTTGGCTACGGCGGCGATTACGTTTGGAGGGTTGGGCCTGCCAGATACGGATCCGTTTCGGCCGCTTATTAAAGAGGTGTGTTTTCCTTTAGCTATATCTCTGCTCTACTTTGCCTTGAATATTACATTTAATGAAGGGGTTTGGTTGGTTATTAAAATAATTGTGTGACAGCTCCTCCGCGAAACCCTCGGCATACACACATGCGACAGCCGGTCGAGCAAATCCGCCATAGAGGCAGAATACCCACTGTACCGATTCGAGCCCGGATTCAGCGAAGAGGACCCCCTCTACGATTCAAAGCTGAGGGAATCAAACTCCGCGCGCGACAAACGGCTGCGTGACCTGTTCCTGGATATCTTTGAAAACGACGCGAATACTGTTCTCTCGTTGACGGCGCACTCGGGGGCGATTATGAGTATTCTGCAGGTTACGGGGCATCGGGATTTTGTGCTGGAGACGGGCGGTGTTATACCGGTTTTAGTGCGTGCGGAGAAGAGGGACGGGAAGGCGCCTGAGATGGATGTTGAGCCAGGATTTCCTGCACCGGTTTGTAAGGGGGATATAAGGTTATAAGATGGAGACGGGAGGTTTATGTATAGAACTGGGGGGTATTTTTGGGAGATATAGAGAGAAAGAGAGAGAGAGATGGATGGAGATTTTAAAGCGGTACATGTGTCATTGTATATAGTTCAGTATTGTACATGTTCAACCCTAGGGGCTTGATGGGGAGTGTTATTTTTCTTTCTTTTTGGTAATGCAGGATCTGTGCTGATCGGGCACGACAGACCAAGACAGGTCGATCGGGTGGTGGTTCCAATCACAGGCATGGTAAGAAGGTTTCAGAAAACAGTTGCTGATATCCGGCCTAGATAGCAGTGCTTCTGGAAAGGCCTAGGAATAAGTAATAGGGGGAAAATAACGCCAAAGACACGAACGAAGAGAGCAAATCGCTTGACCTAGCAAAAGAAAAAGGCCAGTGGTAAAACACGGTGGTGGAAAGCAAATTACCAGCTATAATACTGGTTCTGGGCGGAGATCTTCCGGTCGGGAAGTTGTGTCCAGAGCTGAGCCTTCCGCTTCCTGAGTGCTTCGGCATCACGCTCTTTCCATTCGCGAATTCTGGTTTTCTCTTCCTTCAGCACCACAGATAAGGAAGTGTAGGGGGGCCGAAGCATATTGATCTGGCCTCTTGCGCGGTGATCATAATCTACTCCATAAGGACCGCGGTTCACCCATGCCTGGGAGATGTAGATGGAGGTAGGGTCGTTGATAGTTTTTCGTTCGCCCGACTTGAGCGTGATAGTGACGGCTTTTCGGTTTCCGGCTTCAGCCGCAGCGCAACCCAACCCCATACCTGATCGAACAACAGCGACGTTCTTCGCATGCTTGAGATGTTCTAGGACATCCTTTGCGGCTTTCTTCTTGCTGAACCGCATCTGGAGGATAGCATCGTCAATATTCTTGCCGGCGATTTGGCGAGCCAACGGTCCCAGCTTCTTGAGGGAGGTCTTGAACCAATGTGACTTGGAGACGGACTCCCGCTCTGTGCGCATAATCTTCTCCGTCTTTGTTAAACGGCCCCGACGGCGGATCTCTCGGACAACCATCTTACGCTCCCAACGCATCCTGGCCTGGGGGCGCGGGTCCAGCACCGATTGCATGTTGGCCCGATTCCGCTGCTCTACCGCAAGCAATGCCTCCTCCTCTCCCTCAGAAGATGGTGTGCCTTGTTTGCGTGCCGCCGGTGTCCGCCCCGATGCGATCAGCTTGGGTGTCGCTTCATCCTCGGCGAAAATTGAGTCAGCACTAAGGGAACCCTCTCGCTTTGGGGGCGCGGTGGCTCTGCGGGTGATTTTCGGCTTGGCCGCTTTTCCTCCAAGAAAGAAGTTTTTGATGGATGAGAACGCGGATTGGTTCGATTGGGTATCTGGTTTATCACTAGGCGCGTTGCCGTTGTCTTCCTGGGCACGACGAGGGACTGAATACGTCAAGGTACGACGAGGCACGTAGGTGAGGCCGGTGCGGGCTGTTTTTTCGGGGTTCAAGACTCAAGATCAGACACTGTTCCCACTGCAAAACCAAGAGTCGGGGGAGGTGTAAGACGTGAATTTTTTGGAAACATACCTGACCGGATCAGATGCCCGTAAGGATTTAGAGCACCCATTGTAGCCATTGGGAAAGGGAGGCCGGGGTAGATTTGGCGTTTGGTTGAACCCATGCTTTGGATGTTGGATGGAAAAAAGTTGTGTTTGGCAGCCTTGCATTTTTGGTCTGGCCGGGTCACCGTAGCATCCATCTATGATTACATAACTCAGGCAACAAGGAATCCATGGCTGGACCTGGCCTGACCACGACTCGCCATTCGTGATTCCACCGATTTGATTGCATATAACAGGTTAAACTTATATTTAAGCCGATTGAACCATGTGGGGGACCATATTTATAGAACCACAATCATACCACGGATTCCAGGCTTTTTACTTTTCTTAGGTACATCCTCCTCGTACTTACAAATTTTGGAGCGGAGGGCTTTTCTGTTAGCGAGAAATGCATGATCCGTATTCAGGAAGGCACTTGTGCCTGCCGCGGATGGTGTTAGGTCGTAGTCTGTACCTCCACCTATAGCAGCCCTCCCTGTCCCGGGGGTGTTGACATGGGGATGGGGAGAGGAAGAGAGTCGTGGTTGTAGATATCCTATTCCTCCAATAATGAACCAGTTCCCCTGTATGATTACTTCATGGACGGACCAGGTGTTGGCTGCTCCTCGACGCCAGGCGGTTAACCAGATTGGGAATTAGGCTTTCATCCAAGAGCCCTCGAGCTTTCCGCTCTCCTGTTGACCTCCTGGCCCCGATGTCACCGGGAGGACATCGAAGATCGTCAAGCCGGAGGTCGCAATACGACGGACAGGGGTCGAACAGACCTCCCATCGCGTCCATTCACCGGATAAAAAAAAATCATAAAATAAAATAAAAGAAAAAATCCATGGGCATGTGCGGTCGTCCACACCTGGGGGCCTGGGGATGATGGGGAGGTATTAGCGTCAAAGAAGTAATATGCGGGCTATATGTGCATTTTGTTATTAATTTTGAGAAATGACGTAGGAACAACAGATTGGACAGGCCGTGATTCCCTTGGATAAGAATTCCGATTCAGAGTACCTTAATATGTCTGAGTCCAAGCCGTTTAGTTCAAGGTACTACACCTGGTCCGTTGGTCCCCAGTGCATATTTCAGATAGATATTGGTGTGGAATCCTGATATTAAACTCTGCTAGCAGTACAGCAATACATCATTGAGGCTTACTCCGATTCAATGGTGGAGAGGGATCTGGGTGAGTGACCTGAGGAAAAATAAATAATAAAAATAAAAATAAAACCTCGAGGATGAGATTTATTATCCCTGATGATCTGCTGCTTCCTTATCTCCAAACCCTGGTCCGTATTAACTGTTGTAGAGGAGCGCTGTTGCCGCTGCGACTCTGCTTCCCCAGAGCTCAGTTGGCGTGTTATATGCCGAGCTTTTTCTCCATCGAATTCACTTCCTCTCCACCGTGTTGATCCACCCTCCTCTCAGCCTTCTTCTCCTTAGATTCCGGAGCACTAACTCGTTCTTGCTTCCTCGCCCTCAACCCTTTTAATTCTTTATTTTTATTTTTATTTTATTTTTCTCTCTCTTGACGAGAAAACTCTGCCCCTAAACCCTCTTTAGCCGTTCGGGAGCCTGTATTTCCTGTCCGTTGTATTCAGTTCCCTCCTCCACCAGGGCTCTCTGCCGCTGACGGACCTCCATCCAGCCCTCTTTTAAGTAGTAGCTTCCTCCCTGCCGCTGGATAGCTTATGCCTGCACCACCGCCCCCCTCTTTTCTGATTCAATAATCTCCATCGTCGTGGTTTCGTCCGACAACCCGCACGGTGCCTCACTTTGTCTTCGTGGGCGCCCGAACCATCTACTTTCTTCCTATCATTTCAATTCTTTTCTGGAGTGGAATCGAAAACAAGAAAAATTCGGGGGGAAAAAGGACATAAGCTAATTTCCCAAAGAAAGAATTTTCTTTCTTTCTTTTTTCCTCTTTGATCTTTTCTATCTGAGATTATCCCCTGCTCTTCTCTTCATAGGACCTAAAAATTTTCTTCTCCGACTGCGTATTGGTCTAATTGCTAAATTTCTTCTGCCCTTTTGTTGTTGTCCCGTGTCCATTCGGTTTCTGACCTGCTTGTACAAACGCAAGTGAATTGGGGCCTCACCCCAAACGAAAACCACAGGTTCGCCCGGTTCCAGAGTCTAGGTAGGCTGTGGCCGGAGCAGGAATGGACTCGTTGATGAGGCGATTGGCGGCTGTTCTTTAAGGAATCTTTTCCAGTTTCTTTCCTTTCTTTGCACCCCAGAGACCCTCCCTTACGTCAGCACCTGCCTGGAACCTCATCCTTGCACCTTTTTTTCTGCCTGTCCCCCCATCGCTGCCTGGCCTCGACCGACAACTTGATGATGGACATCAATTCACTCCTTTCGCCGCAGGATGCGAACTCACAGTCGGGCCGTTCGACCTCCGCGGCTGGGCCGTCATCACTTGCTAACACCTCCATGTCTTCGACCGGTCCCGTTCCTAAAGCCTTGCGAAAGAATCGCTCTGGTACAAACAGACAGGGCATGACCTCCTCCCCGCTTGCCCAACAAGTATTTTCCTCATCTCGTATGCCCGAACCTTCGCCTCCCGCCATGAGTCCTACTGCTGGTCCGAACCCCGGGGGTGGAAACGGAACTCCTCCAGCTGCAGATCTGCCACCTCCCCGGCAGCCCTCGACCCCAGGAATGGATACTCTCGCCGACCTGGCCGCGATGCAGCACCACCAACCTCAGAGATCCAACACACAAATGCTGCGAAGCACTGAATCCTACGAGAGCCAGCTCTCCCCCTCCACAATGTACCCAAACGTAAATTCCATTTCCCATAACACCCCAACTCCGCGATCATCTTTCGATATTGCCATGTCCGACGTTCCAAGGGAGAGCGCCCGGAGGAATTATTCAGAAACCTCGTTGGATCCGACCTCCCAGCGGCTAGCGACAGAGTTGTTTGCCCAGATTTCGGATAACCCACAGAATTACGAGCCGCACGTCAATTTCGTTCGGTTGTTGCATGCCGGATTCGTCCACCATGTCTACCCGCCCAACAACCCCGATATTCACGGTGAACCGCGTCAGTACGATTTGCTCAAAGATATGCGGACTGCTCGCGAAGAAATGGATAAGCTGTTTGCCATGGGCGAAGATCTCTGGACAGAATGGATTCAGGACGAGAGCATGTTAGCATCATCGGTTGAAGAGCGTATTGCAGTTATGGAACTCTGTCAACGATCAATCGAGGAGGAGTACGGAAGCACGAAGCTTTGGGCCATTTATGGTGAGTGGGTGTTGTATCTCTATAATTCTGCGCATGGAGATGCAGGCCAGAGCCAATGGACGGAGGAGGACAGGATGGTGGGACGCGAGGTCTTTTCCTGGCAATCGGTCATGGAAACATGGCACAGAGGCGCCGATGCAACGCGATGGAGGATCCATGACAGCAACCTCGTCTGGGACCGGTTCCTCGAGCTGCAAATCCAAGACCTTTCGCGAAACGCGTCTCAGGAGAGAGTTGCCCAGGTAAGGGAGCTCTTCGACATCCGACTGCAGACACCTCATGCCACTTGGGACCAAACATTCCAGAGTTTTTCCAGCTTTATCTCGTCTTATTATAATGCGAACTACGAAAGTATTATGTCGGAGACCGCCGGGCGATACTCCACACCGGCCAAGGAGCAGTATGAAGATCGTGAGCCGTTTGAGATTGGGCTCCGGAATGTCGCTGAATCGGGCGATTCAACTCAGGAATACACCCTTTATTCCCAGTACATCGAGTGGGAGCTCAATCGTAAGAGTCGAAAACGTCATTCTAACTTCGAGCTGGTCAACGCGCTCTATCAGCGTGCGACCTTGCGATTTCCCACAGATTCTAACATGTGGGAAGATTTTATTATGTTTCTTGTCGGTGAGTCGATGCGCGGGAATACAAATACCGCAACGATCCCCACGTTAGATCGCGCGACTCGGCATTGTCCTTGCTCTGGTACTCTCTGGGCCCAGTACCTGCTCTGCTCAGAAAGAGAAGGGAAAAGCTTCTCGAAGATCGCGGATATCAAGCACAAAGCAACTAGTACGGGGTTACTCGATGTAGGTGGGATGGAAGAGGTTCTCAAAGTCCATACGGAGTGGTGCAGTTATCTTCGCCGGCGGGCTTTCTTGTCAGATGCTACTGACGAAGACCTCGACGTGGCGGAGGTCGGGATCAGGTCTGCGATCGAGAGCGTTCAAGAGTTGGGAGAGAAAAAGTACGGCAGGTCCTACCAAGGCGACCCACTTTTTCGTCTCGAGCGCATCTACATCCGCTACCTCAGTGAGAGTGGAAGTTGGGACAGTGCGCGGGAAACATTCAAGGGCCTTGTGGGGCGCCGTGGGAACAGCTACGAGTTCTGGCTCACCTACTATCACTGGGAACTGGTCTCATGGAGCAAGTTCGTGCAGGGTGAGGCCACCGTTGACGCGGCACGTCGCACCCCTAATCCTAGCTATGCAACTGCCGTGTTGAAACAAGCCATCAGAAGGGCAGACCTTGACTGGCCGGAGAAGATTATGCAGACATATGTTGCCCACTGCGAGGACTACGAGGACTCGGAGGAATTGCAGTCGGCGATTCTCGAGGCCCGGAGGGCAATGAAGGCCATCAATACTCGTCGAGAGCGAGAGGCTCGGGAAGCAGCCGCCCAGCAATCCCAGCAGGCAACAACGTCAGAAGAGGCCCCGCAGGCGGAAAAGAGGAAGCGGGAAGATGAAACAGGCGTTAATGGGTTGCCAACGACCAAGAAACCTCGCGCCGATGTTGCATCACCAGATTCCAAGGCGGACCCGATAACCCTTCAGCGGGATCGTGAGCACTCCACAGTGGTAGTTAAAAACCTTCCGGGCAATATTACCGAGCACAAAGTGCGCCAATTTTTCCGTGATGTAAGTGATTTTGACTTTCCCTTCCACTCCTTTCATTATTATATCATTGTTTCTTTTTTACCAGTTAATGTACAAGTCCTTAAAACTAACTCTCTATTTAGTGTGGTGCGATCAACAGCGTCAGGATGCTTCCTGGGGAGGGCAATTCAGAAATTGCTATGGTTGAATTCAGCACTAGGGACGATGCCGTTGCCGCACAAACTCGCGACCAGAAGAAGATAGATGAGAACACGATCGAAGTCCAGTTCGAGTCGGAGACCACTTTATTTGTTACCAATTTCCCGCCCACAGCCGATGAGAAGTATATTCGGGACCTATTCAGTTCGGTAAGCTGGCTTCTGCACTTACTTTCCCCCCTGGTTTGTACTAATGTGGAAATAGCATGGTGAAATTGTTGATATACGATTTCCGTCCCTTAAGTTTAATACCCACCGGCGATTTTGTTATGTGCAATTCAAAACCTCCGCCGCTGCCTATAGTGCTACAAAATTGGATGGATCTACAGTTGGAAATGGCCTGCACCTGGTGGCTAAGATCTCCGACCCGTCGAGAAAGCAAGACCGGAATGGCCCTATCTATGAGGGACGGGAAATTCACGTTTCGAATATCGATTGGAAGGCCCAGGAGGACAATCTTAAAGAAGTATTTTCTAAATATGGCACCGTCGAGCTGGTTCGAATCCCTCGGAAGGTCGACGGAGGGAGTAAAGGGTTTGGCTACATTGTTTTCAGTTCCAAGGTAAGTGCATTGAGGATGTTAGATAGCCGGATCCAAGGTACTAAACGGTTGTATAGGAGGAAGCCACCGCAGCTCTTGCGATGAATGAACAGGAGTTCCGGTCACGACAACTCCACGTGAAGCTTTCGGTTCCTCAAGGTGCGAAGCGTAGCGCGGCAACGATCATCAGTCGGGTTGGAAAGTCGCAGTCGCCGGCACCCGACATGAATGGCGCATCCGGTGAGGCGGAAGAACCAAGCGGTGAGCGGGCAGCACGCACACTTGGTCTCATGAATGTCCCTGACACAGTCAATGATGCGCGGATTCGAGCGTTGGTTGAACCGTACGGAAAGCTGGTCAAGATTATTCTACGACCAGACCACCAGGGGGCAATCGTTGAATTTGCCGATGTGAACCATGCGGGTAAGGCTGCTTTAGAGCTTGAAGGGCAAGATATCAGCCCAGGGCGCAAATTGCATGTGGGGACGGTGCCGGAGATGCTCAAACAGTCAGCGGAGAAGAAGGGTGGACCTAGCCAACCCGCGAAGGGGAAGGACAAGCAAGGGATACCACTCCAGTCGCTGGCGCCCATCAAGCGACCCCCACAACCGGGATCGCGAGGTGGGAAACGAGGTGGACTAGGGGTCAAGCGAGCGGCTGGATCGAGCAACCATAATGGCGAACCAATGAATACAGCGACTATGACGACGACGAAGACAACGACAGACACTACGCCCTCAGGAGAGGGTAGTAAGAACCAAAAAAGCAACGATGACTTCCGAGCGATGATCCAGCGGAAGTAAGAGTGAATGAGCGGTGGTGGGTGGAGGGCGCATATTTTGGATTTGCATGGCAGCTTTGGCGTTTCCTCTTCTGGTTCGCTTTTTGCCTTACTAATCGTCTCCAATTTTTTATCTTTGGGGGAATATTTTCCCACGTTGCCTTTTACTCTTTGCATTGATGTGTGTATTATCATTTTCTTTTCTCTTTTCTTTCTCTTTTTACAGTTCCCATCATTCCCCCGACTGCTTCGCAAAACTTAGCATTCAATGTAGATTATGTTATTGTATTTTTCTTCTACTTTTTCTTCTTGATTCCCCTCTCTTTTCTTTCTTTGCCATGGTCGTGGTTTTCTATGGGAGAGAGAGGAAGTCTGATGATAAGGGATGCAGCTAGAGGAGGATGCGGGAAATGCAATCGAATCAGATCCTTACTGAATACTAAGGAAAGAGGACCTCGCGCCTACTAAATTACTAGTCGTGTCTTTCGGAGTGTCTAGGTGTGTCCATATCAGGGTGGCCGTGGTCTTGTGAGCGGAGATAAGCTTTGGGTGGGATAATAACACACGAGATAATAATGCCCAGTCTTTCGAAGGCGCCGTTGCCCAGCCGTCCACATGCTTTGCTTTCCTTTCTTTTTCCTGACTCGAAGTGCCAATGGTTGACATTTCATGCCTGTTTTCTGGATGTAGTGTAGTCTGATTGGCTTGGGTTGAGCTGACGTCATTCCTTAGGCAAGAAATATTGCTGCAACTCCTCTGGTTCATTTACACATTCAACCATATGGTTCAAGAAACGGCGGGGGGAGACAGAGAGTGTAAACAAAAAAAAAAAAAAAAAGTCTAGCACACGAGTCAATTTTTTTTTCCATCAGAGGAGGTACATGCTAGTACTCCGTATTTACGGTGAAGAAGATCCCCGCGGCCCAGACGCTTTGACCGAGTCAGAGCATGCGCGGTTTTTTCTGTTCGCGTCGAGGCCTGGATGCACGGATCCTTGGGGCGGAATGTATTCATGCTGCCTATCCTCTGGGCTGTCAAGGGAAAAAGCAAAGAAAATATTCATGTGTAGATGGAGGGAGAGAAGAGGATTGTTTCCAAGACTTTCATTTGTCGTATTTACTCGGAGTTGGTGGTAGAATAATTGAATTTAAATTCCTGGGCGCAAACTGCCTCGCTCTCAGGCCAAAAAGACAGCTGGACCTTATTCAGAACTACAGCTGATCAGCTGTCACACCATCATCTCGTCTCCTCCTCTAGGCTTTTCCAAGTATTTGCCTGTCAACGATGGTTAATCATTATTGCGCTCGACATTCCTATTCTTATCGAATTTCAACTTCTGTCCACCTGATCCCAGCGAGTGAACCTTAACCACTCCGTTTCCGCTCCTCTCCTACTTTTGTACTCTTTCTCTCTCTCTCGCCCTCCTCTCCTTTAACCCGGCGTCCTATAACTCCTGAAATCCTAAAATCCTGAACATGCACCCGTTTCACAGTCTTCCTAATTATATCTCCTATTTTTAACTTTCCCTCCTGCTATAATCTCCTATTCCCCTCTCCTCCCCCTCTGCCTCCTTCCACCCCCTGCTTCATCTCATCCCCTGCCTATTTCCATCGCCTGTTTCGATCCGGTTTGGCTCCCCCAGCCTCCTCCGTCATTCCCATCCTATAAGTACGACTGCCACAGCCAGCCAGTCCTCTAAGCTATCTGGCTGCCTGTCGTCATCCACCATCTTATCGCCTCCCCCGACCTTATTGTTTCCACCCCCTTCCTTCCTCTGTTACCTTCCCCCACCAAGATGGATTTCCATCTGGTGCCTCGCGGGGAGGATCGAAACTACACCGGCTTCCTGACCAAAACCATTGTCTACACGGGGTCGCTGGTGGTCTTTTTAGTTTGTGAGCTGCGCCTCCCTTCGCCTTGATATTTCACTCTTCGTTTTACTCTTGCGCATTCCTAATCACCTCGTCTCTACTCCGGTCACAGCATTTGGCCTGTCAATCGCCTCTATTGCTATTCCCAACTGGGTCAGCTATCACAGTGAAAAGGTCCGATTCTTATCTATCTTTTATTTTTTTGGTTTTGCTCCGCTAAATTCCCACAGCCTGACTTCCACTACTCCTACGGACTGCACCGCCGTTGTTCCTCCCTAACCGACACCTGCGAGAGCTTCCCCCAGCGCGAAGACTGCCATGGCGAAGATCGATACTTCTGTTCGATGTGGCGCTCTGTCGGGTTCCTGATGTCATTTGCGATCGTCTTGGAGGGGATGAGTGTCGTGGCATATCTGATCGTGCTGTCCGGGGGGAAACGGCTGCGGGAGTCTGGATGGAAAATCGTCAGTGTATTGATTATCCTCTCTGCTATTGTCCAAGCAGCTAGCATGTCTATTGTGGTGAGTCAATACTTCACGGTGGTGGTAGGAGACAGAGAGAGAGGGAAAGCTGATATTGACTTATACAGGCATATCTGTTCGATAATGAGGATCGCTTCTTTGTAGGCTGGCGACTAGACGAGTCCTGGATTTATTGTACCATCAGCTGGTGCATTAGTCTATTCTGTGCCGGTGCGCTTATTCTCGCGGCGCACAGTCTGCCGTCAGAGGGAGGATATGAATTGATCCCGGACCACTCTTAGTCCACAAAAGCGAACTCATATATGAGCACGGGGCGGATTCCTGATCTTGGCCGGAGGAATACTCAATTGCCGGCGTTATACATTCGACGGTGTTGTTACTCGTTTTCTTCACTTCTACTTCTTCGTTTAATAGTTAGTGTACATACAGACTAGAAGTCTACGATTAATGTTTATGACACAACATATAGTTGCATTATCTCTCCAAGCAGCCAAAAGAGCAAGAGCTAGAACTAGAACTAGATGGTATTAAGCCCGTATCTTCCTCACCGCACCACCCCGGCCAGCCCTCGACCCAGTCCCAGTCCCAGTCCCTCTCTTCTTCCCAGAAGAAGCAGAAGCCTTAGAAGGCCTCGCACCAACCCACGCCTGAAAAAACGGCAAAATCTCAATATCCGGAAACATCACCTCCCTTGCATCCTCCCCATTCTTAATCCTCTTCTCCAGATCCTCCTTGATCCTCTCCACCAAATCCGTGACCTCTGTAAATGACATCTCCTTCCCAACTTCCCCCCTCAACCACTCCGGTACAGGAGAAGGGTGAATAGCCGGTTTCTTTCTTCCTTTATTCTTCCCTTTCCTTGCAGCCCCGGACGAAGAACCAGCTCTAGACGAAGACGAAGACGAAGACGAAGAGGAAGAGGAAGAGGAAGAGGAAGAGGAAGAGGAAGAGGAAGAGGAAGAGGAAGAGGAAGAGGATGCCAAGCGAAGTACCTCTCTCCGTCGAAGTACAACCTCAAACCCCCTAACACCCCCCCAACTCTTCATCCGGTCCAGCGACATACGGAGCAAATTGCACTGCATAAGCACCCACGGCGGATCCGCGACCCTATACCGGGCCCGTTGGTAGTGTTTACGACAGTACTGGACCCAGATGTGGGAGGGGAAAACTTTGGTGGAGGCTTTGTTGCGGCCGAAGAAGTGGGAGATGAGTTTGCGGTTGTTCGGGGGCAGGTGCGGGGCGTTGGCGGTGCAGTGTTCGATGTATTCGCATTCAGCATCCACCTTATCAGTGGCGTTGTTGGCGTTGGGGTTGGTACTTGCGCTGGGGGTGTTGGTAGCATTGTTGGAGGAGGTGCTGGTGGTGGAGTTAGGGCTAGGAAGGTGGGTTGTTTGGGTACTAGTGGTTATGCGAGGGGATCGCCCTCTGGGATTGGGGGGTCGTCGGGGCATGGATGCATGTAGGTGGTTTTTTGGTTTTTTTGGGGAAGAAAATAGAGAGATTCAGGGGAAGAGGAGAGATAGCAGGTTAGGAGAGATGTAAACAGGTTGAGATTAGAGGATGGAAGAGGATGAGGAGCAAGTATTTATATGTTGTAACAAAACAATTCATTGTCATCAAGTTTGTTGCGGCATAAAGAACAATTCATTTCATCAACTTGTTGCGGGTATACGGTATCAAAATCCATCAAAGCATTCCTTCGTATAATACAAGAAAGAAATCAAAGAAAAAAAATGAGGAAAAGAAGAAGAAAAGAAGAAAAAGGCGTGTGCGTGTGAAATGTGAACCAGCCGGAAAGATGAAGAAACAAGAAGAAAACGCCATCTATCCATTCATGCATACCCAGTTTCCCATCCCAGTCCGTCCGGCCCAGCCCAGTTGTTTAATTCAGATAGCGCATCACATCGCGTATCCTGTCACCGTCTTCGGTACGTACTTCCGCATCGCCCGCCCAGAGCTCCACCCAACTGACCCAATATCAATCGTGCCCAGCTCCCGACTGAGCGCGTCCATCCCAGAACCCCGTCCCGTGCCTTGACCATGCTGTGCTGGGGCTCCGATGGGCACCTTTGCGGGGATTGGTGGCCCCACGTTTGGCGGTGCATACAAACTAGACGTCGGGGACGGTGACACCGACTTGCGTCGCCCCCCGAGCGACGAGGGTGTGCCGTTGGGCGTGCTGTACGTCCTGCTATGCCCTGGGCTGCTTCCATAGCCTTCCCGTCCGCGGTGTACGTCTGTCCGGGGGGAGGTCCGCTCTACCGAATCGGAACTAGACCCATAAGAAGACATCGGACGTCGACCTCCCCACTCCGTCGTCGTCGGTGGCGTGATTCGTGACCCCCCGTACTCCTTGGCTGGCGGCTGGGGGCTCGTTCGAATCGTCCTGGCGGCAGGAGCGTTTTTGAACCGGACGATAACACCTGGCTTCCGGGTCTTTCGATCCGGCTCTGGTGCCCATGTATCAGTAGGCAAATGGTCGGAAGGGTCGATTTCGCGCCCATCGTCACCGATAATCGGCCCGGGTTTCCGAGCTGCCTCCGCCTCCGTCCGTCTTGCGGCCTCCATAGCCGCTGCCGGTGTCTCATAGGCTGGCGCTAGATCCCGGGTGACGGCGGAGCGGGCTGCGTGAGGGTTGAATGCGTCGAAGGAATCCGGTGAGAACGGGATCTGGGACGTCTCGGCTCCTCGCGAGGGCGGTGGCTGGGGACTGACTGACTTCCTTCGGGGCACGAGCTGGCGGTCCGGGGCGGTCGTGGACCCTCGACTGACGAGGGACCGACGGCCGTCATCCAGAGAGTGCGGCGAGGGAGTGTCCACGGTGGGATAAGGGGGTAGCATGGGTGACGGCTGGCGGCCACCCGACAGGATCAATGCGTTCTCCTCATCGAAAATCCAGCTACGTCTTCGTGCGGCGCTCTCATACGCGGCACGGTCCGATTCTGCCTCCGCAATCGCTGGGTCAAACCCCGCGACCAGACTGGGAGGCATAGTCGGACCATCCGTGGGGAGAGGGAGGTCGTGGAACTGGTCCTCGTCGAGCATCAGATGGGACGGATGGGATGACATATTCACTTCGTGGGACGTTCGAGGAGACGGTCCAAACTCTGGGGAGTAAGCTTTGTACGACGGAGTTGGTGACGGTACTAACTGCTGGCTAGACTGGACCAATCCTGACCGGTGCACGGGAGGGGGGGGTGGGGGACCCTCCTCCTCTTCATCTTCTACCCGTGGCTGCATGGCAGCGTATTCGGCGTGGTAGCCTTCGCGGCTAACGTGGTGGCGGACCGGGCTGCGTCCCCGCACCAGGGAGTTGCTGTGAGGCCTGTAGTGTCGATCCTGCTCGCCAGCTACCACCCTCGGATCATCTTGTTGGATGTACTGTGGTGGGTGGCGCCCGGTCATGCTCCGGGATTGGTAGTGAGATGGTTGCTGGGGCAGCATATCCTCGGGGTCGTATCCGTACTGGTCCTGCAAGGGGTATTGTTGGGTGTGATGCCGGCTGCTAGGTCGGGGTGCCTCATACTGCAGCGGAGCATGCATGTCCACTGGTTCGGGGTGGTACTGATCCTGCCGCATGGATCGATAGTCCGCTGGAGGGGCATTTTCGTATCCCGACGATGGCCGTGGGTAGTAGGATCCTGTGTCATGCGCTTCAGGTGCTACCCTCTCTCGGTATGAGGGGTACTGCTGTTCCTGCGGGTGCCTTTTTGGAGGTCCTTGCGGCGGGGTATAGTGGGCTGGCGCTGGGGCCGGAGCCGGGGCTGGAGGGTTCCATTCCCTCTGGAAGTCATCAGGTGTTTCGTAATTCCTCACTGGGCGCATCGCGGGGGATGGCAAGCCATGTGGAGGGGTATCATATTGGGGTTCCGGAGGTCCAGTATGTCGAGGAGCATGACGCACGTAGTCTACTCCGGAGCTGGACGGGGGCGTGGGTACATTCTCGTATTGGGAGGGTCGGGAAGCATGGGGCTGGACCGGCACGGGAGCAACGGGAGCCTTCTCCGGGGGTGCAGGGCGTGGCGCGGTTGTCCCAGTGGGATCGGTCGGCAGTGGACGACGCTTAACATCCTTCAGCTGGCGCGGTCCTCCAAGGGATGATGAGGAGACGGGGGTCGGGCCGCTAGTCGGGACGCTCGTTGAACTGCCAGCCTTGGCAGTTACCTTGTCTGCAGCTTGGGTTCGTCGTTCGATAACGGCCTCATCCTCTGGTCTGGTATCGTAGTAAGTCATCTCGATTCGGATTTCACCAGCATACTTTCCTCGAAACTGGAGCGGATGCCATTGGTCGCTCTGACTGCCACCAGGGATAATTAAATCCTTCAGATCAACCCAGGTCTCGCCGATCATGTCGGTTCGTTTATCATCGTTGAAGACGGAGATCTTGAGTCTGAAGTAATCGGGGGATTCGTGCACGGTGAATCGGAGTTCCTGGTCCCTAAAACGAGCGCTATTAGCTATCAAATTCGGTGTTATTTTTTTTCCCTTTTTTTGCTAGTCCTCACCATCTGGGAGTTTGTCCACCCCGAAGGTCAGTATCGGTTTTCTTCGCTTCCTTTCCTAGACGTGCGGCGCAATATGGATTCTGCTTCCCCATTGTCTTTCTGTTAGGCAGATTCTTTGCACGGTCGATGATTGCGACCAAGGTCCCGATGGCCGGACCATCGACCGACATGTCGGCGAAGATGCCGGCCGCATGGTTGAGGGTCGACAATCTGACTTGTTTGGCGGCCATTACAGGTAGACTGGAGCGGAGAAGGGGGGAGAGAGGGATCTAAGACAAGGGGTATATGTCAAGACGGGGAGCCAACACAATTAGAGCTCCCGCATCGGTTCCTGTAGAGATTGAAGAGAAGCGAGGGGACGAGCGAGGCGAAGGGCTGAGAGGAAAGATGTCAAACGGCGACTCGTCACGGGGTTCGAAGGGTTCAATTGCGATTGATGCGGGAACCAGCAGACAACCAACGCGAAATGAGGGCAAAGACGAATCAAGGACAAAGGAAAGAAAAAGAAACGAAAAAAAGCAAAAATAGAAGACCACCTAAAGTGCGACACGTTTGCGAAGTAAGAGAGAAAGAGAGAAAGAGAGTCAGAAAGAGGGAGAAGCTAAAGATGAGACGAGAGCAACCACAAGCATCACGAGCATCGCCGAAAGGGAGGGGAAAAACAACCAACTTGTCGAGTCGAGTCGATAAGCTGATACTGGAATCGCCGTGGGTCTGCGTGCCGCTGATTGGTTGGGGGCCGTATTTGGGTGGCTGGGGGGGTGGCTGGCAGGGGGCCTAGACTGCATGCTGATTGGAAGATCGAGTGTTCCTGCATGGGATAGAATGATGTTTCAGCGCCCCACTTCCAATACCACTCGAGCACTCGGTCCCGTACTGAGGTATACCATACCGACTGGCATAAAGTAACTTTGGTCAATGCAGTTCACAGTGCACACAGGGCTTAATTAATTAAAAGGGAAAGGAAGTGGGATGAGCGAATGACGTTCATGCATACGTCAATCCACGGAAGGCCCCGGTTCCTCCTGTCCCAGATTGATGAAAAGAAGGCTTGGATCTGACAATGGTGTTGCCTGTTCTGGGCTGGGTCTGGGAGAACTTGGCTGGGCGCAGGCAGGGCTGGGGGAAAAAAAATAGAACATCGTAGCCGGCCCGTGCGGATAAAGAATGCGGAGGCCTAGTCATGGATGATGGATCAGAGGTGCTGGACCTTTGCCCTATCAGCCCTGATCGTCCTCGGCAACTCTGACCATTGGGATCTAGACTGGGAAAAACCAGTTCGCAGTAGTGGGCCATTATTCTTCTTTCATTCTCGGTAGGATATCGACGGTGGCCACTTTGATAACAATCCATCGGTCCAAGTTTCTCGGAGAGTCTCGACTCGTCAGGCATTCTTCGACGTCCGCCACAAATAATGCACGAAAGTTGAGGTAAATCCGGATTCATTCTGCTCGAAAGAGATCCAATTGACTTCGGATCGGCTCATAACCCTCAGGCTCAATCCTAGTATGAGTCCTTGTGATGTGAGGGAGTCGGACACTACTCTGCTGACACAAATTACTACCTGTAAATATTTACCAGGATGGAAGACAACCGACTCCAGAGTCCAAGCACCAAGTAAATCTATCCTCCTTACTTCTATAACTGATTGTTTTGACACCAAACAGCGTACCCAATGTGTCAACCCACACAGCTGTTTGGCCTGATTATCAAGGGAGCAGTCAACAGAGTTGAAGTTTGTCGACCTGTATCAGTATTACCAAATATTACTCGATTCTAGTAAAGTCTATTGGTGAATCCGCAGATTCTGGCGTATCTTATACCAAAGTGAGTATTTTAAAGACCACAACCACGCTAAAGGTAATAAACACCCAAGGAGGAAATTGACAGCCTGAGGTTGATCCATCAAAAAAAAAAAAAAACTCCAAGCCAAAAATCGATATCAATACAGCTTCATTCCTCACCAAACCGCCGCTTCGAAGGAGAGTCTTCGCCCTCCTCCTACCACTTCCCCTCTCCTTAACCCCAATACAAGGCGGATGAGTGGCCCCCCTTATTTCTCCTTCTGATTCTGCTTTTCTTTTTCTTTCCGGTTTGAACGGAGGAGGCCTACTCGCAGCATGGCGGCCCCCGTCCTCCCCCCGGCCCAGGTCAAGCTGCCTCAGCTCCCCTCGGCCAAATTGACTCCCGAGCAGCTATACTGGAAGACATTCAAAAATCCTCTTCTAATTCCATCCCCGGCCAATGGCCCCATCAACCTCATCTCGCAACCGTCCGCTCCGTCCTCCGCCTCCGCCTTCCCATCCCTCACCCAACCCCCGGACGTCTTCACCGTCACCACCGGCGCCCGCGTTCAAATCTACTCCATCCGCACCCGAAAACTCCTCCGCACCATTACCCGATTCGACGACACCGTGCGTGGCACCGATGTGCGTCCCGACGGCCGAATTGTCGTCACCGGTGATGACACCGGCACCGTTCAGGTGTTCGACGTGGGTTCGCGGGCGATCCTAAAGACATGGAAGGACCACAAGCAGCCCGTGTGGGTAACCAAGTTCTCCCCCAGCGACCCCACCGCCCTGTTGTCGGCCAGTGATGACCGCACCGTGCGCCTGTGGGATCTCCCCACCGAAAACAGTGTCAAGACCTTCGTCGGCCACTCGGACTACGTGCGCAGCGCCGCTTTCATGCCGGGGTCCTCGGGCATGCTTCTCTCGGGTAGTTACGACCGCACCGTGAAACTATGGGATCCGCGCGTGGAAGGTCGGTCAGCCATGACGTTCAAGATGGGTGCTGCCCTCGAGGCGGTGTTGCCCATGCCAACAGGGACAACGGTGCTAGCCGCCGCAGACAGCAAGATCGCCGTCCTGGATATTGTGGCGGGCAAACCACTGCATCTGATCCAGAGCCACCAGAAGACAGTCACGTCGCTGGCCCTCGCATCTGACGGCGAGCGGTTGCTCAGCGGTGCCCTGGATGGCCATCTGAAGGTGCACGAGACGACCGGGTGGAACGTCGTGTCCGGGTCCAAGTATCCATCGCCCATTCTGTCGCTGTGTACGATCACCTCGGGCAGCGCGCGGGAGGATAAGCACATCGCCGTCGGTATGCAGTCGGGACTGCTATCGCTCAAGACCCGGCTCTCGGGCCAACAGAAGGTGCGGGAGCGCGAGCGGAAGAAGGAAATGCAGGCCCTTCTAGAAGGGAAGATCGAGGAGCACGACCGAAAGTTGGCGAAGCAGAACCGGCGACAGGGGACTGCGTGGGAGCGGCGGTGGCGCGGGTTGGATTTTGCAGGCGAAGACGTGGATATTGTGATCGATAGTGCGCGCAAGAAGAAGCGCAAGGAGAAGCCGTGGGAGCTTGATCTCCGTAAGGGCCGCTATGCCGCGGCGCTGGACCAGGTGCTCGACGCCAACGACATGATCTCACAGCTTACGCTCCTGATGGCGCTCCGGCATAGGTCTGCACTGCGCGCGTCGCTACAGGGCCGGGATGAGGTGACGCTACAACCGGTATTGGCTTGGATCCACAAGAATATCTTGCAGCCCCGGCTGGTGAAGCTGGTGGTCGAGGTGGCGATGAATCTGCTGGATATTTACTCTGGGAATCTGGGGCAGAGCGAGCAGATCGACGAGATGGTGGAAAAGCTCCACCGACGGGTTCGCGACGAGGTGCACCTAGCGCATCAAGCATTTGAGACCAAGGGAATGCTAGACATGCTACGTGCGTAGCGGCAGCCAAAAAAAAAAAAAAAAAAAAGACACGGAAGGAGTTTTTTTTTCATCATATCTTTCTACTACGGACTGGAGTCTCAGGATTGGGTTGGCCAAAAGAACTGTATAGCACATATTGACGATAATGCAATATACCTAACTATCATTCATCTAAGCATAAATACCGCATTAGTAGGAAATTAGATTAATACAACCTCGAAAAGCCCTCCCCGTTCTCCGGCGGCTGCAACCAATTCCTCCCATCATACTCCCACCCCTCCGCCCCCTCGATAACATGGAAGGTATACGCAAACCGACTCCTATCACTCGTATTCTTCTCACTCTTATGCAACACATTCCCATGAATCAACACCAGCGACCCAGCCTTGACATCCAAAATCTCCACCTCCTCATCCCCATCCTCCCGCGGTAAAGAGTCCTTCGGTAACCCAGGCCCCTCATTAACCACAAACTCCGTCCCCCCATCCTTCCCACGCACAAACCTCCTCTTGATAGCTGCGGCCTCCCCCCGATGCGACCCCGGATACATCCCCAACGTCGCATTCCCCGGCCCCGCATCCTGCAACGCAATCCACCACCCCACCGCCGACGGCGGACTCGTATACAAGAACTCCGAGTCGCGGTGCGGGGGGACCGCCCCTCCTATGCCCGGTTGTTTGCATATAACCATACTCTGGAGAACGCGAGGATCGCGGAAGCCGAGTGAGCGGGCGATAGAGGCGTTGCGGGACGATAGCGTCACGGCGTTAAAGGGAGGGGAGAGGGAGTGCAGGGCGTGGCCGATTTTGTTTATCGCGAGTTCTTTGGGGCGGGCTAGTTTGGAGTTGGTGAAGGCGTCGGGTTCGAAGAAGAAGCGGACTTTGTCTCCGGATGTTAGGAAGTAGTCGTCGCCGACGTGGGGGGTTGAGTCGCCAGAGTCGCCGGTGGTGAATTGGGTGAGGGGGTGGGTGGACAGGTCGAAGCTGGTCAGGAGGGAGGTGGTTTCGGATAGCAGGGAGGCGGTTTCGGTTGGGGTGAGGTAGTTGGGAAGGACGAGGTAGCCGTTTTTGTGGAAGGAGGCTAGTTGAGAGGGGGTTAGGCCTTCCATTTTTTTTTTTTTTTTCTCCTTTTATGTCTTTCTAGGTGTGATTTCTGCGTGTGTTTGTGGTGGTGAAGCTGGGTTGGAAGAGGAGGAAAAAATAGAGGAGCGGGGTTTGGTGTTTATCTGCGGGGATTCGAATGGCCTTATCTCAATCTCTACCAACACTACCTAGGTACCAGTATTAACATTGGAGAACTAGGTCGGTAGGTTCTAGAACAGTATACAAATGTGGTAGTAAATAATCAGGCAAGATACAATTGGACACAAAATCATGAAATAATATCCCCTTTCATCATCATACACTTCCCCCACTCCAAAGCTGCAATGACATCAACCCTCGCCACACCCTCTTAACTATATAACCCCCTTCTTCCAACTCTCCCCCTTATGATTTCGTTTCCAAAACATACCCTCTCATTAATTTTTCTTTTTAAAAAAAGTAACAGAAAATAAATTAAAAATGTCCTCCTCAAGTTCATACTACTATAGCGCCTCCAGCACCGCCACCGATGGCACCACATCCACTGGTCATCGGTACACCACCTCCGAAGAAACCGATCCGGAAGGCAACACGACCGTCCGCACAGCCCACCAGGATCTAGGCGAACCCGCTATGTTTGAAGAGTATCGGTATGATTCGACGGGGCAGGAGTTTCTTACCTCGAGTTCGTCCGCTGGGGGGGTCAAAACTATTACGGACGAGGATGAAGAAAGGGTGTGGAAGTGATATAGAGCCTACGCAAGGTATTTGGAATGAGAAGCTTGTTAGATACTTGGGTGGTTATTGTGTTTTTGGATTGTGGTTGGAATGAGGGGAATCAGTTCATTGATTTTAAGACAATATATATTGTAAAAGACCAAATTGAATACCACGCTTATTACATCCATGATACATGGTTCTAGGATATCTTCATAATGTGTTCAACCGAGATAATAATGAATCAAGGCAGTCGGATCTGACCACCGCGTCCTCCAAGTCGCTCAATTGTACCAGGCAACTCATACGCCCAGTGGCAGAGCATCCCCGCCACGAATCCCACAGCGTCATTCTTGAATCCCACCAGCATCCCCACCGTGACCATCATCACCATCCAGCGGCGCGATCGCTCTGCTTCATTGAGGTGCACGCTGGAAGACAAATCTCCATCTTCGCCGTGTCCGGCCAAGTCGCGTGCCCCCCCGGTATTCAGGCTCTCACCCACACGCACCAGTTCCAGCCCCGCCGCAATAACCATCACAGCGAGTAGCGCAGACGGGAGCTTTTCCAACAGTTCTACCAGGCTCTCTCCCCAGATGAGGCCTAGAACTAGCTTGCACACACCGAGAAATATGACACTGGCCCCCGAGCGAGCTCCGAATCGGTACTGGGCTGCCAGACCGCCGGAGCCGTGGCAGACAGGCATTGCTCCCCACCAGCACCCGATCAGGTTCATGCAAGAGACGCTAAGGCCAATCGCAGTGACGGAGGGGGTAGGAACCGATGGCAGCAGATCTGCCGCCAGATGGACCACGGCGACGACGGAGTTCAGGGTAGTGAGAGGCAGCTGGCCGAGGCCGGCGTCGATGGCCCCCTTGGACCATTCGGAGCCAATTGGGACCACCGGAGATGGACGCCACAGCGACATCGACGGAAGATGTCCAGTTAGTACGCTTCGGATGATCGCAATAATAAGACCTACGATAAAGATGACAAGGGCGTAGGGGAGCCGCCGGGTGGAGACGTTGGTCAGGATAAGGGCGAGGAAGGCGGCGATAGCCCAGAGCCGGTTGTCGGCCCACGATGGATGGATCCAGCCCAGGGAGTCATGAAGGGTTTTCCCCGCGGCGGCCATAATCAGGGACAGTCCAGCTCCAACCTGGATACCCTTGACTACTGGGATGGGGATCACTCGAGTGAACCAGCGAAGAAGGCCAGTAACACTTCCTATGAAGATGACACCAGCGACGGTGATTCCTGCGGCGGCGATCGCCCCGGGCGAAAACGACTGAGCGATCGCCACGGCCGCGATGGCCTTCATCGGCTGAACAGGAAGCGGGATCCCAAAGAAAATCCCGGTCAGGATGTTGAAGATGCCGGAGAAGATCAGTGTGCTGGCGAGTGAGACAGTGTGGTTGGCAGCGAGGGTGAGAGCAATGGGTAGAAAAGTCCCCAGATCCCCCAGAGACCCGGCAATTTCGGCAACATAATGCCGTCGAAATGTCTCAATATTATACCGCGTGATAGATCGGATGGATTGGAGATTCATCTGGATTCTGTGCGTTAGGAGGGGATTTGTACCTGGGTGGGGGGCTCTTTAGGGGCACAAACATCGGGTAAATGCATCTGGGTTGGCTCTAGGTTCTGAGTATAGAATTCTCAAAAATGCAACTGTTTGCACACAAGATTCAGTCACTAAACAATTGCCTCCCATACTGAAGCAAGAACAAAAAACGGAAGGATGTGCGAGACGCATGGCTTTAAATCGAGGCCAGTGGCTCTAGTCCTCATCATCATCGTCACTCCTGCTGTTTATTGGTGGTGGGGGGAAGCAAGGCAGGCAGGAAGCACTAGTACCAAACAGGAAATGCTTATCTTATCGGGAAAGGCAGCCATTTGGATGACTAACACATCATCCCCAGCATGACAACAAGTATTTATATTGAACGAATAATGTACCGAATCACATCTACGCAGTGTTCTTAGACCTATCTCCTAGTGATATACTTCAAGAAGAGATAATTTATCAGCATTATATTTTATTTTGTCTTCCGCGGTGATATAGGGAGTACTCTTCACAAAGTTGTACCCGGCCCTATCCAAATAGCTCCGCGGAGAACCATACCAGGGGTGTTGAAACTCGATACATAGAACGCACAACAGCGGACAAAACGACACATAGAATTTATAGATTAGCAAAAACAGTGCTATAGGCCAGTTTGATCTTTGTTCTTTTGCGCGACTAACTGATTAAAAAGGCTAGGAAAGAAAAATCAAACGGCTTGTATCCCAAAGCTCAGGCCCTACCTATACAAAATACTCCTCAGTTGGGTAGTTCACGCGACACTGATGCTCCCCATTACACCCGTCAACCGTTTACCTCCCTAGGGAGGTTGCCTACCATCAACCGTACTTGATTCTTCTCTCTTTATTCTTCATTCTTCATCTGCATTACATTAAACTTTCATTTATCTACCGGTACACTACTTTTGCGGTGAATCAACCACAAGAACATTATCACCCAAGGTGGTAAAACGCGGTTATTCTCGTCGCCCCAGCCCAGCAATCAGGCCCTTGGAATCCAGCTTAGGTGAGGGGTCAAAGAAATCATGCGCCATTTCAATGTCATCTCGAGAAACACCCATCAGTCGAATCTCGTACCGCCGAAACACCGTTGCGAGGACCAGATAAAGCTCCGCATACGCTAAATGCATCCCAAGACACATGCGTGAACCCTTGCTAAACGGCACAAAATGCCGCCCCAACATCCTTCCACGAGACTCTGGGTCCAGCTCCAGCCAACGCTCTGGACGAAATTGCCGGGGTGCTGGGAAAACCGCCGGGTTGTCGTGCATGAAAATTGAGGTCATGCCCACGGGTGTTCCCGCAGGGATCTCTTTCCCAGCACATTGGAGCGGCTCCTCAGCAATCAATTGCAGTCGGTGTGTCACGCCGTAGGCCAAACGGAGACCCTCCCAGATACAGGCTGTTAGGTAGGGAAGGCGCTCGAGCTGACTTGGATCGTGCATCGTCGTGGGATCAACATCAGACAGCGACGCATCAATTTCCGCTCGAAGGCTGTGGAACACACGCGGGTTATCTAGTACATGGAAAACGATGGTTTTTAACACGTTGCCTGTGGTAAGGGTGCCAGCACCGATGAGCGTCTGGCCTTCACCCTTTAACCGTTTGACAGTCTTCTCTGCAGCAGGCAGGTCCCCTGTCAGAAGGGACTCGAAGACAGTGACCGGACGTGACGACTGTGGGTCTCGTTTCTTATCGACGAGCTGTTGGATTTGGCTATCCATCCTCTGAACCGGTCAACTCTTTAGCTTTTTTCTCGCGCGGTATCTGGGGCCCCATGACCTACCTCTTGTACCTCATAGAGAAACGCTACCCCCGGCATTATCACCCGCACTATCGGTCGGGGAAGACACCGCAAAAACGGTAAGACCCATGGGCACTGTTTAACTAAGTGACTCAGCTCCGATGGTGCAGCTACCATGTCCACCCAGTCTGGTGCAAAGTCAGGGTCTTGGATTAAACCCAATGAACTACCAAAGCAGTAGTCTGTGATGACGTCTGCAGCAAACACAGTGAATGCACGACCAAGATCCACGACACGCCCTGAGTTGCAGACTTCATCCAGCCTTTTGCATAACTGTCGAAGCCGGTCTTGCACTCGTGGCGTCATGCGCTGCACAGCTGTTCGCGAGAAGAGCGGATTCAGGGCCGCACGTCGGACCCGGTGATGGTCATGAGCTATTGTCGAGAAAGCGGAGGTGTTGTTGCCGAACATCTTAGCAGCCCACAACCATTTGTGCCGCCTACGAGTCGGCCCAGTATAGAGGACCGGGTAGAAATCTGGGTCCTGGACATGGAGCTCGAAGGGATTGATCCGGACAACAGGACCTGCCTGTACCGTTAGCTGAGGGAGAGCTCATCTCGTTTCCTTTGACTGGGTGTGGGGAGCCAGACCGTATTGGCGGTGCATCTTCTCAATCTGCCGGAAATACTGCCCTCGGCGGATAACGTCGTAGTAGAACTCGTACCAAAACGTCACAGCAGCCAGTTTAGGCCCCGGAAAATGAGCGATCGGACTGAGAAGAAGCCGCTTGGTACATATTGCGAGACAGCAGGCCAGGGCAGCGCCCACGAGGATGAGCCATAAAGGAAGATCTATACTAGTCAGCATACTGATTTACTTGACAAGTGAGCTGATTCACTCCAGGATCCTTTTCAATTGTTGGGATGCCGGATTTATAGACCGCACCAGTCTGTTTGTTGACAGGCAACACTCCGTATGACCGCCCTTTAGCGACCCACTGCGTTTTTGATGCGGTGAGCCAAAAACCTGGTCTGGATCCGAGGAGTCTATTCTATCTACAGGAAACTAATGAAGTTCTGCAGCTGAGAGAAGCAAGGACCATTTCATGTCTTGAGGACCACCATGCAGGCTTGCGTACACACATGCATTCAACTGAACTATATACGGAAGCTAGCTCAACTCAACATCATCAAATTCCTCTTGCGTATGATCCATTTCCTGTACCATCGTCTCCATGGTCTTGGCCATTTCTTGTGCAAAATCTGACGCCGCTGACTCCGATACCACTCCCTCGGCGTAGTCAATTGAGCACCCCAGGACCTGCGACCCCATAAGATTCACCGCTAGGACCAGATCATAGTCCCACGGATCGTTGAAACCCTTCAGGCTCCACTGCATCGTCTCTGACCTCATTTCTAAACTCTCGGTTCCACTATTACGAACATTCACCAAGGTAGTAAACCGCTGCGCTCCCGCCTGAACACTAGGAAGATGCAGGCCTGGTCCTACTACCTGTGTCCGCTGGGCGTGGATGCGTCGGCTCAGCTCTGCCATTGGTATGTCCTGTGTTACCGTCATTTCACACGTGGGAAGCCGAATATACGGTCCGACAGCCTCTTCAACGCCTGCAATGTCGGCAGATCTATCTGAAAGGACATAGTCAAAGGCAACAGATGAACATTCCATTTGCCGAGACAGCACCACCATCCAAGCTGACATGAAGAGACTCGACAAAGTTATTTCGTGCTCCCTACAGGCTCTAGACAGTAATGTGTCTGAGAAGGCCAATGGGACTGTCAGCGATGCTACCCGCCCAGCAGGATGAAGAGACCGTAAAGGAGAAGGAGATGTAGCGGAATGATTTTCCGAGATTTGATTCCGACTCATGTAGTCCCAAAATGATAGGGACTCTAGAGCGCGACTTTGCAATCTCCCCTCGTAGGCGTCGACCAGGTCTCGTAGGATAATTGAACGCGATGCCGCGTCTATGATAACATGGCTGAACTCAAGCATACATTCAACACTTCCATCTCCAACCTCTCGAAGTACCATTCGGTGAGGTGGAAGAAGGGCTTTTGCATCTCGGCAAATTGAACGGGTATTCTGATCGTCTGCCCCACGAATACACTCTATTTCCGGACAAACTGTGCGGAGAACAACGGCGAAATATTTTTGTTGCTCAGGACTATATTGGTATGCTGTCCGTAGAGTTGAATGGCGTTGCACCACTTCGCGCCAGGCCTGAATAAGGCGATCTAATTCAACCGGCGATGTGGCTTCGGCGGGCGCTCGCACATTCCATGTGCCTTCAACACGGTAGTACCATGGCTCTAGGCTTTGCCGATGAAGCATATGCTGCTGGAGTAACGAGGCGGGATAAACGATCTCAACATCTCGCTCAATATCGACGTCACAGTCAACCAAAAGAGAAGAAAAATCCTCAGGGCAGTGATTCGCCGGCAGAACTCGTCCCTGATTCTCTCCATCATCTTCCTCGTCAACCGCACGGACAAGAAGATCCCGGTGCATCTGCATAACCTCATGGACACGGTCCCGGTGTCGTATGTGGCCCGGGAAGCTGTAGCTAATCACAAGCTCTTGGTTCGGTTGTTCGATACTGGCCGATATATCGAATAGGGAGAATCGCGGGCACTCGGGGTGACCAACTTCGGTGGTGCGTACATTCTCACCGAAAAGCCCCTGGCCCGGAGCACGTTGGACCACGGTTCCTGCATAGTTGAATACTACTTCCATTTGTTGGTGACGCTGATCGCCTGCAAACACCCCGCGGCCCCTGGGTGAAAGGTATCGACATGCCCAGTAAGAATGTCCATTAGCGGGTGTCGCGCGACGGCGCTCGCTGGCCGCACTTATTGCCGCACTGGATTTTTCCAACATCTCCAAAGGTAAATGTACCGGGTAAGCAGCCGTGAACCAGCCAACTGTGTGTGAGATATCCAGCGACGGCTGCCAAGGTTCCCGGCCGTGGCCCTCTACAAAAACAGTCGGTGCCTCGCGTTCAGGAAAGGTGCTTTGGAACGCCATAGAAAATGCCCCGATCATCGCATCGGTAGGGTGGACAGATGGCATGTTGTTAAATCTGGCCAAAATTCGGGCGGTTTGGGCGGATGAAAGGCGGAAGTCGTGGTGCTCCAGGTTCGCATAAGTATTGGGAGCCACTAAACTATCATCGGGCTGCCAAAAGTCCAGATTAATTGGCCCGGGTGGGAATGGTAAAACTGTTTCAGGGTCAAGGGAGGATGCATATTCTTGTTGTTGGCGACACCATTGCTGAAATGTAAGCGTGGATCGACGGGGAGGCTGCGGGTTCTGGGCTCCCCACGCTGTGGTTAGGGCATTATGCAAGTCGTGCAGGATGATTCGCCATGAAACAAAGTCAACCACGAGATGATGTGCGCAAAGTACCAGAGTCTGCCCATCATCCTCCGATTCCACAAGATGTGCATGGAAGAGCGGGCCCGTCTCGATGTCCATTGGTTGAGTGCAAAAGTCCTCCAGCGATGCAGGAGCCTCATGATAAAGGCCATATAACTGCTCCCTATTGCTCTCATCCGGGATGTGTTGCATCCAGCTCCCTTCTTGCAACGTAAACCGCGCTCCCAGCATTCGATGAGTGTGAAACAAGGAGTCTAACGCAGAGCGCATTGTCTCCGTCCCAATGTGCCGTGTTATCTCAATACACACTCGTTGTTGCAACCCTAGCTCTGGATTTCTGATGTTGTCAAAATACATTTGTTGAACAGGCGACAGTGCAAAGGGTATGTCCGTATCCTGATCGATTGGGTGAGCGGGCCCGGAGGTGGAAATTGAGTATGATTTAGCGGCGATCTCCTGCAAAGTATGGCCAGTCAAAAGATCCCGGATATCAATGACCAGCCCAGCGGCATGGGCCAAATGACGGGCCTCCATCGCCATTATGGAGTCTCCCCCGTTGCGGATAAACGACTTGTCAAGTTTTAAGTGGCGCGGCTCTACTCTAAGCACCTGGCTCCAAACAGAAACCAAGCTCGTTTCAGGAGACGAATGGGAACCCTCCAGGCTCATCAATGTGGCTGTGGCTTCTTCGGCTCCATAGAAAATTCGTAAATGAGTTGGTTCATCCATCTCCTCCAGCCAAGTCCGCACTTCTTTGCGGTCAACTTTCCCCGAGGTGGTCTGAGGGAGGTCCAGAATAATCAGCCATTTAGAAGGCACCATCGCTGTCGGGAGAACACTGCTGACATGGCTATGAAAAAGTGTCATAAGGTCCTCACTAAGCCCTCTAGCACCATCAAAGCACGATGCTTCAGGTTGTCGTACTTCGGAATTATTAGGGTCGGTCTCCAAACGAAGTAAAGCAGTCAATTTCTTTGCGCAAAGGCCCGACCGTGGATATTCCACGACCACACTGTGCACCGAATCGTTCTGCAGAAGTGCATGCTCTACCTCCGCGATGTTGATGCGCTGCCCCCGAATCTTGATTTCCAGATCCTTCCTACCATGGTACGAGATAACGCCCGCCGCGTCCATGCTGGCCAGGTCGCCAGTCTTATAGATCCTTTCGCCGTTGTCCCCAAGCCGGACGAAGGAAGATTCGGTTCTGACTGGGTCTCCAAAATAACCCCGAGCCAGGATCGGGCCTGCGATGACCAGCTCTCCAACCTCGCCCGGTGGCATACGCTGCGACACATCCTCTGAATCGACTACCCAGCAAGATCCTCCGATTGCTCGCCCCAGGGTATGTCCGGTACCTTGTAAACCCGTCCGGTTACTCATAATACAGGCAATACTGGCTTCCGTAGGTCCATAAACGTTGAAAAGGGTCACTCGGTTGCTCCATTTGTCATTAACATCCTCCGCCAAAACCTCCCCTCCCGTTTGCAGTGTTTTTAAGGTCGGGACTTCTTCGGGACTCAACATCCTAGCCGATGTAGGAGTCAAGAGGGCAGCTGTGACCCGTGTGGCTTCCATGAACCGTGCAATCATAAAGCGATCGCTCTCGGAGGGTATGCAAACACATCCGCCATGGATCCAGGTTGTCAGGATCTCATCCACGCTAACATCGAATGTGTGAGGTGCATACTGCAAGACTCGAGAGTCCTGTCCTAAACCAACCGCGGCACCACGCATTACAGCGCTGGTCGCTAAAGCTGAATGTTCTACAACCACCCCTTTCGGCTTGCCGGTGCTCCCCGATGTGAATATTATATAGGCGGCATTATTCGGCGTAACAGGGATCGGTGAGGTCGGCGGCATTGCACAATCGTCTGGCATGTTTTCCTCGTCGAGCAAAAGCACATGAGGGCATCCCAGGTCTTCGGCTTTATTTCCATATGAGTTTGATGTGATGATAACGCAGGGTTTCATCTCCTCAACCAATTGCTTGGCCCGCACAATGGGATGATTCGGGTCGAGAGGGACAAATGCCGCCCCAGCTTTCAAGGCGGCCAGCACAGCTACCGGATACCATTTCGTCTTAGACATGAGGATAGCGACTCGCTCTTCGGGGCCCGCGCCTAGCTGGATAAGCCGCAGGCTTATCCTTGAAGAGATATCAGAGAGTTCGACGTATGATAAAGAGCCATCATGTGCACAAATCGCCTCTTGATCAGGCTGCGCCACCACCCGCTCTTCTACCAAATCATGTATACACCTCTCTACTTTCGGGCACAGCGATGGGTGTAGCACCTCGGAGAATTCGGGTGTTTCCTCTGCATGTGGCGATGGTGGCAGTGTCGATTCCAGAGATTGTAGGGACTCTTCCAGGTCTTGTTGAAACAGGTCGACAAGATCCTCGATTTGAGTTTGTGATATTGAGGCGACAAAAAACCGAAGAGACATATTCCATTGAGACGCGTACTGGGCTACTTCCAGCCGAACTTGGCTCTATTATTTACTGTTAGAAACGCACTTATGAGGCGCAAAGCCAGTGTCCACTTTTCTTCTTACCTGTGTTATCAAAGGACTGAGGTGATCTGGGATCCGTGTCAAATCCCACAATTGAGTGTCAGGATGAGATTTGACATAAACTATTAAGGTCTTCTTCATCATTGGGCCGATAGACATGGCGGATGGGGTAGCAGGGGGCGTGGGCAAATCAGTCACAGGGTCTAGGGTGGCTTGGATTACAGCCATAGACTCATCCATATACACATCGGTCAATGTGGCAGAGCGGGCGCTATCGGAGACTCGAGACAGAGTCGCGGCCCAGGCCTTTTGAGCGACGGCTAACCCGTCAAAGGTTTGCAAGTTCACATAAGAACCCAGTTGGAGGTGCTTCCCAAGTGGGATCGCAATGGATCTGACTTCATCCTTGCTCAGAATAAAGCCGTCTTGGAGCCCTGGATCGAGTACGGAGATAGTCGGAGAGGCCATTAGGAGGTGTATGAACAAGGGGGTTTCAATGAAAGACAATCAATTCCTCTGGATTAAGGGGATTTTACAATTCAAACCCGACAAAAATGCAGGATGAGCTCGCTCGAGGCAAAGACCTGTCTAACACCGTGCTTCAACCCCCGGCTATATACAGACTCTCTTCTTCCGCCAGAACTTCACCTCCCCGTAGCGGTCTGCATCCAGCGGTGTCCAAATGTCATCGAGCGCCTGGGCAGCCCGCATAGACAGAGGCAAAAAACATTCTGGGGTTGGGCATTGCAGACAGCATACAACGAGATGCATGGAATCCCTGGGTTCACCGGTCCTTAGCGAGTTGGGCCGGTAGACTTCGAAATTATTGCCTGGTGCATTGCATCGACGCGAAAATCTAATCATATAAGTTTCTGCCATTCCAAGCTTCAATGATCTGATCTTCTTATATAATACTTACCCGATTTGCGATCGATGTGACCCGTCATCCTGTTCATTATGCGCGCGGATGCTGCGCAGCTCGGCTCCGAACCCTTGCGTTGTCGACACAGCCTCCTTCTCACCAGCCAACCAGCCAGCCACCTCCCTCCTAATTCGGAATTTTCATGGGAAATCTCATCCTCCCGGAGGTGCAAGTTGATGCGATTGCTACACTTGATGTAGGGAGATGCAGTGCCCTTCAGTGCTCCACGACCCAACCCATGAATTAAGTTCAGTTCGGTCGAGCCAAGACCCCCCATAACCCTGAGAGCAGACCTGCAGGGTCTAGCCCGGGCGTTCTAATTGCCATGGATTGCGGCATCAACTGACCGATCGTGGGGCTTTTGTGCATTAGATTGCATGCTCTGAATCTTTATCCACACCGTTGGAACTTCCTTGGTTAATTGCTCGTGGGCACCCCATCCGCAATTTGCAATACCGCCAGTGCCATCTCTGCGCGCGCCATCCCCCCTCCTACTTCGTAATCCGAGCCATTGCTCCGAGGAAGCTCGTGTTGAAATCAATTCTATTCTTACCAATCCGGATCCCCGAGTAGAAACTCCATCCAGTGGGTTCACAGCCAGGCTACCTAGGAGAATCGGTTTAGTGACAGCCTGCGCCTGTCATTGTGGCAAATTAAGCGGTGCGCGAAAATTGACCAACTCATCTCCCGCATGCATATCGTTTCTGACTTCGTATCTGAAACAGGTATTGTGGATCCTAAACAAGTTATAGCCGAGACTCCCATCAACGAATACCTTTGGGCCTCCCACCCACTAGCAAAGTCTGCACACCAGTATTAAGTCATTGACGAGATGGGAATGTGGCATCCGATTTCCCATTTTCCCCAATCGAAAGATGGGAGGAATCATCCGCCAATGGCCTTACGGTAGCACTAAATAACAGAACATACACCGGGGTTTTTTGCAGGTCCAACCAAAGCCCGCTTTCCGATGTTTGGTGGCTCCTAGCCCGAGTGCTAACCTGCTAGGTCTAAAAGATCGCAGCATCCCCACCTCAGTACTCTGACTTGAGAAGTTGAGATACAAATACTTGGCCCTCTGAGCCAAGCTTCTCCCGAGTCATCCTGTTGGATTCTTTAACTTTAGCCCTTTTTTCCATAGCACCGAGCTAGCCGTTGCGATTTTCGCTCCTCCCAGTTCTCCAGCGCAAAATGCGGCCCACAAAGAACTCTACAATCGAAAAACATCAAGAAGTGATCGCCGTATGACGTGTTGCACGGTATTATTAGGATAAACAAGAAGCATTTCATGAGAAGCCGGCCCACCTACTAAAATCTGATAGCCCAGAGGCCAACCTCCCACAATTGCGATTGATGATTGAAGGGGAACATGCTACAATCTTTTTTCGGCTCTCATTACTTTTTTCCGGGTCTATCCGGAATCGCGACCCTTGGTTTTCCAGTGCGATAGGACAACAAAAAAGTTCGTGGAATTCAAAACACCATAATCCACACCGGAGCGGAAATAGAACCAGCTCCTGGCAACCCTTAGTCACAGCTTTGGGGGGAAATAAATTTTCTCTTGAGATCCAGTTACCCGATCGTTAGTTAGTGTCTCTTGTGACTGGGGAAACGGGCGGTTCGAAGGACCATTACAGTTCACGCAAGCAGTGCGCCACAGGATCCGATGGCCGAAATTGCCAGGACAAGGCCCGGATCAGACCTCAGAACGCACTTAGCACCTTACACTTTCCGAGACGGCTCAGTGGGGGGTTAGTTGGAATGTGGGTACTAATAACCTAACCGTGACGCCTGGGAGGACGCATGGCATTGTTATCAATCAGTTTATGTAACAAGCGTGCTCTTGGCGAATATCCCGGCCAAGTGGCGCCGCACTTGCGCGACGAGGGCTCAGCTTGGCGACTCCAATGCCCAGGCGCCTAAAGTTCCTTGGCCGTCTTGGTATACCCGCAACCCTGAATCCCGCGGTCTTATTGGAACCTGCCAGGATGAGCCCATCTTATCTGATCGTTTGATAGGAAAGCCAAAGAATCCTAGTGCCATCGCTTTGATTATAGCTCCCATCTAAACTCTTGGCTGCGGTATCATGGTGGTCGCAGACTTTTTTTTTTATAGCCGGCCCTAGGACGGCTGCTGATCCCTGCCTTCTCTCCCTCCTTATTTCACCTCTGCCACCTCCCCTCACTGTCTCTCCAACTGGCTCCCTAGGACTCCTAGCTGTGAGCGCTGAGTACAGGCACCATGACGGCTGATATCCATTCATCCAAGGACAATACGTCCGCCACCGTGGACGTGGAGAAACATACAACTGACAATGGTAGCTTCAAGGAAGCCACTGGAGATGATAATGACAAGGAGTCGGCAAACTTCCAGGGTGGTGTGGAACGAGTACGAGCCATCACCTCCGTCTGGTCCAAAAAGACATTGATTACAATGTTTATTCTGTGGGCAATCCCTTGGTTTGATATCACGTTTTTTCTTACCTGGCGGTTGCTAAACTTCCATCACAATCTAGGCTCTATCTATCCTCGTTCGTGGACTTCCTTCTACAAGCAATCCAGGGTGCCCTCGTGCCTTACATCACCTCAGCGTTCCACAAACACGGCCTGCTCTCCGCTGTTAGTATTGTGGCGACCATCGCCGGTGGAACCTCGTCACTTGCGACCGCCAAAATCATTGACATCTGGGGACGTGTTGAGGGATACGCATGCATGGTAGTCCTGGTCGTGATTGGCCTAGTCATGAAGGCGGCTTGCAAGAACGTAGAGACCTATGTCGCAGGACACACCCTGTACTGGGTTGGCCATCTCAACATGATGTATGTGACTGACATCATGCTGGCGGATATGACAAGTCTGAAGAACCGTATGCTTATCCTCGGGCTCAACGGGACTCCGAATATTGCCAGCATATTTGCGGGTCCCAAGATTGCGGATCTGTTCTACTACAACAGCACCTGGCGCTGGGCATTCGGTGCATTTATCATTATCACTGTTGCAGTCAGCATTCCTGTCATTACGATTATGCTTTTGGTGCAGCGGAAGGCCGAAAAGGAGGGTGAGTGGGAAAAGGAAAGGTCTGATCGCACCATTTTGCAGTCCATTGTCCATTGCTTTTTCCAGTTCGATGGTGAGTTCGCCATGCTCTCTTTCTCTACCCGCCACCTACAAGGCCCGAGGCTAATAACTGCTAGTTATCGGCATCATCCTGAGCACTGCTGGGTTTGCCTTGATTCTTCTCCCCTTCAACATTGCTGCATATGCACCCAAGGGCTGGGCAAGCGGATACATCATTGCTATGGAAGTGATTGGAGTCGTCTGTATTGCTGGCTTTTACGTCTGGGAGCGATTCTTTTCGCCAGTGCAGTTCCTTCCCTGGAAGTACCTGAAGGAGCCGACCATCATTGGCTCTTGCTTGCTTTACGGTGTGATGTTCATGTCGTGCTTGTAGGTTATTTTCCTTCCTTTCTCCCCTTGTCAAGGCTTTTTCTGATTTTTTGAACCACAGTATCTGGAATGCCTATTTTAGTTCTTACCTGCAGGTCGTTCACAGACTGGACATCACTACCTCTAACTACGTACTCAACTCGTTCTCTCTCACTTCTTCTATCTTTAGCCCGATTTTTGGCCTGTGAGTTCCCACCCCCCTCCAGAAAATGCTCTGGGGAGAAAGAGAGGAGAGAAATACCAAACATGGGCTTGTCTGTTCTAACCTGCTTTTCTTTAGTTTGATCAAGCTCACTGGGGAATTCAAATGGACTGTCTCCTCAGGTATTCCATTCCTGCTTCTCGGAACCGCCCTCCTTATTCCCTTCCGCAAGCCCGATACCCACGTTGGTATTCTCGTGATGACCCAGATCCTGGTCGGTCTGGGCACCTGCGTCTTCTCTACGTGCGGGCAGCTCGCCGTCATGGCCCCGGTGTCACACCAGGAGGTTGCCGTCGTGATGGCTATCTGGGGCTTGTTTGGTTCGGTTGGTGCTGCAGTCGGCTTTGCCATCGCCGGTGGCATGTGGACCAATACCTTCCCCGGTCAACTATATGCCCGGCTACCCGAGCGGGCCAAGGACCAGGCCATGGCCATCTACGGCGATATGGTCCTTCAAATGGAGTATGCTGATGGCACGCTTGAACGAGAGGCCATCGTTGGCGCATACGCAGACGTGCAGCGGAAAATGGTGATTGCTGGAGTCTGCCTGGTTCCTCTCTGTTTGGCATGCATTTACTTCTGGAAGGACATCAACGTCAAAAAACTCGATAAGAAGCAGACTAAGGGCAATGTCTGGTAGAGGACTGTTTTACATATATACTTTTTTATATAATTTCTCTTAGGATGTTTACGAGGGTGAAGGTGTAGACGCCGGTTTAGAAAACAACGCAGGCAAAAAGGGGCGACGGAGAATAATGGCAGGTGCAAATACAAAATCAATTATACTTCTTCAATATTTAGATTTAAGGGTCTAAAAGGCTTAATAATATACCATGGATAATAAAACTTTATTCAAATCATGGAATGAATAATCAGTGTGATCTACTTTTGTAGTCGAGATATCTAAGCACCTCCCTTCGTCTTAATTTCCAGACAGCTTACCTACAGGATGTGGTTGGCATGACTTCGCCCACCTCACTGCGATCAGCGATGGCTCAATAGGGGAATGGAGACCAAGAAAAAAGGTAGGCTAGATGATTCACCCAGCTAGTGATTCAAGGTAAGAATATCAACAATAATAAAAGACAGGCGTAAAATAATAGTAATGGTGGGGTGCGTATATATTTTGACGTTTCTAGCCCTAACTCATTGATCAACCGTGCAGTGAAGGTGGTAAAAGGGTGGATAAACATGACATTCCGAGTAGCTATCTAGCTAATAAAGCACTATCCTCATAGGAAGTCTATATTCCATCTCCCATCTCACCTATTGAATCAAGATGACTCTAGTAATGGTGAATTCGCCCTTCATTGTGATGGAATTTCTCTAAATTTTTAACATTTCATTCATGTGTTCAAATATGGACTATCTTTTCCATCAAACAAGCATCATTGGTCTAGTGGTAGAATTCATCGTTGCCATCGATGAGGCCCGTGTTCGATTCACGGATGATGCACTCCTCTTTTTTGTAGTTTTATTTTTTTTCACCTAACCAAAAAATAAACCTGCAATTCATCAGCTATTGATACATAGTACTATCCAATAATTAATATATCGAGACTACGTCTTAGACTTTACACAGATCCCGATCCCCCCCAATACCAACGCCATCCCCAACCACGTCTCCTTTGCAATCACCTTGCGCTCGACATACCACTCCCCCAGGACGGTGAAGAGGAACGCACTCGAATTGGCCAGGGGAACGGTCAATGAGAGCTCTATTTTTTTTCGTCAATCCCACCTTTCTTTCTTTTTGTTGCGCCGGCAATGTAGCCAAACGTAAGTAGAGCTGCAAGTAAACGTACCATGTTTCCCAACCAATAAGAAAAACCACACACTCCCCGTCAGATTAATCACGAGCGGAACTGAATATGCAGGTGTCCGGAGAAGGTTAATCACCGTCCGGAAAAGTGCAACAACTTTGGTCCGTAGCCAGGACTGTGAGGTGCCGTTGTTCCCATTACCGCTCATCCAGGCGGGTTGGGGGGTATCCGCAGCTGGGGGTGGGGGAGGTTGGTCTTCGTCGCTTTCATCGCTGTCGTCGTTGCTGTCGCTGTTGGCTTTATTGGCACCGGGATTGCTGTCGCTATCCTGATCGGTTGAGGGGCTGGCCGTTTCTGTTGGTTGGAGTTCTGTAGGTTGCGATTGGGCCTGTTGTTGCTCTTGTCGCGCGTTAAAGTCTGCGGCGGCGCGACGGATAAACGGGGTGGTGAAGCCCCATGCGACACCGACGAGGAGGAAGGAGAGGATGTAATTGAAGATAGGGGGTTGGTCGGTGGGTGAGGTATCGGGACCCATGGTTGGGGGATCGGAGGTTTTTTTGATGTGGTGGTAAGGTTGGACGATAGGTGAGGAAGATTGGAACAACGTCATTTGGGTTTGGGGATGGCCGAGATGGATGTTGGCGGTGAGTTTACTTTTCCTCTTCTACCCAAGGTTCATAGAACACCTTAATCAAGCCAACCTACTTTTTTTTTTATTTTCTTTTAAATGGAAGTAGCAGATTTTATTTGTTTGCTGGTAATTGCTATCTATAGTAGAACTGGTAGTCAATCCATGGGTTGCTGGCTTATGTAGGTGAAGTTCTCCCCGGTTGTTTGCATTTACAACAACCCGGTGTTGACATCTTCTTTGTGGCTGTGATATTATCATAGAACTGCAGTGCGTTTTTTTCTTTTTTAAAAAACTACAAGATAAAAAAAAAAAAAAAATCAGATGTTGGTTGATTGGCCTTGGAATACAAATCTTCTCTCTGGCATCTAGTGCCGTGAGGATTGCCCTGGCCTACTGGGTGATGGATAGTTTGTTATCACAACATTCAACATGTTGTGGATAGAAGGAATAAAAAAAAAATGAAGTAAGATAGACTTAAATGTCCAGATTATATGTGAACGGGAGGAAAATAATCAATGACTAATTAAAGTTACTATGCTCTGTATAAATCAAAATCTATCCAAGACATCCAGAACAACTAGCTGTTCTACTTTTTTATTTTGTTCTTTTTTTAACTTATTTCACATAGGTACACTCATCATAATCCACAAGAATTTCCTCTATTGCTCATAAGTACCCACCTCCTTCCCTACCCCCTCTACCCTTCCCCCCTAGAACCGTTTAGAAATATCCTTGCCTTCTTATATAAATTTGAATGTTGGACCGAATGCCAATCAATAACCATGTCCCTGAGAGGTCCCCTTATGTTTACATTTTCTCCCCAGTTGATGGATCCTCTACTGCACGGATTCCGCAATTGAATCCACGGGTATCTCATGTTACTCTGTGGCTGATTGGGCAGAGCTTGGACTCTGAGTGAAGCTTTTAGTCTCCCTCAGAAAATTGGGCGTCCACGAGTATTCGTGTTGAAATCCTGCCCGGAAAGTCCTCGATACTACCCTCAAGCGTGACCAGAACCTCACCAACCCACAATCGGCGCTCTCTATACTGTCTATACAAAGTAAGTCACGTTCCCTCTAGCGGTTTATAGGGGTTTAATTCAAATGCATAGTTCCCCTGACAAGTGTTAATAATTCTATAGGAGATCATTCTCAAAAGGTGTGCAGATGAGAAATATTTGTGAGCGGACAAATTTTAAGGTAGGATATGCTCCCCTCAAACCAAATTATTGGGCTTATTTCCTCAGCTTCTGGGGCAGAAATGTCCAAAGGTCTATATGCGGAGAAAAACCTGCAAGGTAAGAGGCCCCCAGTTTCGCACCCGGAGCATAATTTTGAATATCTCTGAATTGTGCCTCAGCATGGCTGGACCTGGGCTATAGGCCTTCGGTGGGGTCTCGGCTTGAAATATACTCTGCCATTTAGTCAGTTTATGGCTCGCCAACATTGGCGTTCTTACGCTCGAAAATCTGCGATAACCGAGGGAAAGGAGGAAACCAGTTGTTTTGGGAGCAATGAACGGCATGGAGGGATTTAACGGAAGACCTGGTTACCTTCACCTATACTTACCTTGGGGAGAACAACATGGCAATCCCAGTCAATTCAACAAAACCAACCGAACCAAGAGCCCTAATAATGATAAAAAAGCTCACATAGATACAAAAGGCTCGAAGAACTCATGGCGGAATATATTGAAATATATGGCTCACGTGGGTGAACACCTTCATAGACCTTCCTGAAATCTTACCGAAGAGTGCGCTTAACAAGCATCGCTTGATAGACACAGCCCAGCACAAACGCATCGTCATGGCTTTGCAACAGCGTGCAAAACAACAATGAAATAAGATAGCTTTCTGCCCCTGGCACTTGTCACCCATGATGACTTTGAGTGAAACATCCCTCAGGCTTTGTATATAGCCACGAATTGCAATATTATTGACTGCGGGAAGGCGGGTACAGGTTTTTCTCCCGTCCCTGAACTGTTTCCTGGATATTGGAGTTGAGATTGAAGGCAACATGACTGCCTAGTCAATCATGGGATGTCGGTTATGTGGATTATCTCAAAATGAACAGGGTAATAGCAGTGAATTCACCTCTGGACGCAGAGCTATGGGCCGTATGATATGTCAGCAGTCTCCTTTGCAGAATGTGCCAAACATATGATGAAACACGACTCCGGCCAATTTGCATAGCACTCTTGACTCCGATACATTCTCTTCAACAAACTCATGTGCTGTCAGTGCAGCTCCCGAGCAGGATTATACGCTAGGAGCGGGAGGGGGCTGCCAGATTTGTCTGTCGATGATCTGTTTTCATGAAACCAGAGATATGTCTGGTACTTGCAAGGGAGCCGGCCCCTACTAACGTCGATGTCAACCTCCTGCTACCTAAGTATGGTTGCTGCAAGCTAAAATTGCTTGTTCTTTTCACCTAACATACGCCTTAAATAACTATGCCACGTTCGACGTCTGGATGGATCTCGAATACATCAATTGGGCTACGAACTTAATATCCACCACGCATACCAGTGAAAAATTAGTCCATGAAGTAAAAACCCAAACTCTAATAATAGAGACTTAGATTAGGCAGGATTTACTCCATAGGAAAGCTATAAACACCCTCTTGACTGGATTAAGCAGGTATAGAGTTGGTCCCTTTCATGTTGCTGACACAATACCTCAAAATTTGCGCTTTGGGACCGTGCTTCTCTTAATATGCTGTCCACATCCTGCAGCTAGCGTCCGAAATATTGTTAAGAATTGAAGCCCCTGAATCGTATGAGGATTTGGAATTTTTGACTGAATATGGATTTGCTGATGCTAATAATAACGATTAACTATGGGGTTGTTTCACTGGTTTGTCTAGTTTGCAGGCGCAGTGGCACTGATGATTAGGTAAGCATACAGCCCCTCCAGGCAGTCACGATTCCAACTTCCAAAGCAGTCTTTGTTCTCCTGAATGATTTACATTATTTCCTGGACTTGGTGGAGGGGATTGAGCGGTATTAAGATTTCCCAGTGGTAGACTCTCCGAGCTATTCAGGCCACTCCAAAGATCGATTCACCATGTCCAATTTCGAGCCGAACGCGGCGATCCGCGGTTTTCAGCTGACAGCCGTCGGAAGTAAGTCAGCTAGCAAAATCATTCATGTCCACCGTCGATTGCTGACGATGACCAAGCTCTTCGAGCGTTGAAGAACCCAAGTCTCTTCCGGTATGATCACTTCCGACAGGCTGCTCTAGCCATATGTGTCGGAATCGTCATCCAGATCATTGTCCAAATTCCAGTATAGTTTAAGCTTTCCAACCAATCCCAATGCGTGGAAGCCTTCGGGACTAAAGATCGTTTTCATTCCCGGTGCAATTAGATTCTGGGAGTCAGGTTCCTTATTTGGATTGCGTCCTGGATAGTGAACCTGGAGAATGCTACCTGGGACAATAGTCTCCTGAATGGTCTTGATTTTCTCAACAAATCGGTTCTCCAGGTTCCCTTCTTGCTCATGACTTTGATGCGATATGTCACTCCCACGCTGGATGAAATGTAAATTTTATTCCTCCCTGAAAAGCCCAGTGGATCGCTGTTGTGAAACTAAACGCTGAATTAATTAGCTTCATGCAGTCGTTGAACTGGGTCGATACGACCTACGTGGACAAGCACAAGGCTGAGGATCCCCAAACCCTCCGTGCCATGTACTATCCAAATCTAGTTCAATACTCAACGAAAGGGAACAAGGAGCCATCGAAAGCCGTTCCGGAGGCGCTCCTATTGTTCGTGCGGAGGTACGGGCGAAAGGTCGGAATGCTTTTGGGGGTTTATTTGCTATCACTTTTGCCTATTGTTGGACGATTTGTGATGCCCGCAGCCTCGTTTTACACCTTTCGCAGCGCAGTGGGAATGACTCCCGCTGCAGTGATTTTTGGCACCGGCCTCGTTCTTCCCAAGCGATTTATTGTCACCTTCCTGCATAGTTACTTTGCATCCCGTAGCTTAATGCGTGAACTGGTAAGTATTAAAAATCTTGGTTCGAGCATACAAGTTGATCGATTTATTAATTGCTTTTTTTGTGTGACAGTTGGAGCCGTACTTTTGCCGAGTGAAGTTTAGCCCAGAGCAGAAGCGTCGGTGGTTCTTGGATCGCGAGGGAGTTCTTTTCGGTTTCGCATTTGCTTTCACCTTTGTCCTAAAAATGCCGATATTTGGAGTGCTCATGTATGGGGTAGCGGAAGCCTCCACAGCCTATCTTATCACAAAGATCACGGATCCCCCGCCTAGCGCCGCGGAGAGCGACGGATTCGCCGAAACCCAGGTTCAATGGAAGAACAAGCACGACTTCCTGAAGCTGTCGTTGGACAACATCGACAAACTCAACACTGCAGCCCATGAGCATCACGAAGATCCCAAGTCGGCCGAGTTTCCACGACGAAAATTCACCTGAGCCTACCGGTTGGGAGGGGGAACAGGATGTTATCAATTTGGTATTTTTTTACTATACATGTAATACTATCACAGTTATCGCAATTATTTATTATTTAAGGATGATGATGCCGAGACCGACCCCGACGAGGAGGGGAAGTTACTTGTATCCAAAACGGGAAGCTCGCTCGAGATACTGATAAGCGGAAACCCCGATAACTAAAGTATCACTCGATAAGACGGGCGATGATTTGTCATTTGGATTGTAATTGGGGCTACATAGAGATGCGATGATATCTCGCAGCACATGGGAACGGGAGATGAGGGGTTCGTGCAGGGGCCAGTCAGTCCGGTACTTAATTAATTGTCTTGCTGCTCTCCAAGTCGGGGTTGTGTTGGGGAGATACGATCCCCCTCCCTCATTGCCTCGTCTAATCTTCCATTGCTCCTAAAGCACACCCGTCATCCATCATCATCCACCATGGGCACCAAAGGTATCCGTACTGCGCTCAAAGTCGACCTGAACAAGCCTGCCTGGGAACAGAAAGGCCTTCATGTACGTATTTATTTTTATAACCTCACTTCTCATACGCAGACTAACTCCTAGCTATAGAACCGATGGCACCCAGGCGGTATGGCAATGAAATACACTGCTCCTCCCGATCAATAGAAAGAAACTCATAAACCACTTTCTACAGTCCCTAGCTGCGGTAAAATCGCAAACAACGAAGTCGTCAAGATCGAATGTCTCGACTGGACCGGAGGGCAGATTAAGAACAATGACTCGGCCGACGACATCAAGAACGTCGACCTGACGCAAATCCACTATCTCTCGGGTCCATTTGACATCGAAACCGCTGAACCTGGTGACGTGCTCGTCGTTGAGATCCAGGATGTCCAGCCGTTCGAGGACCAGCCGTGGGGATTCACCGGAATCTTCACACCAGAGAATGGAGGCGGGTTTCTCGATGAGATCTATCCCAAGGCGTATGGCCGCCTTACCTTTTAACCAGAGGATCACCCAGCTTACCTAGTTTACTTCCTTACAGTGCCAAAGCTATCTGGGACTTTGAGGGAATCTTCTGCTCGTCCCGTCATATCCCCCATGTGCGATTCGCCGGACTCATCCACCCAGGCATCCTGGGCTGCGCACCCTCAGCCGAAGTCCTTGCGGAATGGAATCGTCGCGAAGGCGAGCTAATCGCAACCAACACCACCGGTCGCGAGGTCGCAAAGCCCCCTGAGCCACACAACGTCCACGCCGGTAGCGCAGACGACTCGGTCAAGGCCAAGGTTGGGCGAGAAGGAGCCCGTACCGTTCCAGTATTCCTCCCCCCTCCTTCCCTTCCAACCCCTCTATCTTAACCTCTAACTTTAAACCCCAGGGCCGCCCCGAACACGGCGGAAACTGCGACATCAAAAACCTCTCCCGCGGCTCAAAAGTCTACCTCCCCGTGCACGTCCCCGGGGCCAAATTTTCCGTCGGTGACCTCCACTTCTCCCAAGGCGACGGGGAGATCTCCTTCTGCGGCGCAATCGAAATGGCTGGCGTCATCACCATAAAATTCACCGTTCTCAAAGACGGCATGGCCAAACTAGGCATGAAGTCACCTATCTTCCACCCCGGTCCCGTCGAACCACAATTCGGACCCGGTCGATACCTCACCTTTGAAGGGTTCTCGGTGGATGAGAAGGGGAAGCAGCATTATCTGGATGCCACGATTGCATATCGACAGACTTGCCTAAGGGTGATTGAGTATCTGAGAAGGTATGGGTATAGTGATTATCAGATTTACTTGTTATTGAGTTGTGCGCCGGTGCAGGGGCATATTGCGGGATTGGTGGATATTCCGAATGCGTGCACGACATTGGGAGTGCCGATGGACATCTTTGATTTTGATATTAAACCAGAGGCGGAGGTGAAGGTGTTGGATATGGGGAGTTGTGCGTTTGCCAGTGATTAACATTTTCGACCTTTGTTTCAAATCTTCGGTGTTTTCTTAATTTTTTTTTTTCCATCTTTGTTTGAATGAAATCAAATATGTATGTATGCAATCATAATCTCACATTCATCTCGTAAAATAAAAAAGGAAAATAAATCATACATCACGCCAGTTTAACCATGCGGGCGGACCTGATTCGATCAGTATATACAATGCCCTATCTCAACTCTATTTGAAAACCAACAAAAAAAAAAAAAATAGAAAAAGAAAAGCAAAAAGAAAAAGAAAAAACCTACGCAAAATGCTCATCAAACACCTCCTCCGCCACCTTGGTGCAATCAAAGCCATAAATCTCCCTCTGCACATCTGCATCCGCCCACTTATCCGGTACGGGTCCCTTGCCCTGCTTCAATGCAGCAAACTGCTTATCTCGCTGCTCCTTGGCTGCACTGTCACCCAGGTGAAGCGCCCTACCGGAGGCAGCGGCCATTTCGACCAACGCATAGGCCCGGTCCTTCCTCACCTTCTCGTAGATATTGAGGGCCTTGTGGATGGACTCGGGATCGGTGCGGGGTAGACGGCTTAGGACAACGGCCAACACGGCACCGTCCTCGATGGCCTGGGCGGCACCCTGGGCGAGATGAGGGAGGGTGGGGTGGCAGGCATCACCGACAAGGGCGACGGATTCATGCACCCAGGTTGGGAGGGGTTCGTGGACGCGCAGCTTCCACTCGCAGACCTCGCCTTCGGGGACGTAGTTGAGCATGCGCTGGACCATGGGGCAGAAGTCGGCGAAGACGCCGAGCATGGCGGACTTGGAGCCGCGGGTGGTGTAGGTTGCGTTGGTGGCCGCGGCGAAGTTGGTGTCCGGCTGCGTGGTGGAGAGGTTGTAGATGGTGTTGTTGGAGATCGGGTAGGCGATGATGTGTCGTTTCTCGCCGATCCAGCGCACGACCTTGTTGCTGGCCAGGAGGGCGGAGAGCTCCGGGTCGTCCTTGACCTGGTCCTTGTGGATCATGATTCGGTAGGCGGCTTGCTGGGTGTCCTTGACGTCGGCGGTGATGTTGAGGAGGTCGATCATGGCCATGCGCGTGGCCGACTTGATGCCGTCTGCGCCCAGGAGGACATCGCAGGTCACCGCGTATGGGGCTTGGGTGGTGTCGCGGGGAGCGGCGGTGAAGGAGGGACGCGGGCCGAAGGAGGTGATTGCGGTCACGGTGGTGGAGAAGTGGAAGCGGATGGCCTTGGGGAAGGCAAGACAGCCCTGGTAGAGCCCGTTGGCGAGCGAGTACCGGTGTCCAACCATGTGTGGGTAGTCGTAGGTTTTCTGAATGTATTTCAGGTCGACGTGGGCGAGTTCACTATCGGTAGCTCCGACTAAAGACTCTTAGCATTCTGGTCTTCCCTTTTCCTCGAGCCAAAATTGAATGTAGGGAGGAAGAAAAATAAAATCAAATAAACTTACCCCGCACACTGGTCTCCTCAATATTCACAGCCTCCGCTTCAATCCCCTTCCACACTCCCAATCCGTCCAGAACCCGGGCCATATTCGGAGCAAGCTGAATTCCGGCTCCCACGAAACCCAAGTCGGACGCTGTTTCGTAGACATCGATATTCTTGAAGCCCCTTTTAGCGAGGGCCAGGGCGCTGGTCAAGCCACCCATGCCTTTTGTCCCATATTAGCATCTTTCATTTTCACTTTCACTTTCTCTACCCCAATTAATTAGGAGAAAAATAATTACCTGCGCCCAGAATGGCAATCCTGAGATCTTGCGGAGATTGAGCCATATTGTGTATATATATGTGCAATGAGGTAAATCGCGGGGAAAATGAAACTAGATCGATGCTGCTGGGAGAGGAGTGAGGGGGAGGAAAGCAGAGAGATGCGGACTTATAACGGTGCGACAAAGGACAGCGGATAAGACTTCAACCGACGTCATCCACAATCCCCACGATGTCCCACACTGGCATCTCCATGATGGCAAAAGGCTTGATATCCGATCGCCGGAGACGTCATTCGTCCAGGCGAGCAGTGGAGTTTGGGTTCTTCCCTAGTCTTGATTCTTGGGACGGGGAATGAGGAGGTGAGGAGTGAGGGGGGGGAAGATTTTAGCCAGAACGTGACTTCCCCACAAACATCCAGGCGCACAATTGGAGTGGGGCTTTTTGATATAAAAAATTATGAACATAGGAGGAAGAGAGAATTGGGAGAAGAGAAGTGGATTAACCGCTACAAAATCTATCCAATTGAGATTATTATTAAAAATTCATATGTAAAAGCATGATTATAGATATACGTTCAAGCTATAATACAGGAAGATGACTTCTTCCTCTTCTCCCCCCAAGCTCTCCAGGAGGCACAACTCCTCGTTCCTTCAAGACACGATCTCGCTAAATCGAAACAAAGTCAACTCAACTTACTCCTGCTCCGAGATGAAATCGGTAACAGAGCCAAGGACCTCACCCACGGGCTCCTTCAGCGCGGGCAGGAGAGTACCCACCAGCTCAGTGACGGTGGGGGTGAGCTGGACCAGGATGTACCTCACGTCTTTGCCGACGAAGAGGACGAGGCCCTCCACGTCCGGTCCGAGGTCGGCAACCAACTGGAAGACACTCTCGCCAACGCCCAGCACGGTACCGACGATGCCGGACAAATGCAGGCTGGCCAGGAGCTCACCGAGCGCACCTTCAATGCCCACAACGTGGGTGTTGTTGTCCTTGTCGGTGACACGGGCCATGTGGGTGGGAGGCTTCGGGACCGGGAGGCTCTGGAGGGCTCCGAGGCCGGGGGCATCACGCTTGAGGCCAAGCCCACTGCCTTGGGGAATGATACGACCGACGGGGCTGGAGACGGACTCTTGGCCAAGGTTGAGAACACCCTTCACGAGCTCGGCAACTTCGGGAGCAAGGCGGACGAGGAGGATGCGGAGGTCATCGCCAACGATGGTGATGATGCAGTCAATGATGGGGGCCAGGTCGCTGAGGAGGGTTCCGATCTGGGCAGCATCGCCAACGATTTCACCAATAGAGTCGGAGAGGCTGACCTTGCCCTCAAGGAGGTTGTACAGATCCTCGTCGATGGAGATCAGGAGAGACTTGCCGTCGGTGCCGGTGACGGTCAGGAGACGGTTGGCCTGGGGAGCCAAGTCGTCCAGGAGAGGGCCGGTACCGTGGCAGTGGCCCTCCTCGCAGCCACCAGTCGGGGTGGGAGATGGAGTCTCGGTCTCGGTGGCAGTGGGGGTCTCGGTGGGCTCAGGGCTGGGTGTTGGAATCACGGTAGGGATCGTAGTGGGAACGCTGACCGTGGGCTCACCAGTAGGCTCGACGGTGGGCTCGGCGGTGGGCTCAGTAGTAGGCTCCGTGGGGACATCGGTAGAGCACGGGGTCTCGATAGGAGCAGGGATCGTCACAACGACAGTCTCGTATTCGCAGCTGCAGTCCTCATTGCGGTTGACGAGCTGGAGAGGGCCAGCCATGGCAGTGGCCGCCAAAGTAATGGCGGTAATAACGGAGGCCTTCATCTTGGGGGTATCTCAAACGCTACACGTAAGAAACAGAAAGCAAATAAAGAGTGTATCGGGGTCAGAACGATCGTCAAAGAATGACCAAAAGCAGAAGCGCAAAAGATAAAGGGAGAGTGGTGCTTGAGGATGATGCCTTGGGGAGAAGAGGTCTTGCCGGGAACTGTTTGTTGCTGGCGCCCATATTTATAGACGACGATAGCTCTCCTCTCCCCTGGATCTCACCCCTGGCCAGCTCACGCACAAGTCCAGACTACAGACCCACGCCTGGATTTGACTATTCCAGTTAATTCCAGGTGGCTAATCACCAAAAGAGGGAACCTTGCCCAGAATGTTTGACAAAGAACGCCCCCGAGTGACAGGAGCTTATTGGAAAAGTTGCCTGCTCTGGCGACAGATAGGCTGGAATCCTTCACGGCCATCCACTCAGAAGTTGTTCCTGAATGCAAGGACCTATCGAAAGGCCGCTCGACCATGCAGCCTCGTCCATTTGTCACGAACAAGCAGAGAGACTAGTGCAGGTTGAAATTATTGTGCGAGCTTCCTGTGAGTCCAGATCCCAATGTGGCTGCCAATGGTGTCGCTCGAATTGAGAGGGATCTCGACCTGGGCCTGCAGTGCTGCAGTGATTGCACCCACTGGGAACTCTTGGAGTGTGGTACAACAGTCCATAGTCTCAAGTTTCCAAATCCTCGAGGTTGAAAGCTCAACCTCGTTTTTGGGGAGATCGGCGTTACCCACAGACGCTATCGATGTGGCGCACCGTAGATCCCGAGATTTGGCTGGCCCATGGATTCCGATTCTTGGACTCGTCTTAATTCTATTTTATCTCCCCCATATTTCGTTCAATTGGTTGGCAGAGATTTCCCCTGGTCTTTGGGCCCCTGCAATCAACATGCTTTGTTTTTTCCTTGATAATTTCCGGGCTCGTGTCTCCTCACGCCCCTGAGAGTCATCATAAAAAATAAAATGAACGGACCAGCATACAACAAAGAAAAGGGAGGAAAAGAAAAGAAAGGAAGAAAAAAAAGAAACAAAACGGCGTCACAAATCTGCCCAAATCGAACCCAAATGATTTCGGGGAACTGCTATCATTGGGTGGCTAGTCTCGGCCCAAATCACCTCCCTTCACTTTCAGTTCCTTGTTTTGAACAGGGGAAAGTCAAAAACCAGAAATAAGAAAATTCAGGATGCTGGCTATCGACCTCTCCTTCCAAATTCGAGGCGCGCCGGTGGAGCATCAAGCCCTCAAATGGTACGAGTCACGAGTCTCACGACTCAGGGTATTCAGGCGGATTTCCGCCTCGAGGAAATCCTCCCCAGTACCTTGACCCCTCTTCGTCGAGGTGTGAATTATTTCGACACTGAGGATGGTTATAGTCCTCTACCGTCCCCATCGGCCACATTGGGATGATACAAGTCTCGTGGTCGCCGCAACCGTTGCATTCTTTCCATTTGGTCCACGCGAGGTACTCCATAAGGCTTTGGATTTGGACAATAGCAGTTCGATAGTCCGTCTGATCCAGTGTCAGCCGGAGTGTTGCGCAGATACTCCGTGACACAGAGAGCACCGTTTCCGCTGCCAGAGTTGGGACCTGCGTCGTCGATCGTTGCATGAACTGCAAGGAACATCGGTCGATTTCAGCAGTCGCGTTGCGCCGGTCGTAGTCAATGAAGGGCGTCATGAGGTTCTCAGCTTCCTCTTTCATCCCTTTCATCCCTTTCAGTGTTGCCAATTGCCCTGAAGCCAGATACCGGAGTCTCAATGCGTAGCGGTGGACCACCATGTCAGCAATAGCCTGCCAGTTCATCGATGCCTCATTAGGGGCATGGTTCCGAATAAGGAAGCCCAGGTCTCGTCGAAGCGGCTCGAGGTCTTCAGCACGCAGGTGCGTCAACCGTGGCTGGAAGGGGGAGCTACTCTCATCCACCGATCCAAATAAATCCAACCCGTAGTTGTAAGCTGTTACGAAATGGTCGTAGTTCAATGATACCCTCCCACCCCCAATGCCGTGGTATCGGGAAGCGACTCCAACCCTCCATTGCATACCTACGTGTCGTGCCACTTCATCATCCGGGGACTGGGTTTTGCGAGGCCGGACCCTCGCAGCCTGGAGCAGTTCTACATTGGCAAAATCACACAAAATAATCTCGAACCCAGCTTCCATCCGAATTGCTCCATCCAGCCGGTCATTCCATACCTCCCGGATCATACGACATAACATCTCCGCCCTCTCGAACTCGTCCATGTGTCCCCCTTTCCCTAGTTTGTCCCGAAACAAAATCCGGTCCTGAGAGTCCAATGTGCCGTTGCCCGTCTTTCCAGCAGACATGCCGTCGATGTACAATAGCCGCAGATCGGTTGTGACAGAGAATGTGTGCAGAAACCCACCCTCCAATCCCCGATCCTCCGGTGCCGCCAAGACGGACTGATGCTGTGATTGCAACTGCAATCCTGCGGGAGGATGTCTTTCACCAGGGGGAGGAATGGGATGATGCGGGATGCCGTGGGCAAAGACTTCAGCATGTTCGGGTTCAAACGCCAGCCACTCAGGACCCTTGACGGGGTTAGAGGAAGAATCACCATGATACAGCTGAGTACCCGCGGGAACTGAGGCTAAAAAAAAGGACATCCCATTATGATTAAGAGAAGATCCCCATTGGCGCATTGAGGAATGGATGGCGTTGAAAATATGGTTGGCATTTGGAGGGAATGAATGGGAGGCTGCGAGGGGGATAAAAAGGAAAATCAAAATACAACGATTCATGGTGGAGGCTTTTTTTTTTTTTTTAGGAAAAAGCAATAAAGAAAAGAAACAAAAAATCACATTCTACAGCTAAGGATATAAAAATGTATAGAGGAGAGAAGTAGAAGGAAAAACGGTGGTGAGGCCATATTTTAGTGTCCTCCCCGATGACGCGGCGCCCCTCTTGATCTTTGAGTACTCAGGGAAGGAGAGTGATGAAGAGGATAAAGGATAAGCTGAAGGGGTCATATTTGCAGGCCTATCCATTTTTTGAAGTTCTGGCTGACTGATTTAGTGAGGATATAGAATTGATCCTCGTGCAAACTTTGGGACATTGCACAGAACCAGGTTGTCGCCATGTGCAGATGCAACATCCCTTCCGACTGCCTCAACGCCTTTTCCAACTCCCACTCAATCTACAATATCAGGTCCTCCTCCCGACAAATCACTCTTTTCATGCCCATTGATATTCACCACAAAACCCAACCTCAATAACAGACATCCCGGAAAAAGAAAGAAATGACCCGCACCCTCCTCCTCACCTTCGACGCTTTCGGAACCCTCTTCCACCCACGCCTCCCCATCCCCACCCAGTACGCCTCCACTGCCGCCTCCTACAACCTCCTCGTCACACCAGATCGTCTCCAATCCGCCTTCAAATCCGCCTACAAAGCCCAATCCCTCTCCCACCCAAACTACGGTCGCGACCTTGCTCTCCGCGGCCAATACGCCGGTCCCCGACAATGGTGGGAGGATGTCATCCGGGCTAGTTTCGCGCATGCCCTTGACCACCCACAACCTGTCACGCTTCCCTCTGATCTAATTGAGGACCTGCTGGATCGCTTTGCCAGCTCGAGGGGATATACGTTATATGATGATGTAAAGCCATTTTTTGAGGAATTGAGGAAATTGCGCCGCGGGGGAGAGGCGAGTGTGCTGGGGCCGTTTGAGAGGGTGGTTGTGGGGGTTGTTTCGAATTCGGATGATCGGATCACGACGGTTTTGCAGTCGTTGGGAGTTTCGGTGGGGGATGCGAGGGGGGTGGAGGAGGATGTATTGGGGGTGAAGTGTTTACCGGGGTTTGAGGAGATGAGGGAGGAGAAGGAGAAGGGGACAACCAACGGCACCGGGAGTAGTAGTAGGGAGGGTGACGATATCGATTTTGTGGTTACGAGTTACCAGGCTGGGGCAGAGAAACCGGATCGGCTGATTTACGATGTCGCGCGGAGACAGGCTGGTGAGGAGGGCAAGGAGTGGGAGTGTGTACATATTGGTGATGACTATTGGAAGGACTATCGGGGCGCTCTTGATGCGGGATGGAAGGCGTATTTCCTACCTCGGGGCCAGGATCTGAAGGTGGATGGTGGTGTAAAGACGATTAATTCCCTGCTGGATCTCTTTCCGGCCATTGAGGCATACAAATGAAAGGATACCCTGTATAGCCTCATGTACATGTAACTTGAGGAAGTAATAACCAAGGCAGTCTAAAGGACTCTTGTAATAACTTCGTGGAATGTACTGGGTCTTTTATTAATCCAGATACATTAAACGCCAATCCCAAATACCGCCCAACAACTCCGGCAAAAGAAAGACCACCCTTGTCAACAAGCTAATCCCATTGCCCTGTTCCTCCGAGTGCCCCGAGCCGGTTGCTCGCGTGCTTGTTGAGCAACGTTGTGATATTGGAACCCCGGTTTCGATGCTGCGTGCGAAGTTCTCTCTCGCGCTCCCGTTCTCGCGCCGCCGTGTAGTAGTTCACCGCACCCTTCTTGGTTAGAGATGCACTTGAAGCTTTGGTTACTCCTCGCGATGAATCGGACGCTGTCGTGCTACTGCTAGAAGTGGAGCTAGTAGTCGTCCTCCGCAACAACGGCGGGCGGAAGCCAACAGGAGCCGCCCCGTCGGTACCACCACCAGTATGAAATGCAAACCGAGTGTTTGAGGAAGCAGACGTAGCTGAATTGGAGGATGCTTGTCGGAGAAGTGCAAGACGGTCGACCACGGGGCCTCGTGTGCGGCGTGGATGGTTCTTGCTAACAGGCTCCTCGCGAGGCCGGCTAGTCACCGACGGCTCATCCTCATAATCTTCGGCATGGTGATCACCTTCTTCCTCCTCATCATTCATGGAAGCGTCTTCGCGGAAGGAGTCATAATCGGGGCGCTCAGTCAAGAAGGATACTGTTTCACGGATTTCTGCAAGCGTCGCTGGCTTCTTGGACATAGCACTAGCAGGTCGCCGGCGAAGGTGAGGGGGGGGGCGGTTTTGAACATCTTCAGCGGCCGGCTCGAGTGGTCTTTTTCTCTTGTTGCTCTCCTCAGTCGTGGTCGCGTTGGGTTGCGTCCCCGACCCTCTATCTTGTGATGATTGTTCACCCTGGGTGCCTTGCTCGTAGTCCAAGAAATCGAAACCAACGTCATCATTGTCGTCGCGGTCCTCAATAGCCTTGAAAAAGGCTGCTTTCTTAGGGTTTTCCGCGATTTCTCCGACCTTTCCATCGGCAAGAAGAGCATTGCGCATCCGCGCGAATTCTCGCTGCTTCTGGCGTCGACGTGCTAGCAGTTCATCATCGGAGTCGTCCAGATCAAATTCATCATCGGGGCCACGACGTCTTCGAAGTGCACCAGTGGTGATATCCTTAAGCAGCTTCGCAACCTCCTTCTCATCCGCATTCCTCTGGTGTAGCCTATAAACGAAAAGTTAATGGAACTGCACAATAAAACTAAGCATGCAAAATCGAGATACATACGCGTTAAGTGCTGCCAGTTGCTTTGCGTCGACCTTTTCCCCGCTACTATCGTTGATCATTTCTCGATCATATGCATTTTCCTCATCGGAAGCTTCATCATCGCTCCCGCCTCCAAGGCCAGCATACTCGTCGTCTGATTCTTCAGCAGCCTCTTCCACGACATCCTTCGCCTTGCTTGCCTTTCGGTCGAAAGCAGCGGCGAGTTGCGCACGCTTTTTAGCCGCCTTTTTCATGACATTGAAAGCACTAGCATCGACCTCGAAGCCGTTTTCCTCCTCTTCCTGTTCTTCCTCAATGGCAGAAAGGTCAGCAGCCTTACCACGTCTCAGATTCTTCAGCTTTCTGGCTGCGACAGGGGAGTTGTTTTGCTCTACAAGCACAGTCTCTATAGTTGATGCAGGCGGCGTGCCCATAAATCGCTTGCTAGGATCAAAAGGAGAGAGGACAAAGCCCGCATCTTGTGTTGGATCTGGAATTTGGGACATCCCTCGTGGGGCAGGAGACTCGGATATCCGAATTTCCGACTGCGAATACGCCACAAAGGCGTCTATCGATGCCGCCCGTTGTTCTTGGCTATCTTTGACGACAATTTGGGAATTGGATACCTCATGTATGCTCATTGGCAGAGGGTCTGGGAGCGATGGCAGTATGGTTGAAGCATCCCGTTGACTCCCACCTGGGCTCCCAGCAATGGTGCCTGCGAAAGCTTGCGTGAGGCTCATTGTGACGTCGTCTGAGGGGTTCACCGGGATCAGTGGTCGCTCCACAGAGTTCAATAAAGGATTGATTGGTCTGGCAGGTGTCTTTGGCGCCGGGTCTTCATCCTCATCATCGCTTATCACTCGTGCTGGTCGTCGTCGCCTTTGGGTAGGAATCGGCCCCTCGTCAAGTACAGGGGCGGATGTTTGCTCTTCTTCCGATTCAGGGTCTTCTTCGGCTTCAGAGTCAAACATATCCTGTCCTTTTTCAGCGCCGGCTTCCTCTTCGGAAATCTCGTCGTCGTCACCGTCATCTTCATTTTCATCACTTGCATCCTCAGCTTCACCTTCGCCATCGTCGCCCTCCTCAGGTTCAGAGCCAGAAAAGGCGTAGTCGCTGTCACCTTCATCATCTAGGTCTCCGGTATGTTCGCCCTTGGCTGCTTTCCGCTCTTTCTTCGCAATTTCCTCGCCCTCTTGGCGTGCCTTTTCGACAAGATTTTCCACCTCGTCCTCCAGAGCAGCACGTTCAGCGGCAGTCTCCACAACAATGCCCTTAGCTCTAAGCTCTGCAATTCTCTCCTTCCTTTCTTCAGCAGCTTGCTGTTTCGCCTTGTATATAAGGATTGCAGCTAGTTCGGCGGAAGTCATGGTCGACTTTCGGGTGGGTGAAGTAAGATTCGCCAATGCTTTCAACTTAAACATGGACGCTGACTCCTGGTCCTTCTTACCGGTAAGATTTTCGAATGCTGCAATACGTCGGCATTTGGCGGGGGATGTGATGACTTCCAGGTCACTGTCTGAATCATCCTTCTGATGCTGGGCAACCTGCTGTCGGGAAAGTCGGACACGAACGGGACGCATTGTCAAAACCTTCTTCTCTTTTTTAGATGTAATGGGTGATAAACCGTTGTTGGCTGGTGTTGCTGCCATTTTTCTGACCAGTACTTGGTCAACATCCGGCCTCTTTTCGGCCAAAATCCCTTCCAGGGTAGGAAAGTCAAGGTCCAGTTCTTTGAATTCATTGGTCGCATTCGTCTCTGGCTTCTCGACGGGTCCCATAATGGGAGATGTATGCGGGGTTTCTTTGGTTTTCTGCACTTCAGCATCGGATGAGTGCTGAGAGTCAGCGGTTGTTGAAGAATTCTCTCCTGGTTGTGCCGAAGAGGTGCCTTCTTCCGGTTGCATGAAGTTGAAACGAGCGAAAAAGCTTTCTTTGGTGATTTTCTTCTTCGTCTGGGCCTTATGGGTCAATTGCATGTTTCTGCTCATTCGCTGCGTCTCACGGTTCATTTCCTCCAGAGCCTTTTTGCTAGCTTTACGTGCGGCAGGACGCGACTGCTGAGTGAGCTTCCGTCCAGAGCCGCCATCTTCCTCGCTCTCGTCGTCGGCAACGATATCCGAGTTGAACTTCTCCTGCTCTTTCGCTCGGGCAGCCCTCTTTTCCGCCTCCATTTTCTCCTTCTCCTCCCGCTCCTTGCGTTTTTGGGCAACGAGTGCCAAGAAGCGGTTGTTGCGTTTCGGTCCGCCCTCTTCCTTATCTGAGGCCCTCGTTTCATTTTTTTCGAAGTCGGAGTTCTGTTGCCTCGCCGGCGAAGACATAAATAGAGGGGAGAAAGAGCGTGCACGAGAGGGTGAGCGAGTCGGCTTGTCATTAACATTTCCATCTGCCTTGGCGTTTTTGAGTCTCCTTCTTGGTCCAGCAGCCGGGAGGTCATCATCTGACGACATTGCTTGATCCGGTTCCGAGTCGTGACGCGAGTCGGCAGTGCCTTCCCTCTCAGTTCGTAGTGTCTTTGACACTCGATCAAAAGCCGTTTCTGTAGAAGTCGCGTGTCGAGGTGCTTCCGTATTATTATTCTCGGTCTGAGCCTGCAGACGAGCAGCCATGCGACCCTTAGGCACGTAAATATCATTGTCGTCTTCGTCATCGTTCTCGTCTTCATTTCCAGAATGCCCATGGATTTGGGCCGAATTCGAGTTGTTCCTTAACGCATTGGCCAAACTCGCGTTTGATTTTGGAGTGTTAGATCGAGGACCATCTGAATCCGAATCACTGTCGAACACAGCGAGCATAGCCTTGATTTTTCTTCCTGGCGTGAGCACATCCGGCGAGTCGGCCGCCGCAGAGACGGAGCGAGTCGTGCGCGGAGTGGATGGGGCCGACATGGTGGAAAACGCAATTGCAGATAAAATTAGACAAACATTAGCTAAGGGTATCGAGTATTTCTACAAAAATGACTATAGCAGAAGAGAGAGTGGCCCGCAAATTGTCAAACCAAGGAGTAAATAGAAGGTTGCCCACTGTTCCTCCACCGCGGCGAATCTAGGGCGGAGAATCCACATCCACACGAGGAAGCGAAATGACGCGCCGCGACCGCGTCGCTATCCCACGTGATCATCCCGATAACGCGGTTCTTATCATGTTGATGCCTGAGGGTTCACGATGACAAATAGTAGATGCTAGGAACGGCCAGAGTTATCCAAGAACAAATGTAGTATTGGTTCAAATAATACAGGCCAGATGCACTAATCTAAACGCCAGATAAACACCATCCCTATGACAATTACAAGAAATGCCAACGCTTCACCTGATGCTTTTTTCGGTAGGAGTCGTGGCGAGGGTTTTCTGATGGCCAAAGAGAACATCACACATTTCCACTCTCCAAATGTGTGGGTTGGATATGTGTTTCTTTTAGGCATTCAGTGGTGATTTGAAAAATTGAGGAAATAACGTCTATCCTTTCTGCCGAGGCTATATTTCAATTTCAATGTCAAAATCCAAAGCGGCAATATTCTCATCGTCCATATTGCGATGGCGAATTGCAGTGGCACCACCCTTGGACTGCTTCTTCTGGGAATTGGAAGGGGTGTTTGGATCCGGAGTAGTTGCTTTCGATGGTGTTCCAGACCCAGGCGTTGCACCGCGGCTACCAGCTCCATCTTGGGAGCTTGATGGGTTGTTGACATCGTAGTGGGTTCTCGCTTGGGTTCTGACACGTAGGAACGGATTTAGAGAAGCTTCCCCACGAGCAACGGCGGCAGCGGCTTTTCGACTTTGCTTGCGCTCTTCCAGTTGAGCGCGACGTACATTTTCGGTGTTGAGTTTCTGGTTTCGGAGGTTCAACTGGAGCAGGCGCTCATGCTCAGAGACTTTGTCGACGTGCGGCTTAGAGAGGCTAGTACCGAAGGCAAGCTTGTGAGTCGTCTGTCCTCCCAATTCGGCCTGCAATCGCTCGACTTCAGCATCGTCGCCTACCTCCCGGGCGAGCTTCACTTTTTTCTCAAGCTCGACGCGTTTGAAAACCTGCATCTTGGAGTCTAGAGACCCTTGTTTGCGCAACTTTTCGTTCAATTCCTCGTTGGTAAATTTGTGGTTTAGCAGTTTGTTGATATCCACAACCTTTTTGCCCACCATTGATTTTGTCGGCATTTTACAGTCCTCGACTGCCACGGTTTGACGATATCGGTTGAATTCCGTCTACATATACATTAGTAGGATAAAATACTCTTAGGAGCAATTAGGACAAACCTCAGTAAAAGGGGAGTCGGAGCAGGCAATAAACGGAAACTCTCGTTCTGACTTGCCATGGGCGAGAACGGCGTACTGATTTGTCGCGAAAGATCGGCCATTCGCTCCTTCCATCGCGTAGGGTTTCCCTTCAGTGAATCCTGAAAGAACGACGCACATCAGCCCTATTAAGCAGTTTGGAAAGAAAAGGATCAGACTCACGCTTGATTAAACAAAGGCGGTATTCATTATTCCCTGTGTCTCTATTCGGCCCAATATTGACACGAGCAAAACACCCAGAAATAGCATCATCAAACCCAGGATAGAAGCAAACTTGTGCGAAGTTCGTTCGTCCAACACGAGTACGCTGGATGTCACGGAGCTCAGCTGGAGGATCATCCTTCGGGAGCGAAGGCGAACGTTCTCCATCGTCCCATTCAACTTCGCTCTCTCCTTCTGCGTCCTCTTCCTCAACACGAGAACGGGACTTTTGGTCCTTAGATGCTGGTTCGCGTCGACGGAGTTCATCACGCTTCCCTTTCTGCTCTCTTTGCCGCTTATAGGCTTCGATAGCATCTGAAGTCTCGCCAACTTTACGACCACCAAGGGTCATCTTTTGTCGGGAGCTCTTGCGATTCCCCTCATCCAGGTTTGCCACGCTAGCCTTGCGCTTGTTCTTCTTTGCTTTCCGCGCCTCCTCGCGTTCTCGTGAAGCTAAAAGTCGACGGAGGGCCAGATCCTGGTTGTGTCGATCGACTTCTTGCGCTCGCTCAGAGAGGATCTGCTCCCTCTGTATCTCCGGCATTGCCATAATTTCTTCCTTATCTTTAGAAGAGTAGTAGAGTTTGTCGAAGGGAAAGATAGGTCCTTCATCTTCAGCTTCAGCAGCTGAACCCTCGGAATCCGACGCTGCTTCTGACTCAGACATGCTAGCTGAGTTGAGTGAATCGGCAGATCTAAGACAAACATTTCTGTTAGCTGATATGGGGAGCTGTTGATAAAGAAATAGTGACAAGTGTGTAAAAAAGGGAAATAAAAGAACAGAAAAAAACATTTCACTTCACTGGATCACACATACAGCTCTCCATCTTCCTCATCATCATTATCATGACGCGACTTGCGGCCGCGACGGACAGATTTCGCTGTTCCCCTACGCCCCATACTGGTTGGTTCAGGTGAGCGTGGAGAAGCAGAGCCAGTCGGTGAACCAGGGGTTTGTTTAAGAGGAGGGGACGAGGTCTCCTCATCTGAGGCGTCATCACCTGCCAAAGCGAGCAACTCAGCATCGAGATCATCAGCCATAGTGATAGTGAATGGTTGGTGGCCGAACGGGCGGAGATATCAAGCGTTATACGAGTCAAATGGAGCGCAGAAAAAGCGCGGAATGTCCTAAAAGGAATGAAAAGCCGACTTAAAACAAGTATGTCGATGAGGAGGCAACGAATGCAAGACCCCTGAGTAGCAGTCGCAATGAGTGGAAAAGGGTCGTTGGTGGCAAACTCGGGGGATCCCGAAGTGAAGCGAAGTCGGATTATATAAAGAATATAGTGTACCCGCGCAGGGACAACGGAAAAATAGCGCGATCCCGAGAGAGAAGGAAAGGGTGAGGGGAGAGAGTGATAAGAGAGGCGGGTGAGGGTGGTTGAGAGGGAGAGTGACTCGCACTGAATTCACGTCTGGACGTGAAAAGAAGCGATTGGTCCGATCCTCAAATGACGTCCAGGCCAGGGATGGCGTGCCGAGCCTGGGCCTAACCGCGCGGCTGCGGCTTTTTCTCACCTAGGGATCCCGGATCACCCAACTTTCGGCATTCGCTGTCCTGGCTTTCGGACGACAATTGGTATGGGTGCGTTCCGAGTGCCTTTTGTGTTGCGATAATGAATTCCAGGATGAATGCCGTCATGGCGCTGCGCAGATATTCACTCGCCCAGCCCCACCGGCCAATGTCACCTCTACCTCTCGACTTTCTCGCTCCATCAACTCTCCACCAATACCACTCAACCCCATCGTGTCAATCTGCAGAGACTGAATCGAATTTCAAGCCAAAGTATGTGCTCAGTAAGCAGCAGCGAGAATACCTAGATGGCGCCCTCCGGGTCAACCAGGCGGGCGAACTAGCAGCTACCTTGATCTACACCGCACAAACCCCGCAAGTCGTCCGGTCGCACCCTCACCTACGACCCTTGATGAAACATATGTACGACCAGGAAGCCGGGCATCTTACTACATTTAATCAACTCATTGCAAAACACCGCATACGCCCGACAGCCATGTATCCGATTTGGGAGGTAGCGGCGACATTCCTTGGCTGGTCAACCGGTGTTATGGGACGGGAGGCTGCAATGGCCTGCACGGAAGCTGTGGAAACGGAAATTGGCACTCACTACAACGACCAGGTCCGGGAAATATTGTCGTGGGAGGCCGATGCTGAGAGGAGAGGCGAAGAGCTAGACGATGAGCTGAAGGAGATGCTTACAACCTTCCGACGGATCCGCGATGAAGAGCTGGAACACTTGGACCATGCGGTTGAGAACGATGCCAAAGAGGCGCAACCTTACGATCCATTGGTCAATGTTATTCGGCTAGGGTGCAGGGCGGCTATCAAGATTAGCGAGAGGGTATGAGCGGATGTTCCTAAAACCAATATTGGATCAACACTTTGCGTCGAGACGGATGGGCTTGAATCCATCTGGTTTGTAGTGGCATTGTATATTACGAATGTCCCCTAATACTTATGTATAATATCTATTAAGAATCACAACAGGGATTTTAGATTACTATTCGGTTTTCTGTCGGTCACTACAACAACCTTTTCACAGGGATATTCTTCGATAAAAACTCACGGACCAGCTAATCTATCATGGTCTATCAAACCACCGGCTATCTACAAAACAGCACCGCCAAAAGGGAAAAAAGTCTAGTTCTCCTGGTTCTTCTCCAGATAATCCAAAAAGCCCCGCGAGAACCGCACCACCTGCTGATAAACATCCTCAAACCCATTAACACCCCCGTAGTAAGGATCCTGCACCACCTCACCACCACCGACGCGTTCATGCACCGCCCCTTCCGCCCCATAGTCCCCAAAAAGCCTTACCTCCGCAACCTTTGCACCCGCATCCCCGCCAGCAGCCAAGGCAGCCGCCGTGGCCGCCCGGGTACCTTTGCCACTCCCACGCGAAACACCCCCACCGGGCTTCCTCATCGCCGCGAGAACAGACTCGCGCAGATCCTGCAGGTCACGCAGGTTGTATTTATCCATAGCGAATAGATAATCGAAGTTCAAGAAGTCTTCCTTAGTGACCTTTCGGGCCTGGTGGTGATAGTTATTGATGCCGTGGCGGCGGAGGGTGGACATGGTCCGTGAATCGGGGCCTTCGCCGGTGTGGTAGGCGCCTGTTCCGGCGGAATCGATCTCGTTGATCAAGGGGTGGGAAGATGCCATGTTCTGGAAGACTCCTTCTGCCATGGGGGAACGGCCTAAACATCATTTGCGGTCAGATGAGCGTTCACGGATACTATATCACAAGGGGAAACCGCACAGATATTGCCGAGGCAGACGAATAGGACGTCGACTGGTCGTCGACCGGAAGATGTGCTTTCGAATGCCATGATTGGATGTTTATTTTCTTGTTTCTCGGAGGAGAGGATGTCCCTCAACGAGGAGAAATGCGGCCGAATGATGGGAAATCCGCTATGCTGGTGGGGTGTTTCCCGCAGATTCGGGCTTCTTTATCGATAGAGAGTTGGTCCGTGCCCCGTGGCATTCTTATTTGGTGCCTGAGGCATACATCTTCACTCTGAGTATTCCCATTTCTCATCGGAACGGCCGTTGCCACAAAGTCAAAAATATTTCAAGACTCAAAAGTGGGATGATAGGCCTGAAATTTGATAATACAAGCCGTGCGCAGCAGTTTGAAATGGATGGGTCGGAAGTTTTGGCGGATTACTGTTGTTCATCGCTCAGCCCTACCCAATATATATAGTTGGGGGCCAGGCATCCTACATTCTTGACATCCCGGAAATTAACCTCCTATTCTTCATGATGCTTGAAACGGCGGACACGAAGATACATGGCATTATTTCGCGCATTATGAAACCTTTCCAAGAAAAAGGTTCTTTTCTTTTTAAACTTTTGCACTTGGGTTGAATTTCCCGATTGGTTTCCAACTAAGCTGACCAACCTTCAGGCTCCAGAAATGTTATAAAAAGAAAAGAGACGAAAATTCAAAGGAAAATTTCACGAAAATCCTGGGTAGCGCCACAGAAGGGTGGCTGTGAGGGGGGAAACACAGCAACAGTTGGCCCAGTGACGGCGTGGGGCAAGCTGCTCCATGGTGCAGTGTGACTCCATCCACGGGTCTTCATTGGGCGGTTTTGTTTCAGGGGAATGAAAGGCGGGGACTGCATGTGGAAGACTTTTGAATGGGTGGAACCTTGGGTCTCTTCTTCCGATTCTGTGAGATTCATCCCGAATGAATCTTATATTCTGGGAGTCGAGGTGGGCTACAATTGATGAAGAAAATCAATGCGCACAGAGACCTCGCTGGGTAGGGAGCCCAGCTTAAAGAGGCCCCCTCATGTAAGTGGAAGATGATTATGATAATAACAACCAACCACATCAGACGAAGGAAGGTAGTTACTAGTAGGAGTAGCACTAATACTCCGAGTGGGCGATGCAGCGTCATCAGGACGTACGTACTTCCCTCAGAGTCTGAGGTTGCGCAAAAATCGCAGGTAATTATAGCACAGCCGAAATATATCAACGCCTCAGGATCGCCTCCTGGGTCCTTGGAGACTGGGTAGGCACCAAGTTTAAAAGTGCCTTGGCCCATCAGCTCGTGTCTGCAAGTCGATTTCTTCGCTCTTTTGGCACCCACACCCCCCAGGCTAAACCGTGGCGCGGCAACTTGGCGCTCGTACTCTCGCAATAATAAACGACTAGCTCAAAGCCTTCCCTCTTCCACTTTTGAGTTCATGGTTATTTCCTTTAAACCTCATTTATTAATCTGAACTTGCCTGACCCTAAATTTATTCAAATTTCTTTTTTCTCCAATAGCCCTTATCTTCTGATTACACCCACCCTCGCCCCTTTTGTCAGGCCCCTTCCCCTTAAACCTGAAACTTCCGCCGAGAAATACCGGGGGTTTTAGACTTTGGGTGCGGACTTTACCATTTGAACGCTTTGTCCGCATTCCAACCATCCTCGCCCTGGAGAAGAATCTCAAAGGGGTGTGTGTACCTTGTTGGGAACCGGCTGACAGCCCGCGGCCCGATCGGCCAAAATGTCGTACAATCGCCTGGGTCAGTTCAGATCTTCTTCTTTCTAGTTTTTGTTTGTGTCCTTGTGCGGTGCTTGCGTTGCGCGGCTATTGGTGGTTGCGCATCTACACACTGTTGCCTTCGTTCTCCGCAACAATTTCCCTCCTGAAACTCTAGCTCCCGAGAAATTGAACCATTCTTAGCGGAGGGGGGTGGTCTTTGCGCTCTGATTGTACGATCCTTGACGACCAAATTCCTGCAGCAAGTCATAGGTTGCTGCGGTTCTGCCGTCGCCGGGATCTTTCTACTGCCGCGCCGCCTGCATGAGACCTCAACAACTCGGTCCTCAGAAGTACTGACGTCCTATCTCAGGAGACCCTTATGGGGACGACGCCCGCTCGCCCATTATGAACCCTAGCTCCCTCGATACCCGATCACCGTCGCCGGGGCGGCCGCTGGATAGCTATCAGCTGTCTGACAGCCCCTACGGCCGACAGGACCTTCATCATAACCCACACCTACAAATGCCCTCTAGCGACCGACTGGCAGAGCAACCTACGGTGAGAATCCTTGGCCTCCGTTGGCACCAGCAATTGATTGATGCTCCCGATACTAAGATCAGTTGTATCCTTGAATAGTACTCCGTCGAAAGAATCCCTCATTCATTTGGCCATAATGAACGATACGAAGAACAGCATCAGCCTAGCTATTCGGGTTACGGAGATTATACGGTGGACCCTGATGCGCACCACGATGCCTATTACACCCAACCATATCAACCCTCAGTCACACCGCATGACGACTACGATCTAGGCAATTATCCCGGGCGCCAGCAGTCTTTCCACGACGACACTCCGATCTTAGGATCGGAAAACCCGTTCGAGGCTGCCAATCCATACAGTGACGATTACCAGGCGGACCAACCAATTCAGCCGATTGCCACTACCCCGAGTCCAGCTCCTCTTCGACGATGGAAGACCGTAAAAGAAGTCCAACTTTTCAATGGTAACCTCGTTCTCGATTGCCCCATTGCCCCGAAGCTATTGAATCAGATCCCTCACGCAGAGAACTCTCAGCGTGATGAGTTCACGCATATGCGCTACTCTGCTGCTACTTGCGACCCCGGAGACTTTTTCGAAGAGCGCTTCACTCTTCGCCAGAAGCTTTTCGCGAAACCTCGACACACGGAGCTATTCATTGTCGTCACCATGTATAACGAGGATGATTTCTTGTTCGCGCGAACAATGATTGGTGTGTTTAAGAACATCGAGCACATGTGCTCGCGGACCCGGAGTAAGACGTGGGGAAAAGACGCCTGGAAGAAGATCGTGGTTTGTGTCATTAGTGACGGTCGTGCTAAAATTAACGCGCGAACCCGTGCCGTTCTGGCCGGTCTGGGGTGCTACCAGGATGGTATTGCTAAGCAACAAGTCAACGGCAAGGATGTGACGGCGCATATTTACGAGTACACCACGCAGGTTGGCTTGGAGCTCAAGGGAACCCAGGTCCATCTCAAACCTCGCTCGGGAGTGCCTGTGCAGATGATATTCTGTCTAAAGGAAAAGAACCAAAAGAAGATTAACTCGCACCGCTGGTTTTTCCAGGCGTTTGGTCGTGTACTAGACCCCAATATTTGCGTCCTTCTCGATGCCGGTACCCAGCCCGGCAAGGATTCGATCTACCGTCTCTGGAAGGCCTTCGATATTGAGCCGATGTGCGGGGGAGCTTGCGGTGAGATCAAGGTCATGTTAGATCGCGGAAAGAAACTCTTGAATCCGTTGGTGGCAGGCCAGAACTTCGAATACAAACTGAGTAACATCCTCGACAAGCCTTTGGAGTCTGCGTTTGGATTCATTACTGTGCTCCCCGGTGCCTTCTCCGCCTACCGATACATCGCGCTGCAGAATGACAAGAATGGCCAAGGCCCGCTGGAGCGATACTTCCTGGGAGAGAAAATGCACGGTGCCAATGCGGGTATTTTCACGGCCAATATGTACCTGGCGGAGGATCGAATTTTGTGCTTTGAAATTGTCTCAAAACGCAACTGTCGCTGGCTCCTTCAATATGTCAAATCCTCGACGGGTGAGACCGATGTGCCGGATAGGATGGCTGAATTCATTCTTCAACGTCGTCGTTGGCTGAACGGTAGTTTCTTCGCAGCCGTCTATGCGATTGCCCATTTCTATCAGATCTGGCGAAGTGACCATAGCTTCTTGCGGAAGTTTATGCTTCTGATTGAGTTTATTTATCAAACGATCAACATGTTGTTCGCTTGGTTTGGTATTGTAAGTGGCAAACGAATATTTTCCAACCCCCTTGTTTTCTTCCGACTGCCATTTGCTGACTTTGGATGATAGGGTAATTTCTTCTTGGTGTTCCACATCCTTACGACGTATTTGGGTGACCCGAAGCTTCTGGGGACACCTGGTAAAGTCCTTGGCGTGGTATTCGAATGGCTGTATCTTGCGACACTGGTAACCTGTTTCGTTTTGTCGTTGGGTAATCGCCCAGGCGGCTCCAACAAGCTATACATGACGATGGTGTATTTCTGGATCTTTATCATGATATACCTCGCGTTCGCTGCAGTCTTCGTGACGGTCCGGTCGATCCAGGAGGAAGTGGAGACTAACAGCTTTACTTTCTCGGATCTATTCGAAAACAAGACATTCTTTTCGATCATCGTCTCCCTAGGTTCGACGTATGTCATGTGGTTTGTTGCCTCGTTCATTTTCATGGATCCCTGGCACATGTTCACCTGCGTAAGTACCATTTTCCTACCCCCCTTCCATGATGTGAGGAAAGAATATCCGAAATGGCGCATTCTAACGCTACGGCAGTTCATCCAATACATCCTGCTCACTCCAACCTACATCAACGTGCTCAACATTTACGCCTTCTGCAACACCCATGATATCACATGGGGTACAAAGGGTGACGACAAAGCGGAGAAGCTGCCCTCGGCTAACCTGAAGCCTGGCGGCAAGGTCGACGTCAACATCCCTCAGGATGACGGAGATCTAAACGCACAGTACGAGACTGAGCTGGCTAAATTCGCGCAGAAGCCCCCGAAGGAGGTTCAGGCGATTTCGGAAGAAGAACGCCAGGCCGACTACTACAAGGGTTTCCGTAGTGCTGTCGTGTTGGTGTGGGTGTTCTGTAATTTCGCCTTGGGAGCCGTTGTGCTGAGCGCGGCGGGCTTGGATCGATTCGATGGCGACGCAGCGGCGGCTGAGACCGCGCAGAATAACCGAGCTATGATCTACATGGCTGTTGTTCTGTGGAGTGTGGCAGGTCTTTCGATCTTCAAGTTTGTCGGCGCCATGTGGTACTTGGTGGTGCGAATGGTAAGTTTCACTGTCGTATCTTAGGTTTGAGTCAGAGCACTAACATCTATTCTAGTTCCGAGGCGTTTAAATTTTAAATGTGTCTTATTTTATATATCTTTGATTGATTCCCACTCGAGTTTCATATTGCCGATGGATTTAATACTAGGGTTTGGAATTTTATACCACTGCGGGCTCAGCATGGTACGATGATCATGACAGAAAAGGAATGAAAGAAAACGGATGACGATGCGGCTGAAGTGATTATTTGATTGATTGATTGATTTGACCTTTTATTTTTTGCTTTGAAACCTTTTGTACGGATACGGCTACGGATTTCCTCTATGTAGATGTTGATACCTCTTGTGTACATTTTGTCTGGATTTCAATATTTGACGTACTTTTATTGCATAACCGCATGCTTTTTGTTGCAATATTATCTTAAGACACTGGCATTCCTTTACAGGACTTTTTACTCAAAGGCTTTGCACTCCTAGCCTTATGAACACATCTAAACCCTATCCTTTTAGAAGAATCTGTGTGATCATTGTCAGTGAATAGAATGGAAGAATTTGCTTCTGTGGAACTGGAACACTCAGCACGGGTTCAAGTCGGCTATTCAGGCCTGGATCCCCTGTATTCCTCCCCATCCTTCGCCTACCTCGGGGATCCCGTTATTTCCCCCTCGCCCGCTCCTAAGGCACAGTGCACTTCAGATTTAGGATGCGATTCGGGTCCCTTCTGCGAGGCCTTCTGGTACATGTGCAGACTAGGGTGCATCGTAGTTTCTATTTGTTTTAAAGCACAGAGGTGCAAGGACAAGTTTTTCGTGCGATGGACTGACGATCTCGGGCCGGGGAAATGCTAAATGCGTCCTCCTCCTCAAATTCAATTCTCTTCCCACCGATTTCAGCCATTCCAAGGGGGTCACGGGCGCGCCTGTTCGGTTTGGCCGGATCCTATCGGTATACCAAACATACCGGCACGATGGCCCGATGGGATCGTGGCCCAATGAGAGACTTGATGTGGAAAGAAATGTGCAGGCGATTCCGGTCTAGAGTAAGCGGAACGAGACCACACCCATGCATATTGTTGCGAGCCTCAACGTACAATTACGCCCGAGATCGGATTTTAATGGGGCCTGCAAACAGATTTCGGGGGACATGTGTCAGCCTCTGAAATACAAGTGCGAAATTGACGACGACTGCTGCTCCGGTCGTTGTAAGCGAAAGGATCATTTCTTTGGGAACCATATTTGCAAGAAGGGGAAAGAGTAGCTTGAGTGGTTGATGGACTTCCTTGGTTAGTTTAGGGTTGACTGGTGAAGCTGTTTTTGGATGTCTACTTGGATGTCATCTGGTTTACATGGCTCCGCTGTATCGCATAACCGACCGCTTCAAGACACTTACTTGTGCGGAATATGTCTGTAACCTGTTGTGTATAATATACTAGTTCTCAAATATAATAAAGAGGGAAGCTGGATCTTGATTTTGAGGGTGTACAGGTACATCTATAGATTGAGTTGGCTGGGAATGCCAAGACTGGTGGAGCTCACCTAACTCGTATTTGCATGTGAGATGGCGCGCTGATTGATTGCCTCAGGCAGGACATAATTCAGGCACCCACTTTCCGAAATCCAAATGAAATTCAATGAACGAAACATTTGCCTTAGTGCCTGAGGCTCCGTGCATCCCCCACTCGACTGCAAATCCCAGCATCAATTAATATTAGCATGAAATCTCCGTTTCCTAGCCCGAGGTTTATTGGCGAACTATTGGCCTGAGAATTATTTAATATTATGCAGGAAAGGAGCCTGACATGAACCATTTCCGATCCCCCCGGTTTTTCTCACTTATTATTAGGAATATTATCTCCCCTCTAGGCATGCACCATCGTTCCCTGCACCATCGTTCCCTGTCATAATCACAACGCCCCCTTCATTGCCACCAGGTATCCCCAGCTGATCGTCTCTCGCTTTCTTTTCGATATTCCTTTTTTATATCCGGAATCAATGTAATCGATGTTGTTTTATCCCCCTCTTTGAGCTTATATCGCATGAACCCGATTATGTCTGATTTCTCGAATGCGCCGCTCCCACACAATCACTCCCTCCGCCGGTCGGTCACCCTGCCCACCAAGCTGAACCCGGTCCTCCAACGACGCAATCCCGACTCCTATAAACCGTCGGAGAACGATTTATTCTATCATCCTTCTGCTAGGGTCGTTCATTTTGCCCCGAGGGCCCTAGCGCCGATTCCCTCGAGCACCTCTCCCTCAGATTTCGATTACCCGGTTGACACCGTCGAGACCCTGCCATGGAAATCTTCCACTGAGCGGACGGTCGCTTTCGCACCACTGAGGTTGGAAAAGGTGTATGGGTCGACGGTCTTCTTGAAATGCGGGAGTGTCGTCCATGCGATCCTCAAAAACTCCCAGTGTTGGTGTGTGGACGGGGTGTCGACTTTTGTTCTGCGCATCCGCCCGCTTACCTATTATCGCATCGAGCTCCCGAACGAGACCGAGGAGGATAAAGTGCTCGTCGCTCGTATGAAGGATTCATTGCCGCAAATTCTCCGATACGAGGTTACACCGTGTCCGTTCAAACGGGGTTTCACCGTCGAAATTCCTGATGAAGCTAGGACCCCAAGACGGAAGAAAGCGTGGCGTCCTAAAAGCCTGAGACAGAGCGATCCCATTGTTTTAACATATTGCCAAGAGACGTTACACTCAAAGGGGGTGGCGACACCGGACTCTCTCAGCGCGGGAGAAGATACTGACGGAGATGCCACCGACGACAGCGGCCTGACGACGAGGGGCAGTAACAGCACCATATTGGAACCCATCCCGGACGACAGCGAGTTGCTGGAACCACCGGTTCAGTTCCCGGAACCCACCGAGTTGCCTAGGCACTCGGTTAGTGAAACTCAGAAGAGCTTCCAAACCTTGCTGGCGAGGTTTGAGGACACCCCTGAGCCAGAAGCTGATCCGAGCACGGAGTTGCAGCTGTCCTCGAGCGTCGAGTCGTTTCATTCTCTCTCGTCTTCGCCATCGCTATCGCCGTGTCTTACGTCCGAATCCTATTCAACATCTCCATCACTAATATCAACCCATGGCGCCCACCAGATTCAAGGTGCGGACCACGGGCCCAAAGAGTCTTCAGCGAAACCTACATTTCACGAGGTAGATTATACCGGGACAAAGACATCATCAAAACTAGAGCACGATGACAAACCACTGGCCCCCACAGATGCCGAGAGGGATGCCACCAAAGCTGTGGAATCCTCAACTGCAACACACCCACGCGAGGCCAAATCCGCAGAACTTAAGCCTCACCTCACGAGCATGAGCATCGAGTTCCGTCGCCGCTCCAAGGCATCGAGGGAACGAGAGATTTCCCCCATGCCTCCGCCGTCAACACTGGTCCTCGCAAGCCCTTCAGAGAAGTCCGACGCGGCATCTCTCATCCAGAAGACATGCACGCTCGTTCTAGTCCCTCCAATCCAACTACTGATTGTGCTGATCCATATCGCTGCGCGGATTGTGATTGGCCCAGCTCTCAACTCGGCCATCGGAGACCTGGACCGGAAATTCGACTGCCAGGTCTCTGATCCCCAGGAAGCCGTGGACGACTTTGATCTACCTCTTGCCCCGGAGTATTCCCGAAAGGCGTCGTCTGTATCCGGGCAGATGAGTTATTCGGATCCGTGGGATCTGGATTAGTTTCTTTCTCTCATTTTAGCCTATTATTTTTCCCCCGTCTTCAACCCTCTCTCTTTTATTTCTTCTTTTAATATTTCTTCTTTATTTTTAACTTTATTTCCCATTTACCCCTTGCATCTTCTCCACTTTGTTTCCATGATAACGCCTTGATATGATCATCTCTCTTCGTTCCTTTCCCTTTGGATTGGGTTGTACGGTGGAGCCTGCTTCTTGCATTGCATATGTAACCCTTATGTACCCCATAGTTAATGTCTCGTTTGTACTTTAGCATATCATCTCATATTAATGACTAGTCATCCCATGCATAAACCTATTTATCATTACAGGGTACTTTCATACTTGAAGAAAAGAAACGAGAGCATAACCGTTATGATTGAGTAATCGCGTAGCATAACTACTAGATATCGTGGCAGGGCCCCTTCATAGAAAGCGAAGAAACTAGGTAGTAGATACTCTCGGGGTTCGAATCTGCCAGCCAATCAAATAAGTAATATAGAGGGACCTAGCTCCTGGATGAGGAGTGAGCACGAGTGCCTTGATGGTTCAATGAGATTTTTGATGGGTATCTGATGCGGGAGGGCTCGATTTGAACAAATACAACGCATCACCACAGACACACGCTTGTATCGGGAAACAATGAGGAGGCTGATAACTGTTGTTGAGGGCATGCCAGTACTGAGCATCTTCTGAGTCGATGTAATCGCTATTCGCCTGTCTTTACTAGTAGCTGAGAAATAGTGTTGAGGGGGTATTCGGCTCGTATGTGACTATCCTACTCAACCATCGCGATACTAGGCCTTTATACATCCACGACGTCGTGGGTGGCCAGCTTGTGGATGACTAGAAAAGAAATCGACAGGTTGATGGACAGCAGCTGGTGATATCGATAATCAACGCTCCGTTCAAACAGGGTTCGTCTCCCATCACTCATCTATATAGGGGGGAAAAGGGTTGGATTTCTTTTCTGCTGATAAGTTGCAGTAAACAGTCCTGTCCTGCACAGGGTTTGGGCTTCTCCAGTACTTCGCGAAAGTCGACATTGCTGCTTGCCTTTATTTTCAGCATTTCTTCATATTCGATTGTAATGGACGAATAAAACCACTTTATCCACTGGTTCATATTCGGGCTTTGGAGCCGCGGGTATCTATTCGAGTGACCCTGCGTCTTTAGTTGGGTGTTACCATCATATAGATAGGTAGTAGGCCACTAGTTGTAGAGAGGAATGAGGATTCGGGATTCTGGTTATTTTTGTGCCATCCTAAACTTCAATCGTTTCGCCCGATCCGCACAGTCGAGCTAGCGCTTTTATTGTGGACTAGTTTGACCTCCAGTGTTTCATCTTTTTTTTTGGGGGCTGGGCTTTGAGTTTTGGAGGACTCTAGGTTCATTAGACAGAGCGTGAACCAAGAGTCCATACCCAGGCGTGGAAACGTGGGATTTCTTCGTCACTTTTCATGGGTCAGATGTCTGCACATTCATAAGTATACTCTAGCCATGATGTTTTATGGTGAGCCTGGTCGATAAGATTCTGGTATCTGGAGTGATTGTTAGAGAGCATCACGAACTTAGCTAGACGGATGGTAATAGGCTTGTCGTACCATACGGGATATAACTAGCTATCGTGAGAGATAAAGGGCCTAGAAGGGACTGCCTTGAGCGAATGTCAGGTTATTTGTAGGGTCGATATTATTAGGAATGATGCTGACAGTTTTGGTGAGCAAACCGACCGCCTATGGGGGGGGGGGAGTAGCCAGGATAGAGATCTGAGAGATTGGAGAAGAGAAGAGAAGGGCCAGCCGGCATCTGTTATTTATAGGCTTTCCATTCACTGCTTCCTTGGTGGGAATAATGTTTACTGTTAAGCTACCCTCGGCTGCACTTAGTTTAAGGTCACTCTAAGGGGATAGCCAGTCTTAGTCAAAATAGAGTCATTCGTTTCCCTCATTGGGAGCTCATTCAGGGTTATAGACACTCAAGGTATATCCGATGTAGAAGAAGAGAAAGAAGGAAAAAAAAATTAAACAAACAAATAAATATGCAAATCCCCCATTACGCCGACAATGCAAGATAATGGAAACCGCATGTGAATCCCTCAAACTCTCTGGAGATGCAGACTGTATCCACGACCATACGGCCGAATGGCAGCCGTGCCGATGAGCGAAATTGAGGATTTTAGGAAATGCAGACCGTGATCCAAAGCTCGAACAGGACTATCGTCATGGCTTAGAAACTTTGGCCGCACCCCCCTTTGCTTTTGCCTTCTTCTGTTTCCGATCACGCTTCTTGAGTCCCGTCATACCGGCCTTGCAGACATCCGCGTATCGTGCATAGAAAGCCTCGAGCTCTTCAGGGGCCACAACGGTCGACAGCTTCACCTTCGATTGCGATTTTGCTTTCTGGTCGGGATGAGTTTTCGGATTTGGGGCATTTGTGTTGCCGTCAGTAGCCCGAATGAGGATCGATGGCTGCTGCTTCTCACTATCCAGTGATGTGGAATTGGGAAGGGGTTTCTGTGTAAGGTAGACAGAGCCGCGGGTTTTCTGGGATGCTGTGGAGAGGAGGTTGGATAGCGAAGAGAAGAACTGCGAAAACAACGGGTGAGCTTGGTACCAGCAGGGATTTCACCATTAAAGTGAGACTGGAAAGGCATATGCACGGAAACGTACCTCTTCATGGCCGAGAGGGGCAGGCATGACTGAGCGAGGGGCAATGGATGGGCTGGAGCTGTGAATAGTTGTGGTGGTCGGTCTCGCTGTCTCTTTTCGATTGTGGGGGATCCAACCTCCGACATCTCACCGCCTTCCGCTCCGCCGCAGTCGAAAAAAAAAAAAAAAATTAGAGATGCTTCATAGATCCCCATCATCAACAAATCATACCCATCGCCCACAATGCGGCGTCCGATGCATAATACGACCTCCTTACCTAGGGGGCTTCGCGGTGAACTCGGCATTAAGGACCACTACGGCGCCAAAAAGAATAGGCGAGGTGGCCCAGTCTCGCGCAAAGATCGACGCCGAGAGGAGCGGGAAACGAAGAAAAAAAGACCCGCAGTTCCCAAGAAGAGCGCAGGCCGCAGATTCCACGATGAGCAAGACGACAGCGACGACAACGACGACGGTGATGGAATGGAAGGTCTGGATGAAGATTTTGACTTGAATTCGGACCTGGGCGCATCCGACGATAACACCCCGCCACCAAAGTCGAAATCTGTAAAGCAAAAAGAGCAAGCCCCCAAATCGATCCTCAAAAAGTCGAAAGCTGCTCAGGAATCAGAGGAGGAAGGTGAAGAATCAGAGGAGAAGATCCGACTAAGAAAAGTTTCAAAGACTGTCCAAACGAAACTAGACCAAGATGATGCTGAAATTGCGGCTCTCGAGAAGAAACTAGGACTGAAGAAAGGCAGGAAGCTTCCCAAGGCATTTGAAGAGGATGGACTAGACGACTTATTGGGGAATCTGGATGAAGGTTCAGCGGACGAGGGCCGAAAGCGCAAGCGAGAGGCGGACGAGTGGTTATGGAGCAAGAGGAGAAAGGCGCAAGGTCTTCAACCTGAGAGCGAATCTGAGGAGTCCGATGATGACCTGGGAAGTGACGACGAATTAGAGGATTTTGATGAGGATGATGACGAATTTGACGGCTTGGAGGATGATGAGGACGACGAGGACGAAGATGCGGCGGAAGCCAGCGAGGAAGAAAAACCCACACTTAAAAAGCGAGAGAACCCGTATGTTGCGCCTGCACCGGCAGCCAGTGAGAACCGCACCGGCAAATACATTCCACCATCTCTGCGAGCAGCGTCAAATTCCGAGTCTGAATCTCTCACACGGCTAAGAAGACAGGCTCAAGGTCACTTGAACAAGTTGTCCGAAGCCAACCTGGTTTCTATTCTCGCAGAGTTCGAGAAACTATATCGCGAATACCCCCGTCAAAATGTGACATCGACACTGCTGACACTGCTTTTTGGTCTGATCTGCGAGAGGTCTGCTCTTAATGATACTTTCATCATCCTCCATGCGGGATTCATTGCTGCTGTGTATAAGGTAATGGGTACTGATTTTGGTGCCGAAATTGTGCAAAAGACCGTGGAAACATTCGACGCAGCTGGTGATGAACGGGGCAAATTCGAGGGCAAGGAGATGATCAACTTGATCGCTCTCTTGTCGCAGCTATACAACTTCCACGTCATCGGAAGCACATTAATATTCGACTATATCCGACTATTTCTACAGGATATCAACGAGGGAAACACGGAGCTACTGCTTAAAGTCATTAAAAGTACACTATTACCCCTATCTCTGACCCTCATGAAGACGTAAAGCCACTAACTGGTCACAGACTCCGGACCCCAACTCCGACAAGATGATCCTTCGGCCCTCAAGGACATCGTCCTCCTGATCCAACCCGCCGTCGCAAAAATCGGCGAGTCATCCCTATCCGTCCGTACTAAGTTCATGATCGACACAATCACCGACCTCAAGAACAACCGGATGAAGTCCGGTGCCGGTTCCACCGTGACCTCCGAACACATCACCAAGATGCGCAAGATTCTCGGCTCCCTGAACAGCTTGCGGGTCATTCGTGCCTCTGAACCCATTAGCATCTCTCGGAAAGACATCCATAACTCTTCCAAAAAGGGTAAATGGTGGCTCGTCGGCGCCAGTTGGCGAGAAGACCCCCTCGAATCCGCCCGCCAGGAACTCTCCGCCCTCCCATCCGCCACCACCGGTAACAACCACCTCACCCTCCCACCCACCACAGAAGACAGCGACGACGAACCCGACTTCGCCTCCCTCGCCAAAGCCCACCGCATGAACACCGATGTCCGCCGCTCCATCTTTGTCGCCATCATGTCCGCAACGGACTACCAAGATGCCCACGTCCGCCTCCTCAAACTCCACCTAAAACGCGCCCAGGAGTACGAAATTCCCCGCGTCCTCACCCACTGCGCCATGGAAGAAGAGGCCTACAACCCCTACTACACCCTAATCTCGCGACGCATCTGTGCCGAAAGCGGCCGCCGCATCAAAGTCTCCTTCATGTTCACCCTCTGGAACATCTTCAAACGCATGGGCGAAACCGGCGACATGGGCGACGACGAGGATGAAAATGAAAACCAACCCGACGACGATGATCAAAACGCCCTCTCTATGAAATCCATCGTCAATCTCGCCAAATTATACGCTGCCCTGATAGTAGACGGCTCGCTTACCCTGGGGATCCTGAAAACGCTTAACTTCGCCTACCTGCAGCCGAAGACCAAGATGTTCGTCGAGCTCCTTATGATCAGTGTCATTCAACAATCCCAGCAGCGGACTAAGAACGGCAAGAAAGAAAAGAAAAAGAAGAAGGAAAAGAAAGAGGAGGACGAGGCGAGAGACGAAAAACCCCTCGTGGACGTTTTCTTGCGGACTCGTGAGACGCCCCAGATCGCCAAGGGGTGTATATTTTTCCTGCGGAAGGTTGTTGCAAAGACGGACGTTGTGGCGTCGAAGAAGGAGCAGAAGCTGGTGAAATGGGGGTGTCAGGTTGCAGTTGATACGTTGAAGGTTGTGGCTAGTGAGGATCATGACTAATTCCTTCCTTCAACTTTTTCTATATGATTATTTCCATAGCCGTGGCGTTACGAGGGTTGGAATAGGAGGAATTGAGGTACTTGTGCATATCGGTTTTGTTCACAGTACTCCGGCGTACATATTAAGGTCAACCAATTCTGGTTTCTGGGAGCGGGAGATCTACAGCCGTATACTAACGAGTGAACTCCCGAGCCCTAATTTGAAAATAAATTGAGTTTCTTCCACAGCACTGCTTTGTACTCCTGCGCTGATTGATCGTGATAGATGAGTCATTCTTTTTGTCTAAGATTCGTATTCTTTGTGCCGCACAGTCCAAACCACAGCCTTTGGCGATCATCTATCTCGTCTTTGTCTTCTCACCTTCCCCCATCCAACATCCCGCCCCGAATCTCTTTCAAGTTTTCAGAAATTGCAACGGTTTTCTTTTCATCATGGTTTCCCGCCTCGTAAACTCAGCATGGAAAGTAATCCCCATGTTCTCATCCCGTTCAATACCCGCCACAGTCGATTTCTACACCCAAAAACTCGGCTTTGAGCTCGCCAGCATGAAACCCGAAGATCACGAACCAACTTCCGAGGAACTCTACTTCTGCTCCATCTTCATTGGCAAAAAGGCAGAGGCGAATTTCTATTTCTCCCGAGCGAGCCCCGTCGAAAGTTTCAAGGCGTCAGAGGCGATGATTGCTCTGGGGACGGTTGAATTCGATGAGTACTACGTTTACCTCCAGGGTCTCGGAGTTGGGGTGGAAATTGTTGAAGAAGTCGAGGATAAGCCATGGGGGTTTCGGCAGTTTACGGTTAAGGATCCGGATGGGAATTTGCTTACGTTTTTTAAATTTTTGGAAGGGGGGAATCCGGGGGACGAGTGATTCGAGGAGAGAAAGTTTTGTTGCCTAGGAGGGGTTCTGTCTGGCACGAATCGTGTTGGTCAAGAGGATCATCAATAGGGCCGTTCTACCATATCTGGTTTACACCTCAATTTGCACTGCATATTATTAATGTTAATTAAGTACTCAGGCTTCTCCCACGATAACAAAAGTAAAACGGGTATCATGTCATATCTATATTAGGGCGTAAATAATGTATGAAATGCTGAATCTAACCCGACGGTTTCAACTCCCACTCCATCCCAACGAGCCACTTATCCAGGCCCCGCGCACGCTGGCTTTCTTTGCGCAACAGGGAATCATGGTCGATATAATTTCTAGATGAAGAACTCGGGCCCTTCTCCTCCTTGGAGTTCTGTTCATCCCCGCCTAACTCCCATACCAGGCCGCGATAGACACCAATAACATCCCCGCCCTTGAGGTTGGGTACACGCTGACGCATCTCTCCCTTTTGGAGGCGCGGGGGCCCCAAGAGAAGGATGTTGTTAGACCTCTTGCTCCCGGATTCGGATTCTGGGATATCACCGCCCTCCTGGTCGAGCGAATCAACGGTCTGACCCTGAACAAAAGCGAGAGGACCACAACTACCAAGGGCGGACTGGCGGACGTTGCTAATGCGGACTACTCGGGAATATCTCTGAGTACCGTCGAGGGGGTCGTGACCGTGACCGTGACCGTGACCGTGACCGTGACCGGGCCCTGGCCCTGGCCTATGGAATAGTTGCTGCCGTTTCGTACCCATTTCCAGAATCCAGCTGCGCACCTCGGCCGCCATGCCTCCCGGGAGGTAGCTTTGTGCTGTGGATCGAGGACGCCCACGACGATGACGGAGTGCATGAGAAGAAGGTGAGAACGGGGTGGGGATCATCGATGGATTATTATCTGCCTGTGAGGGGGATGGTGACCGTGGTAGGACAAAGTTCGGCTTTCTTTTCGAGGGCGGGTAGGTGGATCGCGGGGTAGCGGGGAGGGAAGGCCGGAAATGTAGCTGTTGTGCTACGCTGTTCGATTGCGCATGGGAGGACGAGGAAACTAGGAAACGATGCTGGTTGCTACGCATGGGCTTCGCTGTTGCGGGGGTGGGCGTTTGCTGGGGGGAGGTTTTTGGCTTCTGTGGAGTGGGCATTGCTGCACGACTCGTCTCGTTGGAAGTGCGATACGGCGGCGATGGAGAGGGCGGGTTGACGGCAGCTGTGGCTATAACTACAGCAGGGGATAGGGGACGCTCTGGTGAGGATGAGAGGATCAAGTCTTGGGGTGGCTTCTTGTTGTTTCTTTGGGGCGCTGGTGTCACAATATTATGGCTGGAGGAGAGTCGGCATCTTTTCGCACGATTTGTTATGGGTTCAAAGAGCTCTTCGAGTTCGGCGTCCAACTTTTCCATGCCATCAGGTGGACTACTGGTAATATCTGCGGCCCCGGCTCGAGTGGAGGAAGGCCGATGTAGTCCTACATTCTGATCTGTTTCGGTACCTGAATCCTCAATTACCTCTCGTTGACGCAGGGCTCTGGTGGCCGCCCTCTCTCTCTTCGCGGGACGGAATTCCGAGGCAGGGCTGGATTGGATTATATCTGCATCCTCTAGATCCGGTGAATCGGCGTCCCGTACTCCCTTCTCCGAACCAGGAGTTCGCTGGGAGAGGAGAAAACGTGGGGTTGAGGCAAACCGGGGTCGGGCATTGAAGCGGGCTGGCGCCCGTGACGGAGTCTGATTGATTTGGTTAAGACGTGTTGATTGTTGCGGCGGAAGGAAGGGGGCTTACTCCTAAGTGGCGCATTTAGGGCAGCATGAGAAGAAACAGCGCGCAGTCATCATATTATTATTTTCGAAAGACCCGCCGTTTTGGATGAATCAGAAAGGGTTGGCCGAAGCTTCACAGCTGTCGGCACGACGCAGTCGGTGGAGATGATCCTTGCCTGTTTGGTTTGGTGGCGGCTTACATCAGCTACCAGCACCCCAGGCATCAAGTTGATAGACTTGTTAGGAGTAACTCCAAATGTACATGATGTTACAAGAAAATTTTTGTACTATAGGAAGTATTCTCCGCGCATTTTCCCCTAGATATATCCACGAATGCATCTATACGATCGCTTTACAAATGGTTGGAATAAGGGGAATCGAGATATGAGGAATAATTCAGGACAACAACACACTGCGCCATTCTCCACGCTACCAAATGCCGAGTACATTATAAGGCTTTTGGGAAGATGTTGCGCGCCACTTGAACCGAGACGGGCCAGGAAAGCCTCCGCTTGGTGAATACAAAGGACAGCGAGGCACAGAAGGAAATAGGAATAGAATATTGTAGGAAAGGAAATCATGGATCATGAGTCATGACATTACTCGGTTTTCACGAGAAGAACTTCTGTGCAGTAGCTCTTTCACGGGCCTCCCGACCCTTAATGGCCTTCTTGATTTTGGCCGTCTCGGCGGCGATTCCAGCGTCGTTAGGAGCCAATTTGGCGGCTTCTTGCAGATCCTTTAAAGCTGCGTCTTCCTCTTTCTGTCCGCCCAAAGCGACGGCACGGCGATAGTAGACCTTAGCCTTGTCCGCGTCCTTGGCGCTGGCTGCGCTAGCTACTTCCAATGCGTAGGTGGCCCAAGTCTGAGCATTCTTGTACTGGGCAAGTTTGTTCGCGAGGAGAGATGAGTTGGAGTGAAGGGTGAAGCGAAGTGACTTCATCTGGGGACCTAGTTCCTTAGGGTCCTCATCTGCCGGCTCTGGGAACTCGTTCAGGTACCGGAGACCTTTCTGATATTTTTCGAGACCCAAGGTGAGATTGCCGCTCTTGAATGCCGTGTTTCCGAAGCCCTTCAGCTCCGAGGCAATCTTGAAGCATTCAGGGGCATTGAGCTGCTCACCCTGGTAATCATCAGGAAAGTCCTCGTACGGATCACCTGTGGCGTCGGGGACCTGCTTGTCCGCATCTTCATATTCTTGGCCAGTGAGCTCACCACAGTCCGCGATAGTCACATCAGAATTTGGTTTATCAGCTTGTGTTGGCATGTTTTCAACCCTGCGCACAATACTCTTCCCGCTGATCACTTCTCCGAAAACCACGTGCTTGCTGTCAAGATGAGGAGTCGGAACAGTAGTGATAAAGAACTGGCTACCGTTGGTGCCAGGGCCAGAATTGGCCATGGAGAGAAGGAATGGACGGTCATGCTTGAGTTCAAAGTTCTCATCGGGGAATTTCTCGCCATAAATCGACTCGCCGCCGGTTCCATTGAAAGCAGTGAAGTCACCACCCTGGATCATAAACTGTTTGATAACACGGTGGAAGATCGAGCCTATGCAGGGGGGCCTATCAGACCAACCCTTCATAGAGAATTGAAGATGAACAAGAAGAGGGCATCGACTTACCCTTGAAGCTCAGTAGCTTGCCCTGCTTGCCCATACCCTTCTCACCAGTACAGAGAGCACGGAAGTTGTCGGCGGTTTTGGGGACGACTAAAATTATGGTCAGAGTTTGCACAAAACTGGGGCTATGAGTAGGCGAGTATAGTACCATCGTTGAACTGTGAAAGCGAACTCGTTAGTGACCACAGCCAGAGTAAGCCGGAAGGGAAGGGAAAACGGAAAATCATATTGAAAAAAATTGACACATACCAATTCTAGGGCAATACGGCCGGCCTTCTCATTACCGATTTGAATGTCAAAATAGACGCGGGGACGACCTATATGTTGAGCGCAATTAGGAGTTGGTCAATTGCTGGAACCCCTCAGCCGAGGACGGGTAGTGAAAAAAACGTACGCTGGGAGTCAGCCATTTTGGAGGGCTCGACAACGGGGAAACTGTGGGAGGGGAGAAGTGACAGGAGAGAGATATTGGCAGGGGTGGGTGACAGCTATGAGCTGGTAAAAAGAGGTAAAAGAAAATTCAGACACGTTCAGAGACGGAGGCAGAAGAAGGGGAGAGAGGAGGGACATAAGAGGGGGAGGGGCTGGAAGTGGGCTAAAGCAATCGGAGGCACCTTCTTAGCTGCTGCCATGCTTCAGGAAGCTTCCATCACATCACGGGTTGCCTCGACTCCGCGCCGCTTTTCTCCCCGAAAACCCCTCACGAACTTCCAATTTTGCGACCAGACAGCAGATCAGGTACAGGGTTCACCGTTCACTCACTCCTGCTCGAAATAGTTCTCCTGTCTTGTCTGTCGTGCGGAACTAGTGGTGTTTTTTAATTAAATCAAGCTAAAATGATCGCTGAACAACTGTGGATCATTGGTCTATCGGAGCTGGTTATCGTCTCATCGCCTCTTTAGATACTAGCTGTAACCTTGAAGCTCCCACTCAGCGCAAGTCTATCAATCTAGGTAGAATAATATATATGTACAATTTCTCAAGGGGTATCATTATCAACCGAAAATCCATACTTTCTCCACTCACTCCAGAAGAGACGCTGGTAATTTAAACTCGACACTTCCTGAGTTCGAACCGTTCGAGCCCTCCCCTTCCTGTGGCTGCTTCTTCTCCTTTTTCGGCAACTGTGTGTCGATCTCGATTGTAACCTAGTCAGGATCCAAATGATTAGTAGGTCCGTCCCTTATCAATTCCGAAGAGTAAAAGAAGAAAAGAACAGATGAAGGAGACGCGATCAATTTACCGCGGAATCTTCACTGCGGTAATCCACACCCACCGGCCCATCATTGATCAACTCGACATCCATCATCGCCTGGAATACGCCGTTCTTAATTCGATCTGTCTGGTACTTTTCGCCCATCTGCCGGAAGAAATAATCGTACAGTTTGCGCGCAGTTTCGGCATTCGCGGCTTCATGGAAGTCGGGTTGTTTCCCCTTTTTCAGCTGGCCGTAGAGGGTGAATTGTGACACTGAAATGAAGGTTAGTGAAGCGATTCTATTGCTTGGTCATGAAAGATATACCGCAGAGCACCTCCCCATCTATATCCTGTACGTTCTTTTTCCACTGTCGGCTGAATGTTAGTCCTGCATCAGTTGCCACAAAGTCTAAATAACCTGCCTGTTTATCGTTGTCCGCTGGCCATAGCCTAGCTTTCAGTACCCTGTCAACCATCGTATCTATATCCTTTTCCGCATCTTCTTTCCCCACTCCCGCGAGGACGAGGAGTCCCCGGCCGATCTTGGAGACGAGTTGGCCATCGACCGTGACGGATGCCGACTTGACTCGTTGGATAACAGCTGAAGAAGATCAGAACGAAACAAAGAGAGATGGAGCGGATATGAATAAAGAAGGGAATTACCTTTCATTTTTTTTGAAGTGTATATATTATTATTATAGGATGCGACTGTGGGATCTATACTGCAATCATAAAAATAGACATTAGCACTGGCCACCGTACCACCTCCTACAATTTGGGACGTACACCAAGCGGCAAACGGAAACCCCACACGGGTTGCGGTTCAAGCCACAGCAGCCCTGTATGCAGGAAATTAAAATCCAGGTAGCTTAAGAAAGTTTGAAACCGTGAAACCCTCAAATATTAATATAAATAAAGACGGTCTGACGTTGGGAAGGTGAGTTGAAGATCAGCACTGTAGCCACTTTTCTCCCCGCCTTCATCTATAGGAATTTAGGAAAGTTAATGGGGCATGACTGCTCATGACCGCCTTCCCTTCTAGGCCACATCCCCAGCTCTGTGACCACCCGAAAAGAGTATCAGGAGGTTCACTGGCTTGCAGAAGCTTTCAAACACTCACACGCTACGCGCTTCTATTGTGAAAAGTTGCTGCGCAACCCACACCTTTCCTCCCACCGTCCTTTTATCCCCGTGGCCGCCACAAACTCTACCCTCCGTCACCTCCGGCCCCCGAATCCCTGTATCGAGATTAGTGGAATTCTCACAAGGCACCCTGTTCGCATGAACAGCAGCCATGACGTCCCGAAAAACGCAGCAGGAGATCGATAAGACCTTCAAGAAGGTCGCGGAAGGGATCCAATCGTTTGAAGGGATATACGAGAAAATCCGAGCCGCGACAAATCCCACTCAGCGCGATAAGCTGGAGGAGAATTTAAAACGAGAAATCAAGAAGCTTCAACGGTATCGTGACCAAATCAAATCATGGGCTTCCGGGAATGAGGTCAAAGATAAGGGTCCATTGCTTGAGCAGCGCAGAGCCATTGAAACTGTGGGTTGAGGGATTTTCCTTGTGCGGACACTGTGAGGAGCGCTAACCCAAAAAATAGTGTATGGAGCAGTTCAAGGCGGTTGAGAAGGAGATGAAGACGAAGGCATACTCTAAAGAAGGCCTTTCAGCAGCATCTCGGCTTGATCCGAAGGAAAAGGAGAAAGTAGAGACGTGCGAATTTTTGGCCGCCATGGTAGATGAATTGCAACAGAAGATCGAAGCCATGGAAGCCGAAGAGGAGACGTTGCACATGCAAATGAAAAAAGGTAAAAAGGATGTCACGAAGACAAATCGACTTGCCGATATTTCACGCATATCAGAACGCCATAAGTGGCATGTGAACAAATTGGAATTGCTCCTACGATCTGTTCAGAACGGCAACCTTGAGACGAATGATGTGCTGGAACTTAAAGAGAGTATTAAGTACTATGTGGAGGACGGCCACAACCTTGACTACTCGGGCGAAGATGAGACGCTTTACGACGATCTGAATATCGGAGATGAGGCTGAAGTGCAGTTTGGAATGACTGGCGACAATGATCGTGTCTCGTCGCAGGATACCCAATCCATTCAAGAAGAAGAGCCAGAAATCAAGCCCGCTAGCAGGACGAAGGTGGAGGCAACCGGGCCTCGACGCCCGTCGGCACAGATGAAGTCCCCACTCCCAGTGCTGGCAACCCTTCACCCTTCTAGCTCAACCAGCTCAACTTCAGCCATGAAACCTGCCCCCCCTCCAACGCGCCTCCCTGGTGAAACTCTCAAATACGCGTCCGCGGCCGCAGCGGCAGCTGCAAGTGACAAGAATGGTGTTGGTATCGCACCGCTACCCCCTCCACCCGGGGCTAGCCCCGCTTTCCACCCTGCAGTGCCCGCTTCGAAAGCTTCATCCACCGCTTCACCTATCGTCACGCTAGCACAGCCCGCGCCCAAAGTCATGCAAGCTGCAGCAGTAGGTGCCGATGAATTCTCTAGTGGACGATCGAAGACGCCAGCGTTTAGTCCGAACGTTGCTGCCGTCAGTACTTCGACTACGATGCCCCCCACCCCAGCCATGGACGAGGCAGAAACGTCCGCCACGAAGGAGCAGCAAGCCGTCAATGGAGAGGGTGAGAAGGATGAGCAGCAAGATGGTGACGAATCGATATACCACTTGCCCCCTGGTCTTCAGGATTTGATACACTCTTTCGAGGTCACGAAAACGAGAGCTTCGATCAATCCCACCAGCCAGCCACCTTCAGTCCAGCGTCTTCTGGCAGCGTCTCTTACCAACTGCCCCGAGCCCGCAGACGCAGAGAAACCGCGTCATTACAAACCTCAGAACCCTTACAACACCCCTCTTTACTACCCACAAGAGCCACTGGCTATTTTTGACGACCCTCGCCTTTACGAAACCGGACGCATTGATACGGATACGTTGTTTTACCTATTCTATTATCGGCAGGGCACCTATCAGCAGTATCTATCCGCCAAGGCGCTCAAGAATCAAAGTTGGCGCTTCCACAAGCAGTATCAGACTTGGTTCCAGCGGCACGAGGAGCCTAAAACGATAACGGAGGAATTTGAGCAGGGGACGTACCGTTTCTTCGATTACGAAAGTACCTGGTAAGCTTCATTCCCTTCCTTTTTTTTATTTTTACTTTTCTCTCTCTCTTGATTCTCGTGTTTTGAGAGAGAGTGTATGTCGCGTGTTGTGTTCGACAGGGTCTCATACAGGCTGCAGGATGAACCGGCGCAAGGCAGACTTCAAGTTTGTCTACAAGTACCTGGAGGACGAATTATAATCTGACACCCGTACTATGTCCCTAATGTGAACGGTAATCGTGGCTTAATCGGCGTCACTGGTATGGTCAGATGAAGGTGTTAAGGGAAAGAAAATCAAAAACAGACTTTCGGTTTGGCTGGTTGGGACAAGGTTTGGCTTCGATAGGTTCTGCATGTGGGACGGGGAAATTTGTGTCTTCCTTCTCCCTCCTAGTTTATTCGTCTCCTGCTCTTTTTCTTTCCCCCCCCTACCTCACCCTCCTCATTTTTTCTTATAACCCTTGTTTTTATTTATTTGTTTACTCTTGTTGGGTCCAGGAACCAGTATAAAGAATGGGTCTGCAGGACAGGGGATTTCTACGCTGTTTCTTACGTGGCGGCTGATGGGCATGCGGCCATGACTTGAGCTACGACTAGGCGAACCAATTGAGAAAATGGATAAAAAATCAAGACTTGACTCAAAGGTCTTTGAATCCTTTTGCTTTTCCCCCCCTTCTCTTCTTGATTGAAGGAATTTGGAACTCGTAGTCTTGGACAAGTAAGTTGTGGAGGGTGAGGAACACAAGACAGCAGCCCACCAGTGAATTGTGGCAGTCCCGGAAGCTTTGAAAAGGTGGCTGTGAAGAACAAGATGGCTTCTGATTGTGCCAGACTGGCGTCTCCCGGATTTACAAGATCGGCAAAGAGTGTGAACCTTGGCAGAACAAAGAAATTAAATTAATTTTTTAATTAATTTTTTTTGATCCTCCTCCTCTCTTCTCGTAAAAGAAATAGTAGATCAAAAAAAAAAAGAAAAAAAAAAAGAAATCGCGCTTTTATGAGATCTCAATACGGGCGGAGAGAGGAGGACTTGGGGAGGAAAGTAAAAATAGTACAGTCATTGGTTAGTTTTGAGGAAGGTCAGTAGGGGAAGTGATGAGTTATTTTCTTCACCGGGCATCACATCGCACTTATTTAGTAGGACCCCGTGGATTGATTGTTGGAGTTGAGTCAAAAAAGGAGGTTGGCATAGAGAAAGAGAGGAGACGGGCGATGAAGTATATTGCGCATCAGCCTCACTTTGGTTTTGAACACTAAACTAGGGGAGAAGACGGGGGAGGTGGAAGTTTCACCTTCAAGGAATTCCGATGAGGGATTTTACTCATCTATCGAGCTCAAACAAAGTAGGTATAGTGACTGGAGTTGGTCGTGGCCTGGTCTATCAAACTAAGGGACCGAGAGGAGTTAGTGGGCGGAAAGAAACATTCTAGAAGGATTCTGGAAGAAACAATCATAAAAAGTCAATAAAAGTGGAAAAAAAAAATTTAAAAAATTAGAGGAAGATCTTGAGGCTAAGGGATGAAGAAGGATAAAATCACTCACCCAAAAAGTACTTTTAGACTTTGGCAGCAAAAGAAAGCAGAGGGTGGGTGAATGGATGGCGTGAAAGCAGTGGTGATTCTGGGGAGTTAATGAAAGGGGCAGTGCGAGCCTGTCAAATCACATCAGCCCTGTTATACCTGGTCGATGGGCACTTCTTCCAAGCACGACTCTTCAACAAGCCACCACTTGAACACTCCGCCAAGCACCACTTGGTCGCATTATATCATCGCCATTTATTATTTTTTGAATTATTGTAAATCATTAATATTTTAGTTCTTTCATAATTTTACCATCATCGTCTCCATCAACCGAGGGAAACTGCAAGGCTGTCGAATCGTAAATTTACCTGACGCGGATCCCTTGACGAAACGCCCCGCCCCGCGGAATGCGTGCCGATTTCCAGAACAGAAGAACACAAGTGATCATCGTCCAGAGAATCAGGCAAGATACCCTCCGACTTTGACTCCGACTCCTCAAGCCTCAAGGGACTCCAGCAAATAATGCTCTACCACCTCAGCGACACATGACATCCATAAATCAGTACTTTTGGTTCCCTCGTTGCCTCACCTAGGCCAAATCATTCTGATTTAAATTAAAAATTCCCTGATAGGAACAGAGCAGATGATCCTACTGGAACAGTGGAAATGCCTTTCCGAATACCTCGATAGGTACCTTTGGGTCGGAGGCCTCCGATGAAGACGGTGCGCTAATCTTCGACGAATGGCGATCATTCTCGTCCCATAAGGCGGCCTCGAACGCAGACTGATCGGGCAGACTTGAACAAAAATACTGGGATAATTACAGACACAGCCCGGAGGCTGATTGGCCCGAGAAAGGGAGGGGGGAGGGGGGAGCAGCCTTCGAGCCGCAACAAGGGAACAAATCCAGTGGAAATCTCTCCATTCCGAAATGAGGTAAACATACAACATAGCCAGCCTGTCGCTCTGTGTTTCTGCTCCACCGCCTCTTGGGATGTGGGGGATCGCTTTCTCGATGACGATATTTGTCCAACTTTTGATTGTTGTTCCTTTCCCCTTCCCGTTCTTAGGCCCTTTAGGCCCTCTGACTCGGGGGGACTAAGGGCAAGTCGTGTTCCATTATTATTACTTTTTGTTTTGTCTGATTATTATTATTATCCCTGGTCTGCTCCTACTTATCGGGCCGTGGTGGGCATTGCCCCTGGTGATTTTCCGTCGTCATCACCAATCATACCGGCAAAACGGAAAGACGCTAGAAGGTTGGAAGAACTTTCGAATGATTCCATCCTTTTTCTAGCGTAAGCGCACTAGCAGGGGTTGCATCATCCAGGTTGCAGGCGCAGCACCAATGACAGCGTCTGACCGGGGTGGCTGTGTGGGCTGGCTGCGATAACCCCAGCGAAGCGCTGTGGTTTCGTCCAATATCTGCTTCCAGCGTGCATGCATGGCCCTCTTTTTTGAACCAGGAGCTTTTTGGTCGTTTCCTCCACCCCCCCCTCTCTCCTCCCCTCCCCAGACCGTTGCTTGCTCAGGTGATGATGTCGCCATGGATGTTGTTCGTATTAAACTAGACTAGCTCGACAAGCAACCTGGCGATAGTGCGAGTCCAACTTGACACGGCGGTGGAGATTTAGTCTTGGGTCTAATGCATGTGCGAAGACAGACCTCGACGACTTGGAGCAGAGGGAATTCCTCGATTCCTTTTTTTTTTTTTGAATATTATAAAAGGACCTTCCGTACCCTTCCAGCCACCTGCTATCTATCTTCATTCACAAAGACAAACACTCCATGTCCAGCGAATTTTCCGTATGATTCAATTCACCCCCAGTCAACTGCACCCAATCCCATATTCATAGTTGATCTGAAAGGAAGCAACCACAATGTACTCTCAGCCAACCATGGTAAATATCCACCCTTATTTCCTCATTGCGGTTGTCGCGGCAAACAAAACAAAAGAACTTGGAAAAATTGATAAGGTTTGATAAACTGACTTTCTCCTGCTCCAGACTCAACCCATTGCCTGCCCACCAATGGAACCTTCCTCTTCCTCATTCTCTTCCTATTCTTCTTACTCGTCCTACTCGTCCAATTCGTCCCTCTCGGGCTATAGCGATGAGACTGGTCTGAACTTTTTGGAAATGTATAATCTGATGAGGCCTGAGCTCCCTCTCCATCAGAACTCGTACGATGTATCACCCTACGACGCATCTCCTTATGAGGCATCTCCCTTGGAGGCATACGAATTTAACCCTCAATTCGTATACACGCCGGATGCGTTCCCAACCATGGATGCGCCAACTTCATTCCCGGCCAGCTCAACCCCGGCGTGGTCACCCACGCAGATGGGCCCCATTGATCAAACAATGATCCCCCCTCTGGAGACGTACAGTCCCCAGGAACCCTCTCGGTAAGTTTCAGTACTCCCTAGACTTGGTAAAAGGTTCTGGAAACTGACCCTCTCTCCAGCCCAGTGAAACCATACGGTTGTGAGGATTGTGGGAAGAGCTTCACCCGCCCTGCGGACCTGAAGCGACATCAAACAACGGTGCACTATCCAGTGTTCCAAAACTGCCCGGTCGCCGACTGCTCGCGCAAGGATAGCAATGGCTTCCCGCGACGAGATCACTTGGTTGAACACCTCCGGTCGTACCACCATATGGATGTTCCCAAGCGACGCACCACCAAGCGGTTGAAGACCGCCTAATTTTTGTTTCTTTTTTCTCTCTGTTCAGCTATATATATTTTGCTTCTGGTTCGGTATGGAACCTGTTTTATTCCCTAGACTTGCTTTGTTTATTGATTTTACGTTCATGGCTCATGCCTCCATGAATTACGACTAATGCGGTTGGGTTTTACACTGGACGGCGTTTTCTCCCTCTTGTCATCTTGCCTTTGCATGGCCGTATGTTTTGCCGAGATACACTCTTCTTCTTTTTATTATTTTTTGTCTCTTTTCCTTGCTATAGATCGGTCTGGCGTTGAATCTTGTTTCGACGGTTGTGGGGATGGGGGAAGAATACCTTGGCTTGGCGAGGGAATCGGCAGAGGCAGGGCAGACTCGAAATCCGCCTTGGGATTACGAAGTACTTAATTTATTATGATTGATCCCTGATTATTACTGATTCCAAGTACACCTAACTACGTCACCTGTTCACAATCTCAAAAAGGAAAAGGCCCATTAAGGCTTTGAAGTAAGAGAAGCAGTGGTCGCAGGAAAATCAACAAACACCCCCCCCAAAGCCCTCCCCCCAGCATCAAACCTCACCCCCTCCCTCTCCAAAATCCCCCTCTTCTCCTCCAAACGCTTCCCTTTCCCACCCTTCGCACTCTTATTTATATTTATAAGTTTGTTATTACTAGGAGGCTCCCCCTTATACCCCCCCAAAGACCCATCAACAGCCAAAACCCGGTGGCAAGGCACCTCCGGCGCAAAGGGGTTCGAGCGCATCGCATTCCCCACAGCCCGGGCGCTAGAGTGTACTTCTTGAGCTAGGGCCGAGTACGTGGTCCAGCGACCGCGAGGGACGCATAGGAGCGCGAGATAGGTTTTGCGTTGGTGAGGGGTTAGGGTTGGGTGGAGAGTAATGCGGCGAGTAAGTTTGGAGATTTTTCTTTTTTCTGCTTCTTCGTCCACCTCCCAATTCTCCTCCTCTTCCTCCTTTTCTTCCATCTCCTTTTCTTCTGGGTTGGTGGTGATTGAGGGGTCTGAGTTTGGGCGGCTTGGATCGCTGCCGGGGTGGTGGTCTGGGTTTGGGTATGGAGTGTTTTCGTGGGGGCCGGATTGGCAGATGAGGGCCGGCGGTTGTGGTGCCCCACGGGCGTGGGTGAGTGGGTGGTTGAGGGTCCTAGTGGGCATTCTAGTGCGTTTCTAGGGGATTTCTTTTTTTAGGTGAGAATCCAGAAAAAAAGAATAAAATAAAAATATGATGAGGGATTAAGTGTACCCTGTAAGTGCCCTGAGGATGGAGTTGAGATGGTGGATGTACTAAATACTTGGGACAGCTTGTCTTGAAGTTGTTTTTGTAGGCTGCCATAAGGCATTGTTGTAGAATTGACCAATGAGGGTTGTCCGTCATATCACTGGCCTGAGGGACCAACCACCTCCCATCGTTTTCCCACCCTGAGTAAGTTGTAAACAGAGGGCAATACTCATGCCCAGGTAGAGTATACTTCGGAGTAAATTGCCAATTTTCTCCTCACTACTATCCCCTACAGGCAGAAAAAGAAAAGAAAGGGAGGAACCAAGCGATGGATCGACCTGCATTGGTGAGACCGCCAGCGTGGAGAAGCACGATTCGAACCAAATGCTGCCAATGCCAAGACACCCTCAAGGTCTCGAACATAGCAAGGTGGTATCGATGGTGATCATTTACTTCCACAGGATAGGACTCTTTTCAGGAACTGGCTTGAGGAACCGTCTCCGGAGGAATGCGCTAACTAAATGTCCGAACTTCAATGACGTGTCCAATAATTAATTATTGCTTTCTGGGTATTGGATCTTCTATCCTCTCACTATGCTGTAATGAGTATAGGCATGGTAGCGAACCGGGTTATATCAAGACATGAGGAGAAGAAAAAAAAATAAATGCATAAAAAATAAAAATAAAAGCCACTAAACGCCCATTTCAAACCCAATATGCCAGTAGATCCTCTCCAAGGGGGGTCACACTGATTAAACTGATTCCCCACCCCACCTTTCTCCATGAACCTCACACGACTCGACTCTCTCGAAAGGAAAGAATCCTTGCCCACCGCCTTGGTTTGATTCATTCCTGTACAAATAATGACGAATGAGGATCGCACTAGAATGATATACGATATGTTCGTTATCGATTCCGACCCAGGGTCACATCATTTACCCTGCTTTCTCTCATTCGTGCACTGACATCGACACTGACACACTTGCAGGAAAGGAATCGTTTACGCGCCACCGACGAGGACGTTGTTCACGGGGATATGGACTGCGTATTCGTTAAAACAAAAGTTCCCGGCAGTGACAAGACTGGAGATAGACGAGAGAGAGAAAGGAGTGAAAGCATACTCAGCTTAACAATGTATCCAATGAACCCCATGATCAGGAATCCAGTACCGACAGCCTGGCTGATCTTGATGAACTCGCGCTTGTCGGCTGTGACCCCGTTAGCTCTCTGCCACCAAATAAGGCATGCAATAACAGATATTGCGATAAAAGGAAGAGAAGAAGAAAGAAGAAGAAGAAGAACATACGCTTCTGGCTTCGGTTAACAAATTGCATCCCTTCCCGAAGGAACTCCTGAGGGATGTTAAGCATCTCCTGAACCTGATCGGACATCGTGAATCAATTCAATTGGTTTAATATATGCAAAAGCCCCGACCGGAGACGAGAAGCAAAATATAGAATGGAAGTCGTAAGTGCGGAAAGAAAAAGTTGGTGAATTGAGTGAGATGGAAGGGGACTTGAGGCAAGGAACCAGATGGCGCAGCTAATGCCAGCTGTGCTTCTTCGGTGGTTTGAAGCTAAAAAGGGTTCGGGTATATTATTCTTCCGAGTCTCGGTTCTTTGGGCTTGTGTGGCTGGTGTGGAGAGCCACAGTGGACGATTTCATTGGGGTTTGTGGCTGAATACCCCCGCATTCGACCTGTGCAGTTGATTATCTAATCGCCCATTCTTCCTTCGACTGGGGAACAAAAATGAAGGGGAGTCTGAAGGAAGTACATCCTCGGTGTTGGAGAAATAATAATAAGAACGAGAATAATAATATCCCATGAAAATGAACTCTTGCTCACCGCTTCTTGAAGGCCGAGTCGGGTGATTAGCCTACAAGGTTGCACGACTCAAGAACTTCCTTTTGAACCTTCGACAGTTTACTTTACCTAAAGGTCAAAGAACCACCACCAATAAGGATGGACTTTAAACCCTTCTCGGTGAAAAAGCAAGAAAGCAAGCAAGAAAGAAAGAAAGAAAGAAAGAAAGAAAAAGAAAACATTGAGGGCAGATCTTTTGAGAACGGTTTTCCCAGAGCCCTATTGCGGAAGGTTAGCAAAATTAACGACAGACTTCATCCGATCCCTCGATTTGACTATCCCCCTTCATCTATCACGACCCCTGTTCTATAGCTCAAATCCAAAGAACCTTGAAAGTATACATCGTGTGTAGAACAGGCATTCCAACCAGCCACCCATTAACATCTCTCCTTCCTTGCCCCCTGATCAACCTAACATTAGATTATTTCATCATCGATATTTACAAATTACTGGGTCTCGTTCGCGGGCCGGGCCTCCAAACTCAAAGGCCGCGCAGCTTCCGGGTCAAGCAGGCTACCCTTCCGAACAGCCGTGTCAACGAAGCCTGGATTCTCAGCTTTGAGGCGGGCGAACTCTTTCTCAGCGTCCCACACCCAAGGCGAGTCGGAGGCGAACAGCAAGTCCATGTCCTCCAAGGTCCGCTGGTTACTCTCCGGATACAGCGCCCAGACCATCGGGATGGTGATGACGTTGCTGGCGGCGAAAACGTATAGGGTCTTTTCGCCGATGGAGCTGAACATCACAGGGCACAAAAGGGTCTATAGAAAGCTAGTTATCAGCATCACTTTCTCAAGAGAGGACTACATGTGTAGAACAACTCACCAACCAGCCGTTTCCGATACTCCATCCCACGACACCCCAGGCATTTCCACGAGCTCGAACAGCCAAAGGATAAATCTCTGCAGGATAAATCCAGGGCACTATAGCTTAAAGTCAGCGGCAAGCGTTTGAGACAGATAGAAACAGCAATGACTAACCTGTCAGCCACGTGGCGCCGAATACAGCAGTGAAAATAAACACCATTGCCGCCGCAGCAGCACCGAAAGAACTCGCGCGCGACAAATTGTTTGCTTCTCGGGCATCAATCGCAAGTCGGGAGAAGCCCCCGGCAAGGAACATTGCTATTCCCTGCCCCACGGATCCCCAGTACAAGGTCCAGCGACGACCAATCCGGTCGAGGGTAAACACACAAATCAGCGTAGCAAACTATATCTGTTAGAGCAGTTTCAAGAAAAAACAAGAGTTCCGGGGAGTAATACCATGTAGAAAATGTTGTTCAACCCACTAATCCATTGGCTTTTCATTGAGTCAAATCCGGCAATGCTGAAAATCGTCGGTGCATCTGTAAAATATTAGAGCGGACCTCATGCTGTTCCGATGGACGAACGTACAGACTGTAACTCCTGCAATGCCAACCCACTCCTGCATGATCTGCAGCCAAACCACGAGTTGGACTCGTCGACCCAGGTGCAGCTTGCTGGTCTTGTATCCAAAAAGCATCGCCAAGTAGGACGTGCTGTGATTCATAGATCGCTCAAGTTCTGCCACGTTTTGGATATCCCGGAACTCGGCCTCTGCTCGAATGACCTCCTCGTCACTGCATCCACGGAGGCGGCCAAGAATGTACCGTGCCTCCTGCTCCCGACCAACCTTCACCAGCCATCGCGGGGACTCGGGAAAAAACCAAACGACGACGAACAGGACAATCAAGAATATAATTTGGAAAGCGATTGGGAACCTCCAGCGGAAAGCTGATGCGCCGCCGTCGATGAAAGATAGGCCACTGGAGTACAATTAGATGGGATTCAGGGGTGAATGATCCGGGGAGGGTGAATTACGTACAACTCCAGCCAGTAGGCCAGGACAACGCCAAAGATGTTCAGGGTAAACTCAATCGCAATAAATTGACCGCGAGACGTGTGTTCCGCCGTCTCAGTAGCCCAAACGGGCACGATCGCGTTTAGGATGCCGGTGCCGATGCCGTTGATGAAGCGTGCTACATCCGATAAGCAAAAATGTAAAGGTCGACCATAGTTCTTGACTTACAGCAAATCATCCAGTTATGGTTCTGGGCGGAACACTGCAAGGCGGCTCCGAAGATGGCCCAAACAGTGCCAGCAGCGATTGTCTTGATTCTCCCGAGCTTGTCTCCAATCCAGCCTCCGAGAAGCGCACCGCAAAGCGTTCCCAGGTAGTAGACCGACACGATTCCACCTTGCAACAGACTGTTTGTGACCACTGGGGTAGGGTGTCCATCTTTCATTTCGGTGTAACCAAGGCCCATGAGGTCGATATAATGCTTCGAGTTATTGACTCCAGCCATCATACCTTGATCATATCCGAAGAAGAGAATGGAAAGCGCAGCGACAGAATTGATGCCGATTAGAAGGTTACGCTTCTCCAGTTTATGGACCACATTCCATGACGATATTTGATCACTCATAGTGACGGTTGATCACTGTCAGGAGAAGGAAACACACCTAATAAGACGGAAATGAAAGAAGATGAGGTTAGTTAAATTGAATTAGGGCAGCCTGAGACTCGGGCCGATTCGCATGCAACGACCAGCCTCTATAGACCAAATCCACGTGCGGGAAAAGGGAATTCATCGATAGCTGTGGGGGTACGCAGCATTTAAATGCGTGACACCTGCAGTCAGGAAAAGACCGCCCGGTTGGCTGCATGGTGATCGACAAGCCCTCCGTCACCAACATCATGCGCCTCGAGACGCATGGAGATAACTCGGACGATCGAATTTGGTTACATTCCGGGTGGGAGGACAACAGGTAACTGGGAAAAGGGAAGAGCTTTTATGGCAATCCATTTTATTCTCCACTGGGGGGAACAATGACTCGATACTCCACCATGGCCAGCAAAATTTGGAGATGGATAGGCGGGATTTGGCGCCAAACTGGGAGGTAGAGAGCCCTAAATCGGTAATCCGGGTGCAAGACCGGGAAGAGGGTAGCAACTAGATAAAAATTGCAAAATTCTATTGGCGCAACTAGAGACGAAGAAATCATTCCCGGCTTGTCACTGCGAGGATCTCTTGGGGACGAAACTCGGTTCCGGTTCAGGGACAAGCAAAGGGTTGGCTCTGGTTACCAATCCAGGCGAATCCAGGCCCCTCCATGAAAAATCTCAAGATAACTCGGTCGGGAAACACGAGAAGGGCGGGGGAGTCTGGGGCCCGATTCCACCTCGAAAAATCGGCATGCCTTGGAAGGCCATATTTGGGGAGCTCTATAATTTTAACATATAGGAAGCCCCGTGTTCATCAAGGTATTTCCATTTTCCATATGCTAGTTTCTGTATTTCTCTAGAGTGCTTTCCCCTCTTGCGTCACTTCGACGACTGCCCTTGATCGGCATGGATTCCGTTCCTTCTGGTGATGCGGGGAGTGCGGAGGATAATCGACTCCGACGGGTTTGACTTGAGAGAGGTCTACATTCCTCTTCATCATCAGACTGGGGTATCAATATCTTGGTCAAGATTTAGCTTATCATCCCGAGGCTTAAGTGATGCATTGGTGCGTAGGGGTTTGGAGTTGATGCATTCCTTCCCGTCATCTATCTGGCAGTCTGAGAGGATCTGGGCGGGATTTAACTAATAAAGATATTGCTCGCATTCTTAAATAGAAGGGAAAGGAAAGATAAAGTAGCAGGAGTGATATCTTTTCCGTCAGAAGAACAAACCTTCTCGCACCAAAAATGTGGAGAGAGAGGTATCCACAGCATACTTGATCAATAATCATAAGATGGCAACTATAGACCACTTCTCTGGCTGAACATTCTGTGATAATGCGATAAGACAATGGGAAGAATTGATTAGCACATGGGCTGGGGTTGGACCTTTTACTCAGCTCCCGTACCGCGGGATATTCAACGTGATTGAGTGAAAGGAAGAAGTGCCTATTTAGTGTATTTAGTCTGTGGATTGATCATGGATGAAAGGAACTCCAACGTCATTTATCCATGCTTCTTCTTCGAACTTGGAGAGAGGGTGCTTCTTGCTCCTCCATTTCGAGTTTCCTAGGCCATGAAGATTTCAAAGTTCCAATCAGTAAATCACTTTCCTTGGACCTCACTATTCTGTTATCAAGCGACTACTATCTTTCCGATAAAGACGCCCTAAGGTATAGTTATGTACTGCCATTCCCCATTACATCACTCAACCTGACTTGAGAGTAACACGAAGGCGCAGTTGGTTGGCAGCTTCATTGGGGACTATACTTTTAAACGAACAGCGGAATTGTTTCCCTCCAGCAACTCCGACGATAACCATTCTCTTGTATGGCAATGACGTTTTCGAAGTTTCCCGCGGATAACCAGAGAACATCTTTTAGCTGCATTTTTCCAAGCCCGATGAGGGGTACTCATGCGGTAAAAATTGGCTTTCTTTGCTGTCGAGACGGATGGATATCTGATCGCGAGGTTCCTTGGCTCTCAACCTGGTAGGTGAAGCCAAATGCTTTTCCTTTTTTGGGTGTACGATTATTCACCATATGGAGCAAACTCCGCCGACCGGGTTTGATTACAGCTTCAAAGTTACCACGCAATTGCTCTGATCGTTACCGGTGTTCAATTCCGCCTGCTTCCTACTGGGTACTGTATGATACCCGGTACCTCTAAAGACGTTCTCCATATCAACTGGGAGATGTGATAGGTACAGATATGGTGCTTGATAAACCCTTGCTTGGCAGATAGTGCCTTGGCCCTTGTTCGATGAGAATAATCCCTCAACGCTCAATTGGAGGACAAAATATTGGTGTACAACAAACAGCCTACGGTCGCCCCAGACATGGTACTGAGTAAATATCGGCAACGTGGGAAGCGTTAGCCGAATTGACCCGATGCTGACTGGCCCCGGATGATTACATACGCGACGGGATACGGTATCGATACCGGGCCGTCGTGCTGGCCAAACTTGAACCTCTGGAAAGCTTCTTGTCCCAACATCCTTTTTCCCGCTGCTCAACGATACCCTTTTTACCACTCCAATTGCTACCTCTCCTCTCCTCCCCAAGTCGCTGAACCGGAGGATTGGCCATCTATCGCTGTTTAACCTACTTACATTTCTCTATCACACTTTTCACCTTTCTTGCCATGTTCCGGAGTCTATTGCCGCGGACGACGCCGCGGGCTGCCGTCCGCTCCGTTCGCCCTCAACCTCTCTCCTCACACTTCGTTCCTGCTCCCTCTCTCACTATCCTCGGTCGATCTAGCCGTGGTTATGCCTCTGAATCCGGTATGTTGCTTCCTAGATCCCCGACGAGCATCCTGGGTGAGGGTGCCTTGCGCTTCCGGAGAGGACGGGAGCAGAAAAAAAAACCTAAGCAACCGCTAACCACTCATGTGCGGTATAGGTGAACACGATGTCGTGATCATTGGTGGTGGTGTCGCTGGATACGTCGCCGCCATCAAGGCCGGTCAGGAAGGTCTTAAGGTATGCTTTCTTTGCCTCTTTCGTCAAAAGCGACCTAGTTGAGGAGTTTCGGTTCGCCACTAACCACCCCAATTTCCCCAACAGACTGCCTGTATCGAAAAGCGTGGCCGGCTCGGAGGTACTTGTTTGAACGTCGGCTGTATCCCCTCAAAATCTCTGCTCAACAACTCCCACCTGTACCACCAGATTCTCCACGACACAAAAAAGCGCGGTATCGAGGTTGGTGATGTCAAACTCAACCTGGAGCAGATGATGAAGGCCAAGGACTCCTCCATTGAGGGCCTGACTAAGGGTATCGAGTTTCTGCTCAAGAAGAACGGCGTTGACTACGTCAAGGGTACTGGTGCCCTTGTTGATCAGAACACCGTCAAGGTCGACCTGCTTGACGGTGGTGAGCAGACTCTCCGCGGAAAGAACATCATTATTGCCACCGGCTCCGAGGCGACTCCCTTCCCTGGACTGAACATTGACGAGAAGAGAATCATCACCAGCACTGGTGCTCTTGCTATGACTGAGGTCCCCAAGAAGATGGTTGTCATTGGTGGCGGTATTATTGGTCTGGAGATGGTAAGTACTAAACTTTTTTTTTCGGCTTCCCCCATCTTATGTCCGTGACGCTAATACAAATATAACCACAGGCTTCTGTCTGGTCTCGTCTCGGAGCTGAGGTTACCGTGGTCGAATTCTTGGGCCAGATCGGTGGGCCCGGTATGGACGCCGATATCGCCAAGCAGACCCAGAAGATCCTCCAGAAGCAGGGCATCAAGTTCAAGACCGGCACCAAGGTTACCAAGGGTGATGACAGCGGCGCTACCGTTTCCATCAGCGTTGAGTCCGCCAAGGGGGGCAAGGAGGAGAGTCTCGATGCCGATGTTGTCCTCGTCGCTATCGGTCGCCGCCCCTACACCGAAGGATTGGGACTGGAGAGCGTTGGAATCGAGAAGGACGACCGGGGCCGCCTGGTGATCGACCAGGAGTACCGCACCAAGGTCCCCCACATCCGGGTGATCGGCGACTGCACATTCGGACCCATGCTTGCCCACAAGGCCGAGGAGGAGGCCGTCGCTGCCATCGAGTACATCAAGAAGGGCTACGGCCACGTCAACTACGCCGCTATCCCTAGCGTCATGTACACCCACCCCGAAGTCGCCTGGGTTGGCCAGAACGAGCAGGAGGTCAAGGCCGCCGGCATCAAGTACCGCGTTGGCACCTTCCCCTTCAGCGCCAACTCTCGTGCCAAGACCAACCTCGATACCGAAGGTCAGGTCAAGTTCATCGCCGATGCTGAGACCGACCGCATCCTCGGTGTTCACATCGTCGGCCCCAACGCTGGAGAGATGATCGCCGAGGCCACTCTGGCCGTTGAATATGGTGCATCCTGCGAAGATATCGCCCGGACGTGCCACGCCCACCCTACCCTCGCCGAGGCCTTCAAGGAGGCCGCTATGGCCACCTACTCCAAGGCCATCCACTTCTAGACTCCCTCCCTCCCTTTTAACCCCTCCCAATCCTCACCGATTTGTACCTTTCCGCCTCTAGTCTAGCCATGCTAGCTAATCCTGTGTAGCATTGACATCATTATATTATTATTTTTCCTATGTTGGTTTTTGCTCCTGTATTGAAACTCACGAAAATAAAAGAATATCATTACACTAGTCTATATGCAACACCTCGTGGCCTAAATTAAAAAAAATCTCATCAACCAGATATATCCCCTTCCTACCTACATCCCCCACAACCCATCTCACGGGGTACTCCAACTACAACTGGCAACGGAGGCCCATACGCATACCCTTTACACCGTCCCCAACACTGACCCTGGCACTGACCCTGGCAACGAGATCGCCCCTGAACCCGACAGGAGCCACTCTCCCTTCCCCCTACCGAAACACAACTCAAACGACACTCAACCCCCCTCCCCCTCTGGCTCTGATACTGACTCTGACACTGCACCCGTACCCCTTCTCCCTCTCCACACCGACGGTCCCCAGAACAACAATCACCTGTCCCACCTCCTCGTGCATACCGATACTGGTCAGGATGAGGATGAGGATGATACACTGTAGGCCGAACACAGTCATTCATTCCCTCCCGGTGGCATGGCAATCTTTCTCCTCGTCCATGACAGTTACAGGGCTCAGCACAGGGCAATCGAGTCCGACACCCCCCTCCGCCTCTGTTATCTAGTCCGTCTTTCTCTCTAAAACAGACGTATCGGTCGTAGAGAGGTGTGTTTCTGTACCTCCCATAGAGTTTAGTTTAGCATTTAGCACATTCCTGTTCAATAAAGTTCTATGGATTGGGATAAGGTTATACATACGCGATATCTGGTTGACAAGTACCAGCACAAGTGTAAGCAGTAGCACTAGCACCAACACCAGCACCAGCACCAGGGCATGTCCCGGCACAAGAAGAAGCAGAGGAAGTGGCACAAGCGGGCTCCGTAAAAGACACACGACGTGTTCGACGTCCACGGGGTCGAATAGGGGATATAATTGAGGTGCTATCGCTGTCGTCTGTGTCCGGGGTGTAGACTTCTTCTGCGGTGGTGTATGTGTTTGAACGACAACGGGTGCGTCGGGGGCTCCTGGGGCGGCGGGACCGGGAGTAGAGGGTCATTTTCTTTTTGCTTTTGCCTTTGAGTTCTCTGGTCGCGGGAAGGCGGAGAAGTCTTTTTAAATGGAGAAGGAAATCTAGTTTTGGTAGTTGAATAGCTCGGTATGGTGAGAGCTAGATACGGCGGGATGTATATACATCGACAGGGGTACTGGATACGGTGGGTTGAAACTGAAATAGGAAATCGAGGCGTTCATGCCTAATGGATCCTGGATAATGGATTGAGTCCTTTCTGACAAGGGCAGGGGTAGGGGGATGGGCACAATGTTGTGTGACGCTGGATGCGGTTTGCTTGGAGTTGGTCTAGAAACTAGACAGGGATATTTCGCATAGGAGGATGTGTCGGAGAGCTAGTTGCTTATGGAATCTCAACTTGGTTTAGTATTAAAAGAATGTAGTGGTGGTAGTAGTAGTAGTAGTAGTAGTAGTAGTAGAAGAAGAGAAGGAAATTACTTTTAAAAACAAGAATCAGATGGCCCCTCAGTGTGATAATTAATTCAATATAAAAGACCGGAAAAAATAGTTGAAATACGCCTTTAGACTTTACGTGAGCCCGGACAAGAAGGGTGAAAAACTCCTGGATTCCCTGATTTGTTGAAGTGTTGTATATTTTGTATTTTTTTTCTTTGTTTTTTTTCCTTTAATATATTCCTCCTAGCTTTACGTGCTGTCAGCCAACTTGGAGAATGTGACCAGAGGATGTAGGGAGTTGTTGGTTGTGTGTCATCGACGGTGTGTAGGGGCGAACCCATTCATCTCGAATCGCCCGGAACGTGTCGCAGACTGCTTCTACAGCATCTTCACGAGAAGCTCCACAGCTTTCAATGTAGACTAAAAATCATTATTAGTACCTTTACGTGTTAATTCAACTTGTTCGACACGGGACCTACACTTGACTTTGGCTTCGGTGCCAGATGCTCGGATGGTGAATCGAATCTCGCGGTCCAGCCACAGTGTTAACATCTGGCTACTCCGGTCTGAGGGAAGGGTGGGCTTGTTATCCTCTGCCCCAGAGTCGTAGTTCTCCGTCATGTCTCGCCACCGAAGTATCTTGAACGAACCCAACCGCATCTCGGACTTGAAGGGTCCAGCTCGGATCGCCTGGAACAAGGCCATACTGATATCTGGATTCGGGGAGCGGAAGTAGTTATTAAGCGTTTCATGGTGCCCAAATTCTTGGAATAGTTGTTGCAGTTTCGTGTAAGGAGTCAGGCCCTGCGATCGCCATCTCGCTTCGGCTGACAAGAAGACTAGAGCTGCGGCGATACCGTCCTTATCGTAACACACCTCAGGAAACATATAGCCAAGCGCCTCTTCAAACGCGAACGTGACATAGTACCCTTGCTCTTCCAGCTTGCGAGAGGTATTGCCCATCCATTTAAATCCTGTCAGGGATTCCTCGAAGTAGATGCCCCGAGCTGCTGCCATCTTCCCAAGCATGGTTGAGGAGACAGCAGAGTTCAGGACAGCTACGCGTGTATCGCTATCGATGTTCTCGAGAGAATCGAAAAGATGCGACGCAAGGAGAACTCCAACATGATTTCCGGTGAAGAAGAACCATGATCCGCTGGGGGTTAAAATTAGCTCTGGCCAAGAGAAGAGGATTGTTAGGAGGGGAGGACAACCACTACATACTCAACCTTCTCAGCTGCGGCAAAACGATCTGCGTCGGGATCGTTCGCAATAATGAGGCTTTTCCCCTCCCTATCAGCCGTAGCAACGGCAAGATCCAATGCACCAGCCTCTTCAGGGTTTGGAAAGAACAGGGTCGGGAAGTCTGGGTTTGGATCTGCTTGTTCCGGTACTGCGGTGAATTCATTGATCCCTAATGATCGGCACAGATCGGGGAAGACCAGCCCTCCAACGCCGTGCAAAGGAGTGTAGACAAAGGGCCGTGGGTGCCGCCAGTGTTGGACGGTGTTTTTCTACCGAAAAGCATCAGTCCCCACTACGAGAAGAATAAAGGGTGGATAGCCTAGTTACTTACCGAGTAGTGCCAGACTCTTTCAGTGTATCGAGACAGGATGCTTTCGTATGTTTGGGAGCGGAGGTATGGCCCAGCTTCCAATTCCTTCCACGCGTTTGGCCAGGGGTCTTGATTTTCCTCGATCGACTGAGATATCTCTCTATCCATGGGGCTATTGATCTGGCACCCATTTTTGAAGTAACTGTAAGTAAATGGTTAGCGCTCAACTACAGGAGAGAACGGTCTTGGGCTGTGGGTTCGAACACTTTGTAGCCTGCAAATTGAGTATGAGTATTAGTGGGCTTTGGAAATATATGAAAGGGGAGGAGTTACTTACCATTATCCTGTGCTGGGTTCTATGGCAATAAATTAGCAACCAGCCCCAGCTACCCCCACCCCTCGACGTGAAAATCAAACAGGGAGAGCGCTTACATGACTGGCAGTGATCATAACGCCTGCAAGAGCATGCAGATCGGTTACGCCAAAAGGCACGGTGGGGGTAACGGCCGGAGTCGAGTAGAACCAGACTGGGATCTCCTGGGCGATGAAAGCATTTGCCGCCAGTACTGCGAACCTAGCGGAATTGTGGCGAGCATCATGGCCAATAATTACCCCATCCGAACACTCCTCCCCATGGTAGTTTCGTAAGTACATGGCCAAACCTTGGGATGCCTGGATGACAGTCAGGGAATTCATACAAGAAAACCCTGCCGCCATCCGACCACGGAGGCCCGCAGTTCCAAATTGGATCCCTGCTCGTCGAGTTAGATCATGGAAGCGACAGATCTGGGTGCATTTGAGACATACTCTTTCGGAGGCGCTTGCTCAGCTCATCGAACTGGCCAGTGTCGCGTAGCTGCTCGATCTCCGAGCGTGTGACGGGATCCTGGCTCTGCGGTTAGCTGGGCCGCGGAAACCACATCTAGTGGGGAGAAAATAGGTCTATATAGAGAGGGGCAAAAAGGGAAACGGAATGACAGCATGACAGAATGACAAAAAGGACAGACGGATAAGGGGAACGCAACGTACCTGGTCCCACTCGAACCATCTGTGGATAAGTGGAGCGAGGGCAGCCTACAGAGCAGAAGTTAGAACGAACAGCTCAGGTCGCGATGAGGGGAAGAAAGAGCTGGGGTTACCTCTTCTTGGGCGGCCATAGCGGGATCATACGACGATAGAGGGGTAGCAGGGGGGAGAAAGGAGAACGAAGTCTGAAGTATGCCCGGACCGAAAAGAAATAATAATAGCAGCCGTTAGTTCGCGGAGGTGGAATGATGCTGGATTAAATTAGTTCGTAACCTTGGATGATCGTCGACTGGCACGTTTCATCTTCACCTCTTGCGGCCCCCGCTTTGGTGTTGGCGTTGTTTTAGTCGCTGTGCAGCCAGTTGACGGCCTCCATTCCGCCCCTTCTTCTCTTCTCCTGCTTCTTCTTCTTCCATCATTATTGCTTCCCTTTCATCTTCTCCCTGGACATGCTGAATGATTTCCATCCGGATCCCATCTCGACTTCTCACCGCGCCTTGAAATAAAATATGCCCAGGACGACCGCCGCCCGGAAGGACGCGGTCTTGTCCCGTCGATACATCGAGGGCCAGATTGCCGATGGGAGGCATATCATCATTTTTGACGACCGCGTCCTCAAGGTAGATGCATGGCTTAAATTCCACCCTGGAGGGGACAAGTCGATTAAGCACATGGTAGGAAGGGATGCGACGGACGAAATCAATGCGTACGTGCCTCTACAAGCTTCACACCTCTCCTTCAACTGAGCTACAATCGTGGTTGCCTAACGGGTATCGTCGGATTGCAGGTTACACTCCCCGGAAGCTCGTCAGCACATGCTCTCGTTTCAGATCGGTCGCATCCAGAGCCCGTGGTTGAATTTCCTGCCTCCGATCCAAGGGGGAAAGTTTCGTCCGTGTACCCCCGAAGCGTGCCTGAACGTTGAAGCAGAAGAGGTCGACGAGGAGAGTAGCAGCTCGGGCCAGGAACGCTCGCAACCCCCGTCTCCTATTTTCGATGCCGTCGATGCTGCACCAGGTCTGCACCGGCGCAGGTCCGTCTCCACCGATACCTCCATCTCGACTCCGCCCAGCGAGGGCACCCAGGCCAAGCCGTTTTTCCTTGATGCACGGACACAGGAGGAGATTGTTTTTGATAGTGCCAAGTACCCGTCCCTCGACGGGAAGACTCAGGAGGACATCAAGCAGAAATACCGTGATCTGAATACCCGGATACGTGCTGAAGGCCTCTACCAATGCAACTACTTCTCGTACTTTATCGAGTGCTGCCGATACACGCTTCTCGCTGTCCTATCCTACCTGTGCTTGCGTTGGGGCTGGTACGCAGCGTCTGGGGCTTTTCTGGGATGCTTCTGGCATCAACTTGTATTCACTGCCCACGATGCTGGCCATATGGGCATCACCCACGATTTCCATACGGACTCGGTGATTGGGATCATCATCGCCGACTACTTGGGCGGACTGAGCTTGGGCTGGTGGAAACGCAACCACAATGTCCACCATATCGTGACGAACGCTCCGGAGCATGACCCAGACATCGAGCATATGCCTTTCTTTGCCATTTCGCACCGCTTTCTCTTGGGCCTCCGGAGCACTTACTACGACCATGTCATGTACTTTGATGCCTTTGCCAACTTCATGTTGCGGTATCAACACTATCTCTACTACATTGTCCTCCTGTTTGGCCGCTTCAACCTCTATCGTTTGAGCTGGCAGTATCTTTTCCTCGGCCAAGCGCCAAAAAAGGGCCCTGCCTGGTGGCACTGGTATCTTGAGATCGGCGGTCAGGTCTTCTTTTGGACCTGGTTCGGCTACGGCGTGTGCTACTGCTCCATCCCCACCTGGAGCAGCCGCCTGGCTTTCATCATGGTCTCCCACATGGTGACTGCTCCGCTCCATGTACAAATCACCCTGTCCCACTTTGCTATGTCAACCGCCGACCTAGGTATCCACGAATCCTTCCCTCAGAAGATGCTCCGTACTACCATGGATGTTGATTGTCCCACCTGGCTTGATTTCTTCCATGGCGGCCTACAATTCCAGGCAATCCACCACCTCTACCCGCGCATCCCCCGTCACAATCTGCGTCGGACCCAGAAACTGATCGTCGAGTTCTGCCGTGAAACCGGTATCCCGTATGCCGTTTTCACGTTCTACGATGGCAATGTGGAGGTCATTAACAGGCTTGGTGATGTCGCAAAGCAAGTGCGTCTCATGGACGAGTGTCGGAAGTCGTGTGCGGAACAAGGTGTTTTCTCCGATCACCACCATTAGACGACAACACAACAAGAACTCCTTTTTTTTTTTTTTTGTAATGTCATAATGTCGGTTTTTTGTTTTTCGTTGGACACGAATCCAAATACTAGTAGACCACTTAATGGTATAATGCCTGTTTTTGCCCGCTTGTTGCCTCGTTTACCCCGCCAATATGCTTTTTGTTGTATATAGTAATACCCCCTCTAGACTTCCGGACTTGCCATGCTTTGGAGCACCGTATGCTTGCTCTGATTTTCATGTGATGTCCTCTTATGATGACGTTTATTGGGTCTCAAGACCAATGCACGTGTTATCGCCGGTTAGAGCGGCTTAGAGATTAATCAATCCCCTGTCATTTCATTCCAAAAGATTTAAGTTTCCACCGAGTAGAACTTGGAGGGCCTACCAGGAGCAACTCATAATTCAGCCCGTCTAGCCATACCCGGCTTATATGTACAGTTAACGTAGTCAAAAGTAAAGTCTCATGAAGCATGTTTTCGTCATCATCAGATATCCAGCAGCATTCAGCAATAGCAAAAAGCCATACTAGACTCATCCTACCATCCCTCCGGCCCTGGCTACTTTCTTAGCCCTCTGCTGCCGTCGATTATGATTAGCTCGACTCGCTTTGTTTTCCTCCTTTCTTTGTCGAGAAGCACCGGTGTTCTGATCCCCCCCTCTCCGTCCACCTCTATCTGCCCCCCCTCTCCCCATCCCTCTTGTACCACCACGTCCATGACCCCGTCCACCTCCTCTACCACGAGACGCAGACGGACCACCATCATCCGTATCGCTCTCTTCCCCCTCCCCGCCACGTCTATACGCCGTCGAAGCCAGCTCTGGCTGCTCGATCCGCACGCCACTCCCCACCCCAGACCCCAGAGCCAGCTTCCCTTCCAGCCTAGCTAATCTTCCCGGATTACGGGTAATCATGACCGCCCACCCTTCAATCGCCTCGTCCGTGAGCCCTGTTTCGCGCTTCAGCGATGCACGCGGCTGCGACCTGCGTGTTGCAGAGTCCCGGGCGAACAGTGCTTTGTTGGACTGATACGCCTGGAGTAGAGTGAGGTCGAGCTGGTCGGAGGCTTGGGCCGAGTGGCGGTCATTGCTGTCGTCTGCGGCGTCGACGGTGCCACCGACATCGGCGACATCGTAGGTGTCGTCGCGTTCGTCGTCGTCAGAGTCGAAGGTGGCGAGGGCGGAAATGATGGCAGCTTTGTTGGCGGCATGGTGGGTCCGGTCGGAGAGGACCTCGTCCGCTGTTAGGGTGGGGTTTGCGCGGCCGAGGCGGAGGGTGTTAGTACTACTGTTGGTGGCACTGGAGCGGGCGAGTTCAGCGAGGTCGATGTCGTTGTCGAAAATGTTTCTGCGGGTGGGTGGGAGTGGAGGGGTTGCGCGCGGGAGCATGGGGTCGTGGTCAGCTTGGGTGGTGGTGGCGGTAGGGAGTTGTTCGGACATGTCGAGGGCTTGGAGGTCGGCGGGGATGGAGTCGTCTAGGAGATGGGCGATGATTGTTTCTGCGTTGTCGTTGTAGACGTCGAGGAGACGGACGATGTACCCGGAGCCTAGGTCGGGGAAGAGGTCCTGGATTTGGGTGATCAGAGACATTTTGTGGACATGGAGGGCCCCAGGGGCAGGGAGATGATCCGATGCTCGGGTTTTTCCTTTGTCGGTGGCGGGGCGTTTCTTTTGCTTTTGGTACCGGTGGTGGAAGGATCGGGAGTCAGTTTGATACGAGCGGAGGGTGGAGAGGAGGTCCTGTCCGCGCTTCTGAGGGTTCACAGAGAGATATCGCTCCAGCCGGGACAAGAGGTCCGAGCTGCAGATCACATCGGAGAGGATGGTGGGTTCTCTCTTCGCTGTGGGCGTGCCGACACCTCCGCTGGCCTTGAGGGCGAACAGTTGATCCAGGAGGAGAGTGAAATTGGGTTTGGCACCTTTTAGAAGCGACGTGAGGCCCACGTAGAGATTCGCGACGAGTGACTTGCGGACGTCCTCTCGTTTCTGCGTTAGATACGCATCGGCTAGCGTGTCCAGGAAATCAGACCCCGCCATGAGCACTTGGCCAGCGGCGGGGAGGAGAGATGCGAGGATCGTCAGAAGCCGGATATCAGAGGTGATCTGAGAGACCCTTGCAGCAGAGTCTAGTGTCGAGGACAGCTGTCTGGCCGTGCGAGCCTTGACCTTCTCAAGGCTGGCTGCGATCATATCTTCATGCTTGGTCCATGCATCAGACAGTAGCTTTTTCATCGCTGCGCTGGAGGGATAACAGCAGCACATCTGGCCCAGGTACGTCCAGTCCAGTACGGCTGTAGGCGTTTCCAAAGGCTCCAGTAAAAATCTCCTCGTCAACAGGAAGCAGAGCTTTCGTAATGTTTTCGCCTTAGTTCCATTTTGGAAACTAGATGTTCCCGATGTGGCTACTTGGCGATAAAATGAAGCTAGAAAGACGACTGCAGATTCGTCCTTGGGAGCGCAAGCTCTAAATTCCGATTCGGGAGTCTCTATGCGAGCTCCGAGCAGTAATATCCATGCATCAGTGTAGAGCTCCCATTCGGCGGGGGGTATGGTCCTTTGCACCTCCGGGGGTGGGAGCGGAGCTAGAGACGGCCAGGATGTCATGACAAAGCACGTGCAACAAGCCCAATAAGCGAAAGGAGAGCAGTACCAAAAAGTTCGGATATTTAAGAAGAAGACACTCCGAATATATCGTCCAGCCTCACACCCCTCAATGTCGTGTTGTTGCGGCCATACTGCGGCTCACTGATTCATCTGGTGTAATGGGGTCACTGGCTCACCCCAATCTGGTTAGCGCACTATAGGCGAGCGCCAAGGCTTTTACCCACAATTTCGCCAAAAAAAACTAAAGCGCAAAGATTCACGATAAGTCGCACCCATTAAAGAAGTCTCTCAACGGCCATCATCACCTTACCGAACCCCGAAGTTCAGGTCTTGATTGGCATACAGCCTCATTTGTGGTATGTTCTACTCTTTATTTTAACACCCCTTCTTTACTCCTCTAGGAACACCCGGTCTAATCAATCGATCCCTGCAGTACTCTCAATCCCACCGGTCTCCCCACCGCACAACTCACCATCCAAGATGTCTTTCAAGCAAGAGAAGGATTTCGGCGAGGGCCCCGTACGTCCACCTTTCATATATAATATGGAAACCTAGAATCACTTCTATCTAGCAACCCGCAACGGAGCAGTCTTTGGCTAACCTGCGCTTCCCCCGCTGCATAGAAGGTCCACAAGATCCGTATCACCTTGACCTCCCGCAAGGTTGCTGCCCTCGAGTCCGTGTGCTCTGCCCTGATCGAGCGTGCTCGCTCCAAGTCCCTCCAGGTCAAGGGCCCCGTCCGTCTTCCCACCAAGACTCTCCAGATCTCCACCCGTAAGACCCCCAACGGTGAGGGTTCCAAGACCTGGGACAAGTACGAGATGCGCATCCACAAGCGTCTCATTGAGTATGTTACCTCCTCTTATCTCTGTAAATCTTCAACACTAACAAAGTTCACAATAGCCTCCTCGCCCCCACCGAGACCGTCAAGCAGATCATCATCAACATCGAGGCTGGTGTTGAGGTTGAGGTCACTATTGCCGCTTAAATTTAGTTCCACTCGGCGTAAAAGAGGGAACTGTGTCAACCCTTAACTGGGCTGGCACTGATAATGGGCTCCTTTGGCCTGCATGTGGCGGACGCTCTAATTTACGGAGCGCTCGGGCCCGTTGTCGATACCGGCTAGAAGAACTAGGCATAAAAATGAAAAACTTGACAAACAACTGAACCAGGTTTTTGAATCCAATCATGATTCTTGTATACCGTAGTTCGTGGACTTTAAATTATCATTCTATTCACATGCAGCTTGGGCCCCTTGCATAAATCCTGCCGTGTAGCCATCCTGACGCCTTGGGTGATCCGTTAGAAAACGCTGAAACAATTGTAAACAAATTAGTGTTAGGAAAGGGCAGAAGAAAAAAAAAGGTTTGGATGTTTCCTGCGCTTCGAAAAATTAAAAATCGAAGCTCGCCCATTCCGTCTTTGGGGGCACGCTCGGGATAATTCCATCTTTGAAATATCCATTCTTGACAAAAAATTCGTACTGTTCGGTGATTTCGGGTGTGTAGCTCTCGGGTTTGGCTTGCGCATCTTTCAAGCCGGCTCCGTCGGGCGGCCCATTGGGGAAGAAAATGTGGACGTAGGTTTTTCGGTCTTGTGGGTGTAGATAGCAAGGGACGCTGTCGATGTACTTCACCGGCTGTCCCTTCCACGCTGAGAGCCTCTTGGTCATTGGGTCTTGGAGTGTTTGGCCTGTCAAAGGGGGGATCGGAGCAAGCTCATTCGGATCCTGGATACGTATTACGGGTGGAGGCCCGGTAGCTACCGGTGCTGCCGGTTGTGCAGCAGGTGCTGGGGCTGCTGGGGTAGTCCCGAATCCTGCAGCAGGCTGCCCAAGCGGTGAAGGGTTGGTTTGTTGCTGGCCTGCGCCCGCAAAAGGGCTAGGTCCTTGGGGCGGCTTTCCAAATGGATTGGCTGCTTGCTGCGGTTGCCCAAATGGGGCTGCTGGCTGCGTGGGTTGGCCAAAGCCTCCCGTTGTTTGAGTACCAGATGGTTGGCCAAATCCGGAGGATTGTTGATTATTGGCAGCGACCTGTGCAAAGGGAGAGATGCCTGCTTGACCAGAAGGTTGACCGAAGCCTCCAGCCGCGCCTTGATTCTGATTTGATATCTGGGAGAATGGTGAAGAAGCACTTGGCTGTCCAAATGCCGAAGTTCCCCCCAGTGGATTGGGCTGGCCAAAGCCCTGACCAAAAGCCGGTTTCCCAAACGCCGATTGCGCTCCCATTCCTGAAGGTTTGCCAAAAGCAGAACTCTGCCCCAAACTGCTTGGCTGCCCGAAGCTGGAGCCCTGTCCTAGAGCGGCCGGTTGGCCGAATGCTGCAGGCTGACCGAACCCAGAGGGCTTCCCAAATGCTGACGTCCCCCCTAATGCTGACGTCCCCCCTAATGCTGATGGTTGTCCGAAAGCAGAGCTTGGGTTAGCGGTAGCAGCGGGCTGCCCAAATGCTGAAGGCTGACCGAAGGCAGTGGTGTTCTGGCCAATGTCGGGGCCCGTCTTACCTTCGGTGATGTCGATTCTATTCGGATGCTCATTCTCGCCATCAACGATGTATTTGACGGCCCCATCGAGATCATTTAATATAACCTCAATCTGATTCACAGCCTCTGTGTACAAAGTTTGAGCCTCTTGGATGGCCTGGTTGGGATTTCCTGCTGCTACAGCTTCATAATGACGTAGCCGTAGCTCTTCAAAGCTCTGTTCTCGTTGAGGACCACCAAATAGGAGTCTAGGAGCGTTTCGCCCGGGCCCGTAGCAGGAGAAAACCCACTCAGGGCGTCCTTTCCCAGCCGTTAAATCGACCTTGAGGTCGGCCGCGGTTACGCCATAGCTTTTCATGGATTAGCAGCAAATATACCAGTGCGGTTTATTGGACACGTTAACTTACTTCTGTTGGGCTTGGGCGGCTGGACGGTCTTTTATACCAGTCAGTAAAAAATAGGATGACCCTTCAAAATCGCATAAATCGTTCAAATCAAACCAAAGCCATGAGATGAGAAGCATATGGTAACGGGAGCAACCATGTAAAACAAGACTCTGTCTTAACCGCAGACAAGAATAGGGGAGATGGCTGGTGCTTTAACGGGAAACAGGAAACATACTTCCAAATCCCCCCCCTCCTCCCCCTCCCCCTCCACTGAGCACCCCGAATCGATTTCCCTGGGCACCTAGTGTTTGCTGGCCCGGGTGCTCATTTTTGCAACGGTCTGCGGTTCGTCAGAAGTATGTTCAATGAAAGGGCCAATGGTAATTCCGGGCTTCATACCTCCAAACCTGCACCGACCCTGCTGGAAAAAATTGCACACAACCATGTTGTCTTGGTCTGGAGTTTTGCAAGTTGAGAGAGAAGTCGGCTGCCTGCCCAAGTTCGAGTGGCCGTGTTACTTCACGACTCAATTGTAGGCCCCCGGAATCATTCAAGCCAGCTCATGGCCTATGGCTTAACGCCGTATTCCTATAATCCAGCTATATTTTGAAGGCCTTTTTTGGAATCAAAGAGGGGTGTGTTCCATGCGACGCGGGACTTTGTCTGCAATCGTGGATCTTGGATGGTGGTTCTGTCTGAAGTCATGCCGTGACAATACATTTCATTGGTTGGAGGCCCCAGCGGCCATGAAGGCCACACATTCCGGTATCGTATACGCATCAGTAATTTACATTTTGAACTCAAGAAGACGAGTACGAACAAATGAAAACACTGGGTACACTATTTGGTAATTACTGAAGTTTAGGATTGGCATCTTTGGAGAGGATAAAACTTGGTACTAATTCCTCTATTAATGGATATTCATTAGATGAAAAAAAAATGATTGTTACATTGATTCCGAACTGAAACGCCTGCTCCCCAAACCGTTTCTCATGAAGAATGAAGCTGAGCGGGTCCCTTCATTCATGAGGGCTGCGCACCGCCGTTAGCTAACGTCTGGGTGTGCTTCATGCTTTGCTTTAGTACATCCCAGTTCAATCCATCGATTTTCTTTCCTCCAAGGGACTCAAGTTCCGGGGAAAGTCCCGCTGCCTTTCCGGTTGCGAACCGGCGCATCATCACCGTATCCTTCGAACCTTGTAGGTTCTTCGCGGTGCCATGGAGTAAAGCTTCCTCAAACCATTCCTCCTCCTGGTCATCAAATGGGAGACCAACCAGCTCCATTGCCCGCTGGCTTCGATTCTGACTAGCATGTGTCCTATGCACGAATTCGATGAGTTGCACGAGGTAAGATTGGCGAAGGGTCTCGTGATGTTTGCGAGTAAAGTAGAAAGCCTCTGTAATGCTAGCACGACAAAGAGTTTCCATGAAGGCTCGTTGGACTTTATCCGACGCCAACGGTGGGGTGACAGTTAAGTAATATGCCATGACAAGGCTGTCGTCATGCCTGGGAAGGTGAGAGAGGGTAAGGGCATAGAGGATCTCGTCTGGGAAAGTGGGAATGATAGACGGTTCGGTCAGGTATTCAATTGCTCGCTATATTGAGGTGGTTTGGTCACGTTAGAAAGCTTGAAAACCAATCTAGCAGAGCGCACGACCGAAAGCATACCCGAAATTCCAACCGATCAAGGTTCCAGAGCCCTTCAATAAATAACCTATACTTCTCGGGAAGATGGCATCGTCGCGAGAATTGGGAAGCGGCATCTACAGGTGCCCGGCAATCTTTCAAAATGTAGTATATCAAGGCTTGCTTGTGGTGGATGTCCAATTCCGAAGAGACAATATGAGTGATGAGGGTGCGAAGGTCCGCATTCGATCGGGGCGGATATAGCTTCGTAACTAGAAAGATCGGTTATAATCAGAGATATGCTCCTAGTTAGGATGCTCAAAAACTGAAGCCATACCTGCTTGCACACCAAGCAGTCCTAGCAATCGGTCAGCGAAGAGCTGGTTCTCAAGAGCACGGCGGTTGGAGAGAATCTGCTCGATGACCTTGCCATCGTAGGTGAAGCTCTTGTTAAAATGGAAAATAGCGTCAAAATCCTCCCAAGGCGCCATAATGACCACAGCGCTCCGGGGTTTTATTCCTGGTCGAGGATGAGGTTGCTGTCCTGAATTGTTGCTTTCTTCTCTTCTTTTGCCGCATTACAGAGCTATAAGATTTGGGGTCGTCGTGACAGTACGGTACAGATGGTATGTTACGTACAGTACTACTGGGAAATAAGGCGGTGAGAATGCTGACTCACCCTGGCCTTGCCTGTTGTTGTGGCAGAAAAACAACACCTTTCCTCTTTGGGACAGGATGTAAACAACCCACTTTCTGCATCACTTTTCCTCAGCTTCACTCAACATTATTGCAGCATCGCTGTTCTCGTTGTTCGCCTTCATGACCTATTCGATTTTATTCCATATCCCTACCTCATAATGTCGTCAATCGCTAGAGGCAGGCCATCCCGGCGCTCTGCCGCCGCCCGCAAGAGTTATGTTGTCGAGGAGACGTCTGAGTCGGAGGACCCTGGAAATGTCACCCCCACCCCATCCCATCGCGGCGAGGAAGAAGAGGAAGAAGAGGAAGAGGAAGATTACACCCCGGTACCCAAGAAGCCTGAGCCGAGTAGGAGAGCCTCGCGCAGGCGAGTGACGTCCGAGATGCCCACCCCTAGTACCGCCCGCCCCGCCCGGAGAACTCGAAGGTCGAGAGCGAGTGAAGCGACAGAGGCGTCCCTGCTTGCTGAAACGAACGAGGAAGGCAATACTGTTGCAACGGTGGAAGAGGAACCCGAGTCACCTTCGCAGACTGCGGCAATGAAAAGAAAAAGTATGGCCCGCAAGAGTCGTGTCTCCTCCACACCCAAGCCGGAAAAGTCCTCACTCCCAACTCCAGAGCCCTCGGTTTCGCCGCAGTCTCAACCACGATCCCAACGAGACAGCGTGCCCCCGCTCGCCGATATCACCGAGTCTACTATCAATCAAACGCCATCGAAAGCCGTCGAGGAGCCCAAGTCCCAAATCTCTATCCTCAACCCCAACGCGACTGTCCTAGAAAAGCCCATGGATATTATGCTAAAATCGCGAACACTTGCTCCTCCAGTGCCCCAAGAGCCAGAAGGACCCAAGAGCCGCATGATTATAACCACGCTAGTTCTGATGAATTTTAAGAGTTACGCAGGAAAACAGGTCGTCGGTCCTTTCCACGCCTCCTTCTCCTCCGTCGTCGGACCGAACGGGTCCGGAAAATCGAACGTGATCGATTCTTTGCTATTTGTATTCGGTTTCCGAGCTAGCAAGATGCGACAAGGCAAAATATCCGCCCTGATCCATAATTCGGCTGCCTATCCAGACCTGCCCTTCTGTGAGGTCGAAGTTCACTTTCAGGAAATAATCGATCTCCCCGGAGGAGAGCACGAAGTAGTCCCAGATTCCCAACTGATCATTTCTCGCAAGGCATTTAAGAACAACACGAGCAAATACTATATGAATGGCAAGGAAACCAACTTTACAACGGTGACGACTCTGCTTCGAAATCGCGGTATCGACCTTGACCACAAGCGTTTTTTAATTCTCCAAGGTGAAGTCGAGTCCATCGCCCAAATGAAGGCCAAGGCTGCCAACGAACATGAAGATGGACTTCTAGAATATCTCGAAGATATCATTGGAACGTCTAAATACAAACAGCCCATCGAAGAAGCTGCCACTGAACTTGAAACACTGAACGATGTCTGCGTCGAGAAGAATAACCGTGTTCAGCATGTTGAAAAGGAAAAGACGTCACTGGAGGACAAGAAAAACAAGGCCCTAGCCTACATTCGCGATGAGAACGAGTTAGCTGAAAAGCAATCGGCATTATATCAGATCTATCTCGATGAGTGTGCGGACAACGTTCGTGTCACAGAGGAGGCAATCCTGCAAATGCAAGAATTACTAAATTTGGAGCTCGAAAAACATGAGGGCAACGAATCTGGTATCAAGGAACTAGAGAAAGTATACAAACGCGGCAACCGGGAGTGCGAGACCATGGAGAAGGAGACACAAGCCTTGGCAAAAGAAATGGCCAAGTACGACAAGGAATCAGTGAAGTTCGAGGAAAAGAAAAAGTTCCTTGTCGGAAAGCAAAAGAAACTAGAGAAGTCGATGCACACTACACGTCTGGCTGCCTCAGAATGCCAAAGTTTGGTGGAAAAACACACGGATGATATCGAGAGGAAGACCAAGGAGACCGCTGAGCTGGAGGAAGAGGTCAAGGTCGAAGAGCAAGAACTTGCAACTATCCGTGAGGGCTTAAAGGGGAAAACACAAGGTCTTTCCGACCAAATCTCGGCGAAGCAGAAATCTTTGGAACCTTGGGATGAGAAGATTAACAAGAAGCAATCCGCGGTTGCCGTTGCCCAAAGTGAACTTGATATTCTCAAGGAGAGAAGCAACGCGGGGGTTGTCCTGCTCGAGGAAGCCCAGTCCAAGGTGTCATCAATCGAGGAAACTATAGCGACCAAGGAGGAAGGCCTTGAGGAATGCAAGGCCCAAAGATCAGGCCTTGAGGAAGAAGTAACGCAGCTGAAGCAAAACCGCGAGAAATACAGCACCAGAGAACCGGAAGTTCGCGCTCACGTTTCCACCGCTCGACAGCGTGCCGAAGAAGCAAGAGCCAGTGTAGCAAACACCAAAAATCGTGGGAGCGTCTTGACCGGGCTTATGCGTCTCAAGGAATCTGGTCGCATTGAGGGTTTCCACGGCCGACTTGGAAATCTTGGAACAATCGACGAAAAATACGACGTCGCCATTTCCACCGCATGCCCTGCGTTAGATAATATGGTAGTCGATACGGTTGAAGTCGGTCAGCAATGTATTGACTACCTGCGAAAGAACAATCTTGGTCGAGCCAACTTCATACTTCTAGACCGTCTTCCAAAACGTGACATGTCTTCAGTCTTCACCCCGGAAAGTGTTCCTCGTCTTTTTGACCTAGTTAAGCCCAAGGACCCGAAATTTGCTCCCGCATTTTACAGTGTGATGCAAAATACATTAGTCGCCAAGGACCTGGAGCAGGCTAACCGTATTGCTTATGGTGCCCGACGGTGGAGGGTCGTCACTCTTGATGGTCAACTCATCGATACGTCTGGAACTATGAGCGGCGGTGGCACTCGTGTCGCGCGGGGCGGGATGTCATCAAAGCAAGTGGCCGATATCAGCAAAGAACACATGTCCAAGCTCGAAGGGGATCTTGAGGAAATGGAAAAGAAGTTCCAGCATTTCCAAGAGAAACAAAGACGGGTAGAACAAGCACTTCGCGAAAAGTCTGAGGAAATCCCGCGAATTGAGACGAAGATCCAGAAAATCTTGATCGAGATTGAGAGCGCCAACCGTAGCCTTTCAGATGCCCAAAGGCGAGTCAAGGAACTTGGTGCTGCACACAAACCATCGAAGGCTGATGCAGGTCGGGCAGCGAGCCTCGAAGAGCAAATCTCTTCTCTGGAAGAAGAAATCGAGGGCCTGCGTGAACAGAAGGGCGGGATTGAGGAGGAGATCCAAGCCCTGCAAAACAAGATCATGGAAGTTGGTGGTGTTAAGCTACGCGGCCAGAAAGCCAAGGTTGATGGTCTCAAGGAGCAGATCAGCCTTCTTGCAGATGAGATCTCAAACGCAGAGGTTGGAAAATCGAAAAATGAGAAACTTATCAAGAAGCACCAGAAAGCGCGCGCAGATGCTGAAAAGGAACTGGGTCATATCGCAGAGGAGCTTGAGAAGCTGAACGAGGATGTTGCCAACCAAGACAGTGACGCATCTGGCTGGAAGCAAAAGGTGGAGGACGCACAAGAGGTAAAAAAACTTTCCCTAGCCCATTTCCGAGAACCAGATCTAACAAGTGCCGTAGGCGCTGGAAGCCAAGAAGGCGGACCTCAAATCTCTGAAAGCCGAGCTGGACGAAAAGGTTGCGGAATTGAACGAGACCAGAGCTACTGAAATTGAAATGCGCAACAAGCTTGAGGAGAACCAGAAGGCTTTAGGCGAGAACGAGAAGCGTAGTCGGTACTGGCACGAAAAGCTATCAAAGCTGACATTGCAAAATATCAGCGATTTGGGAGAGGAGCAGCAAGCTACGGAACTTCAGGCTTACACCAAGGACGAATTGTCTGAAATGAATAAGGACTCTCTAAAGGCTCTGATTGCCGCCTTGGAAGAGAAGACCCAGAATTCCCCTGTTGATCTCTCTGTGATCGAAGAGTACCGTCGCCGGGCTGCGGAGCACGAAACACGTTCGGCGGATCTAGCTACGGCCCTAGCGACACGCGATGGCGCCAAAGCTCGTCTGGATGGGTTACGATCGGCTCGTCTTAATGGCTTCATGGAAGGATTCGGTATAATTTCGCTCCGTCTAAAGGAGATGTACCAGATGATTACGATGGGAGGTAATGCCGAGTTGGAGCTAGTGGATTCGCTGGATCCCTTCTCAGAGGGTATCCTGTTTTCAGTTATGCCACCGAAAAAGAGCTGGAAGAATATTGGCAACCTCTCTGGTGGTGAGAAGACACTCTCCAGTCTAGCTCTAGTTTTTGCTCTGCATCACTACAAGCCTACGCCATTGTACGTGATGGACGAAATCGACGCCGCCCTAGATTTCCGGAATGTAAGTTTCCGCCGCCGGTGCTCTTGGATTATGCAAAAGCTTACCTATTCGGGTTTTTTAGGTCTCGATTGTGGCATCATACATTAAAGAAAGAACGAAAAACGCCCAGTTTATTGTAATATCACTGCGAAACAACATGGTAAGGCTTAACATCCCTGGCTATGGATCGGTCGGGAACGATGCTAATACCTGACTCCTTAGTTTGAGCTTGCGTCTCGACTGGTTGGGGTGTACAAGGTCAACCACATGACGAAGAGCGTCACAATCGAGAACCGGGACTATATGACGGCGGGACGATGATACCCCGATCTGCATTTGTATATTCTTTTATTCTTTTTTTGTTTGTCTATTAATCTGCCGAAATGGTTATGGCTGGAAATGGACGGTGCTGCAAAGTCATATGATGCATCAATTCGTGCTATTGTTTTGTTTATTTCTTTTTCTTTCCCTCCTCCCTTTATTTTCTTTTGCATCTTTTGTTTTAGCTTTCTGTGATGACCGCCAGCGGACTGGGAATTCAAGCCGCCTCAGTATGGGATACCTAGCTTTTTGGGTGGGTTGGTTATGGTTTCTATTTGGATTGTCTTACACTATTGTTCTTCCTTGACCAATCCTATACATATTGTAACTTCCACCACCATACCTTCGAACATAGGTACGAGGGATACGTTTTTCTTCTCTTCCCAAACCTTACTTTCTTCCAATCAAATCCCCCCAATCTATATCCAGAAAGGCGTAAACCTTAATCCTGACTGGCCCGTCAATGCTTCTCACTTACTAACAGTATGTCGCGCATTCTTATTTGCTTCCAAGTTCCCTGCAAGTCAGACCAGGGTCCCACGGAATCCCACGGTTTTTATCGGCATCATGCTTTCTTTCTTTCTTTTTGTATAGCCTCAGAGCCACAGCCACTTCATCCCCCACTATCTTTCCCCCTCCTTTCTCTATGCCTCCCTCACCGCTAGTTGCAATAAGGCAACTTAATTTACCTTAGTCCCGAGCTCTCGAACCTCTCCTTCCGCCTTCCCCTTGATCCCTCCCTCCCTTCAACTTACTCCAAGAGCGGGGGATGGAATAGAGAGAGAGAAAGAAACCCAGAACTCGAGCCTGTCCTTGATTCAGCCTTCAGGGAATATCCTTTTTTTTCTCAAGTGGGGAGGGGTGGCGCACCGCTCAGGCCCCCCGCTAAGCAAGCTCAAGCTCTCCTTAGGCTCCCCTCTTCGTATAGCTATTGTACCTACTTACTTTGGAAGGAGCTTTGGGGAAGGAGATCGGTTTGGGTCTCGACGGGACGTGTCGAGTTAGGTTTGGGGTAATGAGCAAGGACAGAGCTGCTGGGAGTCAATGCTCCTTACTCAGAGTCAGAAAGGGATAAGGGTGAGGTTAGGAAGGGAAGAGGGTTTAATATGAAAGTACGAATTAGAGTAAGAACGGTATTAATGAATACAAGATTTCAGCCTTGCTGTATCATGCAGCCTGCAGTGGAAGTACTGGGTAATGGAAGATAACAATGCAATGATAAGATACCTCTAAAAACAGGACAGGGACAAAGCTTCCTAGCAAGTGAACAGGGATGAAATAATCACGGTTGGACTGGTCAAAACCCCAATTGGGCCCAGATAGCAGACCTCAGCCTAGAATACATACATGCATAGGTTATGTCGTACAAGCGCATCTTTTCATCGCGTTCGTAACATACAAATCATGAAAAGAAAGAATCAGGACCTCTTGTGCACCCCCCCTTTCTCTTCAGCAGCATTAAAAAGTGTAATAAATAATAAAAGTTTGCAAAAGAACAAAGTGAAGAAAGAGAAAAACCTGAAGCGCTAGGTAACCCATGGTTGTAATGAAAGAAAAAACAGGCTTGCAATAATACAGTTTCCGAACGCCATTTCCTTATCTTCGAAGCGCCATGATCTATGTTGATATCATTCGTGGTGAAAACAGAGCGCAAAAAGAGAAAAAGAAGAAAAAAGTTTCCTCCGCGTGAGAAAGTGTAAACATGGGTATTGGCCAAGACGAAATCGACTAAATATTGGCCATCGAGTAGGTATGCGGATAACGTTGATGGTCAAGGGTACCAGTGCGGATTAAGAGTATGTTGGTTTAATCGTAAACAAGTTGGGTGGTATCAAGTAACCCCCAGAACGGCTATCTCTATGTTTAAGCGATAACCGATCGTCGGGGTGCAATAGGTATAGGTTTAGGCGCTGAAGACAAGTCTAGTGTAGAAAGACCAAGGTCATTATCGTCATATTTCCGTGACAGGCGGGCTTTCTGCTCTTCCTTTCCGGTAGCGAAGGACACAGAGCGACGTGGTGAAGTGATCTCTTCCTCTTCGCGAACTGTGCTGCACACAAAGCGCTCATCCGAGATGGGGGCGGCCCCAAACATCGAGCCCAGTTGTTGCAGGAGTGCGACGAAGTGCGCATGAATTTCTGCGAAGATATACTGGTTTCCCACAATTTCGGAAAGGTTGCGGGCTCGAACCTGGCCTGGTCGACGAAGTTGACCCTCCGGATCCATTCTGCGTCCGGTGAGAAAGGAAGAGACGGGGGTATAATGTTTCTTTCCTGGTCTATTCGTTGAATTATTCTGTTCTTCGCGATTCTTCTCTTCTTCTTGAAACTTCTCAGCTGAGTTAACAATCGCAGTTGCAATTCGACCGAAAGCACGCCAGATTATTGGACAAGCGCGGAATGCCCTACGAGCATCCTTACCAGCCAGGGCGACAAGAGCATAGCTGCGCCGCTTTCCGCGAGCCATGGGATCGGGAAGTCGGAAGATATAGGCAATGGTGTAGCCCGCGTTGGAGTCACCGAAGCACAAAGGACCCGAGGAAAGACCACGTGGAAGAAGCTCACAGCTCAGAGTTCGAATGGAAGAACGTCGTAAAAGGGCATAGTCTGCCGGATTTGGCGGCCCACGCAGCGACAGATATGTAAGAATATGAGTGTGGCAAGAGGCGTCAGAAGCAATTGAAGACGAGTGAAGCGAGTCCGGAAGCGATCCATGAATATGTGAGTCGCGTGTACTATCCTCGCTCTCGGAATGATTAGACCCGCAAGAGTAAACTACTTCCCTAGACCGCAAGACTGGACTACCATTTCTGCCCTTCCCATCACCCTTGGCGGTACCTGGAGCGCCCGGAGGAAGCTGTTTGCTCACATCATCCGGAAGAGTCAAGCTGCAGCTGGCGCAAGTGTCACCATCGGCGCCTCCTAAAATATTTAATTTCTGCTGACTCTCAACGGAATTCGCCTGCCCTCCAAGAAAACACGGGTAATCTTCAATTTTAGGCGACTTTTCTGCCCCATCGGAGGGTTTAACGGGTGAATTAGACGGTAGTTTTTTGCCGGTATGGCTTCCCAGACCATGAGAGGAGATGGTGTCATGGGAGGTCGCAGGGGTGTCGTCAGAGGACAAGTCGGATTTCTCAGGATAACATTGTGAACAGGAGAACGGGAGAACCTGCGAGCAAATGATCGAGGTAGGACCATGTACCTCGCAAAAGTGCGTCAAAGAAAGCTGGTTGAACAAGGAAGTGTTAGTTGACATCCGAGTAGTAACACAAGCCCGGTGGCCTGGAAAGCCTCGGGAAAGAAGCAAGAAATGGCCAGCAGCCTGCTCTCCAAGTCGCACGAAATCGTAATAATTATATTACGCCGTGGGGGGTGGGGGGGAGGGTGACGACACGGCCACTTCTAGTCAAGAAGAAGCCGATCTCTCGGGGAAAAAGCAAAGAAAATAGGGCGCGCGCAATGTTGACGCAATCGCATGGGAGACCAGAACAGTGAGGGATGTACATCACCGGCGCAAAACCAGCCAAAGATAGGAAGTACACTTACAATGAAATCCATATCAACTGCAGTCAACGTCTAGCAATGTCCAACAACCATATTAAGCCATAATTGCAATACATGCTTCCACGGATCTGGGTGTAGGGACGAGGAGCGAGGCCAGTGGCGATATGGCAGGAGGGTGGGATAGAAGTAATGGATGGCCGAGGAGAGATTGGGCAAGGTCCAGCGTGAAGAATTAGTGAATAGAGAGTAATTAAAAAGTGACTGCCACTTGAGGTGCAGAGGCCAGCTTGCAGACCAGTGACAGAAGGTGAGTGAAAGAAGGAAACAGAAAGAAGAAGGAGGGAAGAGTGAGAGGAGAGAGGGTGATAATAAGAAGGGTTGGAGATATGGAGCAAAATGAGTCTAATTTGCCAAAGTACTTGGGCAAAAAAAAAAAAAAAAAAAGGAATTAACGGAGGATAATAATAAAAATGACAATGATAATTAGATTTTGATTAAACTGCCGCTGCGACTCCGGCTGCCACCAAGAAAAGTCTACGACGACGACCTTCTGCTTTGGACCATGAAGGATCTTGGAAAGGAAGGGGCCACCAGAAGTGGAGCATCGGCGGCGTATTGGTTTTTTCTGGTCTGGCCTGGGTCTGGGTCTGGCCTGGGGCTGGTATGATACTCTCGGCGTATCGTACGGTAATGCTTTCCACACAGTTTCGACACTTGGGCCGAACAGAGCAGGTGGCCCAAAGACCAATGACCCAAAGCGACAATCCCGATTACCAAGAGCACTCAGCGGCTAGGAAGTGCTAGTTTCCCCGACTCGTACCCAATTATATAGGATGATTGCTACCTTGCAGCCACTGTGGATGGACAGCTATTGTGATGGATTGAAGACTAGGAGCAGTAGTCCCTCCTGTTCCACCCCCCTCTTCATCGGCTCAAAGCTGAGAAGACGGAAGGAAACTCTCTTTTTTGGTTTTTGGTGGACTCTTATTCGAGCTTGAAGGGTGTATCTTTCCGCCTGGCAGCGGCTGGAGCCCGACAGAAAACGGTCTTCAGCCTAATGCAACTATCAGGAATGAGCAGATAACCGTTATGTTATTCATTATTACCTACTGAAGAATGGCAGAGCTGTCAAACACAAATAGAAATCATGATTCTTTCCTTTCTTTCCCATCTTTTCTTTTTCTTTATCAAAGATCTTGCAATCATGTGGTTTTTTTGGTACTTGTACCCAAGTGGTAAGGAGGTTACCAAGCCGCCTCCGAAGTTCCCCCAGGCCCCAGGGCTTTCGAGGGAGACGAACAATCCTCCGTATCCAATCTGACGGGACAGCGTTTGGCCGCTAATCGTTTTTTTACGCAATCGAAGGTTTGTAGAACGGGAAATGGAAGAAGTCAATCATCCTTTCCAGATCCATCTTCCCACGCTATTTCGTGTTCGTTTCCATCTGCCCCATGTTGATTATCATGGTGATTATCCAGAGTGTTCTAATTGGGCTGCACGCTTGCCAATAATAAGAGAGAGAAACTCCTCCTATCCATTATCTGGCAAGGATTTCCCACACAGAGTATATACAGTATCATGGCAAAAAGAAAAGGTGAAAAAAGCCAAGGTAAATTAACAAATTAATCGGGAGATCCATCCATTTTGATTGGAATAATAATGATCCCTCCTTAAAGGACCTCTTTTCAGAGCACCACTTCAACCCAAGTTCCTCTCATGATGCTATTTGCCGCCGACCATGCCGGATGTCCCGATAGGAGCCAAGGTCCCTAGCAGCCTCGTACCCTTATCCTTTCGGCATAATCCCAGCCTTCCGACGAGGTGGTTTGGTGGGGGCGACGATTGTTTACATGGTAATAATAATCAAAGTGAATTATCATCACTCAGAAATGACCAAAAATCACTGATGGGGTTATCGTCATCTTCACCCCATCGAGACAGGTAACGGTTATATGAAAGTCCTACAATAATGGTGAGCTCTCTGCTTCTCACTTTCTTGACCCTCCTCCCTTGTGCCCTTCTCCAGCCACTCGCTAGATCCAAACCCAACCCAGTAAGAGCCAGAATGCGAGGCAATCCTGTCACATGCCGGGGATGATCGGAGTTCCCCCATATGGCAAACTTCGGGATGGGACCACCTGTTTATTTTCATTTTTATTATTATTTTGCTAGTTTCTTGATCAACTAATTTCATCCTTCATCCTTCCTGGATGCTCCTGTTCCAAATTGAACCGTTCGAAGTATCAAACCCTGGCTTCGGTGATCTTGTAGTTTTTGAATCGTCCAAAGCTCCGACGAATCCCTTTTGGAACGGAGGACAAGGATGCGCATTTCCCAGGCAACTAGCTCACCCTGTCGACAAATAAATCATCCAGGTCAGGGTGAGATACGGGGGAAGTTTCCCTACCACACATCACACACTACAATTCACTGTAATTAAAGCAAATGAAAAAACAAAGGTGTTGATTTCTCGAGAAATACCCTTCCCATCCTCCCCTTCTCGACGGGATGGACGGGGTGAAGAACCATGGATTACATTCCCTTCCTTCCGATTTGCTCCATCGTATTATTCCTCTTGTCGTCCAGTTGTATTGTCTTATGAATAATGAGCGGCCAGGGAGACGCCACTTTACCGACAATCCTTTCTGACCTTTTGACGGAATATCGTTGGATGGATGGCTCTCTCAAACGAGGATGTGAGGGAGACTAGAGGGGAGGGGCGGCCAGTTTTCATGTATCCATGTCTTGGTTCGCGGATCCACCAAACCTTGTCGAGTATGAGTGACCGTCAATCGATTCCACCCACTCAGCCCAGTCGTTCGCAGCGCGGATGTTTTCTCCATGGGAAAATCGGCTCTTCAGATGCATCATCTCCAGCTGCATGCGGAGTGCAGATAGCAATTTCTTCCCTTCTAAATTATATATTATGTATTAACAAAAACAACTCTTATGAGTCTCATGTAAACAATTCGACCATCATTTTTTGAGGGTCGATGAGCATAAATCTACCTATGAAATTACAGCGATAAGAATTAAACCAGAGGCGAATAAACCGGGATAATAATTAAATAATTACAATCGTGGATCCATAATCAGAAAAGGAAAAATAAATGAAAACTTGAATCAAATAAAACTGGCCGTTTCTGGTTAATATCCTCGTAGATTTTCACGAAGTAACCCCGAACTATAGTCAGGGATAGCAAAAGCCGACCTGTGGGATGTGATGCGACCGGCCAGAATCCTTGCTCTCTCCCCAGCTTCTTCGAGTCACATATCCTCCTGTTTCTTTGAAATGGTATTCTGCTCATGCAGTCGTCATCAGGGAGGGACTATCGACGGGCCGGTTCTTTGCTTTTTCCCCCCATATTTTTCTTATTTCTTTTACTCTCTCGATTCCTGAACCGGGTGACATGACCTGAGGATAGATAGATCTCTCAATTAGAAATTGAACATCCCGATGTGATAGTTCAACTCCAGGGTTCAGCTGACATTCTCGGCTCACTGGGGAGCCAGCTTGAATTTTAGGCCTGTCTTATCTCAACTTTCAAGCCTGTGGCAAATATATTCACAAACAAGGAGATCCATGATTGATGTAGATTTGAGATCTACGTATCAATTTTATCTTCGGGAAATAGTCAAACCTGCGTGACCTCGTTATTACAGACATTGACTGTCCAGTTGTCTTTCATGGAGACTCCTACAACATATCAGAAGCTTCGCAGTTGATGGTTGAGTGATTCGAAATACGCATTATTGTTCTTTATTCTCCGTAACCGAACCCTATCAGTTTGGTGACTATCGTTATCTGAAACAACCACATGTCCGATAGACTGATCGCACCTCACCGGCGGAGGTTTAGTTGATTATCCTCAGCCTCGTCAACTTGGCAGGCATCATCTTGACATAATTATTCCATCATTCCCGGGTGAATAATAATACCGGAATTATACATTATCACTTTAATTTTTCCTCCGCGTTTAACCCAACTCTCCATATTCATTATTTCCATTTTTGCAGACCCTTTTTACACCTCATTTTTCGTCTTCATACACACTCACAAGAGTCACAAGGAGAACTTTTTTCTTCCAAATTGTACTTTCGGAGCATGTTACTCACAAGGGTAAAATCAAAACTCAATAACATCAGAACCTTAAGGCTGAATTAAATTCCGCATTTTTCCTTATTTTTCCTTTTCCCGAAGGAAACCAAGCACACGACTCCAACTCTAACAAAATCCCCACTCAGTGGACCTCACGGGAGGCGTGCGGTTTTTTTTGTCCAGCTGGGTCTGGCCAAGGCGTCCCACGAAAACCCACTTGTTATTATTGGACATGTGCCAGTTTGTCAGAGAATATCCCACTGTAGCCGGATATTTTTCTCACTGAGTTCTTAGTGAACATTTCTTATATTATTATTCAATATCGACTCTGTAAAAGTCAACTGGGGCTAAAGGGATTGATGTCTCCACGTGGCCATCGGGGCCTTTGATTTGTCGCCTGGCCAGAAACCCCAAAACTTTACTAATGATGGATCCATGAGAATTGCTACGTACTCCAGTGTCCAGAACGTTTAACATGAGGGAGAATTAACTCACTTTGAGAACTGCTGGATGGCTCCCCTACTTGCAGAGATATTTTAGGAGGTACAACTACTGTAGGAGTAGTGGTTACGACTGACTACTCGGAACTACTAGTAGGATTCCTTTTTTTTTCTCAATGTTTTATTTTTGTTTTGTCTTTCCTTCGGCAATTCTTTCTTCAAGTTCACTGATATTCGAGATTTAATTTACCAAGCCAACTAGGCCAGTCACATAGTGCTAAGTTAGTATACACCGAGAAGCCGTTGAGAGTAGTGGGAAAATAATACCTCAATTTTCAATCCCAGTTTCTTCACACTTTCTCCGTCCCATGGGTCATTGACTTTAGGGCAGGGTAGATCACCCAGCTGATGGTCAAGCAATCAGTCGTGTAATAAACCTTACTACCCACATGTTATCCATTATTTTCCCTCTAACTATATTCAGTTGTCAGTCGGCTCAGGGCTACTTACTCTGTTCAATGTCTTTACCATTTCTACAACGATCGCTGCTCCTGTTGCTGCCGTTGTTGCTACTGCAATGCTAACTTTATGCCTCAATCCAGGATATTGACGCCTCTCGGCATTTCTATTCCTAGTATAGACTCTAAGAAGACACACAGACCACTCAGTTAGTCACTTTTATGCGAGGCTGCATAAGTCTTATTACCGAGTGAAGCTGGTGTTTCAGATGTTGTGTGGGATTCGCTCTAATAATGGGTTACGCTGGGTTCTTGAACTGGGTTCGGTCTGATACTCCCAAGAACCCTCAATCTTGTATCGTTTGCGCTCGTTCTTGGTGGGAAGTCGAGAAGCTGAGGTGGACAGGGGGTGAATATAAACTCTCTTCCCCCCATGAATAATGAATGAGTCATGGTGAGACAGAATACGTCGTTAAAATGCTAGGAAGAGGAAAATCCTCCCACGCTCAGAGCGAGAAAGTATCCAATGGAGGAGGCTGCATTCCTGGAATGTTGAGAGCCAGATCTTCTAACTCTGTACAGTAAGATCCACGATAGGAGGGGTCTGACCAAACGGCGGATATCTAATCCCCATTCTGCCAATAATACTGGGTATTCTCCTCTACAAATGCTGCAAAGTTAATTCACATTATGATGTTACTATTATTACTATCATTATTCAAAGCTTAGAACCCCTCCCTCTATTCGGAATATCTTACCTGAATAATAATCTCGTAAAGGCAAGTTGATGCATTGTAACCTTCAAAGCAAGTACTCCGAGTCAACCCCTCCATCGGGCTGCATGTAAAATCGAGGTGTGCTTTTTCTGACCTGCAGCAACCACCTGATCTCCTGCAATTGTTACACTTGCAACCAGCTGCGCAATGATCATCTTCATTCTACCCACGAGGTGGGGGATCTCATCCTCATCGTCACCATCATATTCATGATCTACCTAGGTAGGTACACCCTCCCATCCCCCCAAATAGGAAACAGACTTCATGATTCAAGGTGTATCCATGATCATTAATAAAATACAGTACTAACCTTGCCTTAGTCCTTAGTACCTCTCGTATATTGATCCCATGTATTCGCACAGACTCACTCTGGGCGGCATGTCGGGCCTCAAGTTTCTATAATATCAAGCTGTCAAGTATCCCGGTTTTTTCCCTTGCATATTCCCGACCCTCCCTTTTTTCCCTCCGTGCTTACGGTACTCCTATTGTTTCACCTCGTGTTTTTTGCCCTTCTTCTTCTTCGGTATTTTTCTTTTTCTCTTTTGACCATGTGATTATTATGATTATAATCCGGTTCTCAGCATGTGCATCGGATTTTGCGCAACAGGGGACCAAAGAGGAAATTGAAGCAAAAGAATGCACATTGCTTTTGGGCCTGGGTGGAATTGAATTACATTTCTTGTAAACACGTTACTTTTACTCTAGAGCTTACAGACTGTTGCGTTAGACCAAAAAAGGGAAAAGAAAAAAAAAATTGTTAACAGGAAAGAGGTTGTATATTTTAGGTATATATTCGCGGGTTAATAATCGGCTTCACTCTCACTATCCGGGTACGCCTTTTTCCTTAGTTTCCACAATGACTTCTCCCGTTGTACCGTCTCTTGGTGTCGACGGCTACTGCTCTCAATTACTGTCATCCAGGGGACATTTTTCGCCCGCTGGATGCGATCCTGGAGCTTGAAGAGAGTCCGCGCCTGGGCCGGCTCCCGATCACCGGCACTAACACTGTTCCCATTGTCATCGGTTTCCTGAACTTTCCGGGATTTCTCTATAGAGGCCCGGTAGCGCTTCTCCGCGGTGCGCGAAGCATGATAATCTTCACTTATCGCCCAGTTTGGATTATCGAGTTGCCCGCGGACCAGGATGATCTGGTTGCCCTGTTCGAGAGCCTCTCGAATCTTGGATCCCGGGATAGGCGTCACTAGCTCCAATTGATGGGAGGAGGTGTTTATCGATCGCACAAGCGCTAGGCCTAGCGAGCGAGAGGCCTTCGGGTCGAGCGGGCTGCATGTTCCGGCTCCGACGAATAGATAGGGTAGATTCTCCTTTGTTGTGCGTGTAATACTTGATTCAATCGATGGGATACCGGTCCTGTTGGTCTTGGGGGCGCTGTCCATCTCGACATCCGAGTCGCCGCTGTCCCCCTTGGTGCTGTGGAATATGCCATGTTCCCTTCGAGGAGCATCTGCAATGGCATTCGGGGATTCCACCGCCACAACCCCGACGATTGCGCCCTCAAGAATCTCGCAGAGGAGATCAGGGCCCATCTGGGAGCCCATCACCATAATCCCTTGGATTCCTTGTTTGGGACCCGCGTAGTGGACGTGGAATGGTCGGGTGCGGGAAATGGGCTGTTCCAGCCATAGGGGATTGCTAACTTCCCGTGGATGGGACATGTGGAAGTATGACTGCATTTGCATCGATCGTAATTGTGCGCTGGATCGACTGACGAAGTCGGTGGGCTGAGAAGGGAGAATTATGAGTGGTATTCTGGCCTCACGCGCTGCCTGGCCTAGAGGCTCGACCACCTCCGTTGGGCCTTTCTCACTCATGTATACCACATCGGATAGACCGAGGGACCTCACCAGCCACATGGCGACTTCCAAGCCAAGCCCGAAGATCCACCCGGGGTAGTTGATGATGAGCGGACATTGTGGGTAGCTCGCTAGTAGGGCGCGATAGCTATTCATGAGATCCGTAGCGGCCAGCACATAGTGGTTGGGGTCATCCTTGGGTGATGTTGCCCCTATATGGTGGGCGCGGAGGATCTTTCCGTTGGATGCGTTATCTAACGTGGGGTGGGTGAAGGGCGGTCCAAAAACTGGCGATCGTAGATGAGCAAGATATATCTGGCCCATGGGGGAGAATTCCGGCTGTCCCGGATCGAGGTCCAGGAACGCTACTCCATCAGTATTGCAGTAGTTAGATTCAGTCTGGGGGGCTGGGCTAAGCAAGTGGTTTAGAAGGTAACGACTAAACGTGGACTTTCCAGATGCCTTAGGGCCGCAAATCAGCGCTTGCAGCCTACCCCCTCGTTGGGATAAGGTTTTGATAGCTGCACTCCATTGCTTCTCTAGGTGCAGCGGGCGCAAATGCCGTTTCAACTGATCGTCTGCAGATGTATTCAACTGAGTGGAGTTAGCTTCCGTGTACAAGGGACTCGCCAGAGCGAGAGAATAGAAAAATGCTTACCACAGAGAATGTTCGTCTAGTGCCATCGGGCGCTCCTTTCAGACTAAGCTTATCTGACGGCGTATTCTTGCTATTCCAGGTCCGTTGATACAAGGGAGACAAATGCCGGAGGCGATATATCCCGCTGTGGCATGACTGGAATTCAACCTCTGCCTCACCGTCCACCCCAGAGACACATTTGATGACGGGCAGAGAGTGCGTTGAAGGAGCATATACCCTGTACATGTGTGGAGATGGGTGAAGTTTCGCGCCCATCAAACTCACAACACCCCGTTTAACCCACAGATCGTATTGGCCAATCAATACCAGGCTCTGCTGTGATGTTAGCACCAGAGAGCTAAGGCACTTCGTTCCGAAAACATACCATTTTCTCTTTGATACGAACACAGAGCCGGTGCTCGTCGCTATAGACGATATTATGCTTATTCAACCGAGTCTTTGACAGAGGGAACTCGACGGCCTGCGCAGGAGTGTCTGCTGGGGATTCGTAGCTGGAATCATTAGCTTGGAAGGCTTATATGGTACTTGAAATAAAGTCATAGATACCCTTCATCCCCTCCTTGTGTTGAGACCGCCCCAATATCGCTGTTCTCTTCCGCAATTGCATCCTGTTCGTCCGAACCCCCGGCCGAAGGGCTCTCAGTTGCAACCAGTTTTCGAGCACGGGTTTTTGGAGATGGGTCATCCTTATTTGTTCTCTCTGTAGCTTTCCTGGCCTTTACGGCTGCTTGCCTCTTCGATTGTCTCCGTCCGCTATCTTCCTCCAGGGTTTTTTCGGCCACAGCGTCATCTTCCAGTGACCGTCGCGGCTTCTTCGAAGGCCGCTCTCCCACCGACTCGGCTCGGGGAGGCTGATCTGAGGGCACCGTAGCAAGCCCCTGCTGCTGTCGAGCCCTGCGCGCAGCTATAGCACTGACTGGAGCTATAAAAAAAGAAAAGAAAACAAGTATTTTGGTCAGATTTTTTAAACTCATGGGAGTACAAGATGAGGGGTTTGAGAGCTTTACCTGCGGTTTGGTGTTTCTCAGCTTTTCTCTTCATATCTGGGAACACTACCTAATTGCGCTCGACGAACTGCCTACTTAGCAGCGGTGTGCAATATCGTATGATACAAAGCAAGAATGTTGCTTGAAAACTTGCGACGAAATTCTTGCAGCTCTTAGCAATTTCTTGACGCTGCGGAGTTTCGGTGGTGGTCCGTGCTCTGCGGAGATAAAAAAAGTTCGCTCGGAAGGTCACCAGTTTGCTTGTCGCAACTTTCCGGGCTCAAAAACCAGACTTGACAAGGTTCTATCTCTAGCTTTGCGCTTTACGCCATCTTTTTGGGGAGTAACTTAAAGAATTGTTATTCTTCTTACCTCTTGATTTCATACAGCATTCCCACCGAATTCCCATTGGCGCCCAGTCCACAGGACCTCTTTCATCGCTTGCAGTCGACAGCAAGCCACCCCTCACACTGACAGAAATGGCACCAAAGCCGGACAAAGATGTGGATATGATCCGCGAAGAAATCTCACAGAGTGAATCCACTTCGTCTGCAGGGTCGGACCGCGAAGCCAAGGACTCATCAACATCCGAATCAGATGCCGACAGCGACAGCGATAGCAGCAATGCCGCTTCTTCCGATGCTGATTCAGAGTAGGTCTTTTCTACACATTGCATCACCGCAATACATAACTAAAATCCGTTTTTCTTAGACTCTCCGCTTCTTCTAAATCCCGCCCATATGGACCATACAAGCCACCCGTGGGTTTCAAACAAGCGAAAAAGCAGACACCAACACCCCCCCCTACATCTTCTATCCTCTCCGACCTCCGCGGGAAACAGGTTTTCCACATCACGGCTCCCGCTTTCCTGCCTCTGTCAAAGGTGAAGGAAGTCTCGTTGGCTCAAGTCATGAAGGGGGAACCGGTTTTGAAACATGACGGGGTTAAATACGGGATCCCGGTGGACAGCCAGAAGGAAGCCGACTCTGGAGAGACCCTTTTCCTCTACGACACCAAATCCCAAACATATCATAGCACGACAGCCAACATCCCATCCTACCATATCCAAGAACTGATTGATCTCCCGGGGTCGGAGAATGACGCCATGATAATAGAGGCTGCAAGGAAAGTCGAAAAGCCTCCGAGGAAGCAGCCCAAACACCTAAAAATGCGTTTCCGGCCTGTGGGAAGTGGGGATGGACCAGCGGAGACGATTGGATCGAGCTCAGAATCTGAAGGGGAACAGCCTAAATTCAAGGTTCTCCAGGGTCTTGAGAAGGAGAAGGAAAGAAAGCGCAAGCATCAACAAACGGAGGGAGATGGGAATCAAGTGGCCGGGATTCCTCGAAAGAAATCTAAGAAGCATCCGTCCGGGAATGAGGAGGCTGCAAGCGTGGAACAAGAGAAATCAAAAAAATCGGGCAAGAATCGAGATGGAAAGAAGCGAAAGAAATCAGAAAAATCAGCTTAACATGATTCTAGCGATAAAAAAAGAGGCGTTTTTGCATTCAAAAGTTAGCGTTAAACCATATAAACTTATTCGTGTGCCCTGGTATACAGAATTTGTGGCGATATGTTGGATCTTGTATTCTAATATATGCCAAAGTTAGGATGAAGCTGCCTTGTATTGTCCAGAATCTCGGCCCCAGGGCTCAGGAATCCCACTCGCGCGTACCCCACAGAGAAGACAACCATCTGCGTAAAGAGATGGTATGATATAACCCGAGCGGCTTTGTCTTATGTACAACCTGCAGCCGGCACAGTTGCGTTGACACGGCAGTGCTTTTCAACCGCCGTGTGACACGAAGATCGACAGAGGATGAACTTGGAAGCCTTCCCCTAAATTGAAGCACATATTCCTAACCAGATAAAGTTAGAGGAGGTTCCCGGGCTTCGTTATCACAGTTTAGTTCGGACTCCGCACCCGTGTTCTTCATACTTTGGTCCACCCAGGAAAGTGGCACTTCATCAAAATTGCTGCAAGCTCCGGGTACCATGGTGTAACACAGGGGGAGCCCATGCAAAGACCTCTCATTTCGTCGTCACAGTCACTGCGGGCTGCAGGGAGGAAGAGGTTTCCTTGTCCTGCCCCAGAAGGTACGACGAGGTAGTGACAGTAATTTACATGCCTGAGTCAACATGACGGATGAGCTAAGCAACCCAGGACTATGAACAACACAACACGATTCGCCGGAGCACCGCATGTGAATCACATGCCTCAGCCCTGATTGGCCAGTGATTATCCAGTGACCACCTGATACCGACAAGTGACGCCAGAGGCCGGGGCAGCGAAAGAGGGATTCCGAAGGGTTGAGCTGCTCCCTGCTACTGCTTCGCCTTTGTGCCTAGATTTCCACCTGCATCACGCACGCTGCTCGACCGCTTCCAAAATTTCCTCTTTGTTCATTAGACCTGCCCCGAGTCCTTCTCTTAATGATGCCGCACAAATTGCCTCCGATATTGCTTTGATGGCTCCTATTTGATGGTCTTCTTCCTCGGGCTTTAGGACGCACGGTGCTTATCAGTTTGTGGAGTAAGTAGACCGTGGGTACTTTCGTTTTCATTTATTATATAAATTTGTTTTGTGCTTGCCTTAACCCCTTGTTTGTTCCTTTGTTTGGATATTTTGTATGATCGGTATAAACTAACAAATATGATCAGCTGCTCAGTATAGTCTCATCTTCATCAGGCCTCTCGCCGTGACCCCAACCTACCGCTTCCTAAGTGTGGACTACTGTATCACACTTTCAGCCTTGTCACCTGCCTGAGCGTCACATTATCTCTCTCCCTCTCTCCCTATCTCTCCAACCCTGCCTGGCTTGCCTGAACCTTCACTACGGCTCTCTCATTTTACACATTAACTTCACAGCCTACAAGATGCGACCAATTCTAGACGACGCAAAACGGCGAGTGGACAGGAGGCTTAGTGCAAGCAAGCAGTCGATATCTAGCAGTCGCTTGTTTTCAAGTGCCTTCCCTGATCGTCTAAAAGATGACCATGATTCGAACGTCGACTTCACGGCTCCTCCTGGCGGCAGTCGTCCCCGGGATGGCCAGCTCCAGTATATGCAGCAGTCCGTATTTTCCTTAATTGCCGCCGTGGGCTCTAGGTCCGATTTCCGTGCCCGTTTCGATGATTCTAGTGATAGTGAGGGAGAAGAAGACAGTCAAACCCGGGAAGACACAGGGAATTCTTCATCTAAATCTGATGCTTCATCGTCGCAAAAGACAGAGTCTTTGCAGGTGCCTTCACTTGACGGCATAGGTAGCTCGACCCCAGCAAGAGGCCGTCGTCATCGGAGATCGATTTCAGACAATAGACTTTTACGGGCCTTTCAATCGAGCTTGAAAGGGGATAAGGACCAAGATCTGGCGTTTCCGTCTGAGCCTTCTGCCGATGATGAGGTGTCTCGGGCGTCAACTCCCAGACGTCCACGGAGTGCCACACCTCGCCCGGCCCCCGTGCTTAGTCGCATGGTTGAAGCCGAGGCTCTCCTAAACCCTCAGAGCCCAGCGGGAAGTTCTCAGTCTCCCTCAGAAACCAAAGAGGATGAAAGTGCTCAACCATCGACGGCCCCCCCCCTGTCCCTTCGATTGATGGAAATGTTTGGGTTCGAGACTCCAGAGAAAGTTACGGTAGAGTATGCGTGCTCTTTGCTGCAAAGCATGCTTCTGCAGGGCTACATGTATGTCACAGAGGGGCACATTTGTTTTTACGCCTACCTTCCTCGGAAGTCGACAGTAGCCATCAAGTCCGGATATATCCACAAGCGCGGCCGGAAAAACCCAAAATATAATCGCTATTGGTTTACACTGAAGGGAGATGTGCTCTCATACTACGTGGACCCGTCAAACCTATATTTTCCGAGTGGTCAGATTGACCTGCGGTATGGGATTTCCGCGTCCCTGACCGAGCAGAAGGAGAAGGGCAGAGACACAAGGGCCTTTCAAGTCACCACAGACCAGCGGACATACTACTTCAGGGCGGATAGCTCGACAAGCGCAAAGGAATGGGTCAAGGCTCTTCAGAAAGTCATCTTTCGGACCCATAATGAGGGCGAAAGTATCAAGATATCTTTTCCAATTGGCAATATAATTGACATTGAGGAAAGCCCGATGATAGAGTTCGCTGATACATTCAAGATCCGCGTGGTCGAAAGTGGCGAGACTTACGCTATTGACGAGGTATGTCCTTTCATGTTGTACTGGTGGAGCTCGTTTGCTGAATATTGCTATAGTATTACTTTACCTTCTTCAACTCAGGTCAAGACGCATTCAATTATGTGAAAGGCCTCATCAGTGATACTCCGACAAAGGGATCATCCCAAACCCTATCCCCCGATTATGTTCCGCGTGCGAGTCGTACTCGCGGGTTAAAGAGTAGGTGGTCCTTGACTGGCTCGGGTCAACCCCAGGGGCTTCCCCCAGCTCGTCTACAGCGATGTAGGAGTGCAAGTACAAGCCAAATTAGTTTCGGACGTGATACATCGGACATGTCTCCCCGGATTAGACAGCAGGATTCTTCAAGCTCTTTCGTCAATTCTATAGACCAGGCCACTGAATCGTCCGCAGTTTTGCAATCGATGACAGACACAGCGGAATCAGCAAGTCAAATTTTAAACCGGAGTGATGTTTTCCAGTCCCCGACAATTCATACCTACCAACGGCAATCGTCGGCTGGGGATGGGGCTCCCCGCCGACACTCAGATGAAACAGCGCGATCTCTTGCAGCTCATGCTATGGATGGACTCTCCTTTACAAGAGATCGACCGGAAGCCTCATATTCTGCTAGTGATTCCGAACAAGATCCCAAAGATTCTGCCCAGTTATACTCCACCCCAGCTTTAAATGACCTTGTCAAAGCTGGTGTATATCCCCTCCAGCGTGCCGCAGGGTTTGCGGAGTACTTGAAGAGTCGATCGCGTCAGATGAGTAACCTCTTGGCAAGTGAATCAATGGGCTATATCGAGAAGGTCTCTGGAATGTGGGCGGGTGGTCGCCGGCACTATGGAGACACTGAAGGTATCCTATCAGACGACAGGGCTTTCTATCCCGAAACCAAGGAGGACGGTTGTAGAGATGGAGACCGTTTCCGTGCGCACTTTGCCTTACCACCCACAGAAAAACTCCAAGCTGCCTATTTCGCCTATCTACACCGTGTACTTCCTCTGTATGGGAAGATATATATCAGTCAGAATAGGCTTTGCTTTCGCAGCCTGCTTCCAGGAACCCGCACTAAGATGATTCTTCCACTGAGTGATATCGAAAATGTGGAGAAAGAGAAAGGGTTCCGATTTGGCTACCATGGGCTTGTCGTTATCATTAGGGGCCACGAAGAACTGTTTTTCGAATTTAATGCTGCAGATGCCCGCGATGACTGTGCTGTGACCTTGCACCAGCATCTGGAGTCCGTGAGGTTCTTGCTAGAGTCTGGCCTGCTTGCTCAACACGAGAAAGACGAGTCGGAAGCAGCGAAGTTAGAGCACCGTATGCTGCAAGAAGCACGGTTGGATATTACCTCTGAGCATGAGTCACGTCCAGGAATCAATGAGTCATCTGAGCTTCACCCCATTTTTGACGACCCTCGCGCATCGATTATTAACTTTAAACCAACTGAATCCTTGCGAATTACATGCCTTACTATTGGGTCGCGTGGTGATGTGCAGCCGTATATCGCATTGTGCAAAGGCCTGCTTGCGGAAGGTCATCGGCCCAAGATTGCCACACATGCAGAGTTTGAGCCATGGGTAAGGAAGCATGGTATTGACTTTGCGCCAGTGGAAGGGGACCCTGCTGAGCTTATGCGTATCTGCGTGGAGAATGGGATGTTCACATATTCGTTCTTGAAAGAAGCCTCGATGAAGTTTCGGGGTTGGATCGATGACCTTCTGTCCTCTGCATGGTTAAGTTGCCAGGACAGCGATCTTCTTATCGAATCGCCAAGTGCAATGGCTGGAATACATATCGCTGAAGCTTTGAGGATTCCTTACTTCCGTGGATTCACGATGCCGTGGACGAGGACGCGAGCATACCCCCACGCTTTTGCCGTGCCTGACCATAGAATGGGCGGTGCCTACAATTACATCACTTATGTTATGTTTGATACTGTCTTCTGGAAGGCGATTTCCGGGCAGGTGAACCGCTGGAGGAAAAATGAGTTAGGTCTGAAGGCCACTAATTTGGACAAAATGCAGCCCAACAAAGTCCCCTTCCTCTACAACTATTCTCCTTCGGTCGTTCCCCCGCCATTGGATTACCCAGACTGGATCCGTATAACCGGCTATTGGTTTCTCAGCGAAGGCTCAGACTGGGTTCCGCCTACAGAGCTGATCGACTTCATTCACCGTGCTCGCAAAGATGGCAAAAAGATTGTTTATATTGGATTTGGATCTATCGTCGTCTCGGATCCATCTGCCCTCACACGAACAGTTGTGGAGTCAGTTTTGAAAGCGGACGTTCGCTGCATCCTGTCTAAGGGGTGGTCTGACCGGCTCGGCGACCCCGCGAGTGCGAAAGCCGAGATTCCCCTGCCCCCTGAGCTTCACCAGATCCAGTCTGCGCCGCACGACTGGCTCTTCTCCCAAATCGATGCTGCCGCACACCATGGTGGAGCTGGAACTACAGGAGCAAGCCTACGTGCAGGCCTCCCGACCATAGTCAAGCCATTCTTCGGAGACCAATTCTTCTTCGGCACGCGAATCGAAGACTTGGGCGTTGGGGTGTGTATGAAGAAGTTGAACGTGAGCGTATTCAGCCGGGCTTTGTGGGAGGTTACACACAGCGAGCGAATGATCATAAAGGCTAGAGAACTAGGGGCACGAATCCGGAGTGTAAGTATATTCAAATCTCGTTTCCCTGACGACTGGCTAGACGGCGGCTAACATGGGACCCCACAGGAGGATGGTGTGACCACCGCCATTCAGGCTATTTACCGAGACCTTGAGTACGCCAAAACCCTTGCTCGACAGCGATCGATCATGTCTTCCACACCTTTCTCACCCACACCGTCGACCAAGGCTGCGGATGACCAAACTGCCGATGATGACATTGCTGACATCGAGGAATGGACTTTTATCGGTGACGATACCGATATAGACATCTCAAAACGAGTGCGAGATAGAGCGGCGTCAATTGCAGATAATCTACCAGACCCGGTACCTAGTAGTTCATAATATCAGGGACATACCGCACCTGCTGTTTATCGAGTTGAGCTCTCCTAGACGTTTTTACTTGCTGGAGCCATGTGCATGCTTTATGAGCTGATGAAACTTTTTACGTTTTTCCATTTTCGCCGTTGATATCCCATGCGTTACTAATACACTGGTTATGGCCGCTGTTTCCTTCCTTGACGCACTCCATTTACGAGGGATTAGACTTCGCTTTCAGCGCAACTACTTTTCTTAATACCTTCTTTCTCCAATATATATATATAGATGATACGAACTGGATTTATGTGGGTAATTCCTGTTGCATATGTCTTGTTTTCACATAGAAATGCATCTATTTCCCCTTTAACTTGATGGCTCTATGAAGATAGAACAAATGAATAACTTCCAATTAGACACGGGGTGTATTTTCTGTATTAATTCCCCCTGGCTGGTGGATGGATAGTGAGTGACAATAGAGAATCGAGTTTTTGGCAATTATCGCGCCCTTGGGGGGGGGGCGTATTTCGAATCCCAAACACCTCAACATGGAAAAACACAAAGGACGAACAAACTTGGAAAACAACACAGCCAACCATTTTTCCCTCCATATTCTTTCCATTTAATTCCACTCGACTCCTGTTATCTGAAAGACGCAGCCTGAAGTCTAGCAAGGGCAGGCCAGGTGGGAAAGTAACTAAGAGCAGTGACAGCAGAGTATGTAACAAAATTATATCCGAAGTGTAGTACTAGTACTAGAAGTACTTATGTAAAATCAATCACCCACCTAGGTAGTAGATTTGGATGGAATTCTAGAAAATTTAAGGACTTTTTACCTTTCTCCCCAACTTTTATTCTTTCTCCCTCCTTCTCCTTTCATCTTTTCATGGTTTCTCAAGGGTTCATCAAGCTTTCCCCTTCAATTAGGGATTCTGTAGTTGTATATTTACTCTAATAGAAGACCATGTTTTAGACAACATGCCCGATTAGCATAGACAGTAACCCTTAGCGTCTCAAGATTATTTTGAATTATCACCAGGTGCCCATGGCGTGGTTCCCTGCTTCCTCAAACAAGGGTAGTAGTCGCACCTCCTCTCGTGGGTTTGGGGGAGGATATTAGGAAGGCGTAGTTCCATGCCCAGTGGCATTCGACCTTGAGACATACCTCATAAGTAGGTACCTACTTTAGGTAGGAAGTGTCCACGGTACCTACCTAAGGTACTAAGGTAGGTAGTAAAATCAGTATCTAGGCAGCTTCGGGGTTTAAAAGCTTCTTTCTAGGGCACAGCTGGTCGCATCCTTTTTTTTGTGAATAGCCTACGTGTTTTAAAAGGGTTAGTCTTCTCTATTAATTTTTCTGTCAGAGTCGGCTGGCTAAACATCAAAATAGCACACATGGGCGGAGATGAAGAAGTTGGAAGACCAAACGCTTCATTGCAGAGGGATCGGTTAGGCAAATAAGGGTGATGCTTGCCAATAAAATGAAAAAGAAAAATGTATTACTACGGGAAAATCATTGCCATGGTATACTTCAAAAGTCCAAAGCTCCTGTTGAGATCAACACTCTTTTTACCTAGTACGTTTTGGCCACTATGTAGTCTTTGGGGGAATATCGATGAGGCCCTTTTCTTCCTTAAATCTCCACTGCATAGCTTTCAATGTATGATACAAAAATGTCGCCGTTGGCATCGGTACACCACGAGATGTTCCTTCTCGCAGCGGCTCTCCAAGCAAATTCTCAAACTCGGTCAAATTTCCCTAGAGTTTTCAAATCAGCACTAGGAATAACCAATAAAATTAAATAAACCGCAAAGAGAGATATTCATACCCTGTTAACGTCCTCAAGCATGCTGGGTTTCAGATAAATAGTTAACGGGTCGATGTTGACCATTTTCTCCACGATACCCTCCGGGAGATCAATTCCACAGGCCTTCGCAGCGGCCACAACCTCATTCATGGCAGGCCGCACCAGAGTTGATGCGGTATCATCGGCAAGTCGAATACGTCCCGTGTCCAGCCCCGTGATTGCGCAAATGGTATTCAAGCAGGCATTGTAGACCAGCTTTTGCCAACGATGGAAGGGTACATCATCGGTGTATGTACACACAACCTTGCCCCCGGCAGCGTATATCTTGACAAATTCCTGAGCTCTAGCTTCTTGTTTTGCCTGCGGAATGTTGGGGTTTTGAAATACACCAATGATCAGCCGATCGGGGTCGTCGTGTTCGATCACCCCGGGTGTTGTCTCGTGGGAGCCGATCAGACTGACTCCAGATAGACAGATGTTGTCGGGAAATTTCTCAAGGAAAGGTTTTTCAATGTTCAGGCCGTTTTGGATGAGAACGATGATGGTCTTTCCCGGCGATACGGCGGGCTCGATTAGCTCTGCCGTGGTTGGGTCGCTGTCTGCGATGTTTTTGGTCGAGACGACCACGAAGTCGAACTGTTTCTCTGACCAGTGGGGGATTTTCTTGACCACTTTTCCTCGATATGATTAGACTAACATAATGCGTGTAATTGAATGAATTTAAAAAAAAAAAAAAGCTGCTTACCTGCCGAGGGCCGCCAGCTTTTGATTTCTCCATGATCAATGGATTTAATATCAAATCCCTCAGCGACTACTTTGTCGTAGTTGGATCGTAGAACTGCAGTGACCATGGCAAGGCCTCCCTTTTCCAGGTTCAGGGCAGCAATTGCCCCCACCCCTCCGGCCCCAACAAGCAGGACGCTCGCTTTTTCTGTCATTTTTATAGGTAATTATAAATTTTGGATTGTAGAGAATTTATCCTTGCTCGAAAATCTTTTGTTTGTGTTCTTATAAAAGGTTTATACCGATAATCATCTAGAAAGTCGTGCTCGGAGACGCCTTCCTTGTACATTTATGTAGTCCCCCGAGTCCCCACCACGGGCCATTTCTGCCCACGCTAATATTGTTGTCCAGAATATTTGGCATCTTTTATTGGACAGACCATATATACTCCTACCAACTAGGTCTAGTTCCAACCTTGAACTATAGGAACTCCAAATCGTTATCGTTCAACTCCATTTTCCCTACGACCTCGCCTCTTGAGAGGGGTCAAAGTCTCCAAATGTGTCTATCTGCTCACCACGAAGATATTGTAACGGGGTCTTGAAGTTTACGAATCCAATATTTGGGCTCGACAGCTCGTACCCCATGATTTTTTGAGCCTCTGGTGACCACGACAGCACAGCCTCGGCGGTATTTGCGAGATAGGCGTTTTCCTCCTGGCGATAGAATCCCCGCGCGAAAAAAAAACCGTGAAGAATCCTCCTTCCTGCCTCGGTAATGTTTGCGCCTCCTGCATGGTATAAACCGCCCACCATGACCCAACAATCAGTGACATCCATCTCGGCCACGATCGCCTCATGGGCTTTGGGCGCCCTGTCTGATCCCCACAGATGGCTGCCGGGGATAGCTATGGTTGCGCCATTTTCGAACGTCGTCTTGACACCTGGAATCATGAATGCCCTCATCACATCCGATCCAACCCGGTACCCTGTTTCCGTTTGGTCCTCATGCTCGTGATGGAAGTTCTTGTCGTCACGGTGCAGTCGCTGGGCCTTCGCTCCGGGTCCAATATCGAAGGTCATAGCTATGGAGCAGATGGCTTCGCTCGTGTAGGTATGCTTGGTTTCACCGTAGAAGTTGGAGGTCGTTTTGTCCACGAATTTGCTGGTCAGTTTGTGGATGAGGGGGTCTACGAGCCACTTTTCTCGGGCCGTCTCGCTTCTGCCAACGAGGTTTGCGCACCGTCTGGTCTCTGGGGGAAACAGGTCTCCCTTACGGGCCGTTAGCCTCATAGAACTGTTGGGTAGATTGGATATATAGATCTCATTTCTCGTAGTGTGTCCACTCACCTTCCAGGGCTTATCTGCTTCAAGGTAGGGTCGCACTTCTTCATTTGCCTTCTGTACTGTCTCAATATCTGTGAAATTCTTGATAATACAGCAGCCATCCTGAACAATGGCATGGATAATGGCTGACACATCTGCACGATCGATGCGTTGAACCTCGGCCAGCTTGATTGCCATGTTTGCGGCAGTGCCTAATGATATGATCAATTGGGGGGATTTAGGTTGTTGGTGTTTAGCTTGATTAAAGTCTTGAATAGGTACTCCCATCCATGACAGCGAGCCTGGAGCTCTTTGAAATATTTTATCTTGCAACAACTCAGCTACCAATGAGCTATCATCTTATCGGATGAGGGGTTGAATTGCTTGCAATTTTGGGGTAGGTGGGGCCGTTGAGAGCCCCTATCTCGATCCGTGCTGGGTTTCATCTTTTCTTTCCAGAGCTAGCAGGCCCAATCTCACCAATAGGACTCTTGGAGATGATAGCCATGAGAACCAGAATTATTTATTCCTAACTGTTACTTGGTAGTTCTGGAGAACTTTTCCTGATCTGGAGATGAGGCTTGCGGGGTTTGAGGGATAACGCTGTTCAGCTCCGCACCCAACCTTTGGACTTAACCTATGTCCGTCCAATTACGGTGCCGGAATGGCTTCTAAAAGTGGAACTAAATGCTCCATGTGTATCTTAGCTCGAAATGAGCTTTCTTCAAACAGTTGCTTTTCTCAACTGGGAAGGGAATCGCATGGTTTATCATTTCCCCATCCATCATTCCGAACGGCTGACTTTGTGTTGACCGCAGTACCCACGTTGCACCATTTCAACTTACTGTTATCGACCCGAACCACCTGGGGTGAGGAACTCCGACGATGGCGCTCCCGGATATAGGAAAGAGCTCCTGTTTCAATTGTCGTACAAGAAAAGTCCGCTGCGACCGCGTCTTCCCTCGATGTTCTCAGTGCAAAAACCGGGATTTGGAGTGCTTGGCCCCAGAGGCCCCTCCCCGAATGGTGTGGCTGCCTCCTAGGACAGTGGAAGCATCCCTACATGACCCAGAAGATGTCGAAGTGGACATGCATGTTAGACGACAGCCACTCTTTAAACGTAAGCATACATGGGTATGGAAGAGTGTCAATACAAGTCTGGTAACTAACCGGATTCTTCAGGTACCCAACAGGCTCGCAATGCTGCCAGTCTTCTCTCTCTGACCTTGCACACCTCTGTTGGGCCAATGCTGGAGCAGGTTGAGCTGCAAGCGGACGGGGTTCAGAGTGGTGGAACTATAGTGAACGGGCCTTTCTGTGCTTTTCGATGCGAACAGAATCTTCCGCCGTCGCCACTTCCATCGGCTGGAATCGCTGGACCTCTTGATCATGAGCTATGGCCGCCGTTATCACACGCGATAGATGACGCGCTTTATCTTGACGATATTATCCAACTACCATGGTCCCCCAATGCATATATACCGGATGAAGACCCTATGCAGACTGCAGATGTATGTGGAAATGATGGAGAATTTTCCGATAGCCATTCAGCAGCATCAGAGTTATCACCATCAGCATCTCTTGTCTCACTGGGGCTATCCCGGTCATCACCAGCCGATCTCAGGGGTCTAACTATGTCAACAGCGAAGTTATTGCTCGATCATTATCAGAACTCGGTGGTGCATATCTACACTCCCGCTCGTGTTGAATCCAAATCGCCCTGGGAGATCCTATATGTGCCTAACGTTCTCAGCACCCTGGGCGAAATCGCACTCACAGGGAACAGTGGCAACGCTAAAGTTGCTCTTCTTTTTGCGGTCTTTGCCATCAGTGCTTTTAGTCTGGATGTTCTTCCTGCTTCTGACGATGGGTTTTTAGCTCAGAATTGGCGTGCTCTGGGCAATCTCTATCGGGAAAGAGCGACGAAAAGATTACAGTTGTCACTCCGTGAATTATCAGCCGGGCATACCAAAAAAGAGAAGTATAAGAATATTCTCATGCCCCTTTTGAGCATGGTGACGATTTCCGTTAGTACCTCTTACGAGAGCTTGAACCTTTAATCGTTTCTGGAGCGCTAGGCAGCTGACATCTAGTCTTAGGTTGTTAGCGGCGAGATGAGAAACGCGGCGCATTATTTGGGTGATATTGAGCAGATCATCACTCTCTACGGCATTCCAAAATCCCGAAAGTCTCGGAAGGTCAAAATGCTTCACTGTATATATCTTTATCTTCGCGTGTTAACGGAGAGCCCTATCATCCATGATCGGATTATAAATGCTGCACCAGAGAAAGATACGGGACCAAACTCAACCCCATCTCCGGCCCAGAACTTATCGACATGGGATATGTTACTCCGGGAGTCGTCTCATTCTCATGATGTGCTAAACCTTGACTTTATGCAAAACTTGACTGCCGCAAAATCTACTTTTGAGCAAATATACTCGGTGCCGGAATCTCTGTTCAGACTTATTCTCGAAACGACACAACTGGCACGTGAAGTCTCGAGACTCCGTGCTCACCAGAGACCGATAAATATTGACCACGATACTTTGTCGTCAAAAATTAAGCAACTAGAGAATAGCATATGTGATTGGGAGTCTCAGTATCAGGATGATGTGTCCACTCGTGATTCCATAAATGCCCCATCGAAAGAGAGCTTTCCTTACCATCTTATACGAGCCATCTACGCAGCTCTTATGATTTATTTCTACCGCTGTGTAAGAGATGTCAACGCTGTCGCATTACAACCATACGTCCAACAGACTATTCACCACCTTCTTGAATACGACAAACAGAAACAAAGATATAAGGACCAGTCCTCGGATATATGTTGGCCTGGTTTCATTGCAGGGTGCGAAGCAACTAGGCCCCAGTCAAGACAGCAAATCTCCGAATGGCTGGAGAAGTCTGCGAGATCGACTGGCATGCGCATGTTTACAGTGGCTCTTCAAGCAGTCCAGAAAGTTTGGGCAGCCCGAAGTGTGCCTGGGAAGCAGAACGTTTCTTGGAGTAATATACTGGGAGAGTTCACCGACCTCCGGGTTTTGGTCCTCAGTTAGTGTTAATACTAGCTTCTCAACTAGCCTTATATCCGTCATGCGAGAGAATTGCCTCGTATTGCAGATATATCTGGAATTCTGCATATAAACTATCCTGATCGGTTGTTAGTCCCGCCGTGCTGCGGGTAAGACCTATGAGGGATACTCACGGGATCACTGGTATTGTCAAACGTGAACTTAGCAGCTTCATCGTCGATATACACCTTTTTGCGGCCGGATGCAGCAGCAGCGTCGGTGGCCAGTTGAATCTGACAGCTCTTCTCCATGAGCATGAATAAATATGCTGCCTCGTCCACTGTACCTCCGACTGTTAGCAGGCCGTGGTTCCGGAGGATCATGCCTTTGCCTTCGTTCCCAAGACTCTTTGCCAATGCCGACGATTCCTCCTCTTCCAAAACGACGCCACCAAACTCCTTGTAGACACTTTGGGCCTTGCCATAGAACATGGCAACATCTTGATTCAGCATTTCGAGAGGCTGAGCGAAAGCGGACCACGCCTTGCCGTAGGTGGAGTGGAAATGACATGCTGCATTGACGTCCGGTCTTGCCTTGTGGATAGCGCCATGGATAAGGAATCCTGCCGCATTTGCTGGTCGCGAGGTGTTTCCTCCGACAGCGATGCCGTCCTCATTAACCAGGATTAGATCTGAGGGCGAAATAAGGCCAAAATGGAGGCCAAGGCTAGGCACAGCTGCTAATTAGTAAAGCGTCCAAGGCTACGGTTTGCTAAAAGTAATAGAATATCCATACGGGTTTGTCCAAAATCTACCTGAGAACTCTGGGTCTCTTAGGGAAATGTGACCGCTCATTCCTTCAATGAAACCGTGTCTCGCAAAAACCCTGAACGCCCCCGCCATATGGTTGAGTATATGCTGTCTCTGGGTTTCCACATCTGTAAAATTTGGAACTCCTGGGAGCGGAACTCCTTGAGAGATCTTTTCTAATGCTGTTTCTTTTTTGTTCTCGGTGATGCCCTTCATCGGGGGGTGTGGGTCGTAAGATGGAGCCATTGCACAATGTTAGCGACAGTCACAAGGTGGTTTGCAAGTTGAAGTTCTTATGGGAATTAGGAGGCGAAAGAGTATTTATTGTAGTTGGTAAGTGCCCTGGTATTTTGAAGAAAGCTAAGAAGGAGAATGACGCCGGTTGGGCAGCTTCTAAGTATAGGGCCGGGGTTGCCTGCTTAATCTAGGATTAGGAAGGCGAGCCCGAACGGGGCTATCACCAACTTATCCAAGCTTCATCCGGGCGCGATATCGGTGTCCCGCTCTACCTCTGAGCATCTACTGGTGGAGGTCAAACCGGGGAAGATGATTCTATTCTCCACGACGTCATTCCTGGGAAGTTCATCTTTTTCAGGGGGGTTGGTCTTATCACTGGCCGGCGAATCGGGTGCAGCCTTATAAGATGCATTTAAACTAAGCTTGACCCCAGTCGACGCTACAATGGAGAGAGCCTCGATGCATGTCCCTTGCTGGCTGGATTCCTAAGGGTCAGAAATTCTCGATATTATTGTTACGTACCTAAATTTCAAGTGCATTTGACGCAGTATGAGTGGCGAAGAGCCAAAGCCAAAGGCCGTCACTGCCTCCGGTGACCTCGAATATGCGTCCGTCAATTCCGTCAGGAAGGACGGCTTGGCGCCCACCATCAGTGCTGGGGAGGGCGAGACAGAGAAATTTGGAAGCTTCCATCGCTCTTTTACTCCCAGACAAATCCACGTACACAATTAATTTCTCGCACCGAATTTCATTATTTAGAATCACTGATTGACAATTCACAGGTTATTTCGTTGGGCTCGAATGTTGGTAGTGGATTGTTCATCGGGACAGGCAAGGCCCTTGCCAATGGTGGCCCCGGAAGTATGATTATAGCCTACCTCATGGTCTGTATCGGCGTCTGGGCCAATCTGCAGACTCTTACAGAAATGACTATTGCCTTTCCGACATCCGGAAGCTATATTGACTATGCTGGACGCTGGGTTGACCCAGCCCTGGCGTTCGGAGCGGGCCTTGCTGAATGGCTTGGTAAGTTGGATATCATTATATAGGGGATACGTTGTCCGCTCACTCGATAAATTTTAGGATGGACGTCTGTCTTTGCTTCCGAGGCTACCTTCTTTGTCGTATTGGTTGATTACTGGGCCAAAGGCGCTGTCCCAACTGCTGCATTATGTAGGAACTCTCCACCTGGAAAGGCTCCTTGAGTAATTCCATTAACATACCCCCATAGTGTCAATCTTTCTTGTGTTCTGTTTGGCGGTATTCCTTCTCCCCAGCTCGTATTTTGCATGGCTTCAATACTTTGGCTCTATGACCAAAGTATTTCTGTTCATATTCAACACTATCATCTCCCTGGCAATCATTGGTGGTGCCGGGCCAACTGGCTCTGCCAAGGATGGTAGCAATTGGACGGAGCTACCAGCATTCAAGTACGGATTTGGGGTAAGTATTCTCAATTGTTTCCACGTACGTGAGAAGAAGAAATTTCTAACAAGTCGTACAGGGTTTTGCGAACGCCGCTCTGCTCGCCATCTGGGCCATTGGTGACCAAGTTTTCATTGGTGTGATGGGAGGGGAGGCTAAATCTCCCCGGTACTCCATGGTCCATGCGGCGAATGTTGTTCCTTGGCGGGTGGGGGTCTTCTATTTGGTTTCGGTTATCATGGTCTCGATCCTCGTGCCATCCTCTGATTCTCGTTTGCTTGGAGGGTCGAGTGTTGCAGCTTCGCCATTCGTCATTGCGGTTGATGATGCAGGAATCAAGGGTATCCCTGACCTCATCAATGCCTGCATGATCATTGGAATTCTGGCCATTGCTTTAGAATGCATATATCTGCCTTCTCGAATTCTCAGAACGATGGCGATCCAGAAGCTCCTTCCGTCCTTTATTGCCAAGGTTGACTCGAGAGGACGACCTCGCTGGGCATTATTTATTACATCCGTGCTGGGGGTAATATTGACGTACATGAGTTTGAGCTGTGAGTAGTCGTCCGGATATATGTTAAAGAGATGTGAAGCTAACTAAGTTCAAAATAAATAGCAAACGGTATCGAAGTCTTGAACTGGCTCATTGCCATTACTAGCGCATCATTTTTTATCAACTGGTCTATCATAGCGTTTACATCCTTCCGATTCCGAGCTGCACTCAAGGCCCAAGGTGTCCCAATTTTCTCCGAGCACTATGGCTGGCATTCTACCCTCTGGCCTCTTGCTCCAGCTGTTGTCTTGACAATTTCTACCATGCTTCTAATTTGTGTTATATACGCTGGAGTCGATCCCTTGGTGCGTACCACTCCCCATTTTCGCTGCCTTAGCCCTCGATTTGGGCATTTTTTGAGCGATAATGCTGACCCCATGTAGGGGGACACTGGCTTTACGGCCTATAACTTCTTCTCGTATATTATCGGTGTGCTGGTGATCGGAGTTTCGACGGTCGCCTATAAGCTTATTCTCAAGACGAAATGGCAGGATCCAAAGATGGCAGATCTGGTAACTGGGAGGAGGCAGCTGACAGAGGAGGAGATTGTGCTTTTGGATAAGCATTATAACCGGCCACTTTGGCGGCGGATTGGAACCTATGTCCGGTTGTGGTAACCCGGTAGTTACTGGGGTACATAGTTAACAATATGATTCAGCTGATGGACATGAATACGAATTCCCACTCGGTGGTAGAGAAAAATGAAATACTGTATTTTCACAGGCCAAGAAGTTTAAATTACAATCTCGCCTTTGTATCTTTCAACACCTCTCCCACCTCCCTCCCCCCATCTTCCCCCGAACACAGTGCGCCTTCCATATACCCTTTCCACTCCTTCGCAAACTCCGTCCCAACAAAATGCACATTCCCCACCGGCTTATTCCACATATGTCCGACAGAAGACATAACCCCTGGCTCACTAAGAGGACACACAGCCCCCAAACTCCACTGCTCCTTCGTCCACTGCATCTCCAACACGCCAACCGGATTCATCGCTTCATCCTGGCCCGTAACATCCCTCAGATGCTCCAAGACTTTCTTCTGTCTCTGAAAGGGCGCCAAACGACTCCACTCCCGTCCTATCGACCCATTAACGAAACAGGTTAGCGAGTACTGTCCGTCCGCGGGGGTGCTGGTGTCCCGCGCCACAACCACAGGACCCGTATAACTCAGGATGAGACCGCATAGGTTCAGATCTTTGTGTGCCCACCAGGGCTGGCGGTAAATTGCAATGACCTTGGTGTAGAAGCCGAGCTTTGTGCTGCTGCTGGCCGTAAGTTTTGGACCACAGAGTGGGGGGTTGAAGGTAATGTCTTTGTAGAGCGGGGTGGGGATGGAGAGGATGAGTTTGCGTGCAGTGAAACTTTGATTTCCACTCTTGGTGCATGTGAGCGCTTGAACATGTGTACCGTTATCGATGATATGCGTCACCGGGTGGGAGAGATGGATGCATCTCGCTGGTAGGAGACGAGAGATGTTGATTGCCACGGATTGGGATCCTGATGGTATAGCATCTTAGCTTTACAGAGTTCAACTATGGAGAAGAGCTGAATGAACCAGAAAAAACAAAACGGGGGGGGGCGCATACCCCCACGAAACCGCAGATACTGTCCGCCATGTTTACTATCAGAGCGCATCTGCATCAATCCCCCTCCTCGCCCGCAGTAATCGATAAAACAACCTGCGCTGATTGAGTCCGTGTCGAGCCCGACCATTACTTGCGTCCAGAGATTGACCATCTTGAGAGTACATTCCCTTGCGCCCTGGCTGCGCACGAACTCGTGGAGAGTCACCGCGTCCAGTTCGTCTATAATGTAGGAATCCCTTTTCCCAGAGACCAGGGACTCGCGGGCTCGAAGGGAGAGATCGTGGATGAGATCACGGATACGCTCTAGGTCTTTTATGTTGGAGGGGTCCGATAACTGAAAAAGAGTCTCGAGGTCAGTAAGGGGATAGCCTTCTCCTATTTCCTTCCGTCTCCCTAGCCTTTTTGGTATGGGATGTTAGGGTATATTCGGATAGGGCGTGAAAGTACCGGTGGCGTAGTCCCATACGGGAATCTAAGAACTTCATGCTTCCCATGTGTCGCGTCATGGAAGAGACCATCCCCCTGGACATTCTGCTGTACCAGTTCAAGGTTGAATTTCTGGGCGTAGGTATACATGCGTCGTTGGTTCGTGTCGTTGATCCAGGCAGCACCCAGCTCGACGCATCCACCTGTCTCGAGCTGTGCTGTGAGTGTCTTGCCACCGACTCGGTGCCGGGCTTCGAGAACGCAGACAGAGTGGCCGGCTTGGTGGAGGGTGAGAGCGGCTTGGAGGCCGCTGAGGCCGGCACCGATGATGATTGCGTCGTACATTGTTAGAGGGGTTTGGCTAGGTAATTGGAGGAATAGATCAAATACGGAAATAAAAAGAAGCATCTAGAATGATTACAGCCGTAGATATATGGTTGGTGGTCTTGATTTTTTCTTTCCGTTCTTTTCTAGGTGGATTCTTGTACAAGGGGTACATATCGACGGCGATAAGGCTAAGTTAGGGCTGGATCCCCTCATGTAATCTCAATCGAGTAGGCGACCCCGAACACCTCTCCATGTCGCTCAACAATTAGTCGTCCAGGGCGAGAAGCTCCATAAGTAGGATATTAGTCTGCAATTCGCACTATATTTCCTGTTTTGAGGTACCTTCAGATTTGTTTTCTGTCCTATCCCTTTCCGTTCTCTGTTGACTCCCCCACCAAGCATGAGAGCCGCACACCCACAACTTAGAGAGTTTACTGTGTTCATCTCTCTCTCTGGATACACCGTATTCCAGTTGTAAATTGCAGGAATAAATATGTTTGTCAAGATACAGTTGTCATTATTAGAATTATTCATTCACATATTATACATGTCGAGCCTCGCCGTTAGAAACTCAAGAGGCCACCAGAGCCGCATCCCTGTTATTAATTTCTTCCTTCTTCTTTCCTCTTGGTCAATGGGCCAAGATTAACTTACAGATTCCCCGCCATGATCTTTTCTTTTCTCATCCTCTTCCCACTTCTCTCTCACTCTCCTTCTTAAACCTCCATTAGGCCCTCTCCCCCAGATGATCTCTCCATTTCCCTCGGGCGCAATCCTGCCGTCCTTGTTATTAACAACGACAGCTTCCGATTGGCGTCCTCGGACCTCTTCGCTCCCAATAACTACTTTCCGCTCCTTGAATTTTCTCTCCCGGGACCGAGCCTGCTCGATCTTCTGAAGATAGATGGCATAAATCATCACCTCCGCGACGCCAACCCCCAACGCGGCAAGAAATGATAAAAGCACCTTAACTGAGGACGAAGTTCCGGCGGTACTTGGACCAGCGCGATGAGTGGCGGACGACGGACCCTGCCACACAGATGAGATTCCTGACACCAGCATGTCAGGTGTTTGGAAGCTAGTGAGTGCCCAGTAGACACTGAACCCGGTAATGACGATAGATAGGAATATGTTCAGTACCAAAGACGGGGTAATCGGGTCGGCAGGAATTGTGGAATCAGAACTATTTGCTTTGAGGTCGTGCAATGCCGCTAAGGAAGGCGACGATTCAGAAAAAACGGCGGAGGCGGAGGGATGAGTGGCGGTGGATGCGGTCATGCGCTTATAAGCGTCTGCTTCGGCGGCGGCAAGGAGACGTGCTTTGAGAGCTATATATTCCGGGCTCTGTTGCTAGTATTAGCACGGCCCATTTATATAACTTTCGTAATGTAGAAATGCAGATAAAACAAAAGTTATCATGCATACCGGCTCAGGCTTCGGCGGCGGAGGAGGGACGTAAACCCGTGTCCCATGAAGGAGAGAATCTAAGCTCCTACAGCCATCGTTTTGGCTATCGGTAGACCCACCTCGGAAATATCGGGAAAGTCGGATCACTTGGTCGTGGGAGATAGGAGCGTCAGATGTGAGGGATTCAGGGAGTTCGAGCTCCTTGCGAGAGGAGGTCGGAATCGCCTCGAGGGCGGAAAGGATGGGCCCGGTGGTGACGAGGAGGACCATAATTGGGAATCGGGATGGTATTCGGTTTAAAAGAAATAGCGTGGTACTCGGTCCATATCTGAATAAAAAATAGTCGGCTACCTCGTGGTTTGAATAGATAAAACGGAAGATGATGACGAAGAGCAAAAGAAGTGGAGGATGGAGGACTAAGGCCACTTTTCCCAAACGGGCAATCAACTTCCCCCACTCCGTTCAAATCCTCAGCAAAGCACCGCCGCGGCGTTTCATGATCCTAACCTTTCTTCTCTTACGCACACCCCTCCTCTCCTCTTTCGCTTCTTTTCTTTCCTCTGCCTAGTAGACGCCTTTAGGCCTGTCTAGCGTCATAGACAATGGCAGATAAGAAATCTGCGTAAGTCTCTGCGCTCCCCCGCCCGATCATCCGCTCCAAGAAAAAAGCCACCATCCCACTAATCCCCCGCAGCACAGCAACACAAACAAATGCCCGTGGCATCCCCATCGCCCCTTTCGTGGATGATGTCGCCGACTATGTCTCCTCCCGGGCAGATGTAGAACACACCCTCCGCTCCTTCCAGGAGATGATATCCAAGTACCAGTTCATGGAAGTGAACACACAACGACGCGGGCAAGGTCTGCGCGACAAGATCCCCGATATCAAGAAGACATTAGAAATGGTCAAATTTTTGAAGATGAGGAACGAGGTATGTTTCATTGTTGATTATAAGAATTCTATCATTATTCAATCTCCGCGGCCCTCCCCCGACTACACAGTAGTATAATTAATGGGCAATGCAGAGCAATACCGGTCCCCTTGAAACCAATTTTGAATTGAATGATACCCTTTACGCGCGGGCTTCCATATCCCCCAAAGACACCGAAGAAGTGTACCTCTGGCTAGGTGCCAATGTCATGCTGGCGTACCCCATTGACGAGGCGGAGTCCATGCTCCAGGAGAAACTGAACGTGGCCCAGCAGAGCTTGGAACATTGCGAGGAGGATTTGGAATTTCTAAGGGAGCAAATTACGGTACGGCGAATATGTTCCATCCCCAAAACCGTTGTTCTCCGTTGCTCTGACCAATACTAATAAATCACAGACACTAGAAGTTGCAACCGCTCGAGTGTATAACTGGGATGTGGTTCAAAGGCGAAAAGAAAAGGCTGACGGAAAAGGGGATGATGGGGGGCAGCCAGCTGGTTAACATGTATGATCAATCGTGACATTACCTGTTTCCCTTCCATTTAGCTATATATTTGTGTGCGGGCCTCATTTTCTTTTCACTATATCCATGCTACCTGACAGGAGTAATGGTAGGACTGGATTATATTTAGGTTTAGACTGCACTAGCGCAACCTTGGTATAGGTAGGTGCTTATGTATAAGTGTTTCGGTGCCCTAAACTTTAGGGTAGGGGAGCTTCTTTTCTAAAGCGTAGAAGGCATATATCCATCTCTTTAGAAAGCCCCATGGAAGAAATGACAGGGGGGAGGCATTATTTAAAGCTACAATTCCATTTCGACACCCCACTTCCCCCCTTCCCGGATCCATTGTTTCCAATGTCCAAAAGCATCCCCTTCCGAGAACGTCGAGCACTCCCAGACCCCTTCTAGATCAAAGCACTTTTCCAGTTCCTATACCAACACCCCCTCTAAAACATGAATTCACTGTGCATCGCGTCAACACGTCTTAATATCACGTCCTCATTGGTCTGCTTAGTCAATGTGGATTTTCGCGATTCTTTCGACATCCAGGCCATTTGGCTTCTCTGATTGGCTGGTACTTTGGGCCTCTGTTCAGCAACTCAGCTGCTAAGTACTGCTGTGAACGAATATCAGCCAACAGGGCAGATCATTTATTGTGTAGATGAACTGGTAGGCTATTATGCTGGTATAAGGCACCCGATAATAGCAATAATACAATACCCAGGAGAAAGTAGATTTTAGCCTTTCCACCTGGGAACCAACTCGGGCATCCTGCTATCCTTATATAAATCCAGGCTTACAACAAGCACATCTTTTCAAAGTTCATTGATCATCACCCAAAAATTTTGTGAAACATTTAATTGGAAACATCTTTATCCTCTCATTTTCCTTATACTACTCATGTGCATTCTAATTTGTGCTATGACAAAGACAACCAAACTGCAACTAATGCAACTGATGCCTTCGCCCGCTACTGGGAGAGAGGCCATTGTCTCAAAGCTCCACAATATCATGGATCAGACCTCGTGCCCTCATCTCAGGGATTAGGTACCTGTTAAGCCTATTCGATATGACCCGAGAACTCAATAGGGTCGTCTTCATACACTGCTTGTATGTCTCATTAGAGGAAAATCCACACTGTGCAGGTAAAGTTGAGCAATTTGAAGCTTCAGGTCTCCTTCGTTCCCCCCGTACAAAGGGCGTAGTCAGATTCTAGTGCCTAAACCAATGACTAGTTTAATCTGCACAGGCAAATTGTTTTCTTCAATTTATCTCCTTCTTTTCACCATCATCAAATGTGGGCACCAAAATGAATCATTTATCGAAATGGAGCAGCACTAGTAGCTTGGCTAAGATCTGACTGCATGAATGAACCACTCAGCCGCAGATGAGGCCCCTCATTGCACCCAGCCTTATAATTATGGCTTATTCTTCTGCCTGCAGTGTGTCAAGTTTCTAGCTTCTGAAGGTACTTTTGCGGGGATGGATCTATCCTAAATGAGAGCACACGACAAAAAAAACTAGCGAGGGAGAGACAACGGCAAACATGACAATCTCTCCATCCTCAATTAAAGCCCCGCCTTTGGAGCGCAGAACAACCGCTCTGAAAAGCGAGATTGTGGAAATTTGGTCCCAAGTTCAAGCTCGTGTTGTTCAGCTTGCTGGTGGCGATTCGTCAAAAATACAGGGTAATCTGGACATCAACGGTGTGCTTGCTTGCCTAGACCAGGTTCAGGAACAGTCGGAGAAAGAGGAGAGTCCCAATCGGGCAACCTTTAACAAAACACTCCAGTTCATTGATACTGTAGGAGGTATTGTCGCCGGTGGCGCGTCCGAAGTGAGTCTATTTAAATGAACAATCACGATCTTATAGTCGCAATGCGGGGCGAGAGGCTGATTTTGGAATTAAGGTATTTGGTCCATCCGAGCTTTGTTTTAACGCCTTGAGCTTCGTGATCCAAGCATGGCAGGGATATCAAGGAGTGTTTGAGAGCTTAGCTGGGCTGCTCGAGCGATGTGGTCAGTATTTGGGCCGCTTGGAATACTACATTCGGGGTGGCTTGGATGCTAAATTAGCCAAGGTCGCGTGCCAGCACCTTCAGCTTTTTGTGGAGATTTGCGACCGTACAATTAGGCTTCGGCGATCCAAGCTCAGGAGGTTGAAAGTGTTTACGAAATTATTGTTTCTCAATGACAATGATATCCAGGACCTGCTCGAGAAAATGGACGGCCTCGTCGATGAGGAAGGCCGTCTGGTTATAGCACAAACGTTCACTTTTGCTTCGGAGGCTGCTATCAGTACCAGAGAAAACCTAGCTATCAGCCGAGCCGTTAACAGCAAAATCGACCTGCTCATAGCAAATAAGTCGGACCAGCTGAAGGAGAGCGATACTAGGAGACGCAAGGAAAAGATCTTGGATACCTTGGCCTTCGACGAGAACAAGCTTGACCTGGAGAAAAGAGAGCCAGACCCTTATTGGCAGAAAACATACTACAACTACCGAAAATTTGTCGTCCCAGGTACCGGGCAATGGGTTTTCTCGGAGCCCGAATTCGAAGCGTGGGAGAAAGGCCGCGAGGATAGCCCTCTTGTCCTAGCTCTTGAAGGCACCGAAGGCACCGGCAAGAGCTACTTGGCCTCTACGATCATTAGGAGGTTACGAAACCGGAGCTCAGGAGAGGGCTCCGATTCAAGGGCTCTTCTTGCTTTTTACTTCGTGGAGGGAGACTCCAAGGAGGAATTAAAAAGAACCAACCATCTAGATGTCATTTCCAAGTCTCTCATTTGGCAATTTGTCCAGGCTGATGCATCTTATATGAAATCTGTCGCCAATATATGTGAAAGAACTGGTGATATAGATCCTCACGAAATCCCCAACCAGCTTCTGTTTGAAAACAAAGACCTGGGGCGGACCATTGATGCTAGCTTTTTCATCGTTATAGATGGTCTAAGCGATATCGTCGGGGATGCCTTGGTTAAATTCCTCCAAACGGCTACGAAGATTTCCACCGAGCATAGAAAAATTCGAATCCTTTTGACTGGACATCCAAGAGCTGTCGAACAATTAACTTCTCATAAGGACATCCATCTTAAGTCAATCTCTATTAGCGACAAAAACAAGTGTGATATTGAGATGTATACGCAATCGAAGATGGATATGATAGAAGCTCTGAAGGATACAAGCCGCTTCGGTGTTCCTGAACTTAGAAAGAAAATTTGTGATAACCTTTGCGAGAAGACAGCTGGTGATTACTTCAGGGTCAACACAATTCTCAAGCACATCAGCTCATTGGACTACGTGAACGACATCGACCAAGTGCTTGAAAATGCCGACAAGGAGCGATCACAGCAGATCGAGAGTGAAATAGAAATGTTGAACAATACCAAAACCACAAAGGAAATCGCTGAGATCAATGAGATTATTCTCTGGATTCTCTACGGCCGGGAGTGGTTCAAGCCTAAACAGATGGCTGCAGTGCTGTATACAAAGAGTGGTGAGCTCTCTCTACTGACTCTAGAGACAAAGCTTCAGATCAAGTACTCGTTATTCGAAGTAGACAGCGATGGGGATGTCGATTTCAGGTCCTACGAGATTGCAGAGCTGATCCCCCAACGAGGGAAGTCTTCCGATGAACAGATAGATCATGACACCAAAAAGATCCTTCCTGAGGAAATAACTATTATCAGATATTTTCTGAAGACGGTCTGCCCTCCAAAGCTATACGAGAAGTTTGACTTCGAGACGGTATTTGAACAGAAACTCCGCCATACGGGTGGCTATATCTGTCAGGATGACAAGGATACCGCTGAGGTTAAGCTCGCAGTGACATGCCTGCGCATCCTCACAGAGCAAAGAGATGGAAGGCGCGAAGTACTCCGGCCGTACGCGGTAAACTATTTTCTTCAGCACCTGTCATCCGTTGACCTCTCCCTGGTGGAGCGGGAATGGAAAAACGCCGTAGGGCCACTTCTGATGAGTTTGTTCCGCGATGAGTTTGCCATGGACGCCTTCCTTTGGACTGACGACCCCGAGCACGCAGCGAACTTTGCCTGGGTAGCCCGCTCTTCCTGGATTGATGGAGACGATGGAGTGACTGAAATCCTAAGATGGCTGAAGGATTCGTCCGTTATTTATTTTGTCTCCGATCAAACAGATAAGGACTGGATATCAAATCTTACCTCTAGCGCTACGCCTGGAAGGGATCTCATTCAAGCTCTCGCGAAGCGAATGGCAGTACATTGGTTGTGTGAGGAAAATCCACGAGCATTGGCGGCTCATGCCTTTTCTTTTCTTTTCAATTCCATGAGGAAGGTATGCAGCCTGATTTTGAGCTTCAATTATCGAGTGGAAAACCCGAAAACTAACAATTTCACCCCGTAGCTTAACGACGTCGATGTAACGGATGAGGAGGGGCGCAGTATCTCAGATACTCCAACAGTCAAGGATATCACTGAAGTTGAGGAATGGTCGCGTACCTTAATGAGCTGTAAAGGGGATTCCTTGTGGGAGGTGCAAGTGGCTGTTATTCTGCATAACTTCCTCTTCGACGCAGAGGCTGAGGAAAGATGCCGTAGTGCACTCCAGCTTGATTCAGCAAATTGGCGAGCTTCCTATTACCTATCCCGGGTAGTGGCATCTAATCAAGAAGCCATCGATATTCTGAAGGTGGTCACAGGGCGCCTCGAAGCAGATCAGGAATGGATGCTGGAAAGCAACCACAAATCGGCATTCGCAGAGATGCTCTTTGATCTTGGCCAGAGATACTGGGAGGCGGAGCAGTATGAGAACGCCATCGATTCTTACACAGAGTCTGTTAAAGCGTATTACACCGATTTCAAACGTTCTTTGATGATCATCGAACGGTATTATGATCGGCGTCTTTGGGAAGATATCCTTGAGCTGTTACAGACTATACAGAACGGGCCCGATGAAAACCCACCCCTAGCTGAAATGCTTGTTGAGCTGGCACACCAAGAATCTTTCCACAATATTGTTTTGCAAACAGCCATTGAGACGGAGCAGTTCGAATTCTTAGAACGCGTCTATGAAGAGGCCATCAAGATGTCAAGCCAGCAGGAAGAGTACACCAGTCTCTACTATATCAGATACCAGTATGCGGACGCTATCTTTCAGCAGGTCGACGGCGAAGAACGAGCCATTCAATTATGGGAAGTCGCTCTTAAAGAAGACCTCCCCCGATCATTCTTGGACGTTGAGTATATTTTACCTAGCCTGGCGGTCAAATTGGCGCCAATATATTTGCGCAAAGCGCGTGAGGCGGGAGAGGGCTCAGAGTTGGCTCAAGAGTATCTCGAGCGGATCGCATCAATTCATCCTGACGAGGCATCGGAAAGCAACGTCATCCTTCCGTCAAAGCTCTACCTTGCTCGCTATTACCAAATGATAGGAAACGAGTTGAAGGGGAGGAAGATTGTCAGAAGCGTAGTGAAAGTTGCATTGGAGATTCTGTCTGACGACGATGATGACAACGACTATCTAGCGTACTGGAGACTCCTTCTTGTGTTCCTCCCCTTGAACGATGACCAAAATGCAATGGCCGCTCTTTCGATGGCAGCATTTGCTAGCCAATCGTCGTTCGCACGGCCAGGAAACCCTAGCATACCACCCCCCGAAGCGCCGAAGAAAGAAGACGATAGAAAGGACGAAAACATCAAAGGGAAGAAGGAGCTCGCTTTAAAAATTGTTCAGGGAGACCGTACCGGACTAATTACTATGGTCGATGCGGGCGTTACTGACACGTCAGATTCAGAGTCCCTGGACGTTGAAGATGACCCCGATTCTCAGGTATTCGCGGTCTGTGACGGAGGATGCGGTCATTACTGGGAGACTGCCAGCGAGATGTGGTGGTGCAAGGATTGTATCAACCTGACTTTTGACAAGGGTTGCTTCGATAAGCTCCAAAGCGGTACCCTTCCTCTGAAGGTGTGTGATAAGCAGCATAAATTTCTTGCTATTCCAAAATGGGATGATACAGAGATGAAGGATACTCCGAAGGGGTCTGTCCCGTATGGCGGAAAGTCAATTTCCCTTGAAGAATGGAAGAAGGAGATACTGAACAAATATGTGAATTTGGAGGATTTGGAGAAGAGAGAAGGCAAAAGTGAGCAGGAGAAAGCAGGTACGAAGAAAGAGATGATTTCAACCTAAGAGATGGAAATAGTCATGTGAGCGCAATGGATGAGGTCCATGTACGTGATTAATGCTTGCTAAACTTAAATCCGTTCCTGAAATATTTGAGTGGGTAGATAGATGATGTGTATGGTAATGAAGAACATGTTTGTTTTCATTATCAAGAACTGATAGGTCCACATAAAAAGCCCCACGCCTAAATATCCTCAACGTCCCTAACTTCAAGCTGCGCTTCGCAGTAGTCTGGATTCGCGTATGCTAAATCCAACCATTCAACCATTGACCTCCACGCCTGTGGCATGATGCACTCGACGTTAAGAGCCTCACCAGAAGAATAACAGTTGCATCCGAAATCCCGAGCATCAGATGCGTCTGGAAGAGGCATTCCGAGAATATGATGAGATAAAAGGTATGCGCGGCAGCGTGATGATAGAAATGCTTTGAATGAAGATTCAGGAGAGCTTTCTTCATCCACTACATCAACCTTGATAGAATGAAGAGGGTTTCCAAGGCACATTGCCGATACATAAGGACCCCAAATGCTCCCTAGGGTGAAGAGATAGTTAGTTAAAATGGAGATACGGGTAGCCTTTGCAATCAGGCACTGAGCTAGTTAGCGCCTGTACGTACAGTTTTTCGATAAGTATCGGACTACAGCTAGACCTCCCTCAGCAAGACCAATGATATCAATTTTGGCCTCCTTGCTAATAAGCCTTCCACGAGCTGCTAGTATTTCGTTGAAAACGCAATTGACATGTTCCTGCCAATCCCCATTTCCTGGGATTTTGTTTCTTTTCGCCATGACAAGTGGAGGATCCACTGCTGTTGGTCGAGGCAACGCTTCCCAAGATTGGAGGCTCATCGCCCTTCCCGATCCACAATACCAAATCAGCTGACCGGTATTTGCAAGGACAATTGCAACGCTTTCAGGCTCTGGATCGCTTAGGTCAATGATGCGGTGATCTGTATCATTCTTTTTGAGAATATCCCTCACAAAACAGATTGCCGAGCCCTCGGGGATGCCCTCAGAACCAACAGTTCGATACGCGAAAATACCAAGATCCTGTACCGGCTCACCAAATACTACGATAACCCGTTGCGCAGCGCGAAGATTCTTCGAAACTAGAATCGGGACGTGAGGTTTATTTGGGCCAGAATTGAGTGGAAGTCGTAAGGGAAACAGGCCTAAGTTTAGGAGACGGGAGAACACCTCAGATCGAATACACGCTATTATTGGACAGTAAGTGTAGGCAATATAAATGAACAATCATAGGAAACAAGAAAACGTACAATTCATTGCCTCCCTTTGCATCTCGTTCCAGCGATGGTTTTTGTTGATCTTGAACTGAAAGTCTTGCTCAGGATCTGAAATCTTCTTGATCTGCTCCTTGTTGTTGATGAAGTACCTATGTTTCGAAAATCAATAAGCAATTTCCCTGGTTTCAGGCAGCTTCCTCCCTTGGTCTTACCCAAGTTTCTTCAAATCCACAGGAAACACAGGGTCCGGTGGGAGATCTTTTCGACGAAAGACAAACATGTTGCAAATATGGTGCCGTCGACATGCGGTAGGGAGAGAGGATTACCTTCCAGGCTGGAAGAGGATAGTTATCCAGGCCGGTTGACAAGGCAATCGAAAGACGGGTGGAAGCAGACCAATCGCTGTGCTTATCCGCCGGAAAAAGATTAAAAGTTCTAAAGTTCGCCGTTTGCTCTAGCAGGAAGCACGGCGAAGAAGCTGCCAGGTATGATCAAAGGGAATTCTAATTCACTTGACATTCGGTGAGGTGACAGTGACAGAAAGAAGAAAGAGCAAATTATCACCTGACTGACTGAAGGCCTACTCAGATGTAGGTAAAGGATTAGTCGAGTATATTTCCTTTTTGGAAAGCACATGATACTTATAGGGAAAAAGTGAAGAACATATGTCGAATCATGTTTCCAAGAAGAACCATCTAACTTATTGTACAATTGTTGAGGAGATATGTAAAATAAACGCCTTTCGTGGATACCGGCCAACCAAAAATTGCTGAAACATCTTTCCCCCTAATCAATACCATCAAGCTTTACCAACTCGCCTTCTTCACTCCCGGTAATTCACCAGCTAACGCTTGTGTGCGGAATTGGTACTAAAGGTAGACAATGGGGGTCAGTCACAACCGACGCAAAACAATCATTCTCGGGGGAGGTGCTCGTGATTAGCTTACCCTGGCAATCCTAAAGTCACGAATAACACTCCTTGCTATACCACCTGCAACGCATCGATTCTTGATCTGCGTAGGACGAGTGTAGGCGTGCATTTGGGAGAGCTGCAATTGAGCCTGCGCGCGCGTACGTTGGGGAAGCGTAGTGTTGCGAATTATATAGCGGAGGGCTTGTCTAGAGAGATAAAAACCAAATTGTGAGATTTGAGTGTCCCGCATGCTGTGCGGATACCTGGAGGGCTGAAATGCGATGATTCGAAAAGATTGGGGATTATCGTACCGTTCGGGCTCATATTGCTCAAAAACCTTCCGCTTCGTGTGATCCCGGATAATTCGGGCATTGATGAAGCCCCCAAGGTCCAGCTTCTTTGCTCTGAAGTGTGACATAGTAAAGGCGACTATGGCTGGTGAAACGGGGTTAGTATGGATGCTCACAGAGTTTCTCTTGATGTTGGTTTCAACCAAGCTGCGCAGTCTGAGGTCACGGGTGTGTTGTTCCAAAACGGGAATAGTGTCAAGATGGCGGCATAAATTTCAACAGCCAAAAGCGCCTCGTATAGTTGTGCATCGCGGGACTTGGACTTGTACAAAATATTATCTCTTTACATGGCCATATGTTTCGAAATGTATTTTTCCAAGTAGAATCGTTGCTGAAGTCCCCTGTCTTAGCGCTACGTTTCCTACTTTGTATCACACCCCCCCCCGAGAAATCTCTCGTTGAGATGGCAGCCAAGGAGGATGTAATTCAAGACTTCATTAAGAAACTCTTAGCAATAAAAATCAATATTCTATTCAAAAGGCTTCACTAAGACCTCCAGATCAAGCGAGGCCTTTCTAATCGCAGCATAAAACTTGATGTTACTGGATAACATCAAATCCTGGCCTAGCGGCTATTGGCAGTTTATAGCAGCGCCGACAAGGGCATATGGAAAAATAGTAGTACAACTGGTCAATTCGTCACTAGGTTCTATGACGAGTAGCGTCTATATGCCTGTACAATGGAATCCGCAAATTCGAAACCAATAGCGCAACATCAGCTCGGGAGTCAAAACTCCCCGGAAAAAAACCCCATTCCCTTTTGCCACATCAACCTTCATAGTGTTTGCGTTGTTCAGATTAATGCTTGTTCTTGAGGTTGGGGTTGCGGGGGTCGTTCTTGAATTCGGCGGCTGTGAAAGAGTCATCCGAGGTTAGACAAAATATGACTTGGGCATGAGGTCTCCTTCAGCAAAAGCGAATATCTGAAAGCCCGGCTTGGAGACCTATATTTGGATCGACATCGCGGTTGACTTACTGCCCATCATAACGTTGGCGAAAGAGTTAACGCCGTAGAGGATGACAAGGCCTGACAATATAACTATCGTTAGAACAACAACTGGAACCGGTACTCCCATGCACAGAAGATAGGATTCAAAATATTCGGTAAAATAAAATAATAATTTTCATCGGCAAATTCGTGGGGGGGTGTTCTAGTTCATACCGGCAGCGAAGAAAGGGCCCATGGGCTTGGCTGTAGTGAGACAATCCAGTCAGTTCCAATTCGGGTCTCCTCGCATCAGTTCAAGGGAATTTTTGAAAAGTGGTATACTTACCGACAGGCGCCGGGAACTTCTTGGGAAGGATAGACATGGTAGCAATTCGTGTAGAGAGCGGCGAAGTGCTGTTGTGAGGAGGAGTTGGGGTTGAAGTAGCGGGAGGACAAGGAGGAGTTGTTGTAACGAGGTTTGTCCGGAAGTCCGACGGCTAGCCGCTTTAATGGGCGGAAGGCCAATGCTTCGCTGCTTTAAGTGACGCTCACCCATTGCCCCCTCTTGACTGTCAACAATAATGAGAAGAGCTTCACCACCAGGGAGTCGCCGTTAGCACATAGTTTCAACGAATTGGCCACCCTACTGCTCTTTATTGTTGTTTTTTTTTGACAAAATGGCGGCATCGCTCCAATCCTCAGTCGACTCCCTCCAGTCCTCCCTCCAGCTTCTTGATTCCTCAATCTCTGTCCTCGATTCCGGTGTCAGCGACTTTCCCCGTCTATGTAAGGTCCTACAATCAACAAGAGTAAGTCGATAACAAACTGCGCACGCCTCCCCAAACTATTGGTTATGCTATGTATACTGATTCTTCTTTAATTTTTCCCTATAGCATTTTGAACTCTTGCCAGAACCTACCCTTCGAGACGCTCAGCAATCCCTTCTGGACGAGATTACTCCCAGCATAGCACATCTGTTATCCCTCGCATCAAACCACGTGGAGCGACTATCACGTCGCGAACAGGGCCTTCGAGCCAAGTGCGAACTCCAGGAGGGACGGCTATACTCCAGCGAATGTCGACAAGACTCCGGCCGTGTTCAGAGTGGCTCCCGGTTAGGAGCTGGTGGATCCAGCGGTGCAGCTGCGAAAGCAGCTGAGTTGAGGAGATTGGTCCAGAAAAAAGAGCGCCTTCAGTATGCTGTCGAGAGGCTAGAGCTGCAGAGCAAGCAGAGGGAGCGCCAACTGAGAAAGAGCATGGCATTTCAGTAATTGAAAGCGAGCGGAATTTCTCAAATCTGCACAACAAGCGCGTTAAATAATCGCAACCATGCTTACCTTAGTTAAAGGCACCACGAAATATGCCTAGGGCCATCGTGACCGTCAATTATTCCTCAGACCTCGATCGCAACATTTGGCGAGCTCAGGCATGTCTTGGATCACTTCATGTTTCCCCTCCCGAAGCCCGAGAACCAGTAAAGTCTGCTAGGGGCCCAATATACTCGCGTGTTTGAAGTCTCGGCGCCGAGTGGACACCTGGTAACTTTCGGACGCTTCTGGTTGGCTCTTCAAGGTGTACTGGCGAATGCTGACCATAAACGCTTTCCCATCCAACCAACCATATACGGCATACTCTCCCGGACTTCATCGAAGCCGTGGTGGCGGTCAGCGCTATGGCCTTAATCATATAATGAATTTATGAGATAGATGATGGAAATAGTATATTCTTTCAGTGAATGAAGATCTAACTTATATACCTTTAATTTTTAGAGTAGCGTCTTTGCCTATTGTACACAGATATAATAATACATGATATCCTTTTGCCCCAAAGCCCTTGTCCCATACCATCAAACAACTTAAAAAAAAATAAATTCACTACTTGACGCCTTGTATCCCTCGTACCAAAATGCAATATCAGCCGCAAAAAGAAACAAAGCCTAATAATTACCCGATGAAGTCTTCCTTAGGGGTTGAGTATTTCTTCGATGCTTGCCTAATCTTCTTTTTGTCCGCATGCTTCTTCCAGCTAGGAATCGTCTGGCCTTTCTTTCTCGTTGGGATTATGAAGTCAGGGGGTGGGTTTGAGGAGCGCTGTTCTTCATCGCCAAATTCATCCTCTTCCTCAAGCTCCGCTCGCTCGGCCGCCCGCCTCGCTAGCCTTTCCTTCTTTCCCTCGCCGTGTTTGTCACCAACTTTCAGGGTTCTTGGGATACGCGTCTTCGCGCCAAGTGCCCACAAGTCTCCCCATCCTGACTTGCGAGCATCTCTGTATGCTTGTCGGCTATATGAACGGGGAACAGTCCATCGCTCAATCTTTCCGGAAGGTGTGCAAAGGTCAAAGATGACGTGCCCCCGTCGTTTCATGGGTGGATAAACCACGCGGGGCAGGGAAAGTGGACTGAACTTGTGCTCCCCCGTCGCGAGTGACTGATGGCATGAATCTTGAGAGTCTTCATTTGTTTCGTCCTTGGGGTGTTCGTACCCTTCAAATGCTGCATCCGTGGCTTGAGACCCCTGTATAATTCCTTCCCGCTCTCGTAAATCCACGCCACGCTGCACCGCAAGGTAGCTGAATTTGACATCCTCATGATTTCGGTCCTTGGCACCAATAATTCGTTGCAGAAATGGAGGCCGAATGTATCGCTGCTCGAAATGACAATAATCCTTGCGTCCCTTAGAATGACTGTCGGTGACATACATGGGGCACTTTTCATGGTTTGTACAAGGAGCAATGATCATGCCAGGCTCCTTGTCGACATACGAGTTCTCCCCTGGTGACTCGAGGAAGTCCTCGTATTTTAAGAAGCCTAGACTCGCGATGTGGCGTTTGAGTAACATTTCTCGAGCCCCAGAAATTGCCTCAAAGCCCTTTTGGTGCCCCTTCTCAAGAAGGACTAAAACACCACCTTTTGGGTTTAGTAGGGCCCATAGGTTTTCAACATACTCTTTCCGTAGGTATTCCTCCTCGATTCCTAGGAGCCCATGGGGTGCGATTATCAAATCGTATTGCTTTCGTTTGGGAGGGGCTCTTTCATCCGAGAGCGTTGGCTTTTCTCGAATATGTACATAGTCAGGAAGGCGAGGGAGAAACGTCGTGTTTTCCAGCATTGCACTAGCTCGGAGTCGTAGGGGTTCCGAGCCTATAACAACCGTTGACTTGCCTAATGGGTACGGCGCCGATTCGGGGTGATCAGGGACCATGAGCTCCCACTCTGCACGCAGTACATCTCTCCAAGCTAAGATACCAGCGCCTCCAGCGCTAGCATCGAGCACACTGGGGCCACCTTCTTGAGAGATCAGGGGACGAATCCAGTCTGAGCCTAGACGTTTCCGAACCTCTGTTAAGACACTTAGGACGGATGCATACACCCCGGGGTACAAAGCGGCTAGGTATGCATTGGCCTCCATCTCTGTCATATAACGCTGAGATGCTTCCAGCGGAATCGGTGATTGAGCTACCTGAGCACGGGGAGGCGGGGTAGTGGTTGAATGGGGAAGCATCCTGCCTCCAAATGCGCGATGGGCAGCCTCCGCTATGTGCTTATTCGAGAAGTCCGAAAGAATGATCGAGATGGGTCCAGTGAGGGTCTCTTTGGGAAGAAACACTGTACTAGGATTGGGCGAAAATTTTCCTTCCGCTGTCAATGGGTGTAAACGTGGCGCCGAACCCTCGGTTCCCTCATTTTCATAATCTTCGAACATAATTTGCCCACCGAGTTGCTCCGCTACTTCTCTTGTTCGTTGCATCGCAGCGGTTTCTTCCTCCAGAGGGCCGAGTTCCATATCATATACCAAGGGAAAGTTATCTTGCGACTCGGTCTGCTCAACCGTGACTTCCTCCCATCCTCCCTGTCCATTTTCGCGGAAAAGTTTATCGGGGTCCTCAATCATTTCGTCACCCTCAATTTCGGTACCCGGTTCTTCGCTATGGACAACAGATTCACCGTACAGTCGGGTATAAAGAATCGTCTCCTGCTCATTCAAAAACCCGCCTGGTAAGTTCTCACCGAACTGTTGTCTAGCGATTCGCACCCGCGCCTCCAACTCCTGTCCATCCTGCTCACCGATCGTTTGGCTTACATCATCGTCAAACTGTAGGTCTTCGGGGTCAAGGTATTCGGATTGTTCATCTTGTAGTCCCAGTTCGTCCAAAAGAATGGCAATTTCCACTTCATTTGCATTGACGGCTTCAACCAGATTATAGAGCTTGTCATTCGACTCGGTGCTTGGAGTATCTTTCTCAGCGACTTCAGAGGAATTGTATCTTTTTTCAATAAACGGCCGGCTAAGGTGAAGTCCAGACCCTGAGGTACATAGAGGTGATGGGGAGGGCGCCAAAGTTGACCTGTGGCTAGTAAGTTTCGAGCCTCCGTACTGGAGCTGGCGCGACCCAGTGTTCAGCGATCTAAAAGCAAGGGGACGAAGAAGGCTATGGGAGCTGGACCGGCCAGCCCTTAGCGTTGGAGCTTTCGACAACATCCTCTGCCTCCCACCGGACGGGAAATTAAGAGAAAAGTTGAGTCGACCCAGTGAGGAAGAATTTGTGCTGTCCCAAGGTCCAAACGAAAAGCTTGTGCCAAGAAATCAAGATGGTGTAAAACACACCACCCCATTGGCTGGTCCTTATCACGTTGATTATATAATCGTAAGCAGTTCGATTCGAGACAACGATCGATATCGATCTCATCCATTTTTTCAATGTCGCAAATTTGCAAATCGAGTTCAATCAATTGGGCTAATTTCGATGGGGGCCAGGGTTAGGTAATGATTATTAGGTATTGAGTTTAAAGACAAACAAAGGGATTGGTCCCTTTAGCAACCTATATCAGGTAGCTAAGCTATTTACGGGTCATCTATATCATCATTCCCCATTAACACTCTAAGTGCAGCCATCCATTTTGTCACCTCATTTTGCAATGCAGTCAATTTGGCCATTACAGCCATGAGACTAGGGTCTTGACTTTCCACGCGTACTTTCTCCTTCACTTTCACTTCGTCTCCCTTCCATAAAAACACGTCGCCAACTTCATCATGCGGACGTTGTCGAGTACCGAACAAACGATCGCGTATTGAGAAGCCCGTTAAAGAAATATCAGTCGCAAAGGCAGTCGGGGTGTGAGTCGGAGTGGTAGATTCAAGAGTCCTCAATAAAAGCACTAGGGCCGAATCGGCAACCGATAGATGGAACGAAAGATACGGTGGTAGTGGAGGATCGAACATCTTTTTGGGTGTAATTAGCCGCTTGGAAAACAGAACTGAAGCCTGGTTGAAGGACTTACATTGTCTGGCGCACTCGCCTCCCACCATTTACCCCTCACCTCGTCACTCTCACCCCTCAACATCTGCCGCCCTTCGCCGATGGTTTCACGCAGCAGATGTAGTTGACTAAATATGAAACCCGCATCGAGCGGGTCACCCGTCCAGGTGCTGACGTCTACAATATCGAGACATTGGTTGACGAGATTTCTGACGGAGACTAACTGGCTGAGTATTAGTTCTGGCGCAGTCGGGGAGTTCGACAAGCAGAGGCGAGTGGTAGGTGAGTTACGCGTCGCGGAGAGGGAACTGAGTCGCAATTGGATATCCTATCGCATGAAAATTGTTATGCCAATGAAAACTCCGAACAAGCGCGACTAGCAAGGATGCAAATGAAAGCTTACCCCCTTCACTATATTTGTCCCGACTCTCGTCACAAAGCCCTTCACATTTTCGGATCTTAAGGAAGATAGGACCAAGGTGGAACCTGGTTCTTTCGGAGCTAACAATGCAGCACACTCATGGAGACCTTCTCTCAAGGAGACAAGGGAATCTTGCAGTGAGCGCAGCAGCCATTCTAGTTCTCTTGCCTAGTTTAATCCTCAGAATTCAGCAGGGTCCCCGAAGTACATGATCCACTTCACAAAAGAACAGCCAGTGGTGACAGAAAGGGTGTTGTAATAATAGTGAATAAGCCAAAACCTACCAGCGCAGTATTAGCCTCCTGTTCGAGGCGGTCCGATGGCAAAGGTGGGTACACCCAAGTAGCCATTTGCGCAAGCGATTTCCACCTACGTTATTTGCTTTTTTTTTTCTTTTTCACCCTAACTCTGAGTTCCTTGTGCCGGAGGAACTGATGGATGCAGTGACCGATATCACACCAGGCCCCTGGCCTTTCCAGCGAAGATCCGGGTGAACACAGCAAGACGAAAATTTGCAGTTAAAGTTTGCTATGGAGCGCATCGATCTCATTAGCTGCCTAGAGTGTAAGACTAATCGAGGTAGCAGGCAACCATTTCACCATCTGAAAGCCGTGAGCTGGGTGGTGCAACGTCAGTCATCGAGAAAGGAGTCGCTGTTTGACAACGTCATGGACATCGGGAGAGACTGCATGACAAGCGCCCGATCGGGATTAGGCTACAGGAGAAGGTTTCCACTAACCGAGGGCAGCTAGCGGACAGTGGTGCAACGATGACGTTGAGATCCTCGTCTCTTCGCAACCCATCGATCTTTGGCTCCGAAAGGTACATTGGAAATGGGGACCACCTCTGATGATGCGCCCTCATTATTATATCACTACTCCTTGGGTCCTCCTGGATTCCAAACGGCGACCGGGAACTCCGGATAGCCGCTTTAATATGAGTAACCCTTGCTACGTCTCGCACTCTCGACATTCCCGAGCGATATTTGATTCTTCTCATATTTTATCTCGGCTCGATCAATTTGCTGCTTGCTCTCGAATTTAAGTGGCAGCCAACTTCCATCTGTTGGAATCTCACGGGTTACTTTATCGGAAGCATTTTGCGCCAGGTACAGGGGCAACGAATACCATAATGTTGACTAGTAATCCTCCCCTCACCGGCTCGAGTATTTAGTCCCAAGTTACTGATATCGGTTTGTCTATCCAGGAGCTGCATTGGGCTTTCTGGGCCTTTTCTTTACGGCATCAGCCCTGCTGCTGATGTTCCTTACTATTCTAGGAGGAGCGCGTAATAGCACCCCGCTCAACTCGATCTACTTGCTCCAAGCTGCGACTGGCAATATCCCCGGCGCACCAACTGTGTCGCGATGGACATTCTGGAATATCTGCGCGGTCAATTCAGATGGGAAAAGTGAATGCGGGAAGTCTTACCCAGATTTCCCCTTCGATCCCCCAAGCCACCGGAACTTCGATACTACCGTCAACGTCCCAGCCGCCTTCATTGGGTAAGCACCAATTGCGCACTCGTGATGATAATGTTCAGATCATCAAAACCTCTCGTCGCTCATTACTGATGCTCTTACTTCCAGGACTAACCATTATTTCTTAACCTCCCGATTTATATTTCCATTCCTCATTATTGCCTTGTTCTTCGCCGTTTGCTCCCTCTTTACCGGATTTCTGGCTATGTGCACCCGCGTCGGGAGCTATATCTCTGCTTTGATGGCATGGATTTCTCTCGTCTTCCAGATAATCACCACTTGTCTTCTAACGTAAGCCCAAAAAATGCTATCCCAAACTAGAGGTTTTGTATCGCAAAACTAACTCGTTATCATCAGCGCTGTTTTTGTTCAAGGGCGAAATAAATTCAACGCTAATGGCCAAGCTTCTCAACTCGGTGTGAAGTCCTTCGCATTCATGTGGACTGCTGTCGCTTGCCTCGTAATCTCCTGTGTTCTCTATTGCATGGGAGGTTCGGTTGGTAAGACAGAGAGCGGGTACAGCGGCCGAAAGGAACGCCGACGTGGTTTCTTCTCTACGGCAAGACCCCCAAGCATCAGAGAGGGCAACAAGGAAGCCAACCCCTAATCATGCATGGACCAAGTTTGAACCTGTAAAAAACTCAAACGATGGCGTCCGCTAGCTATTCTCGAGAGCCTTGATGCGGTTATAGTTTTACAAACTTGAAATACTTCGAAGAAAAACGCGCCGGGGAAAAAACAGACCACAAGATGATATAATTTCCCCTGAACCATGGGTGAATTGTTCATGGACTGGTTTTCCTCCCTGCGTTCAGTGCTTATGTCAGTGGACTTTCGTCCTTATTCAACCTGAGACCCCTTACTTAATATCGCGGTTGTGTTTGGTGATATGTGTGTTAAATTTGCTCTTTACGACTTGCTTTTACGGTTCTTCTACCTCCATACTGAATCTAATGTAATATAATTATGTCAATTACGTACGTCCTTTTGGCTTCTCAACATATCCGTAAAAAAGAGATGCCATGGTCATCAATATTGGTATCTCCCTTTCAGGAACACAAACCAAGAGCACCTTTATTCAGACTAGATACTTCAAGCAATCAAGGTGAATTATAATGAGCCATCCCATCTATCGATTTATCTATATAGCCCAATATATTCTATGTACTTTTTGAAAGGTCTTCGTCGATACATTCATCATCAAACAGTCATTGCAGGATAAAAAGGGAAGCCCCTTTCTCTCGCTACCCCTCACATAAATTGCCAACGAAACACGGGATCAATACAAGAAATGAGTCCTGATCGCAGTTTCCCTCGCATAAGGCACTGCCTATACAACGGGAGAGGGAAAACATTAAGCAAGAGGAATCGGCATATTCCGTTAACCGAGCTTTGATATCCTAATGAATAACAGGTAGAAAAGAAAAAGGATGTGCCAATGCCAAGTAACATTTGCGAGTCTCGGAGAAAAAAATGAAAGAAAAGTCTAGTAGGAATATTATAGGTACCGATCAGTCGGTATTTATGGGGACTCGACAGCACCGCGAACTGCGCTCTGGCCACCGACTTCCCGAGCTGTGATTTGCAGACCCAGGTCGGCGTTGATATGGACCATCAATTCCACCTTGCTGCCAGCCTTGGCGCCCCTAACAGCAAGCTCGGCAATAGGCTTCTCAGTCTTCCAGATAATCTCACGAATCTCCTCCTCGTCCTCATCGGAGTCGAAATCGGAGTCATCCTCATCATCCTCATCCTTCGACTTCTCCTCTTTAGGCTTGGGCTCGGGTTTGGTGACCTTGATTTCGCGGGCACCCTCGCAGACGCGAATAAGGACATCGCCACTAGTCTTGGGCACGTTGTACTGAGCCAGACGACGAGCCGGAAGAGCGGTCTCTGTGTTGAGGAGGGGCTGGAACTCAACGACATCGCCAGAGGAGAACTCAACACCAATAGCGTTGCTGAGATGGGGAGTAGCAGTGACCATAGGGTGGATGGACTGCTCAATATCCTCTGGATCGAATTCCTGGACTAGGGAGGCCTGGATGGCGGCACCCCTGGGAGCCAATTCCGAGGGGTTAATGGCACTAGTCAGAGTCGATGGGGCGAGGATCTGAGTCTTCTCAGGGAAGACGTTGCGGGCCAATTGAGCGATCTTAGGGGTGTGGGAGGTGCCACCGGAGAAGATGACCTAGGCGACAAGCAATCAGAATGTTTGTCTGGCCCAAATAGACCCACAAGCTCCTTAAACATACCTCATCAATGTCCAAAACGTCAAGTCCAGCCTTCTTGACGACCTGCTCAATCAAACCGATGAACTGGGCAAACACCCTGTTAGAGAGCAGCTCGAAACGAGTACGGTTGATTGTGGAGCCGAAGTCGATGCCGTCCGCCAGACTCTCAATGCTCAAAGTGGCATTGGTACCCAAGCTAAGGGCCTTTCTTGTAGCTTCACCCTCCAGCTTCAGCTTGGCAAGACCACGGGCGTTTTCACGAGGGTCAGTCTGGTGTTTCTTGATGAACTCCTTGGCAAAGTGGTCAATAACAATCTTGTCAAGGGTGGATCCTCCGAGCTCGTAGTCATGGGCAGTCGCAAGTATGGTGTACATTCCACCGCGGCAAGCAATAACGGCGGCATCGGACCGAGTACCACCAAGGTCAGCCACCACAACGAGCTTATCAGTCACAACGGCCTCAGGCCTAGCGTCGTAGGCCAGGACGGCAGCAACAGGCTCATGGATAAGCTGCAGAACCTCGATATCAGCGGCCTTTGCAGATGCAATAAGAGCCTCGCTCTGGGCCTCGGTGAAATCAGTGGGGACAGTGATAACTGCCGCATTGACTTGCTTGCCAAGGTAATCGGAAGCGGACTGCTTCAGACGGCGGAGATGACGGGTTGTAATCTCGGAAACGGTGACAGTGCTGGGGGTCTCGCTTTCAGTGTCACAGATCGAGAAAGCAACAGCGGAATCGCTCTGCTGGGGGTGTGCGGAGTTATGACATGGAGTAGCGTCTATCGACTTGAAGCTAAAGTGGGCTAGTCAGCAAATATGATTATCAAGTCAGCCAAGGAAGTGCGGGCGCATTACTTCTTGCCAACATAATCTCTAAAGTATGCAACAGTGTTCTTTGGGTTGCGGATGAGCTGTGCTTTGGCTTGAGTACCGTGATACTCCTCACCACCGATGTAAGAAAGGACGGTAGGGATTTGACGGTCTGAAAACTGATGAGTTTTGTGCTCTCGAAATGATACCCCGCCAAAGTTGCGGTACATAAATCAGGTTAATCATGAAGACAAACCTCCTTCTTCGTTAGCAATAACCTCAGCCTTGCCTTCCTATATGACAATACTAAGTTAGAAAATTCCCTTTATTTAAACTTGGGGATGAACAAGAGCAATGATACGACATACAGGGTTGATGCGGGCAATTGAACTGGAGGAATTGCCAAAAGAGATACCAATGGCGAAGCGCTCGCCAGTGCCGTTTGTTTCGTCACTCATCTCGAAATAAAATAAGGATTAAGGGGCGGGAAGGATAGTTTGAAGAAAAGAAGAATATGAAAGGGGTGGATGGGGAGGGAAAAGGAAATCAAGAGAGGACAAAATACAGTCAGTTCAGACTGGGACCGATTGGGTGTTGGGGAAAAAAAAATTTAGTTTGGTTGGTTTGGCTTCTGGCGAGGATCTGTGGCTGGTACTTATCGATAGCACTTGTGGCAGTGCTCATGACCCATATATAATATCACGTGATGATTAGTGTCCCGATAAGGCCTGCGTTTCTTTTTCTTCAAGAAGGTTTCAAGAATTAGCAAGCCTCACGTTCGAAATCTCCCCCGCATTGTGCATCTCTGCCCCTCTTCCTCAATCATGTCATCCCCATTGATACTCCTTCCGGGAGATGAAGTCCCCTCAGATAATCTACCTTCCAAAAATTCCGCACCCTTAAGACTCGGACCAGGTCTCCGTCTTCTCTCGCAACCGCCGTCTGCAACTTCCTCCGCCCGTTCGAACCACTTTATTACTGCCACACAAGCCGGCATATTGTCCATAGATAATAAACGAAATGCTGTGTCGATTCTATCATCATCCAGCCGCCGTTATATCCCCACACCCAACGACTTAGTGATCGCTCAGGTCCATCACTCTAGCCCAGATTTTTTCCACTGCATGGTTACACCTCAGGCTCCACATGCCCTTTTAGGACAGCTTTTATTTGAAGGTGCGACGAAGAAAACACGACCGATGTTAAAGGGTGGAGATCTGGTCTACGCGCGCGTGCTCTCGATTGGCCTAGGGGCGGGTGCTGAAGTTGAACTCACATGTGTTAATCCCGCGACGGGGAAAGCTGAACCAGGGGGTCTAGGTGCCCTGACGGGAGGAATGGTATTCGATATCTCTACCGGATTCGCCGCAAGGCTAATCAGGGCAAGCTCTGGGACATCAGACCAGCAGAACGGGATTGCAGGGTTGGTCGTGTTAGATGAACTAGGCAAGAAGTTGGAGAAAGCTGGGGGATTTGAGATTGCGGTCGGGAGAAATGGCAAGGTCTGGGTGGATTGCTCAAACAGTGAAGAAGCTGCGGTGAAAGCAACAGTAGCGATTGGGCGATGTCTAAGTATAATTGATGAGCATGATCTGAATCAAGCAGAACAGAGGAAGCTGGTGACGAGGATACTTAAGGAGATGAAAATCGAAACATGATGACAACAGATGACAACAGACCTTACCGAATATTAATTTCCTAGGTTTCTTCTAACACACTAAGATTCATGTTTGTACATATACCACCTACTATTTAATTATATATCCATCTACTAGACTCGAAATGTTTCATTCATAGTGAAATTTAAGTTGCAAACATGTTTTTGTTGGGTGTTAAAGCTTCGGTGTAGGTAGGGTTGCTTTGGTAGTGCGGAATTCCCCGTTTCCGCTTGACTTTTTTTCCTCATGTCGATCACTTTAACTTTTCTGATCTATCCAGATTAATCGCAGCCTTTCTTTGTTTTTTAGCATCCCCACGTTCAGCGAAAGTATTTCCTAAGTTTAGATTTACCTTCCCGATTCCATTATTCAAATGGGACAAGGCTCCTCTCAACCCGTTAAACCAGGGCGCGAAGAAAGAGTCGGTGGGTGGTCCCCCAAGCACAACGGCAAATCCTCTCACAAAGAATAAACAAAGAATAAACAAAGAATCTTTATGGCTAATAATAATACAAAAAAGATGATTTCGAGGACCCCACGCAAAGTCTCTCGAGTTCCCCGACGGCTATTAAAGATGTAAAACGAGAACTACAGTCGTCCACACCACCGCGCAAACGGAAACGAATATCTTCCATCTCCAACACCACAAAACCTACCATTGCCCCAACTCCTTCGGGACCGGAGAAAAAAACCCGCCCAGTAAAGCGCACAAAGACACTTGAGTCAGGTGAGAAGAAAAGCAAGGGCTCTAAGGTAACCCGCGAAGGAGACGCCGCAGTTTCGGGTGGAGATGAAATGGCTCTGGACTTGGCCCCAGAAAATCCACATCCAGCAATTATGAAACCAAATCGTCTGGGTCTGGGGGTTAATAAAAGAGATTCGACCACCAGCACAAGCAGTGAAAAAAAGATATCTCCGAGTCCTGCATTGAGCTCCGGGGAATCGTTACTAGCGAAGGGACGCTTGAATCGAAGCGATGGGACCTCCAACGAGAAGGGACGAATTGTTGGGGGATTTAAGGCCGAAGAGGTCGAGGCTTTGGAGAGGTTCAAGGTCGAGTTCTGCAACTCCCACGGCTGTTCCGTGGACACCTTCGACAGCATGGTCCAGCACGCGCGGAAAGGCCAGTTCCCTGGCACCTCCTTCACGACAAAGCACGACTTCTGGAAGTGTGTCTACGAAATTATTCCCGCAAGGGATAGGAGGTCTGTTTACAGGTTTATGAGGCGCCATTTCCAAACATCCGGTCAGAAGCCACATGCGTGGACGCCAGAGCAAGACGATGAACTTGTCATGCTTCTTCGGGAGCACGGTCCCAAATGGGCTTTAATCGCTGAGCAGTTAGGTCGGAGCGACGACGATGTTGTTCAGAGGTGGAAGAATAACCTTGAGCATCGAAGAACGATGAATAAAGGCGCATGGTCGAGGAAGGAAACCAGCGATCTACAGATTGCAATGCAGGGAATTTGGAACACGTTGAATACCGCAGGTCAAAATGTCGGACAGGATATTTATGAGATGGATGAGGCTCTTGTCTCGTGGACTGTAGTGAGCGAGCGTATGGAGCACTGTCGCTCGAGGCAGCAATGCGCCGACAAATGGCGCAGGATCAAGTCGAGCATGCAAGCTCGCCCAGAGTCCGGGACGTCCTCTCCAGCACCGTATAAGAGCCCCGAATACGTGGACGACTCGGACGAGCTGCGGAGTCCTACCAGTATCTCGGATCGTAAAGAACAGGATAAAGCACAAAACGAAGGCAAAATGACAAAGGCGTCGACAAAGGAAGCCCAAGTCAAGTCACCAGCTCGTGCCAAGAAGGAAAGTGAGCAGCCCGGTACAAGCGAATCTGGATCTTCTACAAAATCCGATACGGAGTCTATCTCTGACTCCGACTCGTCAAGTTCTGGATCTAGATCCTCTCCCTCCAAATCCGAATCCGAGTCGACCCAATCCACACCGAATGGAAAGTCTAGCCTAGTCTCAACCTCAGAATCAAGCTCAGGCGATGGGAGCCACAGAGATGCCAAATCCAAGGCACGTTCTAAAAAGACAGAGCATATGGCGACCGAGAATATTACAAGGCGTATCAGAAACAGTGAAATAGCTGATAAGTCCAAACGAATTGAACAAGCGAAGGACAAAGCAGCATCCAAGCGAGAATTCTCTACCCAAAAGTCCGCACATCCAACTATGAAGAAGTCAAATCAGCCGAAGAGACAAAGATCTGCAGCACTTTCCTCCTCCTCCTCCTCCTCCTCCTCCTCCTCCTCTTCGGAGCCAGACTCTGATCCTGAGTCTGATTCATCTTCTGGATCAAGCAGAAGCCGCCCTAGCTCACCTCGTAAACGGAAGTTGTCTGCGGAGAAGAAGGGTACGAATAAAAATGTCGGTACTTTCGCTCCTTCTGATGATAGTGATTCCGATGGAAGTGGAAGCGAAAGCAGAAGCGAGTCTATCTCGTCGAGTGACAAAAGTCCCAAGAAAACAGGTGAGAAAGTGGCCTCCATCGAGACCAAAAGGAAACGAGCCGAAAGTCCCCATCGCGACTCCAAACGTGTTAAGGTAGAATCAAGTCCCGAGCCCTCATCGAGCGAGAGTGAAGATGAGTCTTCAGGCGCGGACAATGACAGCGCAAAAGAACTCACCCGTGGATCCAGTTCTGACGAGTCTGAAACAGACTCATCAGACTCTGATGGCACACCACACCCCAAAACGAAAAATAAGCCCAAAATGAAGGTTTCACCAGAGAAGGTGCCGAAACGAGAGCCATTATCTACCTCTCCTTCTTCTACAACTTCTTCGATTACTTCCTCATCTTCTTCTTCGTCTACAGCTTCTACTTCTTCGTCTTCACCAAAAACCAGCTCAAATTTACCCGAAAACGAAACTAAATTTCAAAAGAAAATCAAGGTCGAGAAGAAATCCTGTCTGGAAAGGGAACCAACCCCCAAGAAGACTATAATAGAACAGGAAAAAAGTGATGATTCAGATGACAGTGACGATAGCAGCAGCAGTTCTAGCCCCGGGTCCAGCTCAAGCAGTGAGAGCCAAGAATCGTCCGATGACAACTCCAATTAGATGTCTTCTATCAATGATTAATGATCTGAGATACCTCTACTGTATTCTAGTGCAGTATCTTTATGCTTATTCGCATTTTCCAGCTGCCAAACCCTTTCTAGAAAAAATTCCTTCGAATGCATCACACTATATATACCGTGGTTAATTCCATCAATATCCAATTCTTTGTCTACTGAGAAAGCATAATGTCATTACATAATGGATGTAATGGAGGGGGGGGGATATGTATAATTACCCGAATCCATTGAACATGTTTATAAACCTAGCCCTGTGCTAGTAATCTATACTCCAACTAAGGAAGAAGAGTAGCCGAAAAAAAAAAAAGCCCAACATATCTAAAGTTCATCCTTTCCCCAGCTAGATGATTCCCCGTCTTCATCATCATCCCCCTCCTCGTAACTAGACTGGACCTTATCTTGTTCCTCTCTTTTCCGCCGCTCAAGCTCATCAACTCTCTTCGACAATGCCGCAATCTCACCGTCATATTCAGTCCATTCCGGTACTTGGCGCCTAGCCCTGTCGAGCTTGGGCTCTTTCGTTTGCGGATTGTTACACAGGTCAATCGTCCGAGCCAGCGTGAGAGATTCATCAGAACACCACGTTTCACACCACAGCCACTCCTGTGGTAGACTCTTGATAGGGATATGGTGCTGCATGTGGTTCGGAAGATCCTGGTCCAGATTACTGAGACTGTTCGGGTCCGCAGAGAGCATTTGGTATTGACCACGGAGACGGTCACCGGCGGCGAGGGCACGGAATTGGCTCAGGTCGACAACATAGAGAGCGGAAATATGATACGGCGCACCACGGAGGAAGTTCTTCCAGTAGCCTTGCTTCCAGAAGCGGAAACCTTCCATCTCCTCGCGGGAATCGCACATGGGAGTGAACCCATATGGGGCGCCTTCCAGGTCTAGAGTGACGAGGTCGAACATGTCCGTGCGGACAATCTGGTCTGCGTCCACGAATATGACCTTATCAAGGGACAGGGGGAAGAGTACGTCGAGGAAGAGCATTTTGTAGCCCCAAATTTCACGCTGTTTCTCCTTCTGTGCTCGGAGCCAATGCGGCCATTTGTAGGTGACCATCTCATACGAGAAGTCGTACTCCTCCGCCAGGTGCGGGAGGAAGGATTTGAAGGACGGAGACAGGAATTGTTCGATGAACCAGAATTTGACGGTATGCTTAGTGTTCCTCATCACAGATACCATCATGATATTCAGCATGCGCTCGTACAAGTGGCCACTTGCAACGGAGAAGATGTTGATGTCGGCGTTTTGTTCAGATGAACCACTCTTCGAGCCAACTCCAACAGTAGAGAGAATGCCAGAGGCAAAATTGAGACCCTTCGACATGAAGTCCATGGCTGATCCCGGCCTGGGCCCAGTTTCGAGAACGTCCTCTTCCTCGTGGCCCTTCTTCCGTGAAAGCCGAGGGAACAGTGTCTTTCCTTGAAAAGAAAGCAGTGCGACTTCATTACTTTCATCACCTGGCTTCGGGCTGTACCCCAGTCTACCCACACTTTCTAGGTTGAATATACGGTCACTCCTACCGGGCTTCAGGTTGATGTTCCATAGGCCGGGCTGTGCCTTAAATTGGAAGTAGCCAAGGTTAGCCATAATGATGGTATCTGCGAAGTAAGGGTTGTCTTCAGTTCCAAGGACCAATTGAACTCCTCTTGGGGGTGCCTTTGTGGTCGTATCCCGAGAGTGGCCTTCAATCAAAATATGTTCCAATGCATAAATGGCATCTACATTTGATCCACCCTTGACCGAACTCAATTTGATATTGTCGAGATCATATATGGAATCCATGGGGGCCACAAGCCACGGTGCCGGAACATCCATTCCTAGAGTAAGAAGAGCCTCAACAGGAACGCCAGAGAAGGAGGCGGTGGGTCGTGAAATGGACCCATCCTCATTGAATGATGGCTCCGACTCTAAAACATAACGATAGAATCTTTTCGTGGGGAGTTCCTGGATCTCGTCCCGGGGATTCATGAACAACTTCAACCGAATGCCTGCCAGCTTCGAAAGAACCCTCAAGATTGGCAACCACTTTTGGGCCATCTCCGACGTTGGATCGATAGAAGCAGATATGGTAATCGCAGGGTCTTCAGAACTCGAAACAGTTATCACTGACTGGGCGTTGTCCCAGTTTTTGAAGATATTGATACGGGCATCGGAAGGCGCCTCGAAGAGACCCTCAGGTACATCAGATATCGTCGAAAGGGCAACAAGAGATGTTAGTTTCGCGAATGAGAGAGGATCAGAGAGCCGAGAATCAAGTCCAAGATCTTTAGCAGCCTTTGCAACGGGTTCAATGCGATTTAGCTTCTCAAAAGCGAGTAGCTGATCCAAGTCTCCAGCATTTATATCTGACGCCGGTTTGATTGCGCGCCCATTGATTACAAGTCCGCTTGCACCGCGTGAGAACCCTAGGTCGTCGATTAGATCCTGGTGGTCCTGCCAATATGCAGTGATAACCGGATCTTCTGAATTGAGTGGGGAAGACGATTCTAAGTCTAAAAGTATCTTTGCACTATCAGATTTTCCATCTCCCACCATAGAACGGTATAGTGCTTCGGATCTGTGGGTTTCATGGGCATGTGTCTCGGGGTTGTGAAGAAATAGGAGCTCAGCCTGCGTATGTTTCTTCCACCCTTCGAGGACCGCAGTTAATAAATTGAAACCGTCATCAGAGTCGAAGTCGCCGACAACGATGACGTGGGTGCTCTCAAGAACGCCTTCTTCCTCTGGCGCGATGCGGAGTACTCGGTCCCAGAGTTTGCCCTCTTTATCCACGATGCTCACCAGGTCCACGATTTGAATGTCTTTCAGATCTTCCGGTATGATCCAAGGAACACGTCGATCAAACGCCTGGGAAAGGAAAAACTCAGGTAACCATGTATCTTCTTCAATGGCTCCGTCGATTATTCCCTGTTGAATTAACCGTAAATCTTTTTCGACCTTCAAACTCATTTCCTGTGGCCAATTGTCATTGCGAACTATGGGGATTCCGTTAATGAAAATAAGGGACGAATCGCCGTTAATGCGAAGTCGACTCTGGTAGTTGAATGTGTGGGATGCTATAGTCTCTAGCTCTTCGCTCTTCAACACTTCTTCGAGTGACAGAGACTGTTTATCAGCTCGAGGTTCCCGGTCCTGAGTAGCGGCAAGAAAACAAACGTTGTCCGGAGTCGCTTTCTTGTTCCTGACGAGAGTCTGATCAAGTCAGAAATATAACCAGTAAATTTACTGGATAAACGACAGTTACTTACCTCCTCAAAGTATTTCATGAGACTCGCTAGGCCAAATGTCTCTTGCAGAAAATGAGCCACTTTCAGATGGGCAATGGAGCCCGCCGAGGAAGCAACGGGAACAATGCCGAATCTCACAGGGATCTGCTTCTTTACAAAAATCTGGATCGTCGCAACCACAAGTTCTAGATCATTACCATTCGTGAGGTCGAGAGGGAATACAATATTGTGCAAGTCCCGTCTCACTGCCGGGAGTTGACCAGGGTACGTCCTTCGCAAATACTAATACTAGTCAATAAGAGAAAAAGCAAAGATTAGGTAAAATGCTTACTGAAGTCAAGTCACTAGGCCATGCTTCATACTTTGCGTCCTTTTCCAGGTCGTTCAGCCAGATAATAACACCACCTCCCTCGATCTCATCTCGGTAATTATACCGTTGAGGTGTGTCCTGGGCCAATGATTCTCCAACAAACTCGTGTGTAAGAAGGTCAACGGTTTCCTCGGCAGACAGACCAAGGCCACGAAAACTGCCAATCAGTCTTCTCTCACGACGAAGACGGTCCAGGAGAGAAAATGCATCGATTTGCCTAGGATCAATCTGGACTCCGTTAATCCACATGGCATTCAAGCCTGATGGAAGCATCTGTTGCCTCGTGGATCGAATGTCACGTAAAAGCGGGATGCTAACGTTCGAAGCGGCAATTTTCGACGAATATTTAGGGAAATCCTGCGATACCTTCACCAGCGTCTCAAGCGGATCATCACTCTCTACCACATAATCGACGGTATTGACTCCTAATTTTGCCACCTCCGACGCAGATAACGGCCGAAGGTCATCCGGTGCGTTCTCATCTGTCTCCTTCAAATCGCTAGATTCGGCAGAATTCGTATCCCTTTTCTCTGCGTCTCGGTCGTCGATAACGATATAATCCGTTCGTTTCAACGCAAGCTCGACACCATAGCCTGGGACATAAAGGGGGCGCGAGCTCCAATGTTGAGGAGGTCGATATCTCACCCGATACGAAATCTCCCCCTCCCGTTCAAGGCCAGCCAGCGTCCTATAGTGCTCCTTAAACATCGGGGAGCTCACATCTGCATACAGAACTGCCGGGGGGAGCTCATGGGACCCTCGAATACGATCAAATGGAAGCTCTCGGGTATCTCTATGTACACAATCACAAGGCAATCAGCACACCGTGTGGGGCTGTATAGAATAGGGAAAACTTACTGCCCTCCCTGGAGGTCTTGCTGTGCGCGTTCAAGGGTGGGAGAGCAATACTGCTTTCCCAAGTATTGGACCCACACTGGACATGCAGCATCCTGCGCCACCATCAGCGAGTGCTGAACAGATGCGTTGTAAAATTGATAATGGGCCGCAATCTGCGGGCTCGCAGATCGCATTGCAAGTGACAACTTGAAGGACGAGAGACTCTCGGGGTTGTTGAAGTGGCCATCTTCGACAACGATCTGTAGGAAGCGATCGAAAAGTTCCCTATCCGTTATAGCACCATCAAAAGCTCCGTCCGCGACACGGTCAAGTAATGGGAAATAGGAAGTCGAGTTCTCCGCAGCTGCCGTTTCACTATTCGAATATGTGAGCCATGAGACTTGAAATGGCTTGAGTAGACAAAGGTAGTGGTCGACTTCACTCACAGAAGCTCTATAAGATACGGTCCTGAGTCAAAGGAGGCTTGTAGAGCGACATTGACAGAGGGGCTCGCAGATACAAGGCAATACAGCAGTGTGGTAAGAATTATGGGTGAGAGTCGCCAGGATGCGACGAATCCCGACCTGGAAAGCATCTCCGCTGCTTCCTATAGATAGATGCTTTCAGTCCCAGAACAGGCGTACAGCGAGAGGGATTGCCAGTTATATGATCGACAAACTAACTATTTCCTTGCAATGTCGAGCTAGATATAACGGCAAGCAAAGAACATCACGGGCGGGGAGCCAAGCTGTAGTGACAGGCACAATCCGAAAATCTCAGCAAAAGTTAATCGGCATATTCTCAAGTTAGCATTGGACAGTTCCGGTGAGCCTGCCGAAGAATGTGTAAATTAACGAAAAATTCAGGATGTTTGGATTCGATAATCCCTCGTTTTCAGGCCACCTCTCACCATTGTTGATCAAAGAGCTGCTCCGGATGGCGCAGCGGCCAGCAGCGCAAAACTTCCGTCTCTCCAACATCACCCGCTGATTGGTTGGCGGACATGGGGCCTGATACTAAGGTACCGAGGCTCCAAGAACCCAAACACCTTTAAATGATACCTCAGGCACCTATCAAGAACCTTGGGTAGGCAAGTCTATAACAAAAATAATAATGCTTCGAAGGGTGCATTGAGAGGAGTTGGCAGTCAGGTATCACTACTGGAAACTATTAATCAGGCTTCACTACATCGATTATAGTTGCAAAACTAGACAAAACCCCCAAAAATACCTATAACCCACCCAAGATCAGATCGAGTTTACAGGTTTTATGACCTTGGAAATCAAAAAAATTGAAGAACGGGAAATCTATCCTCTTCATCATGTAGCTTGTGCAATGCAATATCAGCCTAAGAATACATACATACCAGTAGGTACTTAGGTAGGTGACAAGGGACTCAATTCTGGAATGGCTTCTACCTAGCATGAGATAAATTAACACCACTTCCTGAATATAGAAAGCAACTGGTCAGCCCCGAGTCAAAAACAGGCCAATCCGGCCCAACAAGCAAGTATGCCTATCTGTAAAAAAAAAAAAGCCGCAAACTACGAGAATTCCAGCTCCAGAAGCAAACACCAGGGTCTCCCCTCACAAAAACAAGCACCATATTGGTCCAACCGCTAAAAAAATTAAAATGCACCATCCAGGAACTAGTAAGAAGGAAGTTACCAATTCGATATGCACAGGTCCCAGGAACCTGAGATAGATTGCAAGCCAATGAGGGCGATCACACAGCTGCGATAGAAAGTTGACCAGGCCACTTTGCTCTCTCACTTCTTAGGACAGCCGAAGCCCGAGTCGACTCGCCACCCGCCTATTCCGAGGTGTATACGAGAAGAGGGGGCAGGTTGCAGGACGGGGAACCAAGGGGTAGCAGATTCCAACGGTGAAAATGACAGATCAACTCTAGCATCAAAGGGTGGGGCTATCCCATTTGATAAGATAGCCAACATAGTACGGACATCCACGGATATATCCCCAATATCCGGCCGAGTTCCTGTTGCCTTTGTTCGCGTTTGACTCTGCTAAGGACAAAGCGAGGGGGAAATCCTGTACGCAGGGAGCAAGTTGCCTTGATCTTCATGGGCGACTAATTTAGGAAATTCATACCTAAGTAAGTACCTTGCAGGAGAGGAGACGGAAAATTCAAAGAACTGAAATTTTAGCATGCAGCCTCCGTGCAGGTACTAATGGTGTCTGTGTCACTTGTTCATAATTTCCATAGGATCGATCTCTTGGCAGGTGGGAGGATGGGTGAACTGCATTCGTACATGTAACATTTTTAAATCTAATAATAATGTTGTACAGGAAATGTGAATGAGACCAGGATGCAGGATCGAGCCTGAGGTAGTTCAAATACCCCGACCAGGCGTGAATCCTTCACAGCTTTACATTTCTTCATCTTAGGATCATTTAAAATTGAGAATTCGCTCCAGTCATAAAACGTAGTCTTCATAAAAGTATCAAGAATAATGCTTCAAGCATACTCAGGCTTTTCCTTGCTCCCTTCCTCCATTTGTCCTTGTATTGCCTTCTGCGCCATAAACGAAAGAACCGTCTTCCTGTACACCAAACAGTCCAATAATATGAATAAAGAAAAAACCCAACCGAAGGGGGAACACAAAAGGCTGGCACGTTGGATGATAGGCCAGTCATCCTGAGATAGTAAGAGAGAAAGACGGCAAAACAAACATACCCAACTCCTAGACAAGTTCTCCAAGGCCAAACTCTAGAAAGTTTTCTCCTCTTTTATTAAACCTCCTGTTTTGTTCCTGAAGCTGTACTCCAACACCAAGTGTACAAATCAATCAAAACGCGAATGGATGCTAGTTTGATTTACATGGGCCCTTTTGCGGCTAGTCGCTTCCCAAATCAATCGTCTTCTTTTCTGTTCATCGACTTCGAAATGCGATTCCTCATCAGAAAATGTGCTTGTTGGGGTTTCTGATCGGGAGCCGAGAGCATTGGTTGACTTCATCTTTTTCAGGCCCCTTGTCTTGCCGCTGTCACCTAGCTTTCGAAGCTCACGGGCCAGCCTTTCTAGAGCAGAGCCACCCATTTTTGAATGGGGCCCTCTCGGGGAAGGCGGTAGTGGCTTGTCTGGGACCTCATCGCAGCTGCCGTTACTACTGATAATCGAAGGAGCAGGGAGCTTATCTGCCGAGCCAAAGCTAATCCCCGAATCGACCTTGCGGCCTTTGTGTCCTCGAGGCTCGGAGGCGATGGCCTCGTCAAAGCTAGCCGGGCTATTGACCATTGTGCACTCATCAATGATCTCGTTTGCGGTCCTGAGGTATTTGTCCAGCGAACCTCGAACCAGGGACCAGCCCGTGGATTCGCCCTCGGGAGCGCCCTGCGCGATAATTTTATCGAGGATCTGTTTGCCGTTGGTTTCAATAGCAGAAATATACCGGAAAAAGCCGTCGCGTTGAGACTTCAAAATTCGTGGGGTAAGTTGGGATGTCGGGGTAACAGTGGCTTCTGTCACGGGTGGAAATAATGTATTGAGCATGGCGATACAATTGGCCTTGTTAAGGGGTTCCAGTAACATTTCGTTGATCAAGGTCTAAATAGTCGTGTCAGTGATGAGTGTCCCGGGGTCAATGTGGAGGACTATAGCACTTACCCAGCGACGGAGGCCAATGTAAATCTGCGTGTACAGGGCTTCCACCCTACGTCCCTTGATATTAATGGATTCGATCCACGTTATGACGCCGGGATACTTTTTTGCAAACTCCGAATTCTCCTTCAGGTCACCAGGCTCGATGCCCAACCGCTGCAGTGCAGCTGCGACCTCTTTCTTACGCCGCGTTTCGAGATCCTTGAGATAGTCTAGTCCAGTCAATGCCTGAGGGAAATCAACGTCTTCTAGTTGAGGAGCGAAGCAACGGCGTAAAAAGGAAGTGATAAAGCTTGGCGGTAAGGAACATGGCTGTGATGGTAGGCGGGAGATTTGATGGGTCAGTTGAGCCCTGAGATCGGCAGCCGCGGAAAATTTGGGGGAAGTTGGTCGACGGGCGAAAGCAGTTTCTGGGGAATGAGTGTTCGGTGAAGGCTGTCTCGTCGGGTTGGAGTTTAAAGCGTACATTGTACGAAGGGGAATCTCATAAGTTCCCGGGTAACGAAGGATATGGTCAAAGATCCAGGTGAGGGCAGACCCATTCGGGGTGTCGAGCAATTCTTCAGGGTGTGCCATATTTAAATGAGCTGGGAAAGAAATATACAAATAAAAGAGAAGTAAGAGGCGAAACGGTAAGCGTCAGAGAAGTTTTGGTCTCTCAAAGACCCGGGGCACGAAGCGAACGAGGCAAGTATAAAAGAGAAAAATTGCCAGGCCAGTGCGAACCGAAAAAGGAAAGTGTCAAAGAATTGTGTGTACGACGTGATAGAGGTGCAGAACAATCAGAGTGGACAGGAGCTGTTCGCGGTGACGGCTGGCATCAATATCGTGTAACATGCCCCGCCATAACACGAATCTGCACCTCGAGGATACCTCACACGAGAGCGGTCAGGACTTGGAGAGCTCTTTAGCTAAGGAGAGGCAGAAGGAGATCCCCTTGGTTGCTTTCTAGCGTGAGGGGCAAACGTTGATACGGGAAGTGAAACACCTCACAGCAGCTGCCTCTGTTTGGTTTGGTGGTGATCAATTTTCGGGCCGAATAGAGAGGCTGGAAATGAGTTTCTTTGTCCAAACTCTTGACTGATCTTTAATGCTCCTCCGTCCAGAGAAGCCAAAAAAAAGGCAGAGAAAGTAAGAGTAATTGAGGATGGTTCAAGGGAACGGAGCAATATGTATTTTTCAAGTCACACGAAAGCAATAATTCGGAAGTTCGGGGTAATGTTCGCTATCAAAGCAAACAGAATCGGCGAACGGGATCACTGGGGATGGGGACCTTTCTCTCTTGATTCCCTGTTGGTTTTTATCAATTATGGCTTGGATGGCTTTTTGCTTTTATTTCTTTACTTTTTCTTTTTCTTTAAAGTTTTTTTTTCAGCCAGGTCAAGGCGAGAACAAATGAAGGGTGGGGGGTTCGGCGTTGGCGTTCGAAAACAATACGAAAAAGCGTTTCTGAGAAAATTCACGCGTTCAAAACAGAGCTGAAAGAGAGAACGAATCAGAGAAGAATATGGAGTGGAGAAAGGAAAGTAGCGGATGAAGCAAAGCAAGGTGTATATTATTTCTGCAAGCAGCACTGAAGGGAGACGATGAGGAAGAGGGAGAGAAAGGTCAGATTTTTAAAAGACACAGGCGAGCGACATCATCATTAACTATTCTTATCCCTCTGCTTAGTTTTCCGGGTGGGTGGACTGGATGCCGGTCAGGGATAAAAGCCATCCTGTTGGAGATGAAAAGGATTCTGGACTCCGCGGGTGGCAGTTAGGCTGGGCTAGCGCAATATTTCCAGGTCAGTGACTGGCTGTTCTGGGGACGGGAGGATCGCTCGGGTTCTGTCCCGGTTCCATGGGTTTCTCGAGTGGATTCCGCTTTGCAACCATTTTGCCTTCCGCTCACTTGCTCAGCTCTGGTTACCCAGGAATGATCCTTTTTCCAGGGCTCCCACGCGGGATTTCTTTTGCTTTCTTTCCCTCTCCCTTACTGTCGGTACATCCGATCAAAAGGGAAAAGAAAAAAAAAAAGGAAGAAGAAAAGAAGAAAAGTATGACCCCATTCAATTAAACAAGATTTCCAAAAATTTCGGTTACAGAGCTCCCTGTTTCACCATATGCCCCCCTCCATCATCATTGCCATGAGATGCATCAACAGACCTTTCGCGTCACAGGTTAACAGCCTTCCGACGCCAACAGGTTGGATTAGCTCGAACGATCTTACTATCACGGAAGAGGCTAAAGGGCCCGAGAATTGGGTCGAAAAACGGTGGTCCAGAATTTGAGTCAATGCGTTACAGGCCCTAACCCTCTGTCGGTGACTGGGTGTGGCTGTGGTGAACGATCCCAATCTTTCGCCACGCTGCATTTCCTTTCCTTCCCCTTCCTTCTTTCAATTTTGTATTTTTACGTCCTTTTGCCTCTCTGGTCTCATCTTCCCCGAAGTGATTGATCACCCCCGGCATGAACGGAGGGTCAGAGGCGTTGGTCTTGATTGGGTCTGCACTGTCCAAGAGTGCATTGATCCCAATGCACTGGGATTCCTGATCCACACATCACAGGAAGCTTAAGAAAAAAGGAAAAGGGGGGATACGAAGGGAGGATAAAGATAAACATAAATTGAAATTGTGCAGCCATCTTCTGTTTATGCTGTGGACTTTATGGAGTGAGATAGTGGGTCACCAAGTAGAGCGTGCAAATCAATCTGTGTTGAGGAACTCGAGTTCCACCAACCCACGAAATGATCATGCGACCACGAGGGTTTAGGAGAGGAGGGATAGATTAAAGTCTTCCATTGCAGTCTTTTATAGGCAAAATAGGGGTTATCCATGTTTTGAGTACGAAGATATGAAGATGAAAGCGGTGATGGTCGGGCTCGGGAGGCTCAATCGCCACCGAGTCCTATGCAAGGCAAGATTCGGCACATCACAGAAGTACCCCCCGTGGGAAGGAAACTGGTTTCAACTTTCGCATCAAGCTGAATCCGATTGCCCCTTCGTTTGTTTGAATATGAAACAGTCTAAAATTATAGTTTAGAATAACCAGGATGTCGGAGAAGCCGCGGAATGCCGTCGTCCTCAACACCTAAGTCCACCGAGTCACCAACCACTTCCATTTTCTTTCCTTTTGCTCTACCTCACTCTGTCGCATTGCTATTATTATTACTGGGGAGATGTTTCTAATTATACAAAACGCTCCAATGGGAAATGTTCAAGCTGATAGTTAAACGACCAGAACCCCTTAATCAGCCCTATTCCCCTATTTCAGGGCAGAAAGAATTTAAACTAGTATTGCGTACTACGATCTTTCTCCCTCCTAAGTACTTTGTACTCCGTATACATATATACATATTCAGAAAATGGGTGTCATCCCACTCATTTAGCTTATTCATCTACCCTGTCATGCAACTGTTGCCTATCAGTCGATCGCCATTTTATCAGAAACGCTACAGCCAGATCACTCAACAGTACAACATGATCTCGGACCACTAGGCCAATCTCTGGGTCCTGAGTGGCGTACGTAATTGCAGCCAGAGTTTCCAGCAATTTCAAGAATATCTCATTTTCCAGTCATAACATACACAGAGGCGTAAATTTTTGGTCATGTCAAATCCCTTTCGCTTTCTTTTTCCTCAAACAGGCGTTCAATATGCTCGAGGCTACGGCCCTTGGTCTCCGGCATCAAAACACAGACCACAACGGCGATGACTGTGGAGAACCCGTACAAATAGTATGGTCCACTTGGTGATGAATGTAAGAAAAGAGGAGCTGTGAAGGTGACAATGAAGTTCACAATCCAATTTGCAAGTATCTCTACCGCACACGTCTTCGCGCGAAGTCTGGTTGGAATTATTTCTGAAGCATATATTTTACCAACCTAGGTATTGTCAGCAGAAACTCCCAGGAATATTCCCCAAAAAAATTAATCATTTGGATATCTCCAGTTTCTTTTCTTTTCTCTATTTTTGAACCTGCCCCAAGAATAGGTATAAGAAGCAGACTTACCACAGCCCAAGACCAGGAAAAGTTGGCGACGAAAATATAGATCAGGACAATGACCACCCATTGAGCTGGTTTTGATTCGAGGATCACGGCATCCGGGGTGGTCTGGCCATATTTTGCGTAGAGCGATCCAATAATTATAAAACAAGCTGACATCAACGATCCCCCGATTATCAGGGGTTTTCGACGTCCCCATTGGTCAACCCAAATCTGAGCGGGAATCGTGCACACCAGCATGACAATGCCTGTCACCCCAGAAGATAAAAAGGAGGCCCTCTGAGATGTAAATCCTGCCTGCCGGAAAAGAATCGGTGCGTAATAAAGAACAACGTCAATCTAAGAGCCCTCGTTAGCATGTGGCCCCCAAGGGCTCGAAAGCTTAGGTAGGCTATCAATCCATAGCCACGTTATCTTACCCCAGTTAATTGCTGGAAAGCCATCAAGAAAATGCCTAATGCCGTACGACCCCGATACTTGGGCCCAAATATCTCCATAATGCTCGCAGTCGGCTGCTGCCTATCGGGATCCAAGCTGTCCAGGATCTCAGCGAATTCCGCTTCCACCATCGGTTCTGCGCGTAATTTTCTCAGGACCCCTTGCGCATCACTCCTCCGGCCAACCTGGACAAGCCACCGGGGCGAGAAAGGTACAAATACCATCCCCACAATAAATATTACTGAAATAACTGCTTGGATGATAAATGGAAGTCTCCAGGACAAACTTCCACGGATGTTGTGCGCACCGAAAGAAATAAAATACCCCGTCATGATGCCGAAGACAATATAGAGCTGCAGGCAGCAAGCTGCAACTCCACGGATATTCACTGGTGCAACCTCCACTAGGTACACGGTAGTCACCGAAATTGCCTGGCCCATTCCAGCACCAGTTATTAAACGGGCTACAACAAGGCCAGCAAAGTTTAGAGAACACGCAGATATAATGGTTCCGATGAGGGACAAAATGCCTCCAAGTAGGATTCCATATTTTCGTGAAATGCGGTCGGACACATGCCCGCTTGCGAGGGAAGATACTGAGGAAGACAGTAGGACACAAGCAACATATATACCTTGTTGCATAGAGGACAGGTGACCAATGGAGTCACTAAACTGGTCCATTTGAGTAATGACGCCGATTGAACCTTGGCATGGTTACCGCTCTGTCACCTCTTCTCGCAAGAATACAAAGGAATGTACCTGTGTCCAGACCGTACAAAAGTCCCGCAAGCGAGACATGCCCAGCGATCAGGAAAATCCTTCCGCTAGGTGAAATCATGTCGATAACAGTAAAGGAAGGGGGGTAAGGAGAGACGAGAGAGAGAGAAAGAGACAGGGAGCGCGCGCATTAGGGTTTAAATCTCTCACGGCATGATGGGGGGTGGCTCAGCGGCCAAATTTATATTCAAAGAAGGGGCTATCGTGGGCGGTTGAGCTGAATACTCACACAATGAGCAGTTGGAGAGTCAGGCTGGGCCGAGAGGGGGGTGACTCCTTCCCTCCTGGGTTACTCTGCGTTGAGCATGGAGGATGTGATGAGGGATGGCGACACAGAACTACCTCTCGAGGAGAACCCCCATCAGCGTGAGAATTCTAAATGGGTTACATCGAATGATGACATGGCCTGGGGCTGACCGCTTCACGCACACGCGGCCGGATGGAACCTGGTTAAACTGGCCTAACCCGAGGGGAAAGCAGTGACAGCAACTTAACTCTCAGAGCCGGCGATACCTTAAAGGATGATGCAGGATTTCCGTAAGTGCATCCAATCGTGGGACGCAGAACTGTTTGCGAGGTATCCAATCACGTGGCATATGGTTTATGGTTGCATCCATCTGTGAGTCGGCGACATTTAACCTCCCACAATAATCCTTGATCCAACAATTGGCAAACAACGCCATCGACTGTCCGGATTTGTCACGCCATCCAATCATATCAAGCAAGTTTATCCCAGTTCCCCCAGTTCCATCTTCACAAAGTCCCCGAGAGCTAGCACTACAAAGTAGTGCCACCCACTGGGATCTGGCAACGACGCCATCACTGTCCTCGTTGGTACTACAATACCGCTCTCCGATGCAACCTACGTACTCAGCCCAGCCACCAACCGAGCAATTGTTGATCCCGTTCCGCCCGAACATCTCCGCATAAATTGGAAGAATACTTCTCATTGTGGGAGTCTGGCCGGAGTGCTTTTCAACATTAAACCCAAAATACTCAAATTTCGTCAAAATCGGAGTGATGGTGCGTGACAGGTGCCTTATATAAACACCAGCAGGTCAATGCTCTTTGTCTCCGGGGTGATTCTGACGCTAGCGTTGATATATTTAGGGTTATCGATTGACGCATATGTATAGTGTGGGGTATCGTCACATTCATCCCTGATATCATATTCCGTATAGAATCCGGGGGTAATGTTTTCGGGTTCCAGCATCCACCCGAAAAGTTTCCTTTCCTGAACAACAGCAGTCTGGGGTTCTGGGGGACCCACCCATTTAGGATGGGAGGGATCAAGACAAGTCTCCTAAACAGCTAGTCGAAGTTTGACCCCCACAGACCTCTCGCGTACCTTGTCCTCGGGTTTGCTCATCTCATTTATGGCCGTCCCTGATGACCTGTAATGTATTATTTTTCGGTATGATGATGTAGAAATCATCACAGGTGAAAGGTCCTTGGGCTAAGTCAAAACGAACACTGCCATTGTTCATAAAAATCAATTTAGAAGCCTCAGGGCGGTCCACAACCACCGTCGCTGCCTCTGCTTTCTGATACAGCTGGTAGATAATGCACCCGTCGTCGTGAATATGGCACCACAGACAATAGGTTTTGGGGTCCCAACCATAGAGGTGACCCGGAACGTATTCGGGGCTTCAGCTGAGATTCTATTACATACCTGTTCTCCGCATAGCAGTTGCTAGTTATTAAGCTTAAAGGCTCACGTTGAAGGCCATGGAGGCTTTAAATTTACTAGGCTTATTACCAGAATAACTGAGCATGAGGACCGACCATTTTAAGCTCTTTAGCCCAGGTGCCCGCGATAGTATTTGCTTATAAACAAGGCCTTATATATAAACAACGTATAGTACTTACCCAAAGTGATCATATTTCTAATTGAAATATAAACTAATGTTCATGGCGAACGGGAAGTGCAAAGCCTATATAATTTTGCCGGCCCTTAGATCTAGTACGCCGGTTTATATAGCCACACCGGTTTTGATCTCTACTTCTTGTGGTTTAAGACACGGGGGGAAAGGTGGTCAGCTATTTGGTACCTTTAATAATGATAATTTCTAGTGAAATATTTTTCCTTGTACAAGTTCATCATTCCAACTCTGAGCTGGCTTCTCGAAATTTGAACCTCTGAGAGGATTTGGGGGTCTTATCAACAGGTCATGAGCAGGGTATCCTGCAGTTATTATAAGTGCATCATAAAAGCATCTCATGCATGGAAGAGTAACGGTTTCACACCCCCTGGAGAGAACCCCCAGCTTCTGTCTTTTCTTCACATGCAATAAATTCATCCTCATATAATACCCACATCTATCTCCCATCGACTTTTTCTTGTTTAATCAACTTTCTCCAACGCAGACCCCACAAAATTATAACCACCATGAAGACAATCGTCCTCGTTCTATTCGTAGTCCTCTCTGCAATCCTCTGCCTCGGATCCACCGAAAATGTCTCCATGGCAGCAGAGAAACGCAGCCCAACAGTCCTCGAGATGAGTAACATCCAAACAGCCAGCCAGAATGACGGTCTCACGAGCGATAATCGTGGGGGATATGTGCCATCTGCTACGTACGTCACAGATTCTTACCTCTCCTTTTCCAGTTACTCAAACAAAGTTCGATAGAGACCCTGCAAACTTCATCAACTTCTGCACCGGCAAGCTTTTGACAAACGGACGAATTTTACGAGAAGCGTCTTGCAACGGAATAGGTATCCATCCATCCAATTCCCGAAACCTCCAAGACTTTATCTGCCTGACCTGCTAATAAAACAAATTCATATAGTAATGGGGGAGATCCCTTCTGCTAGGAAGATGATTTCCACTCTCATTACACAACCTTCCCCTGGCCAAGTCCTTCCGGTGAACAAGCCATTTATAATCAAGTTCCAAGTTACCAATCTCGCTGCGGGATCACGGACAAACCCAAATTCTACCTTGTATTCTGCACCGCAGAGTCTGCGGGACGACAAGGTAGTCGGCCATCCTCAGCTCACCATCCAATCCATAGGCGATGTTGGTACAGGGTCCACTATAACCCCCGATCCAACCAAGGTCTCATTCTTCCAAGCCTTCGTTGATGGTGGTGATGGAAGAGGTGTATTTACGACCACCGTTGAGGGAGGCTTGCCTGAAGGGTTTTACCGGGTTTGCACAATGGTGGCATCGAGTAACCATCAGCCTGTGGTTATGCCGGTGAGTAGTACTGCGGGAATCTAAGCTAGCTAAGCTATTAACTTACGGATTGTTTTCGTCAATAGGTTGTCAAAAGGGGTTCTCAGGATGATTGCCAGAAATTCAGAGTGAGAGCTGAGTCGGCTAACCCGTAAGTTTTGGGAGAGGGACGGTCCGTGGGAAGCAATGTGCTCTTCGATTTCAGTGAGCGTTTTCGAAGCTTTCTAGACGACTATGTCGGCAATATTAAAGCCCAAATCAAATCCACCCACAGTAGTAGTGTCTTAATGTTTTAAAGGCTCTAATATCTTCTATCTTTAATTTCCTGTATACCTCCTGGAAGCTAGATCTCTTTTTTTAAAAAAAAAAAAAAACGACAGAAGGTGGCACCATACCACACGAGCAAAAAAAATTCTAGCAATAGCAAACTTTTACTGACACTCTTGAGTAAGTACTATAGTTGTCAAGAAGGAACGACGGACAACGAGAGGGAAAGGAAATTCATCTCCCAAAGACGGAGAGTGGTCACAACTTGCCCAAGTAGGAAGGGAGCTTTGATATTGGGACGGCAAAAAGGTGCCTTTCCCTAATCGGAATATTACTATACCTATTTAGGTAAGCACATTTATCACTAAGAAATAATATGAAGGACCTCCCAATACTTCATCAGCGTTTGCGATAAATTCAACCTTTAGCCCACAAGTCTCAAAAAAAAATTCCGTACTGCTCAGGTGGTAAGGGAAAACACCAGAAATGTCGCGGTCAACACAAAAACAGGATCTCCAGTTCGAGAAAAAGAACAAGGACATGGTCAAACTCCCCAATTGTAAGAACTGAGCTCCCTAGCGACTCGCGCTTTACAAAGAGAAGGAAAAATATAAAAACTAGCCAAAGAGAAGAAAAATAAAAGAACCTTGCTAACAAATGTTCAAGATGCACGAGTCCAGAAACGCCCTATTCCACACGCAGCCGTCGCATCACCATACGCCGGCGCCTCGGTCCCCAAAGTCGTCTACGTATCGACCAATTCCCCATTCATGAGCGCAGTGAAACGCGTTCAAAAACTACTCCGCCAGGCTGAGAAACGAGCTACAGCATCCGTGGACCTCGCTAATAGCAAGAAGAAAGATTATCAGAAGCTAGCGGCTATCGCCCGCGGGCAAGACCAATTACGCCAGGAGGAAGTATTTGTGAAGGCTACAGGGCGGGCTATACAGAAGGCATTGGGCGTTGGAAGGTGGTTTGAGGAGAGGGAGTCGGAGTATGCGGTACGGGTAAGTACGGGGAGTGTCCTCGTCGTTGATGATATTCAGGAGGATGAGGAGGCGAAGAAGAAGGTGATCAAGGAGGCGGAGAAGCTGCAGGGTGAGCAAGAGGGGTCGCAGCAGCAACAACAGCAGGAGGCCGATGAATCAACCATAATTCCCAGTACAGATTGCAGTAACGGCACTACCGGGGCCTCGACATTATCCACCGGCCCACTGCCGTCCAAGTCGCTTTCGAAATCCGCATTGAAAAAGAGAAAAAGAGCCGGGAATGCAGCTAATGCAGAATTGCCTGAAACGCGAACGCGGTGGGTCAATACGGTGGAAGTTGCAGTTACTTTCAAGTAAACCGGGAATTGCAGTCAGTTTCCATTAAGCACATTCGGCCATGCAGTCATACAATGCACCGGTTCTTATGGCTATAGGCGCCCAACCCCGTTGAGGGCCGCTTACGCGTGGTCATCGTTTGGTACCTATATTACATGGTGCATTTACCGCTGGTACCGAACCGAAAACCAGCCCTTCTCGCTCCCCTTTCTGAGCCTATGCAACTGGCCTAATTTGGGGGTGAACCTGTCCTCCTTAATCCCCAGTTTTCCGCTTGGATAACTCTACGAACACGGGACTCCAAGCCCTGCTGGTAAATCCTTCTCTTGCGCAGCGCGTCAGAAATATTTGGGCGGCAATCCTCAATATCAACGAAGTTCCTCCGTTTAACGACATAACCCCATAGCCTGCATAGATGCTTTAAGGTTGATGTGATTCGGGGATAGGTGAAGGTGTAAAAATTCTTAGAAATTTCTACGGACCCTCTCCCCCAGTTTCAAATAGGAGTCGACTGGGAAGCAATGACATAAAGTTAGGGGAAACTCGCACCCAAATAATAGCTTTGAAGCCTTAGTATAGAGTAGGAAACTACATAAATTGATTGCCCCTCGAGCTTGATAAGGATTCCAGGTATATATATATACAGCTCATCGCATGGGAGCAAGAGAAGATGAAAATCCAAGAGCGGGGCCAAATCCTAAACTTTCACCTGGTGCACGCGATGTTTCTATTATTGAGGGCATTAAGTTTGTCGTGGCTAGCCATGGAACGCGTCTCGAATCACCACAGTGGAAAAAGGAAAAGCATATGAAATAGTCATTCATCACTCGGATTGGAGCTCTCAAAAGAAATAAGCGATGTCGCTATGATAAACTAATACACAAAGGCGGGTTCGAACCTTCATCTGCCCATAAGCAAAAGACATTAACATAGAAAAGAAAACCACTGCTGCCAGAGAGACGTAACTGGAACTGCAGAGCACCTAAGGAAATGACATCTGGGGAATCCAGGTATATGAGATAAAGTTATGCAGTTTATGCAACAATCCTAGAGCTGCAAGGAGGATGGATGACGAAAGAAGAGAATAGGCGCCGAGCAACTCGTGACTAACGCCTGGGACATTGATCAAAAATACATGGAAAATAAAATATATGGCGCCGAGGTAAACAGGGCCAATCGGGAATGTATAGAGGTAAAAGAAGGAAAAAAGAAAAGGGAAAGAAGAAATGAGAGGAAGGCCGATCAAATTGGAAATGATCAAGATGATTTAGTTTTTGCAGCTCTTTCGCAGATAGCGCTAATCCAACCGTTGCGCCTGTGCTAGGGATGAAATAAAAATATGGGAAGCCTGTGGGAGTTATTTGTCCATTTTCTGCCACCCGTTCAGGTAGGCCATCAACCCTACTCCCAAAAGGACGACTCCAAGCATGGACGCATAAGGACTAGATTGCTCGAGAACATCGGGACGTTTATGAGGTTGCGTCGTGACTGCTGTACCTGCGGGTGAAGCTCCATCCGTGTGTGGTGATGATACAGCTTCCTGCGGGTGAGTTATGGAATCATTTAGCTCAACAGACGCTGCCCCATCTAAGCAGGACACCGGGGATCCATGTGAAGCTGTGGCGTCAGGTGCCGGGGGCACAAACTCGCTAGCCGTCCCGCGATGCTCCGAGCGCTCCCGTCGTATTTTTTCAATCATCTCAGCGAGAGACTTGCGCACCTCAGTTGTTTCGCTTTCCGCTTTTTGTGCCTGATCTTTGTAGAATGAAACTTGCTTTCTCATTTCCTCCATTTCCTCCATAATTGTGTCCAGGCGACGTTGCAATGTGTCGGTTTCAATCTCGGCTGTGACTTTGTCTTTTGAATTGGCTTCACGGGAGCCTTCGACATTTGGTGTTTCGAGAACTTCGCTTTCGGGGGGGCCACCTGGAGAGGTATCGAGTTGCGAATCCGCCGCGACCACGACGGTTGGCTCTTGGTGCTCCTTTATAGACAGCAATTCCAGGCTTCTAGCTTTCTCCTCTGCAGATTCACGGGCATTTCGCTCTTGAACCAAAAGATTTTCTAGTTCCTTGACACGGGCGCCCTGGCTATCAAGTTCCCTCTTTGCAGACGATAAAGCCTCAATAAGGGAGAGTATCTGGCTAGACTCTCGGGACACAGGAGAACTAGCAGCGTTAAATTTTGGTTTTTCCGTGTCGGATCTCTTTAGTGGAGAAATAGCGTCCGCTCCATTTCGCGGCAAAGCGTCGGGCTTCTCAGGAAGTGGCTGTTGAGGAGGAGGTGCTGGAGGATCAGAGAAACGCGAGAAGGAGTCCACACGGGGCATTTTTGGCCGTCCGTTCATTTGACGAGAAGAGCCGCTATTCCCCGGCGACTGCTTCAACTTTTCCTTCTCTACGTGATCCGGTTTCATTATTGTAGATAGGAAATCATTTGTTTGTCGCAAATCTTGCGACTGCTGCTTGGCTTGTTTCATCTCGCTCTGGTAACGGCATTAGCATACATCTCAAGATAGATAGAATTTAGCCATCGTACCGTAAGTCTCTTGACAACTTGCTCAATCGAGAGAGGGGAGCTCCAGTAGTTCATCTGACGTTGTTGCTGTAACGCATTAAATTGACTGCTCGCAACACTTTGCGTACTACGATTGCTCGCCGTGCTCCCTGCCCGTCCTCTGAGGTGTGATAATGGCTGGCTGAGCGGTGAAGGGAGAAGCCCACTCCCAGATGCTGGATCTAGATCCCCAAGTGTGAGATCAAAGATATTCGGTACTGACCCGTAAATACCTGCATGCTCGACTTTCGCAGAAACCTTATGATGAACGACTGTTTTCTGATCTTCACTGACAATATCGATCCCAAGTTCTAGCGTATCGTTCTCGCGAATCTCGTGAGGCTCGGACTCACGATTCTCCGGAGATAATCGCTGCGCGTTGACAAAAGTTCCATTAGAGGATTTTACATCCCGGATCCAGATTTTCCCACTTTTATCGGCCCAGATCTCGGCATGCTGCCGGGAAAGCACCTTTGAATCGAAATATCCATTGACAGGTGTTGGAACAGTTTTAGCATTTGTTTGTCGGCCGATTCGCAACGAGTCGGGATAAAACGGCACATTAATCTGTTTCTTCTCAAACGTACCGTTTATCGGAATGAGCGTCAGAATCGCTGGGGGTTCCCCGGAAGGCGTGTTTGGTGTGCGAACGCCATTCTGTTGGGGAGACTGAATCATGTGCTGTGATGGAACAATGGAAGGGGGTTGGTGAATCGCAGAAATCGCGGCAGAGGCACCAGGGCCCGAAGAAAATGCGGGCATTGCTTGTGAGCGTGCGTTGCTCACCCCAGATACCGGCTCCGATTTAGAACTGGGCCAGAGAATTTTAGAAGACTTCTTTTTTAAATTCCAACTCGCAGATTCAGCGTTAGTGGATTGCCCGGCATTAGCACTCTGAGGGGCAGCGGATACAGTCGATGTGGATGAGGTGGATCCGATAGAGGATGAGGAGTTCGATCTCTGAATGGTCTTTCGTGGCATAAACATCCGGGAGACCTCGTCCGTGTTCATCGACGACAGAGCTCCTTGTCCACCGTTACTAGAATCGTACCATCCCAAGCGAGGCCCCGATTGAACACTAGGTGGTGATGCCACAGCAGTCATGGAGAAAGAGGACCGAGACAGCCTATACCTATGACTACTTATTTGTTTTGGGTTTCTTATCTCATAAGTGCGAGTTGGTGATATGTTTTAGTGGGGCGGCCAATCGCTAGGGGTACAGGAAATAGATAATTGATAAATAACCGATTAAGAGTCTTTATTGCGACAGATTTTGCGAGCAAAGTACTGGTGGCGATGGTTGGCGCGCAAAAACACCAAAGGGGCGCTTATTCTCGACTCTCAACCACCTGAGACGGGAGGTCACGTTAGCAATTGCCGGATCCCACTGGGGGCGAAGGGTTGCCCCTTCCTAATGGAAAACAACATGAAAACAGCATCCCCGACGCGAGGCCGTTGTAAAACCATACACATACCTGTCGTAAGATGTATCGAGATGGCTGGAGCAATGATGAAGCAAAATAAGAAAGAAAATACGGCGCTTCAGGCCAGGGAGGCGTGTCTTGGCCCAACTTTCGAGGGAACAAACCAGCAAGAACACCGTCTAGAGGAGTTATAAAAAGGGCACGAGACGGGACAGCCGTCTTGCACTGGCTTGTAAGCCACCAAAGAAGTAATAAGTCGACTCACAGAGGCTCCTCAGTCCAGGGCAATTTCATGGGGTACTCCTCCCTCCAGCAGAAAACAGGATCAGCTCACGATCCCCTAACGCCCCAGGCCGTTATATCACGTGATAGAAACACGTGTGTATTATCTAATTGGATGCATCCAGCGCTTGTTTTCCTAATTCGGCAGGCGGTATCACGTGCGCTGGTTTGGTTTCATGGTTCAACAGCTGGAGCTTGACTTGCGACTGCATCTAAAACTCTTGAAAACCAAGACCTGCTGTGGTTATATACTAGGTTACCGGTATATTGGTTCTGCCGTTTGCTTTAATTTATAGGTTTCGATTTCCAGCGTCTAAGATGCCCGTCGTTGCAGGACCTCCTCAAGGCCATGGCCCCTCTACCTTTGACAAGAGTGAGTTTCCCAAGAAATTTCATGAGATACGAATACTCATTCTTTTGACATGGGTCCACTGACAATTTGCAGTGAAAATGGGTGCTCTGATGGGCTCGAGTAAGTCAATCGTTCAACGCCGACCTTGACTGTTGGGAATGATCTGGCTAACATTTTGTTTTTTTTGCTCCCCCCCAGCCGTTGGCGGTATCATGGGATTTATCATTGGTTGGTATTTACTATTTTCTAACAGTCTGAGCAATGATACTTATAAAACTTAGGAACTGTTACCATTTTCCAATACGGTGCTGGACCTAACGGCGTTATGCGAACTCTGGGCAAATACATGCTTGGTTCTGGTGCGACATTCGGGTATGTTCTCTACTTTCCCACACCTTTTGTCCCCTTCACTTCATTTTACACCTATAGTGATAGCACCTCTCCGACAAGAGTTAGTAAAATGTCGAACTTTGCTAACTCCACTTCTACCCCAACCCACAGTCTTTTTATGTCGATCGGTAGCGTTATCCGTACCGAGGGCCCTCACAATGATGCTTGGCTACGTGCTCGAGGACCTCCCATGATGCTTCCTCGCCAGCATCCCCTGCGGCGCATGCGCGAATAAGTTCTAATTATAAAATCTTCAACTGGCTGTCGCCCGGTAACCACCACGACATACCAAGCGAGCGATTGTACAATAGCGTATACCTAAAACTACATGTTTTCATATGGCGTGAATCATGTATTGGAACCAGGTGGTGGAAACCCAGACCGGATAGAATGCCGGGACTCACTACGCGGGGGAATTGCCGGCGTCATGTACATAACTTGGGATATTCTTTTGGGACGAAGGTAGCTCTGACCCAGCGATGTGATGTCTGGCGTTATATCACGGTTGATTAGTACTAATGAAGAAAGTAACGAACCGCTATAAAACGGAACACCGCTGGTGTCTCCAACACCACACTGCCATCAATTCGATTGATGAACTCCAGCCCAAGCCAAATTGAAATATACAGTTTCCTGCCCTTTCTTCCTTTCGGTACCCCAGCAACCTTGCTAAGTATATATAGGTATCAATATAGGCAAAGGAACTTCCCTGATATGTCGCTTAAAGCGCACAATGGACTCAGTATTCTGGCCTTTGACACATGAAAAAAAAAAAAAAAAAAAAAAAAACCTCTCTTTCCTCTGATAGCCAAGTCCAACTAGCACAATCCCAATTTCCCCACTCCAAAACAGCTGAGAAGAGTCGAAGATCTGTAGCGTGTTTTGTTCCCTGTCGAAAGACCTGGTACAAACCTGGTAATTCCTCTCGCTTCTTGCAGATGATTCGTGCGTGCTTCGCCGTCTCAAAATCCCGAGTGTACAAAGTGTACAAATTGCGCGTTCGGTAAATGTAGGTAAGAAGATTGAGGACTGACTAAGGACAGGATGCATATGATTTTCCCGAAAGACCACGCAGGGCGGGTATAGGGGGCTAATCTTAGGACTGGAACCCCAGTATGGAATTCTTCGAGAACAGGAGTTTCGAGGGTGGTAGGGAGCCAACACGTTTTTGCGATTATGAGGGATTTATCCGGACCTTTTGAGAATCTAATCGTCTTCTATCATAACTTGAAGTTGCGAGGGCTGGAAGGGCGTGGGAATTTAGCTGGTCTACCTTCCTAGGTAGCGAGCATGATACTGAATCCGGTAAAGTAGAACTAATATTAGCTTACAAGAAGAGTACTGGATGTGATGGGATCAATACTACTTTCTAGTATCTGGGGGAAAAAGTATTCTAAAAAAACATGTCCGCATTTGCCTCCCAATACTTCGCCCAAACCCCTCGAACCCTCTCTCCTCATTAGATATAATCGGCCCTAAAAGGCCCATCTGCAGTCTTATTATTATATTCTGCCTAGTCCCCAAAGCCTTGTAATTGGGATATTACCGCGCATGCTTCGGAAGCCGGAATCCCATATATGGCAGATATAAGCTAGGATGCCAGTAAATGAAAAGCGCGACACATGGGAAGATTGGTGCCGCATCAAACACATAGAGAACCCATTCATGGGTATTGATGTATCCGAGTCGTCCTTCGGTAAACTCAATCAAACGGTAGACGGAGCGAACCTGGGTAATAAGAACAGAGTAAGCTTAGGGTTTAAGAGAATAACCATCTCTACGCAAAAAAAACGAAGTGGGGATTTTCGGGACCTACCAGAATCATCACGGTAGCGAAATTGAGAACGCGCAGCAAAGCAGGCCAGTTGCTCTTTATCGGTCGGTCTTCAATATGGAATGTAGCGTCATCCATTGTTTCCAGCTGCTCAGGGGCAGACTTGGCGTATTGTTTCGACGTGAAATTAAAGCGGACGGCAGCTATAGTGAATATCCCGAAGGCTATAATTTGCAAAATAACTCCAACCAACGCGATGTTGCGACCGCGATTGAACTTATCAATCGAATCCTGGCTCGCATCATTTCCAGATGTGATCAAGACAGCACCGCCTAGCTGAAGCAAGAGTGCAATAATGTCAAAAACAACGAAGATAGGGGTCACAAAACGCGGGGGGACCCAGCACAGCTTGAAGGTGCGCTGTTCTCGAGGGACTGCTAAGAATATAATACGACCGAAAAGCACGTAACAAGCGCCAGCCATAAGGACGGGTGCGAGGATCAACAATGCGAACTGAAGTGCGAATATGGACCGGTTAGAGACATCCTGCGTTGATACACAACGTGCGATATAACCAACAGCCTCCACTGGGCGTCTGTTAGTATCTTCAGTCTGCAAATAGTGGTGTAGAAGCAGGGTCGCGAATTTCAAAAGTCAGGATAATACGTACTCCCTGGCGACACCACCATCACCAACCACACCACCGGCCTGAAACGGATCCATTGAACAACAGTTAAGACAAACGCAAGCCCATAGAGAACTGCGAATACGGTTGCAGCCCCTAGTGAGGGGCCATAGTGATAATAAGAAGCGCGCACTTCTCGGGGCTCATTCATGATGTTAGGTATATAAGGTAAGACGCAAAGACTCGATCAAGTGCAAAGCCAGAGGGTTCCATGGCTAAGGGTATGGCAGCGTTGTATTTATATAGAACTTGGCTCCATTAGGCACTACTTATCATTGTGTGGATCTAGAGCACTGCCCCGTTAACTTGCGAGATATGTACCCTTTAAGATTAAGAAAGACAAAATATCGTCTTTTGCTTGTGCTAGGTAAGCGCAAGGTATCACTGGAAGTGGTCAGATTGGGCGACGGTTGGGACGCAGGGCTGCGAAAGCACTAGTAGTAAGTACTAAACTCCGAGTAGTATCCATCCACCATGGATCCATCCAATTAATTCCTTCCACTCTCAGGAATTGCCGAAGTGGAGCCGTCACTTAACGGCTCATGATTGGCTGTGGTGGGGGACGAAATGGTGACCTTATTAGGAATAGCTCCTCCACGTGGGAATCGCGGACTGATAACGGACTGCCGCCTTTAGATTCCAATTCCCTTCTCAGTCGTGAGCCATTATTAGAAAAGATGGCCCACCGGCAGGTAGAGGAGGAATTCATGATATGGATGGAAGTGTGCTCTGCGTAGAGATCATTTGACGCAGGTCTTGCGATTCTCGAGCAAGGTGTTCTGAGTTCTGAGCGATCGGACCATCGAGTGAACTCACGTTACCCTGGTAGACCGTATGGAATGGGGCAACTTTGGGTGAGCGCTGGTAGGCGCCTACAGGCTTATGGATTGGGATGAGCTTGACATGGGTGTATTCGATTTCGAGTCCCTCGAAGATCATCCCACATTGGCTAGTACCAAATGCAGTCTTCAAAATCGCTGCCACCTTTCGTGCTGCCACCATCGACTTGGAGTACGTGGTACCCTCCAGGGAAAATATGTCGCTAGAACAATGAGCACGAGGCACCAGAACCGTGAATCCTGGGGTGTTTGGAAATGGAGTCAGGAATGCTACGTGCTCACTGTCTTCCCAGATGCGCCATTGTTGCTGTTGACCACGTACTATCTGGGCGAATAGATTCACATCATCCACTGGGCCGTCAAAATTGTAGTCGAAGGGTTCGGACAGGCCCGAGACCGCCTGAATCATGGAACATATGCTATCTAGTCTCTTAGAGGCCATATGTGGAGCGTTATGGGATTATACATATCCTGGAAATAGCTCATGATATTCTTCAACGTTGTTGGTAATGGGGTTCCAGGTCTGACCCAAGCCGTGTAGCGGCAAAATTGGCAAAATGTCCCATCCTTCTGTTACTAAAGCACAATGTTGCACTCTGTAGTACTTTTTGAGGGTAAATGTTAGAGCGGAAATTTGGCTCAAAATATGGATAAATTCATGCTCAGGAATCGAGAATAAGTCATCCTCCGTTTTCAGAGCAGCGACGGCATGTCCTGTGGTCAAGGGGTAGTGAGAAAAAGTCCGAGCACTAAATGGTGGTCCCGATAAATCTCGTGCTCTGGAAACACTGGGATAAAGGCCCGGCTGGTTTTAATCTCCATTTGTATTGAGTGTACTCCTTCGTTGCTGCAGTGTTCGATTTTTCCTCCTCAATCAACAGTCTAACGGTGGACTGCTAGGTACTACTTAGTATTTGGGTGGGTACCAGGCAGTTGCCTGCCAGATGTTCCTTAAGAAGGCGGCACTTCTTACCGTAATTACCAAATCGGCCTCAATTGTGGATCGGTGGTCTGCCCCTTCTTCAGTGGCTGTGCATTTATTTTATGATGAGGCAGTCTCGCCGCCACTCCCAGACACTGCTGTCACCAATCGCACTCTGCAACTCTTTTCCCTTGATATGCTGGGGTTAACTTGAGCCCAGAAATGACATTCTGCTGTCTCCCAAGTAAGAACTGTTTTCATTGCCGACAGAGACGTATTAAGGTAACTTTCTTTTTTTCACTTCTACCCGCCAAATATTGTCGCTTCACCAAACAGACTCCGGTCCTTCATTTCCGACCATTGAGGAAATTCTTGGAGCGTACTCTGTATGAAGAGGACCGGTGATTCACGAAATTACTCTCTAACCTCGTATAGTGTGACCGTGCCATACCCGCCTGCTCCCAATGCAAAAGAGCGGGGAAAGAATGTGTTGGCTACAGAGATGAGGGTTCGCTCTTATTTCGCGACGAAAATGCCCGCACTATTCGACGGGCGGTCGCTGCAAAAAAACGATCTTGGTCAAAAAACCAGAAGATAGTCCAGGGCGGGGATCATCCGCCCCTTGAAGTTGCGGTTCGCTCCGTGAATATAATAGGTGGATCCCTTTCTTCTATGTTCATTGATATCGAGGATCAAGGGCTTTATTTCTTTTTCCACCACTTTTCCTCAGTCCCGTGGGCAAATGGCCGAATAATGCAGGAAGAGAAGCGGGCCCACATGTTCGAAACCCTCGATATCGATCCATCGTTTCGAAATGCCGTTGCCTCTGTGGGCCTTGCAGCCATGTCCAATGTTAGACAAGACTCTGCGCTCCTCACACTGGCGCGCCAGCGGTATGGAATGGCGATACGGGCTGTGCGAGATGTAGTACAAAACCCGTCACACGGTAATCTGGGCAATTTACTAAAGATGATTGTTATGGTGGCAATTTTTGAGGTCAGTGATTCAGTCTGAGCGAGATGTGTTTCGAAGGGTGCATTTCATGCTGATCAGTGAAACAGTTTGTGGATGCAAAACCAGAGGCTTTGCATGCTTGGACTGTTCATGTATCAGGAGCTGCGGCCCTCCTCAGGCGATTCCCTTTTCCTCAGGTGCTGCTTTACAATACCCAGGCAGAGCTATGGTTTTATTTTGGTGTTATTATCAAGTACTTCCAGGTAGGGGGCGCCTTTCCCACTGAGTTGGAGATCTGGCCAATCCAACGAAAGAATTTGGCTCCCGGAGACACCTGGCCAGCATTCAGCCTGATCGATATCCTCATCCGGTTTATTCGAGTTTGCGCGGCCATCCCAAACCGATCGGAAGCGGAGGTAGAAGATATCCTGCGTGAAGCCCTCGCCTCCGAAACTGAGCTACAAGACTGGGCAGATGGTCTTCCAGCCAGGTGGTCATTTGTCGCCAAAGAAAATATAAGACAACCGCGGACATTCTACGGCAAATACCACGTCTATCAAGACGCTTGGGCACCCCGAGTCTTAAGTCATTATCGCCTCGGCCGCTTGCTGGCCAACGAGGTCATCTTGGCATATATAGGCAAACTGGAAGAGTCGATGCCTAAGTGGACTAAGCGGCGATCACTGTCGTTGACAATGGTGAATCAAATGGCAACTGAAATATGCATTGGAGCTGCAAGCCAGGCTCTGTCTACTGATTGTGGTGCGGGCGTTCCTGGGAGCCTACCTTGTCCCCTTCTCAAAGGGACATTCATGCTTATATATCCCTTGACGGCCGCAGCAAGAGCAACCGGCGTGTCCGACGACCTGCGGGACTGGGTGATACAAACCCTTCGGACTATAGGCCAAACGACGGGGATTCGACAGGCAGTAGAAGCCATTCCCCAGCTGCAAAGAGCTGGTGCCAATCGGAAGGCAATTTTGGGATGGATGTAATCAATGTAATTAGTCTTGGTGATGCGTATAAAGACCTAATTTGGACATATGGAATGTCCACGTTTGTCCCCAATATTCAAGGACGTACCCGCCTGATGGAGCCCGATAGTGATATTGGTGATTGCCCACTATCTGCAGATGTAAACCGGTGGAGAGTGAATAGGTCTGGCTAAATGCCGGGTTTTCTTCACATGGGCTGTGCAGTGGGAGATTTATCGCTCTTTTTCCACTTGATGACTGAGGTGCTCTTTTATCACATCACATCCCATCTCATCATTAGGAACCTTCGGCCACGCGAACAGGCAACAACACACGTCTTGCATGCTGTGTGAAGGGGTTATTTTCTGAGTGGCAATCATGTCCCGATTGGACTTTTGGTGGTTCTCGGGCCCAAGCCAGCTCTGGGACCTTGAAAGATTCGGCACATGCTCAACATACGAGGACAACCGAAGAGTGTATCATTTAGATCAGCTTTTTCAACACATCACAGTTGTACACTGCTGGCTATATAATTATGTCAGAGTGTCAACATGTCAAATGACAATCACTTGAGTATCATACACCGCCGATGGGGATCATGATGAGGACTCGTAGGTGGAATGACTTTCTGCAAGGGAGCTGAGGTCTGCCGTTTCTGAGTTTTTCCATGTAATTAATTTCCCACTGTCCATCATTGACTGGTCCAGAGCCGAAATTACCTCGAAAACTTTGGCAGTGGAAGGAGTGTCACGGTATACTAGTCCTTACTAGCTCCTCCTGTTCGAGTCCAAACCATCTCCAGGAATTTTGTTACTCGAATGAGTAACGATTATTAAGTCGCTCATCCTTATGGCTCATCAAAGCTGCTCCATCACGCCATCGAACTACCACAAAAAGGAGAAGTTGTTATCGAACCAAGAAAAAGGAAGATTATTGGCCCTACCTTCTGGGTGTCGCCTGGTCCTGGGCGATGGTGGGTGGCTCCTGGAGAATCAGAGCTTATTATTATTACGGTGTATTACTCTTTCGTCTGGAGAGATTTTCACTCTCTACCCTGATCGTCGCAATATTGTGGACCAGACAGACCTGGGCAGAGTTTTGGGCTATTGAAAATAATGGGGATCACAAGGAAATTAAAACCGAAGAACAAAAAAAAGGGACATCGGCCTGCTTCTCAAAATTTCAAAAGTGGATAGATAATAATCCTCCCTATCCTTCAAAGAATGCAAAGTAGGTTCAATAATGAAGGACGTGTTCGATAGAAGAATGAATAGGGGATGGATTTATTGATCCTTTTGCTTTGTGGATATCTGAGGTTCGTGTTCGAGGGGGAAAGGGGAGTGAAACCAACCAGAGACAATGAAGGTGACGGGAAGCGCTAAGAAGAAAAGAAAAAAAATTCGAAATACAATCGGTGAGTCGATCATCCAACTCAAAGGAGAAAATGAACACATGAAGGAAAGTTTGGATCAAGTTTGGATTATCAGTCATCAGAATCAGAATTCTGACTGGTAAGCATCATTGATTGATTGACTATCATCCCCCTCCTGATCGCGAGAGGAGAGTGAGGATGGATTCTTCTTACCAATCAATACAGACAAATCCCTTCGGTCTGGACAGTTGGACAAACAATTGAATGTAGGTACTTAATCATCAGGTAATATTTAATTAACCAAACCAAATGAAATTAAACAGAAAAAATCTTTGTGCCTGATCAACACTCTCAGCATTCAGGAACCCCGAAGCTAAAATACGCCCCCATCAACAAATTATCCACTCCCGATCGAGAAAGACCCTCCTTGAGGGGCCGGCGCTTCCCTGTGAAAATACGAGGGTCACAGGAGGACGAGTTGATGACGCCTCGTTCAGAAGGAAGCTCAGTGGTGGCCAACTCAGAGCAACAACGATTATCCTGGAGTCAGCGTGTGCGTGGTACCTGACTACTGGACTGCAGCCCATGGAAACAACCCAGACGGATTCCCAATCCATCCACGGTTGCGAGCGTCTTCCCCCCCCGATCCACGGCGACTGACTATGGAACCCCTCTGTTTGTTTTTGTTTTTGGGCTCTGGACCGCCAGTGACGACGGTCTCAAGATTGCCAGAGTGATGCACATTCCTGGGTAGCATTCCCAGGGTCCAATCAAAGAGTAGGACAAGGGTGCAATTTGCCTCGGATTGATGTGCAGAGCCCCTTGCGATTGGACGAGGAAATTTCCCGGGCTCGTTTGGGGGGAGACGAGACCCAGGGCGGCCCTCTAGAACACACTTTCTCGTGTTTGGGTTGGATTGGCGGGCACTTCATTGTTATTAGGCTTTTTTTCTTATTATTTGGTATTTAATTCTAACGCCTCCCTGTCACCCTCTCTCCTTCTGCTTGCTCCGTAATTTCGTCTCTTCCCAGTCTCAAGTCTCGAGCAGCGCTCTCTCCACGCTCTTTACCTCTTACATTCCGCCTCTTGGCTGTGACGCTCACTCCTTTGCGCTCCCAGTCATTCTATAGGTGCCTGTCGCTCATTCTCTCTTGTCGCCATACATACACTATAACCGCACGCATAGCTCTTCTGGTCCCTCTGCGACAGATCTCTTCGAATATAACCGCGCCGTGCTGGATTGAAATACTCACAGTACCACATCCCGCCCTCTTGCAACCACTTCTCGTCTGTCGCCCCAGACAATACCACTCCACGACTTCTTCAACCGTTATCACTCCTGATCTCTTGATTCGCATCATTCACCATGAAGGTTAGCGCTATTTTGTCGACCGTTCTCTGCTTGGGTGCAACCCAACTCGTCGGTGCTGAGCAGGTCACCTCGACCTTGACTACCACCATTACCCGGACACTTGTTCGCGTCAATGCCGTCACCCCCTCGGTTACCCCAACGCCTTCGAGCTCTGTTCCTGTAATTCCCACGAGTACGCCCTCTAGCACCCTCATCCCCAGCTCTGGCTCGAGCGTCACGCCCTCTGAGACACCTTCTCGGCCGACCAACACTCCCAATGCTGCCGTAAACATTGCCGATGGTAACATGCCCATTGCACTGTTCGCGGGTTCCCTTGCATTGGTCTTGGGTGCCTTGTAAGCAGATGGTGAGAGAGTATACGGGGAGCTGGGTGGTCCATCGAGCTTTTCTGGAGTTTTCCCACAACCAAATACATGCGACAAGTTACTTTCGTCCTGGCAATTTTCTCTTTCTGTGTTGTGGAGAACACCAGTCTGAGGACGTGCCCACCACCTCATTTATGGGAAGGGTAACTAATTATGGAGCGATAACCTTCGATTCTCTTCTATGTTTTTAGCCTTTTTTCACTTCACTTCTTCACTTACATTCTTATTCTTCTTTTCCTCCCACCCTCGGGTTATCTCGAACGCAATCGAGAAAAACAACAGAGTGGGATGGACAGGTGTTATGGATTCTATACCCCCATTTTGATGATTACGAGTTGACGGTGTTGTACCTATTTATTATTCTTCGTTTCTTCTGATCGTTTCTGGTTAGTGAGCCAGTCTCGGAGATGAGGTTTCATGCTTTGACCTGCAAGGGCTACGTGATCGGCCATGATTTCTTTTCAAGCTGTGTTGCACATAGCATTTTGTATATAGAGGTCGACCTTGTACCCAAAATCCAAACTGTTGGTCAGCCCTTTTTAAAGCGAGAATCATTTTTGTCTAGGCTTAGAATCAAGTGTAGAATGATGAGTCGTGGGGTATGACGTAAAAATTGACGAGGCAGAAAACGAGGTGAATAAACCAAGCGGAATCGGGGTGAACTGCTCAGTTGTTAATCTGAAACTGATCTTGCTCTGAATAAGCGTCGATCGCGTTGAATTGTGGCAGTTGATCTGAGGTGTTCTTCTTGGCTGTGGATTTGATTGATATCAGACCAACTGCTGATTGGCGATGCGTGCTCTCCTCCATCCGCTTGGTCGACGCGTTCTCGTTTCGGGTAAACACTCAATACTTCGACACCTCAACCTGAAGTCGTTGTGGATGGAGCAGTGGGCGACGGACGACTAACGGAATTCCACCTTATCTGTAGATGGGGGAATCTGTCAGGTAAATCTCGCATTCCTTCGGACGTCATCCATCCCGTGGTGATATGATCCATCGTCGGCTCTTCTTCGCACCCGTACCTCAAGGCTCACGGCCTCTCCTCCCCACGCGTTCCCATTTTTTTTTTTAAATTATTATTTACTTAACTTCTTTTCCCTCCCCGATCCACACAAATTTTTAGACGTTCCTTCCATTCAGACTCCCTTCACCTCCTGCATCTCCCTAGTATCTAGCTTGCCTTTGGACAGGTGGAGCATCCAGAAATGGACAATGAAATCCCCTTGCCCCCGCCGCCGCGCATTCGACACCGATCGCCCACGCACCGTCCCGCGGTGACGTCTGCAAAGTCAACCTCATCGCTGCACAAAACTTACCGATTATCGCGATTTGATGATCACTCCAGCCAACCATCGAGTGACCCGGCTCTTTTCTCTAGTGATGATATACCCGCCTCAGGCCTGGAGAACTACCATGCCCCGGTCTCATCTGGGAATCGCAAGCGACGGTATCGAGGGACCTGGTGGGGGGAGATGGTCAAGGACACGAAACGTAAGAGGGCAGATTTCAAGGACAAGCGTCTCGTGGACAGTGGCGTGTGGATGGGAAGCGATGAGTCGGGGGTAGACTCAATTTTGGCCTCGGAGGATGCGTCGGCTTGGGGGGAAGAGCTCCTGGAAGATACTGCAAACAGCACGGGGCAAGGGATTGAGGCGCCCGATCACCTTCTCAGATCGCAATGTAAGCCAGAAGGGCCGCGCACGGGATTCAGGAAGGTCGTGGAGCCGAGGGAGCACCAGATGGCCAGAGCGATTGTTAATGATTGCTTAGAGAAGGGACAGGATAGCATTGATCTAAGGTGAGTCCTTCGGCCCGCTTAAAAAAATTTTCTCTTTATTTTGTCTCCATGGTCCAGGAGTTAACGTCAAATAGCGGTGGAAATATACGCGTTGTCCCCTCGGGTTTATTACAACCACTACAGCATCTTACAAAGCTTCCATCTATTTCAACAGCTCCGATATCAGAGGAGGTATACAGCTCATTACAGCCATTCCTCCGTCTATTTTTAGCCGGGAACTCCCTCACCACAGTTTCTGGCGAGCTCTTCGACCTAGATTTCCTCCGTGTTCTCAGCCTCCGGAATAACAAGCTGACAGAGATTCCATCTGCAATCCGCAAACTGGCCATGCTACAAGAAGTCAATCTCTCCGTAAACCGCCTTCAGTTCCTCCCGTGGGAACTGCTATGGCTTATTAAAAAGGGCGACCTAAAGCACCTCACCGTCCGCCCGAATCCTCTTCTCCAGATTGAAGACGCTGAAATCGCCCGCTGGTATACGGCAGAGGAAAACCTGCAGGCTTGTGAATATGACGGGCTAGTCCCAGAGGAAGCATGGGCGCCGATCCATGTCGCAACCGGTCCCGTCCACCGATTCAACCTGGAAGGATTCTCAATTCTAGACGAGCAGAAGACACCTGCCGACAAAAATACACCAGAGAACGAGTCACGAGTACCCTCCTTACGTGAGGTTTCCCTTCTTTCGTTCAGCAAGTCAGCCTTCTGCGACCAGATGACGGACACGGAAATGGCCGAATTTCCCAGCCTCATGCTCCGGCTTCTCCGACAAGCGAGAGACGTGCGAAGCAGTGGTGGTAGATGCTGCTCTGTCTGCCATCGGAGTTTCGTCATCGCGCGGACGGAATGGATTGAGTGGTGGGATTGTAGCACGTACGAGAATGGGCTGAAGGGCCCTCGACCGTCGTGTGAAACGCTACGGCCGCTTCCATTCCGCCGACTTGGCTGCAGTTGGGCCTGCATCCCCGAAGCACAGTCATCAACTTCCCTCGCAACCTCATAACGTACTCAAGTTCGAAAAATCCCCCCTGCCTCTCCTACCTCACAAAGGAGTGTAATCCTCGTCTACATGTATATCCCGCCTATATATATTATAATTCCCGGGGTTAAACCTCTGCCTTGGGAAGACTGGGCTTTTGCCTGTGTATATTTGTAGCTCAGATTCTATCAATCCTGGCGTTCTCACCAGGGAACCAAATTCGAACTCTAAACCTGCCATTTCCAAGATCTTTATATGTATGGTACCTATTGAAGAAAGTCCCATCCACATCACGCCTAACGAGTAGAGCCAAAATAAGCTACTGCATCGCTTTCTCCATATCTGCGGCCCACAACGCCGCCCCGACAGTATTTGTGAATGCAAACGCAATCGAAGCAAACGGCACCATTTCCAGCACAAACGATGCAATACCGAGCCTGCCAACTTTCATTAGCCACACACACCCTGGAAGATAAAAAAAAGGAAGGAAGGAAGAAGTAGAAAAAAGAATACCCCGTATAACCCCCCCTCCTCCCCCTCACCCACTCTTCCCTCCTCCTCATATCCCACCCCTTCAACTGAAAATACCTCGCATGCAACCCCGGCCCAACCTTCTTCCCCTGCACATAAACATACAACACCGTCCCCACAACTGGAATAAAATTCAACGGCAAATACATCAACGACCTCAGCACCGCCCTCGGATTCAGCCTCGCCAGCGGCCGCTTTACCATCCTCCCCAGCCTCGCAACCGCATCTCCAGACGAAGAAACCGGATTCAACTGTCTCCCGTTTGCGACCAGGTCCGCGTGCCCGCGCGCAACAAGCGCCCCGTCAAAGGTATCTAGCAGCGAATCCTGGAGGATGAACGAGCGCGAGAGGAAGTTTGTGATTGTGGAGGATTCGCTAAGGACGAGGAGGGCGGCAGAGATGGGGGCCAATGGGCCGCTCGTGAAGGCCATTAGGGTGACTTGGGGGAGATAGGTGAAGAAGAACATGGCGGTTGTGATGCTCAGGCCGAGGGAGATGGTTTGGGTTGTGCGGGAGAGGAAGGGGCGAAGGAGAGAAGTGTGGGTTGTCATGTATATCATTCCCTAAAAATATTTATTTGGTTTGGTTATTAGAAGTCTTGGTGCATATGCGTTTTTCTCTCCGAAAATGGAGGTAGGTTTGTTCTGGGTGCTCACCTTGATCGGGTACAAATACGTAGCGGAGAGTGCTACATCTTGGGCAGTGGTTTTGGCATTTGCTGCCTCGTCCAGAAGGGCTTCTTTGATTCTGTCAGTCATGATGTAGGGAGTTTTATGGAAGAGTTAGATAGGTATATCTCTCAACGAAGATGGGACAATGAAGCTAGTTGTGAGAGCCTAGTAATAATTACGTCATAGGGTCTAGCTTAGCGAACTAACTAACTAGCTCGACACTGAAGGTACGGTGTTCATTTCCTAGTATTAGTTGCTTTTATTTTCTTGCTAGAAACCCGCAATTGGCTTGCCTCATTGTTTGTAAACTGGTAAGACATGGGAATTTGAGCGAGGAGAGACCGTAAAAATTCCATTCTTGGAGAGGGTAGGGTGCACATGAAGGAAATCTTCCCAGAAACCCATCGAGATGCGGTATGTGCCAGCCGCCTCTTCTACTCAGTGAGCATCGTTTTGTCTCAGCACTTCCGTATCCCCATTTAACGCCAACCAACTTCAATGTGCTAAAAGGGGGGAAAATAATATCGCTAATCGAGAACTCGCTCAAGCCACAAGGAAAACGACAGGAGGATATCAAACGAGAAAAAGAGAAAGACAGAGAAAGAAAATAAAGTTAACAAGAAAGGGCACACAGTATATGTATTATTATCGGTCACTATCTGTCCTCCCCTGATGCCAGATGGTGTCCCCACTTAGTGCAGAGAAACTCAAGGCAGCGAAGTTTCTCCAGCTCGGAGGGGTGGAGGATGAGCGTCCTTCAAGGAGACCGGTGTCTGAGGCAGCATGTCGCTCAGCGTCCGACATATCGTCCTCGCTCATGCCGCTAATCGGCATGGGGGCAGAAGATGCACTATGGTGCGACTCCAAATCATGAGCGTTGTCATCCTCGGTCATTCGTTCGCGAGTTTCAGGATAATGATTTTGAGACATGGACCGTACAACATCTCCTTTGCATATTGGGCAGGTGCGTCGACGAGTGGTTAACCATGGTGTGCTGCGATGTTATTAGAACGCCATAATTAAATTTCGAGTATAATAATCACTTACATGCACTCCGCGTGAAACTCATGGCCACACGGTAGACTCATCACCCTACTTTGTCCATCGATATATTCTTCCAGGCAAACAACACACTCAACTTGTCGTCCGGTGTATTTCCGACGCCACAAAGTGGATGTACCAGGCGTTGTTCTTCGGGAAGACCCTGCTATTTTCGACTCCAAACCAGCGTTTGGAGTTTGAGTACGCTCCGCGGCGGTTTTAGTACCCAAAAGTGGAGATGTTTGTGAGACGGGCCCAGGGCTCAGAGACCTCAACGAGCTTGCCCCTGAGGATGATGCAGTTGAAATAGTGTGGTAGGTCCTCACCGGCAGACGGTCGACTAGAGATTTAGGAGCTCGCCACCGTCTTCGCCGAATGCGAGAGCGGAGCAACAGCAACACATACACCACAGTCAGCGTTAGCAATGGGCTGACGACGAGGACTAGAAGAGTATCAAAGAAGGGGCTCGTAGACATGCTAGTTGGTGTCAAAGTGACCCACAATCCCTCACGATCTTCACCCTTGGCACTCCCAATGTTCCTCGACGGTAAATCGTGAGTACTTCGCTCATTAAACGGATTATGCTCCTTTGCACCAGCTAACCGACCCAGCTCTTGCCCGTGAGCCTGAGCACGACCAAAGTGCCGGGTGAACCAACTAGAACCGGTTCCAGAATGACCTTCTGACGCAGTACCAGCGGGGTTCTGAGATCCCGGATTCTGGCGGCTCGATTCCTTGAAGACGCTAGGCTTCTCCAAGGTACGATACTCCCCACTCCCTGGTGTTATACTGCCACCTTTGAGGGTTGCTGATTCTCTGTTATTAGTTTGGATTTTAGCGCTGTCCGACTCTGTGACATCGGTCTGCGCCGAAGCGATACTGCTTTTCGTTGCGACTAGATCAGGATCTCGCCAATCCTGTACGCCGATAACAAAACCGTCGCCATCAATACTGTCCGCTGTTGGTTTGGATGTTTTGCGATCCTTCGGGTTATTTAGATGTTTACGATCGAGGTCATTCCAAGACATTTCTTGGTCGTCCCAAATATCCATTGGAATCCAGTTGATATTCCCACTGCTGGGAGGACGCCTGCTATCTTCCGGGAGATGCCATGCCCGTCCATCGCTGTTTCCTAAGCCCAGAACGGACAATAGAGAAGACAACAAACCAGCCTTTGACTCTCCGGTTTTTTTATCAGTCACAGCGGAGTGGGTCGATGAAGGAGATGGAGTCGCAGATGCAGTCGACGTCGACTCCTTCCCAGAGCCACCGTGACCAGGAAGCTTTGTGCGCGAGGCCCCAAATCTGTCGTCCACGCTGCTTTCTTCCCGATCCTGCGGGGGAACAAGAGATGATAGTAGGTGAGCAGTGGTGTGGGAAGTGAACAATGCGGGGATTGTCACATTCGAGGTATCGCCTCTTGCATACATCGTGACCAAGCTGCCTCCACGGGTGTCGTCTCCGACAATCAAGGCGATTCCGCCCCTTCGCTGGGCCCATTTAACTTTTTCCAAGAAACCGCAACCGCCTCTACTTAATAAGACCACTTTCCCATTTATCTCAGCGCTTTCTTGCAGTGATTGTATATCCGCATGCGCCGTTTGCCTGTTTTGATAGGGATCCCCCTGTTTCTCAGAAGACCTCAAATCGACCACAGACTCGGGGAGGGGATGGTGGAGGTGATCATCAGTACCATCACTCGTAGATGGTGCCTGAGTGGCCGCATCTTTACCAATGTCGGAATCCTGCAGATAATCTTGTCCCCTGGAAGGGTCCTTGTCCGTACTAGAACCGAGCCTCCCCGAATGGCTCTCTGTTGGCTTATGGGAGTCACCTTCACCCCATCCCGGAATATCAGAACAGCCCAGCTCTCCCTCTGCTCCTTTCGTCGTCCTCTCTCCAAATCCGCTGCCAACCCAGAGCTGGCCGCTTAAGCCGTTATCTGGAAGTAGAGGGCCAAACGCGGCAGGTCTGGCGAGAAAGAATGTGGAATTTTCATCGGTAAGACTGATTATAGCGGACGGAGGGAAAAGAGAGGAGGGTATGTTAAAAGAGAAGAGGGCGTGCAGGCCTGTCGTTCGGCCAGCGAACGAGCTAGGGGTGGACACGCGGGGGGATGATGTAAGAGCCGAGAAAAAGGTGACGAGAATAGGGATGAAGAGAAGGCAAAAAATTAAGAGAAGGAGACGTGGAGGTCGCATAATTAAAAACCGTACGTTATGAGGGGCCAAAGACAACTCTCCGTTTACGAGAACCAAAAGATTCCAAGGGAACTCAGGGTAAGGATGCTTGGAGAAAGCCTCAATTATGACCAATCAAAGGGTCGTCGATACGAAACAGAACACGGACTCATCGAGGGAGGACTGATAATGAGGGAGGGCAAACAAAGGAAAACAAGCAGAAGTATGGAAGTAGGACAACACCCACGACCCGATGAACGATGGGAAAATTGAAGAATTATGGAGTAGCAAGGATGGGTCGATGAGAGTTGCTCTCAGGCACGCCCGGAGTCACGGGGCTCCATGCCTCAGGCGAATAAAATAACATCACCATCAGGCAACGAACATCGAGGGAGTGGGGGATGACTGTGTATTACCGGGAGGTTTCAATTTTCATAGGTCGGTTACCGCTACGACGCTAACAAGAGCTTTGGTGGCGCTGTACTGATACTTCAAATTCCACATTCCATCCAATTTTTATTTTCACTTGAGCTGCAATGTCGGGAGTTCATTGAGGTATTTTGTTATCTATACACTATTTTGTCGGCTCATTCCTGGAGGAAGTGTAGAACCCCCCTGCCTGGCTCTCCCCTTCTCTGTCTTTTTTCCGTTGCATTTTGGTGGTCGAACGGTAGCCCACTTCCGCCGTTAGTCCAGACATTCAGTGGAATCGCCCCGCTGATCATGCTGTCATCATCCCCACCCAGTTGGCGTACTATCTTCAACCATGATCAGCGAGCGGAAGGTCCTCTGGAGAATGTGTGTGGCTCGAACCATACAGGAGAGGAGCAGGAGCATGATGAGCTCCAGGTTGCACTTGCCGGTTAAATTTTCTCATAAGAATAAGCGGAGAATTATTGGTATCCTCTTCTCTTGGGTGAAGAGCTTCTCAAGCTAAAATTATTCTTTTTTCCCCCATTTACCTTTCATTTTATGGCCGCTTGGTTCTAGGGCTGGAACACGTAAGCGGGATGGAGGATCGGAGACTATCTTCTGTCCCTCTGGCCAGTCTTGCGCTCCCTCACCCCCATGTGCGATGAGCGAGAATTAGGTAGTACAAGTTGTTGATCTATTTAGGCTTCGGAATCGGCCCACCATAACTTAGATATCAGTTATGAGCACACTTTTTTTCTTGATTGCTGGGTTCGGACTGGTGACGTAGAGATCCAACGTTCGGAACTCCGTTCGCTGCCTATGACAGAAATCATGACACCAGAACATCATCTTCCTCTGGAACAACCAACTTTTGACCTTTCACCCTGGTTCCTCATTGACGGAAACCGTCCTCGCTTCACCCCACTACATGGAGCCATGAGGCTGATTCAGCCCTCCCAAAATGAGAGCCAGCATCTTACTTAAAGTCCCCCAGCCTGAACCATCATAGAATTCATAACCAAGTCCTGTAATATTCTAAGTGTTATTTTGCCCCGCAGGCTTGAAATTCCAACATGTCTCATTTTCTTCATAAAGTCAAGGATGCCATGACCGGGCATGGCTCGGATTCAAAACACTCTAGTATGACTCATCCAAGGAATTCGGGATCGTATCTAACCTAATTCCAGGTCGTGAGTCCAATACAGATAGCTATAGATCTAAGCAAGGCTCCGATAGCTACAGCTCCAAGGACTACGGATCTCGGTCCGGCACCGATACCTATGGATCCAACTATAACTCGAGTACTGGCGACTATAGCTCCAAGGACTATGGATCTCGGTCCGGCACCGATACCTATGGATCCAACTATAACTCGAGTACGGATGGATACGGCACGAAATCTACCTCTGAATCCTATGGTACCACCGACTATGTATCGAGAGGCGAAGGGTATGGAAATAAACCTAGTTCTAATTCGTACGGTTCTCGCGAGTATGGTTCGAAATCTGGAGAATATGGAACCCAATCTGGCTCCGATACCTACGGCAGAAGTGAAGCTGGCTCTAAGTCCGGATATGGTACCCAGACTAGCTCTGACTCTTACAAGAAGAGCGATTATGGATCGGGGGGCTATGGTATTAAATCGAGCTCTGATACCTACGGCTCCAATGAGTATGGAGCAACATCCAACATGAGCCCTAGTGCCGAAGACTACACCTCCCGATCTGGATCCGGCAATTACGGATCCGGCTCTGGAAATTATGGTAGTAACTACGACTCTGCTAATACCAGCAATGCCAGCGGCTATGGTTCTTCTACGGATAACTACGCCTCCCGTTCTTCAAATACTGAAACTTATTCAGGAATGGATAGCCGCACCGGCCAAGGCTTTGGTGGTGGCAGCGCAACAGGAGGCAGTAGCTATAACACCGGCGGGTATGACAGTCAGAACATTGGATCTTATGGATATGATTCAGGCAAAATGGGGTCCCGTATGGACTCGGAGAACCTACGCTCTGCAGGCGATACTCAGCAGCGTGGCCAGTGGTAACCACGGTCACCATGAGCTTCCTCTCATAACCTTGGAAATATGTTATTTCTGGTGTTCTGTAAAATACAGAACAGTACCCTGTACTAATTCAGGTGAACTTGTTATTTTACTTGACTCTCTTTTTTCTGGCAAAGAAAACATATGTAATAGTGGTGCAATCAATTTGAATGGTTTTCTTCACGTATTGAATGACCGAAGTCCCACAATATACCTCACAAAATACGTCCGATAAGTACTTACCTAGGTATGAGTGAATAATGAATATGCTGAGAGAATTTTTAGACTCAAGTTCCTAGACAGACCCGAGTAAGAAAGTAAGGAAGGCTCCTTCCTCATATATATTGAAGTCCTAATTGGCAATCATTTTTATTGCATACGTGTTTAATTCTTTCTTTGACCAAGCTGTCTGATAATTGAATTTCATCGAGAAAGAGGATTGGTAGGGCCGTCATACATAACCTGAGAAGAACAGGACCTGTCCTGGTTGATCATGTCAAGTGACGCAAGGCTGAAGTCTCCTAACTGCGGTGGGCATTTCCTTTCTCGATTTACTCAAGCCAGCCTCAACTGTGGCTGGTCTATAAGCGAGCTACTAAATTACTTTTTGTGGGAGAAAGAATCTGCGAAGCACAAGGCCTGGAGGTCAAAACCACCCCAGAAGCAATCCTCCGGGCATTTCTTAACGATGCCAACCCCGCTCCTATTGCTCAGCGCAGTGAATAGAAAGCTAGAGAACACAATCACCCATTAAAGGTAAACCCCCCTCTCTGAAAGGGATCATTCCCTTCCTTTCTTTCTCCTCCTTCTCCCATTTTATCTTCTTTGCCCTCTCCTCTAACAGAAATCTCCTTCTGCCCTTTTCCATTGGCAGGGCCGATATTCCACTACCCCTGTGCGTTAGCTGGAAGTGAGCGCATCACTCGGCATTCTAGCACTCCAGTACTCGTTCTTGCGTCTACCCTCTTGCCTCCTAGACCTAGCAGGCAGCCTCGAATCATTTCAATGGCGTCTCGAAGAGTTTCCCGACACTCTCTAGCCCCCCCAGTTGTGTGCCAGGATGTCAGTTACGAGCTGGATAATATTGGAGCACTTGCATCATCTCAGCCAATTTCCCTAATCCAGCTGTGCACAAAGGCAGGTTCAAGAAACAGAGCCGTAAAGAACCCCAGAGCTTCCCGATTCGGTGGCACCGAGGATGGAAAAGATTTTGGAGACGAAGCAAACTTCTATGAAACCAATCAACAAAAGCCAAGTCCACGCTTATATCCCTTACATAGCCCGGATAGTTGGGATATCAAATTCAGCGAGGCCACGGCCAATGCAGCTCTTCCCTCTTGGGCTCGCTTACAGGAATACCAGTTGAGAAACCATGGGGAGCTTGTAGAAAGGACTAGAAGTCATACAGAATACAACGGTCTTGACGGAGGCCATCTCCACAAGAATCCTCTCAGCTATGACAGCCCCTGTTATTCTCCCATCCACTCACGAGATGCCGGTGGAGTAAATAGCAGCCCATTTCTAAAAGTTGCCGATCAGTATCGCCCAGGGTATGGGACATGGTCTGCCGGTATGGCTTCGGTTCCTAACAGAGCCCCGGTGAGCGCATCACATGTGCCTCATGCCCGAACACTTTCAACGAAAACGAAAGACGATATCGAACTATCACCCTCCCTCCAGATTTATACGACCAATTATGATCGTCCTTATAACAAGTCTCCTTACGAGACTTTTCGAGCTAAGCATCGCAACTATCGCTCTGAGATCCCGGAGATTACATCAGGGTTGCAGTACTCGTACTCTGACCCTCAATATGGACAATGTATGGGGTACGCAACTATCCGATCTGATCCTACTTTTCCAGCACCTGTTCGTCAACGCATTCCAGCTTTTGACGCGGACACATCCTCCATCGAACCACGACCACCTGTGTTAACCTCGTCGACTTCTTACTCTCTCTCTAAAGAGCAACCCACGTCTACGTCTGGCGCCACCGTACCAAACTATAAATTCAATGATCCTGAGTCAAAAAAGCGCTCCCTGAAGGAAGAGATTTGTGCAATCCTTAGCAATATGAACCAAGACCATGGAATAAAAGTCGGTTCAACCACAGACACGCGGGCTAGCTTAATTATAGACAAGAATCCTTCAACCGTGCAAGCTCCACAACAACCCGACGAAAAATCAGATCAAAATCCGGTGCTACCAAGGAGCGTAAATGGCTTGCCTGTCAGTGTGGAGGAACCAAAAGACTCTATTTCCAATCTCCCAGCGCCAGAAAAAGGATCAGACAAAAACCTCACCAAAATCACATCCAAAGAACGGTCAGCGCTAGCAGCTTCCTCATTCGAATATTCAACCAGCATGATGAAACCCATGGAAGGTTTTCAAGCCCCTCCCGCATACGCAGGTACAGCAGCTTGTAGACTTCTGAGGCCGCCTCCTGGTCTGACCAAACCCGAGCAGGAAGTGACTATAGACTTCTCCAATTCGGTTGTCAACAAAGCCAAGGCCGAGGAGGCAAACTCATGGTTTCACAAGGATGGTCGAGGAGAAGAACAGCTACGTCAACATATTTCCGATATTGCTCAGAACTACGTTAACAGAAATGAGCGCCTGAATGTGAAGGCTTTCTCCCCCCATGAGAACACAGTCGCAAAACAAACTATTCTGCTTCTTGGTAACGCCATTGCTAACCTTCAGTCATATGTAACTGGTGATCGTAAAAACCAAGCTACCAATTTTGCTGACTTTCGGACTGTGGGTTCTCGATATTGTGAGCTAGGGTTGGATAAGTGTCGCAGCTATTTTGATCGATGCCCATTGGCCCAGTCTCAGAGCTCATCTTCGAACGATCGACGTCCATTGGCTAATTCTCGGAGCTCATCTCTGAACCAACGAGCTCCGGGCTTTTCCATGGATCCAAGGGCAAAACCTTTGTTACTTGAACGCCATGAATCCCAAACACAGCAAGAGTGGTGAAGCTATCAAGAGATCCTAAGTCGACTTTTTTTGAACCTCTTTTGCTATCGTGTCGGTAATTGATCACAGACAACATCTAGAATTACGGAGGGGTAAATGTCAGTCTTTTTTAAGATTGGTTTTTATGGCAATGGTTCTATTGGGATCAAAATTGCTGAAGGCTGGCAAGATACTCCTGGTCTTTTTGTGCGTGTTCTTTGGCTCTCCCCAAATTTGCATAGATTCAAGTGGTTTATCAAATTGTAATCAGGTAACATAGAAAACCGACCTTTGTTGAAAGGGACAGCACAATCACTGCGACTTCCATGTATTTATGACAGGGGCGAGGTTATCAGCACTTTGTATTTGTACCATTCATATGCGAGGATGAAAAATGCTAGGATGAAAAATTTTAATTTCCTTACTTCCTCCGTTCGTGTATTTGTGCCTCTACCCGAGCATACAATCGGCGTAGCCTCTATTCCGGGAGCGTTTGGGGCTCTCAGTCCTCGGCCAAATATATTTTAACAACTAAAAGAGAAAGGGAGGAAAGAAATAATTGACGCTAGTCCTAGGAAGGGTCATATCAAGGAAACCTTTTAGCACAGGCCAAATCACTGGAAAGGAGCTCACCCTTAAACGACAGCGTCCAGAAAACGCCGTGATAAGACCCAGACTTCTTTTACATATATTTAAACTTGGTCACTTAGCCATTTATGAGGTCCCTGCTGCAGTGGGTATTGAATACATTAAAAACTACCTAGGCTGCCTGCATACTATGTCCATCCATATACAAACAAGCAACAAATATAGAATTAGAAACATAGAGCAGAGGCGGGAAAGAGCTTCCTCCAAAGAAGAGAGGGCAAAAAGAAGAAAATAAATAAAAGAAAGAGAGAAAACCAGAGCGCCGAGGTGCTAAAGTGCTGCAATCTCATACCATCCTACGCCATGAGCCAGATGCATCATTAAAAGTCAGGGGGGGTTGGGAACGGAGCTAGAAGCAAACCAATGTAAGGGAAGAACCACACGTCCACATGTCATGACCCGAGGCGCCGTATTCGTGCAGGTACACAAAGGGTTGAGGGAAAATGTATAATAGAAGATGCATAACCGCCCTTTATCTAAAAAGGAGAAGCAAATGGCAGGGGGAGAAAAAAAAAAAAAGGGGGGGGGGGGGGGGGTGGGATGGGATGCAGTCATTCTAGCAGTTCACGAGGTTTATGTGATTGTCGTTGAGTGCAGCACAGGCAAATAGTGTTCGATGTGGGTGAAAAGCAGTGGTGGCAATAGGAGAAGAACGATTATGATGAAGGAAACTTGAGTACGGCTCGAAAGTTGATAGGTGAGTGCCGTCGACGTTGAAATTCTTGACCTCGTGGCGGTTGGTTCCCCTGTTATTTTGAGGTTTGAATGTCAAAAGGAGCTACAGGAGAGAAATTTGAGAGAGGGAAAGGCTAGGTAACATACACCATGAAAACCGGAGCGTGTTCATGAACGCTCAGCGTACGAAGGGTATCTCTTGTGGCGTAGATCGTCGAAATCGGGTCATCCATTCGGAGGTCCCAGAGTCTGATCTCTCCATTACGGCTTCCGGAGACCAACTCTCTCAGGCCACCACGTTGCATATGAACGTTGGTGATCCATTGCTTATGTTCACGCCATACTTTAACCATGGAGGCTGTCGGCTTAAGTCGTTGGTCAAAAACTCGGACTGCACCATCACCGAACCCAGCCACGAATATATTCCCAGCAACCTGATCAGACGTCAAAGAAGTAATGCAAGAGCCCGAGCGTGCAGGAATATCCTATATATCGAACATAGGTCAGCTTCTTCCCCGTCAATATATCGAGAATCGCCAGCATACATTAGTACAAACTTCGGTGGCTGCATTCCACACCCGTATAACCTTCACATCTCCAGCGACAAGCGCCTTTCCTTGTCCCTGTTGCCAGTCAAGGACAAGCCCGGCATTTCGGTTGCTAGGGATTAGCTCCGGTAAAGCTCTGAAAGCTGACACGATTTCAACCTCTTTTGTGGACTCGTAATTTCGGAACACTTTGAGAACCCCGTCTGAAGATCCCGTCATTAAAAGTGCCTGGTCATCCTCATTAATGTAGCGAATTTCATTAATTTTTGATCCAGGTGGATTTCTGTTCGAGAACCGGTTAAGACGTTTATGACTCTGCCAGTCCCAAATTCTACAAAAAGTGGTTAGCACAATAACACAAAATGTAATTACCGAAAATAACATACGCTACAGTATCCCGATCGTCTGCCACTGCTATATGATCCTCAAACTGATGGAAACACATCTTAAGTGGCTGTGTGCCGTTAGAAAGGAGCGCAATTGAGTTATCCCATCGGTTGCTGCCAGCTTTACCCTTAAGGGGCTGGGTTTCTCCAATGATTTTCTCGTTGCGGCTCCGCCTCCAGAGACGCTCATTATAGTCCGCACTTCCAGGTTCGTCGGGCTCATTCGGCTTCATTTGAGGTTCTCGGAAATACTAGATAAGAGTTAGGAACTGTACGCAATCCCGTTGCATTTGACGTTAAAAAATGTTGGGATTACCTCTGTGGACCAATCCAAAAATCTACTCGCCAGAGGGATACTCGGGATCAAGGATGGGTCTCTGGGCTCAAAGCCGCGAGAAGAGGGAGTTGGAGCTTGCTGATATGTTGTAGTAGGGGCAAGTTGGTCGTTGACCTCGGGAGGGCGCGTCCACTCTGGTGGGGCTCGTCCTCGTGGAGTTGTTGGCATCCGACTTTTGGGTGATGTTGGGGTTAGCAGCCCCTGCGGCTCTGCCGGAGATGTATTACCAAAGGCAAGGTTCTTGAGTGATGCTGCAACGCTAGCAGTGCGCCTAAGGCTCAATGAAAGGTACCCTTCTTGCTTTGGGGGTGCAACAGAGGGTGGTGTAGGAGGTGGCGGGGACTTTTTAGGATTCGGTCTTTCCCGAACCTGAGCTCGTTGCTGTACTCTGCTTGAAAGGTCCAGAATCTCGTTTCGAAGCTTCTCCGTTAGCGTGGCCATAGGAGACTGAAGTAGAGCAAAGTGCATGTAGTCAACAATTACACTTGCATCCTGGGCAATATCAGGATGCGGGTCAACCGAAAGGATAAGAAGCTGCTTCCAAATGGTGCCAAAAGTAGTGTTGCGAGACAGCGTCTGTGGCTTGTGATTTGTACCTCCTGATCCTTCTGCAGATCCATTGGGTGTCTCATTCACAGTCATCCCTCGAGAACCTTCTTGACGAACTTTGAGGAGAAGATTTTGCTTCTCATCCTGAAATTCCTCATAGGCAGCAACCAGGAATTTGTTCTGATAGCGTTTTACGAAGGTCGAGAAGAAGAACAGAAGTTCTTTCCTAACAATGACACTCCCATCCGACGCCATCGGCAGAACTGCCAAGGCTAGAGATTCTTCAATCTGTGCCACCTGATCCGTCAAATCTGGAATACCGAGGAATGCAGTTACGGCATGTAGCATAGCCGCTCGCACCTCCGGAACAGGGTCGAAATTGAGTTCACAGAGCCTCGCAGGCGCAGCGCACCGAATTCCCATCCACTTCGCCTCGGGAAAATCAGACCACAACATACTAATGCAGAGACAAGACCATTGCCGTAATAGGGGATTTTCGACGTCCATGAGGTGCATGAGACAGGATTCAAACAGCTCAGCAGAGAGACACACATTCTGCCCCTGGGGGTAATTTTTGCAGAAAATCGACACAATAAAGGCACACATTGCTCGATGTTCACTAGCATTGCCCACCGGGATTGGAGACGAAGGGTTGAGGATCGAAATAAAGTAGTGGATTCCATTATCTTTCAACAAATCATTTTGCACTGTATGGTCGACAGCCATGATCCTTGCCCAAATGAAAACCATCACCGGTTTCAGCTCCTGGGCTGCAGACTGAAGAAGTTTGACAACATAGGGGAATATGCCAATACTCAAAGCCAGATGGACAGCCCAGGGCCCAAGATCCAGAAACTTGCTAAGCAAAATCAAGGCCCTTAGTCGATGTGCCTGACTTAAAAGGACCTGGAGTACAATGGGAAGTTGGTCTGGTGGGTTTTTCTCGGTCGGCCCAGAGGATAGATAAACCTCGAAAGCAGTAAGCTGCTCAGCAAAAAAGGTAGAATGCTGATATTCATACTGCCTGCGGCCTTCCTCATTGTCAATGAGTGCAGGTAGTTGAGCGAGGACCATCTCAACCGCCAAATCCCAGCTCTTCCACAATGGATGGTGATGCGTCTCTGGAAGCTCAGGAGATGAAATCGGATGACATTTATAAGTCCGCATAATACGCTCGCTCAGTAAGAAGTTCCTGAAAAGGGCGGCGACCATCAAGTCCTGGCGAAAAAGCTTCTTGAAAAGTGTCCGTGGCAAGGTATTCCACGCGATAGTATCCGTAATTGCAGTAAAGATCCAATTCAGCTCTCCCAGAGGGCTTCTACGGTCTTGCAAGCGGCCGGGGACTCGGAATTCATCAATGGAGACATTAGACTGGAGAGGATTCTGAAGTATGAAGAACCGTAAAGCAATCTCAATCGGGGTGGTCAAGCAGCACGTAAAAAGATCCGCAGGGAGATCAGGGTTGGTAGGGAGCGATTCGGTTTTCTGGCAAGCTGCAAGAATGATACAATCACCATAGCTTTGGATGATAGCGTTAGGATCGGCCTTTTTTGCCTCAATGTTCTCCTTCTCATGCTTCTCGACAAAGGTGTGGAAATTTTGAACAATATTCCCCGCGTGGGAAACATCGAAGACAAATAAGCTAGGGCCTGCAAGCCAGGACTGTAAGTCATACAGCGAGACAGGGATGTACTGAGTGTAGTTCTTGTTGAAAACCCAAATTTCTCCGGATTGTGTTGGTAGAGGGACGCCGTGGCCGTTATAGTGGAAAAGGACTCTTTCGTCCTTTGCATTACGGCGAAGGGATATGCAAAACTTTTTTGTCTCGTCGACAGACGGATCAAGATATTGCTTGTAACGTGTCCGCAAGCTCAGTGTCTCGTATTGTTCCTGTAATTTCTTTCCGATCTGCTCCATTAGCTTATTGTGGCCGCCTCCCGTAGTGGATGTTGGGTCAACCCAACATTCCAGTTTCGCGGTGGGATTTGTCTTCACAACATCCGGTGGATCGACACCGATATTTAAGCAGATGGCCAACGCAGCGGAAACCGTTTTGAGACGATCCTTCATGCGCCAGTCCTGGGTCGGCCAACTTCCGACAGGGTCTCGTGGAACTCCGTTCGACTCGTGACGTTTTTCGGTAAAGTACATATAAAAATTCTAGACACGGCCAGAAAAAAGTAAGACACGGAACAAAGGAGGGGTAAGGGAAGGGCGTGCTTGGCTTACCGAGTGTAGAACTTTGAGGTACTCACTTGAGGTATATTCCTCTTGCCATCCATGTCTCATAGCAAAGTCCTCATCCTCATCAGGATCCCCGACAACGACGACCGGTTTATCAAAGCCGACCCTAGGCCCATAGTCACTCTTTGCCCTCTTCAAGGCGGCGGTTGGCCGTGCGACGTCAGACACTGAATCCGAAGTTAATCGACTATTGCTGTCGCTGGATGTTATATTTTCGCCGGATGAACTGGTCGGCCTTCCCGATACTGATAGCTGTTTCTGTTCAACACTAGTAAAGGATCGGTGATGTCCGCTCAAAGGGGTGGGGGACCTATCGCGTGAGGGGATGTGTGTTTCTAGATCAGGACCGAAAGCAACGCGAACGGATTTGTTGTTATTTCTTCTAGGCTCAGTCTGGGCACTGGATGCCTGTGGGGCTGCAATATTTTGTTCCATGTCTAAATTGGGGTCCTTCATCATACCCAAATGGTCATCATGTTCGATTTATACTCGATCTGTCGCCTGACAATATTAACAGGGGGGTTTAGCTAAAGAGCCATTCATCCAAAAGGTTTTAAGATCAAGCAACTTCTAATAGTAACACTAGCGTACAAACACACACTCACCTTCACAGTAACCATAGCACAGTGAATACACTGAAAACAGACCAATTATGGTAACCCGATCTGGAGGTTCGGGGTTAGCGCCATATGGAGGGAGAACTTCTGCTATTTTGAGGAGCAGTTAGGATGAAAGAGCCATGACTTACCCTAAAAACTAAAGAAGTAGATCACTTCCCAAGAACCTACAGCTTCACAATCTGCAGGTTCGTTAATGATCGCCTTGGTTGGGGGAGGTTACCATGAGCTTCGCCCGTGATATCTTGGCACGGAGTTTCCGGAAAATCAATATCCCTGCAGCCGTTCACCCCCGATTACATCAGATAGCTTCGAAAAGCCCTTTCCCTAGGTTAGGTAGGTAGTCAACGACAACCTGGTAGTAGTTAGGGCACTCCGAGTAGTAAACCTAGAATATATCCAATCAAATCATGACAATGTAGGCTTGTAAATTCTTCGTCTTCTTTGCAAAAGAGACAGGAAGCCATTAAGCACCTGGATCCTTTAATTTACAAACTTTACGGAGTATTATCACATATAAATTCATAGATGCTTGCCAACTGGAATGGTAGTATCTTATTAGAGTTAGGTAGGTTCGAGGAGTTAAAATATCCTTATTATATCCTCGAAATCGCAGCAGCAAACATGCTTTCAAGTTACCGGTTAAGAACATATGTAAATATCTCACAGGTTCTTTCTATCTGTTTATAACCCCAGACCCTCAAATCTAACTTCAAATTCCGTCCATGGTGAAAATGTCAAAAAAATGCCCTTATGCTTCATAGAAGAATCCTTTATAGGCTCTAGTTGGTATGTAAGGCATTTTCTATTGTTGGTACATCAATCCTCTCATTAATGCCTACGGCATAGGGTATTATTGGTGTACTCCGAGTAGATCGTCGGAGCTTGGGAGAGTGTACCTCCCTTTCTTCGGACCGGTTACTCCAATAATGGCATATATTAGTATATTAGGATATCAGATAAATTAGATTAGATTGCAGAATCACAAGTTTCATAACCCAGAAACAAGAAATAATATGCTGAGCAGTATTTGTTAATCAGAATTATGACAGCAGAGCACTTGTTGCCAGAGATAAAAAAAAAAAAAAAGATCAGCGCAAAGTGATATATTCCAGCCGCGCATTGGAATCGGAGCCCATCACAAATCTTATCATGGAAGGCCAAAAACAACTTAAAATTGCTCAGTGTTCAATCAAATTTAATTTCTTCATGAACTGAAACTGTTACATTAAACTTTATCATCATGAAAGTATTATCCCTTGAAGTAAAGAAAGCAGCATCCTTTGACGAATTAGGGTGGTATAATCCTAAATTAAATATTTACTCCTTGAAAACTACAAGTATGGAGAAAATTTTAAAAGTCCAAGGGTCTGCTTTTCTACTTTGAAGGTGAGGTGAACTTGAATGAATTCAAAAAAAAAAATTAATAATAATAATAAAAATGAGGACAACGCTCTGACCATCCATGGTGAGTTTGAACTTTGAGCCTTTGAGGGTCCAAGTCAAAAAAAAAAAAAATAATAATAATCATGACCAAATCATCCAGGGGTAATGGAAACATCAAAGCAAAAGGGGCTGTTGTCAACATGATGAACTCAAGATTTTAATTTGAACAGGGGGAGCGAAGACTTGGCCTATCGGAGCTCTGGGAAACTCGTGAGTATGGAGCTATGGGCCGCGGATGGTTGAGGACAGACACCAAATTCTTAACTAGGGATGGGTATGCATTGTTCAACATCCACTTTTTTGCAAATCATAATGGAACTCCCCACTGCTTTCTCACGATAACAGTGTCTTCCTCCGAAGTTTGAACGGCAACAGTGTAACTCGACTTGTACAGAGTATACAGAGTATATACAGACAGAGTACTAAGGTTGGCATGAGTACTTTGAGTTTGAGGAGGCCACGACGGTTCCATCACCCTTCAAATTCTAACTCTCCAGCCACCAATTGGATTCATGATGGAATGATGTCTGAGTGTGACTCGCTTCTTGACTGGCTCAATCTTGGGCGAGGTGATTTCAAGTGCCAGTGGCTTGGGTTAGCCAGATGTGGTTTGGGGGAACCACTACTCCATATTCTTGTTCACAATCAAGAAACAGACAACAAATGAAAAAAATTTTTTGGGGAATCAACTCAATTTCTGATCTCCATCAGAAAAAACAAAGTCATCTCTTCAGAATCGACGACCCTTTACATAGTAGGTTTCGACTGAGAGCTAAAATTTAAAGTAAACACCTTTGTTTCGACTTAATTTATATCTCCTTGACTTTCCAGAACTCTTGTTCGCTTCTACTCGTATTGATCGGCACGTGGTTGAAATCAGCCTGCTCCCAAATTATCGACCCCCACCACAACGGTGCCAATGACGATGACCAAAGAAGAATATAAGAATGAAGATCTCTCAGGCCTCAACCACCCAGACCTCTCCACAGGAGTGCGGCATCATGTGCTCTGATGAAATTGAAGGGCTTTGTAATTTCTCCTCGCCGGAGTAATAAAATTAAAATTCAATCCATCATCATAGAGTTAATCCTAATTCAACATAAAATTGCAACCTTCCCAGCATGACCTGAACATGGGATATCCCAAGTACACTTGGTCAAAATCCTGTCAATGAGTAGAGATTCAAGACTCCAAATATTGCTCATATCCTAACAGCAAAATCATTGGCTGGTACCACCAATTGTCTAACTACCGCAGGGAGGAGCTCCATAAGTCTGCACATATGCAGGTACCTGGCGCAAGATTCCCATGTCTATTATTATTATTACGGTTCCTTGCTTCGGCTTCCAATCAATCAACATCCTTATGGTTATCCGGTTGATTCAATTTATCGACCTCTCAGACGAGGATGCAGCCAGAAGTTTTGACTTGCTCTGGGGTTTCATGAGAAAAGAGCCCTCGTTGGGGCAATCACAAGCCATAACCTCGGATTTTGAAGATCCCACTACACCGAGACCCTTCCTTGAAGCTGTTTTATTCTCTTTTTTTTTTTTTTTTTTTTTTTTTTTTTCATTGACCGTTTCAAGCTCCCGTAGATTATAGAGATACGGCCTTTATTCATTAATAATCAGGCGTGCTGTTTATGGACATATTCTGTGCAGGGCATTTCAACTAGAAGCATCCCCGCCTATGTTTAGCCATATTCCGTGTGCCTACATAACCATCATGCAAAAAAGGTATTCTCCGGGGTTCAAGTATCACAATTTATTATCAGTGGTTATTTCTGTCAGTGTGCTGCTACACAAGGCATGGAAGAGTAATTAGAGGCCTCGTGGGTGTATAAGTGCTTCCAGGATTTTTCATTATTTTCTGATTTGTTTTTCCCTCTTCAAGACAAATGGAGGGATCCTATTGCTCGTTTAGCCCCTTCATCCTTGGGCGGTGTCTTCCATTGGGGCCTCGTTAAACACCCCCTAACCACCACTAAACTAAACCCAAGACAACCAACAAGAATTAGATAATAAATAATTATGCTGGCAGGAAGTTTGAAACGCCGGAGTCCCTCGTTGTTTCTGTGTCTTACCCCTTCTCTTTTTCTCCAGTCCTCAGTTCCCTAGCCCGTCTTTCTCAACCTTCAACCTTGACTCCCCCAACTTCAACTTTCCCTCTCTCTCCATCCCCTTTATTTTACCCTTCTTCTTTTTCTTCTTCCTTGTTTTTTTTTTCCCTCGCGGGGGCCTTTCTCTCTTTTGTTTCCCCCCGCTCCTTCCACCCCTGTTTTGTAAGATACTATTGACCCATTTCTCATGCTACTTCACAGGTGGGATCGAGGCTCCCCGAGGTTGCTTTGGAAATAGAAGAGGAATTGCTGTTCCTTACCTCATAACGCTTGGTGGATTGACAGCCCGAGGATTGGCAGAAGGGAAGAATAACAAAAACACCATCGCATGGATATTATTGAGCATCTCCAACGCGCAGCAGTTGCCGGTACCTTGGCCTAAACGACCTATCCAGTCGCCTATTATTTTTAATCCCAACCCGTTTGTTCACTACTTCCATTCCTTAGATATTCCAACTGGGCACGGTTTCTTTCTTTTCTTCTCCCTTCCGCCCTCTTGCTCGATAATCGGTCCGTTTTTTCTTGGGGATTCCAGCTTAACAGGACGAGAGGCCTGGTTAGCTCTCAAGAGTTGATTTATTTGGTTCCTTTTGTTTGACCAAGAAAAAGAAAAGAAAAGTGTTAATCACCAGCCATCCGCCCTTAACGACGACCCATGACCTAATATTTCACGATGGCATTCCTCTTCAAATCAAAGAAGAATCAACAAGGTACTGGCTTACCACCGGCAACGAGAAATGTTCATACATCCGAAGGAACATCAGGTAACCCGCCAGGGCCCATCCCCAACGGACCAAAGGAACGCGAAGGAGGGAATTCCCAAACGCCGACCCCCAGCAGCAGCTACAACAACTCCCTAAACTCCGTGAATAGTCCTACAAGCCCTGATCATCAACGAATGCGACAAAGGGCCGAGTCAGAGTCTCAGGTTAGTAATCCGATTTCATGCGGACTACAGTTGTTTCTTCTTCCAATAAATTGCATTATTTATTCTTTTAACGGTATATAGGTACAACGATCGCATCCGAGCAATTCTCCAAACACCAGCCCTGGCGCTTCGCTATACCCTTGGTCGCAACGTCGATTAAACTTCTCATCCCCTCAGGCGAACCCCTTCCCTCGCTATGGCGCGGCTATCAATGCAGTTGCCTCGAAAGAAGGTGATATTTACATGATGGGTGGATTAATAGATGGGTCCACCGTCAAGGGGGATTTGTGGATGATGGAAAGTAACAGCGGAAGCCTATCATGCTTCCCAATCGCTACGGTATCGGAAGGACCTGGTCCAAGGGTCGGCCATGCCAGCTTACTGGTTGGAAATGCATTTATCGTGTTTGGTGGCGATACCAAGGTGGACGAAAATGATACTTTGGATGACACTCTATATCTCCTAAATACATGTATGCGCAACCCACATTTCCTCGGACTCTACCTGGTGGCCTAATTACTAACCCATTGTCACTCTAGCTTCGCGGCAGTGGTCACGCTCTATACCCCCTGGCACTAGACCCACTGGACGATACGGCCACACCATTAGTATCCTTGGTTCGAAACTCTATGTCTTCGGTGGTCAGGTCGAGGGGTTCTTCTTCAACGACCTCGTTGCATTCGATTTAAATCAGCTTCAAAACCCCGGGAATAAATGGGAATCACTTATTAAGAACAGTCATGAAGGGGGGCCGCCCCCTGGTCAAATCCCCCCAGCAAGAACCAACCATAGTATTGTCAGTTTTAACGACAAACTGTACTTGTATGTTTGCTCTCTCCTACAGTAATGCGCATATGGCTCACTCATCCTGCTGCAGGTTCGGAGGAACAAATGGCGTTGAGTGGTTCAACGACGTATGGTCATATGATCCACGGCCCAATACTTGGACTCAATTGGATTGTGTTGGATTCATTCCAACGCCTCGGGAAGGGCACGCAGCAGCCCTGGTCAATGACGTTATGTATGTATTTGGGGGACGCACTGACGAAGGGATTGATCTTGGTGATTTAGCCGCCTTTCGCATATCCACACGACGTTGGTATTCCTTCCAGAATATGGGGCCTGCGCCGTCTCCAAGATCAGGGCATAGTATGACAGCTTTTGGGAAGCAAATTATTGTTCTTGCGGGTGAACCAAGCTCCGCACCAAGAGACCCTGTGGAACTTAGCATGGCTTATATCCTCGATACATCAAAAATCCGGTATCCAACAGATACACAAAACGGTGAAAAGAGCCAAGCGGCTGGGATGAGGAAAGTAGGCGCGGGGGATAAGCAGACTCCGCAAACTGGGCGAACATCCCGAGAGGCTCTGAATCAACCTCGAGAGAGTATGGTCAGCCCAACTGGTAAGCCAGCCGAGTTGGGCCCCAACCCAGGGCCAGGTTCGCGGCTTCCCAGGGCATCCATTGCCCAAGCTCCGGCAGGACCACCTCCACCTGGCCAGGCTCCAACTCCTGGGCCAAGAGGCAATACCCCTCAACACTCCATGAATCCCAGGAGTAAAACCCCCACCAAAATGGATCGCGCGTATGGAGGGCCGCCAGTCGACACGGCTCGAGCTATGGTTGCTGGTGGGGAAAGGGACTCCGCGTCCAGAGAATCGCCCAAAGATTTCAAACAGAACCAGGAGTCTGGCGGCAATCGCACGCCGACTCAGCAGCCCTCGCGGATATCAGCTAGAGCTATGGAGGCAGGCGAGGCCGCACCTCTCATGACACCAGCAAGGCAACGCTCTCTCCGGCAGCATAGGCAACGTGGTTCTATGGACAGTGCGGACGAGTCCATCCTTGGTCGACACGCAAGCATAGATGGCTCCATTGACTCCCGAACCTACAGGAATTCAAAAACACTCGGGGATGAACCACGCTCACCCAGGTTAAATGCTCACCAAGAAGCCCTGATTAAGGAACTTGAAGCGGTAAAAAGCCGTAGCGCTTGGTACGCGTCGGAACTTGCCTTAGCTAAAAAGGCCGGTTATACCCCAAACATTTCTGGGAGCTCTGTTTTAGATGAACGTACCGCCGACGCGTTCGGAGATGAGGATCGCCCCCTAATCGAAGCATTCCTCGCCATGAGGGCAGAACTTGCTAAAATGCAGGCCACCGTCGACCGGCAGGCCGCCATAGCATCAAAACGGGTTGCCGAAGTCGAGCACCAGAGAGATATAGCGGTTAACGAGGCAGCCTATTCTCGTGCTAAGCTTGCCGCTCATGGCGGGAGCCAACGAGGTACCCCTTTGCCGGATGGACTCTCTCAGGACCTAGACGAGACCATCAACGAACGCACAACGGATCTCAGTAGGAGACTAGCTTTGGCTCTTGCATCTCAGAACGATCTTAAATCGAAATTAGAAGTTATTTCTACAGAGCTTGAACAAGAAAGACGGAGCAAAGAATTAGCAGAGGAAACGTGTGAAGCTACAAGGAGGAGATTAGCTGAGCTTGAGATGCAGAATAATTCGCTCGAGATCGAAAGCTTACGCGCTCAGCTTCATCAAACTGAAGCATCCATGAGAGAGGAGTCATTGTTAAGGTCTCAATCTGAGTCCACCCTAAAACAGATAACCTTAGACAAGGAAGAACTGTTGAAGAGGTTTGAAGACACTTCCACCCGCTTAAAGGATTATAGCCAGAGCTTAGGTGGCCTTCGAGAGGCTGTAACCGCCTCTTCTAGCAAATCAGACCTTTTGGAGAAGCAGTTGGATGAGGAACGTGAGCGCCGAGAAGGTCTTGAAAGAAAACTGTTGCAACTCAGGTCCGAACACGAAGAGCGAACTGCCGAGTTAGAAAATGCTACTCGTCGCTTACGAGACGCAGAGGAGCTAGCTGAGAGCAACGCCAGAGAAGCTGAAACTCATAAGAACGCCTTCCTTTCCGGCCTAGATCGTGCTTCGTCATTTGATTCCGATACCTCAATGCGCTCACTCGCAGACCAACGCGTGTCTAGCCTAGAAGGTCAGGTAGAAAGAGCGAACAAGCTAGCGAAAGCCAGCCAAACTGCTGCCGATGAGGCAGCAGAGAAGCTGCGGCGTGCAGAAGAAAGAATCGCAGGGCTGGAGGCGTATCAGGAACAGGCCAGCAGGGAAGGATTGCAGCTACGAAGACAGCTTCAGGCAGCCCTAAAAGACAGCCAGTCACATATCGCTGAGAATCGGGAGTTGAAGTCACAACTCGAGAACCATCAGCGCGAGGCAGGCGCGCTAGCCATTCAGCATTCAGCTTTGAAGGACCTGCTTGGCGAACGTGGAGTCGGCTATCCAGATAACAGACGCTCCCCTCGCCTCGACTCACCCGGCTCTCGGTTTGGCACACCTGAACAAGGCCGTCTCCGTGAATTAGAGCAGCAGCTTTCGACCAGCATGAAGGCCCATGATGATCTAAAATCTTCATTCGAGACTCGCGAGCAAGAAGCCGATAAAGCATACCGAGAGAAGTTGGAACAGCTCGAAAATGACTATCAATCAGCTGTCCACTACGTCAAAGGAACGGAAAAAATGCTAAAACGAATGAAGGATGAGCTGAGTCGCTACAAGTCCCAGAATGCGAAGATTCAGTCCGAATTAGAAGCAGCCCAGAACAGTCTAGCTTCAGCCGAGGCACCTGAAGCACCCGCAGGGTGGGAAGCCGAGCGCTCGAAACTTCAGCAGTCCTTGTCCGACCTCCAGCAGGATACGACATGCTCAATTTCGAACCTAGAGGCTCAGATTACTAGTTTGAAGGAGTCTCTTTCCTCCGTTGACTCTGACAGGGCCAAATCTCAGTCGGAATATGAAACTATTAAAAAGGAGCTGATGGCATCCAGCGAGAGGAGCCGCTCCGAACTGGAACAGCTGAAATATGAGAATTCCCTGCTAGAGACGCGCGCAACAGATGCTGAACAGAAGGTTACAATGCTTCTTGACCAAGTTGAGGCATCAGTCGGGCACTACCGTCGACAGTCGCAACACGGGCAAGGTGCCAATGGCATCTCTCGTACCCATAGCAATGCCTCTAGCCACACAATTGGGGCTGGCCCCGGGCGATCAAGGGCCAACAGTGCTGTGTCTCAGGACGACAGTATAATTGACAATCGTGGCTCGATGGCTCTGGACTCGCTCGCCAATGAACTGGAGGCCTTGCGTAGCCATTGGGAGAGCACCAATCGTAATAACTACCGACTGAGTACCCAATCCGATTTTGATCGAACTCCGACAAAAGATTCAGGCCTAAGCGACAGCCTGGCGGAATGGCGACGGCGATTGGATGAGGAAGAAGCAAGATCAGGCTCTCCAGAAAAGAGTAAGCCCCGAAACACCGAGGGGCAAGCGACAGCGAATATGATTTGAGCAGCTCCGGAAATATGACATGTCTACATCTTATTGGTAAGTATATCATGACGCCTAATTGGTGTTGAATAGCCTTTTTATTTTTCTGTTTTTCTTTTCCCATATACTACCAAATGACCAAAACCTTTCTGTCCTGTTTATGTATGCTCTGACAAGTTGTCTCCTGTGTCTTTATTCATGCCTTTGATCACTGTCCGTGTATTGATGATGATTGTTCAAGGGTTAGCAGCATACAATTTTCTTTTTGTTTTATTTCTACCATTTTCTTCCTTGTCCTTCACTCTACAACTTTTTTTCGTTTCCTAATTTCCCTTCTCCATTCATATTCTCTTTTATACCCCTTCGCTTTTTTGCCTCAGTTGAATTGTACCACTATCTTGATTTCATTTGCCATAACGAAGCTTTTATCTGATCTCTCTCAAAAAATATTCTCCGCGGTGGAAGCAGATCTGCCGCCTAATATTTTCTTCTTTTAGCTTTTTTTTCATGATATTACGAGTTGTCCTCGTGTAGCCAACATATAACAGAAGTAGATTGGCATGAATCAGGTAACCTCGTGTAGTACCCGAGCACTTTAGGAGCATAAGGAACAGCAATGAAAGCCATGCAATATTTTTTTTTGAATAAAAAAAGGAAAGGAACGAAATGAGAAGAGGAGACCTGGAGAACAGCTTACAGATCACCAATACTCCGCATTTCGAAGCGATCAATGCGGTGAAGATACCAGACGTGGTCGACTCTCCTACTCGATCGTGTCCAATTATGTCCACCGTCCAGCTTGAGAGCGATTCACGATCGAAACACCTTGTAGCGCTTCATTCCTAGCATTAGGAAGCTAAAGCTGTTACTCAAAAGCAGCCGTTCCCCCATTTTCTTAGTACCCAGGTGTGGTTGAAGTCAACATCTGCCTGGTTGGATATACGTAGGCAAAGAAAGACATCACCCTCGCGCCAACTGGCCAATTGTGGTAAATAAAATGAACCTACACACTTGCGTACAAACCTTAAGAACGTCGCATTATCCGTTGCCGCTAGATGATGGGAGAGGCAAGGAAGGTCGCTTTTTGGCTTTCGGGGATATATGCATGAAGCTTGATAGGGTAGGAGGTTTGATTTTCTAATTGTTTATGCTGGGGGTGGTGGGACATATGTTGGAACTACTTGTGTTGGTGACACTTGCTTCAATTCTAATAATACTTCCTTCTTTGTATTAGTTAGATATCCGGTGATCTCTTTTCTTTCAGTAGTCGGACGTGTATTGAAGTCGGGGCTTGGGACTACTAGATATATTTCCTTTATCTGTGGGATTTGGATCTGTTAGCCAACCATTAAGGTAGGTACGCTCGGGTCAATTGAGGCATTGACTTTGTATCCAGAAAGTAAACAGTGGAAACTACCGTGTTACTCCGAATCCCTAACCTCAATATGATTGTGGTTGGATTGGGATCATCCTCGCGGTGAAACTATATATACTGGTTCTGTAAGGCAATACGCGAGGCACCAAGCGACGTTCAGTTTTGATTTCCAATGGATATGGCACCAATCCATGGCAAACCTCAAGAATGGATCCACAAGGGACCGGAAGGACAAGTGTGTAGCTACCTCGAACTTACTATGCTCTATGGACTTCGGAGCTCGTGAAGTACTGTGGTATCGAAGTAGTGTCTGAGGTTAAACCTTGTAAGGAGAGTGATATTCATCTTTGAAAGTACTTTGTCGATGATACTCGGGCCTGTTAATTTTCGTCAGGCATTCTTTTTGGGTTCTTTTTCGGCAAACTTGAAGTGATCAATGCTACAAGGCAACAGACATGCTTGGGTTAGTTAGTATGGGAGTAAACTTGGACCAGTACTTAGTAGTTGTAAAGTAGGTTCGTGCCCAAGCTACTCGAGAACGTAGGTATTGTGTAAAACGGGGCCTCCCGTATTGGGGTTACGAGACAGATACAGTTGGTTGGTACTAATTCGCAAGGGTCATCTGAGTGAAGAATCAAGAGCTCCAATAATAGCTCATTCATTCATCTTGACAATAATATCTCAACCATGATACGGAAAACGGGAAATGGGGAGGGTTGAAGATAATGTGCCATCGCTGGTGGTTAGCAGGTTTTCAGATCGGGATCAAATATCGTTTCTCTTTCTCTTTTTCGTTTCATTTCTTTTTTCCCGCGTGTCTGCCTAGCCTCGCTAATCAGCTCTAACCAGGTGGTCCAGAATACTAATGATCAGCCCATCAGATTGATGTTCTTGCCACTCCGAACCATACCTTGGCCACAAGGCATTTGTGAGGCCTTTGCCGCCCAAAGTTACTCGCTTGGGATGAGCTTATTCCTTTATATGTTCTGACCTAAACTGCTCGGAGTGTTCCGTAAAATCCTGGAGGGTAAAAATCAATTCAAATACAGCTGGGCTGTGGTTTTGACAGGGTACTAATATGTAGGCGAGGTTCCACTGGCAGTTCTTGAGTGGTGGTATCAATTGATATGTTTCAACTAAAACTTGAAGAGGTTCGCTTACAAAATTGCTCATTTGAGCTACAAACCTGGAAGTATGGATTGTCAAAGGACAATCTTCACCTTCAAACAGCCAGGACAAACATTTCAGATGGACACCTGATGAGGTACAAATTCGACCATTGGAACAATAGGGTTAAGCCCGATATTTTGTATCCCGAGAATCAATTGAATAATGAGATGCCGAAGTGAGAAGGATGGATGGACAAGAGATCACTGATGAATTTAGCTGTTCCTTCACCGACTTGAGAAGTTGAAACATGAAACCATTGAGCACCTCTTTTTGGTTGCCTTTTCATTTCTTTGTCCTTTCTTTTAAAAATTAATTTTTCCTTCAAATTAGTTGTCATATGAGATATGCATTTTTATTTTTATTATTCTAGCTAAGATCCCCCCCCCTAAAAATCAAAATCCAACATTTTCTAACCAAGTTGGGGAAACCAAAAAAAACCTCTTTTTTGCCTCCTCTGTCCAAAACGGCCGCTAGTGAAGTATAATTACACGGATTCCAGATAAAATACTTTGATGACAGCACATACATCGTACTGACGGGGTATTATGACCTGAATGGTGAACTGTGACAAGTAGGTGCAGCCAATCAACCACTTGGCAAGGCACTGTGGCTGCTAAACTTAGGCTATCACTTACCCGCCCCCCTCTTGCCAGGCGTCTGCTACGACTGGCTGAAGTTCCCTCACGCTTCCTTCCTCTCTTCTTTCCCTTCTTCTCCTCCTCCCTTCTACCACCCACCTTCCGATATCAAGGCGTCGTCCTTGAATCTATCTCAGTTATTTATTTCCTCTTATTCCGTTCTCTCGATTTTCGTTTTGCTGTTTTCTCCTTTTCACGTCTGTCTCGTCGTTCCCGTTCCCAAAGGGTCAGCTGAATCCCCTTTCTTTTTCTCTCCGCCTTTTTGCCTCTCCGGTCGGGCCCTTGCGGTTGTCCCCAACAGTCGACATTACCGCTCTCTCATCCTTCTTTCCGGTTTGCACAAGGTTTGTCTTTCTTTTGGGATAACCCCTTGAATCGTCCCCTCTGCTATTTTTTTCGCCTCGTTTCTGGTTTTGTCTGCTTTTCTTTCTGGGTATCCCTGGGCTCACTCCTCACCTGACAAGATTAGCCTCACCAGGCTTCATTTTGCTGTGCCAAGGATCCTCATACGCTCAAGGCACAGCCTCCCTCGATTCTGTCCTTGTGTGCCTCAAACCTCAATAAAACTCAACTCCCAGCCTCAAGCTGTATTTCTCTCCCACCCTCTTACTTTCATCGCTCTCTCTCTCTCTTTATCCCTGACACGACTTCTTCTCAATTGCTGCATGTGCTGTGGCTCACCTAACAACTCGGTAGAACCCAATCCATATCAGAACACAGCAGTTCGCTGTGAATAGCTTTGATCAAAATGACGACCATGGTTAGTTCTATTTCCGTATCCCGGTTTCTTGGGGCAATATTGTCTGACAGACTGGAAGGACCTACGTGTCGGTAACAAATACCGTATTGGGCGTAAGATTGGAAGTGGAAGTTTTGGTGACATTTACCTCGGTGTGTGATGATCTCTTGGGAATGAAGTATTGCAGGACGCTGGCTGATGGGAGTTTTAGGCACCAACATTATCTCTGGAGAGGAAATTGCTATCAAGCTTGAGAGCGTCAAGGCCAAGCACCCCCAACTTGAATATGAAGCCCGTGTCTACAAATCCCTTGCTGGTGGTGTTGGAATCCCGTTTGTTCGCTGGTTCGGTACTGAGTGTGACTACAACGCCATGGTTATTGACCTTCTTGGACCCAGCTTGGAGGATCTTTTCAACTTCTGCAACCGCAAGTTTTCTCTGAAAACTGTGCTTCTGCTCGCAGACCAGCTCATATCCCGTATCGAATACATCCATGCCAAGTCATTTATTCACCGTGATATTAAGCCTGACAACTTTTTGATGGGAATTGGCAAGCGTGGCAACCAGGTTAATGTGATCGATTTTGGTCTTGCTAAGAAATACCGTGACCCCAAAACTCATTTCCACATCCCTTACCGCGAGAACAAGAATCTTACAGGAACTGCCCGCTATGCCAGTATCAACACACATCTTGGTGTTGAGCAGTCTCGCCGTGACGATATGGAGTCCTTGGGTTATGTTATGCTGTATTTCTGCCGCGGCACCCTTCCCTGGCAGGGATTGAAGGCCGCTACCAAGAAGCAGAAGTACGATCGAATCATGGAGAAGAAGATGACCACCCCCACCGAGGTTCTCTGCCGTGGATTCCCCAATGAGTTCTCGATCTATCTGAACTACACCCGTTCCTTGCGTTTCGACGACAAGCCGGACTACTCTTATCTCCGCAAAATATTCCGGGACTTGTTTGTTCGCGAGTCGTTCCAGTATGACTATGTCTTTGACTGGACCGTATACAAGTACCAGAAAAACGCGGCAATGATCGTGGATGCTAGCAAGAAGGACAAGGAGACTGCCGATGAACAACAGCGCCGCCAGGGCGTTGCTGGTGGAGCAATGGGTACCCCTGCTGCTGCCACCAAGCCCGGCGCTATTTCTAGCCAGCGTCGCAAGATCATTGAACGTGGAGCCCTCGACAACACCCCCGACACCAACCGTGCTGTGGGAGGGAGTGACAGGATGTGAGTATCTGAAACCTAGGTTCCGTGTAGGGAACTCCTCTCCTCTGCGTTTGGTACTTCGGTGCGACCCTGCCCGTAGAGGTCCTCTTTTGGTTCCTAGAATCTGACTAATCTCATAGTCTTCGGCGTTAGGCTGCGTTCTGCTTCAAAGGTTGCTGCTTCAGGTGCTTATGGGCCTGGTGCTAGCCGCTCGAAGCGGGACGATGGGTTCGGTGCTCAGTGGTACTAAATTGTGCAGCATGGTGGTGGAGCTTGACCTTTTTGTTTTTCATTTCCGTCTAGCTTCCTGCCTGTTGGTACGACGCTAGCCGAGGAGCCCAGGATTGTCGTCATGCTAGTTGCCTTGTTTTGCAACGTGCAGTAAACCTTTCAAGACTTGTTTCGCCTTGGGTCTCCGCTCTTGTCTTTCTTTATTTTCCATATTGCATCTCTGTTAGCCCGTTATCCCGTTTTTCGATCGTCTTCCGGTATCCACCGTCTCGATCCCTCTGCGTTTAATCTCAGCTCTTATTCGCTCGACTATCGGTCGTGTTCCTTTTCGCCCTTTGGCTTGCGTGGACTTCTCTCTTCAGTTGTCCATGTCTTTGATTCCCTATACACGTTTATTCGTCGAATCACGAGTCGTGCATGAAAGGACCCCGATATCAGCCTTACAAACGCTCTAATTGTGGCTATATTTACGTCTTAGCCCCCGGTTATAATGCTTATTTCGGATCATCGCCCCACTCGGAAATGCATCTGCCTATGACCGGGATGTTTTGATGGAAGGAGATGTAAAAATCGAAGGATCAGTTTTGAAGTGTGGGGATTGTCTCACGCTGACAGCTGTCAACCGAATTCCTCGGAGTTCCTCGTGGACTGTTGATCTCGATTACACTATCTACCTTGAACCTTCCCCCTTGTTTCGTGGTTTTATGCTTTTTTCTTCTTCCTTTTCTTTTCTCCTTCTTAATTTTTGCGCTGCCCTTGTTTTCAGACTGCTGTCATATTGACGTATTGCTGGGGAGGAATGAGTATGAAGAGACGACTGGGAGAGATGTGCTGGAAATGGTCTTTTTGTGGGTACCTTGAAGTGTTATTACTGCCCTTGAAACGCATGCTGGACCTTCGGTGGATCCTGAAGCCAGTGGGTTAGTCAGGGGTGCTTTGGACAGTGGGGGAGCACATCTCTACGTGTGGGTGAGTGGCGACGGAAACTGGCTAGGGTCGCTTCCGGGGTGGTATTACGTCGAGCTATGTTGTTTTCCCATGGGCTTCTCATGTTCCAACTATTCACACTCTCTACTGTATCTACTTGTGCTGGGGGCCGATTTGTAGTGAACAGGTGGCTGTGACGTGCTAATCTGCACCTGCAAAGCCAATAATACTTCTCAATCGGCTTTCCAGCTAGGTGCTCTTAACTAATATCGGCCCTGTGTTTAGCATACAATCTAAGTAAATGAGCGCTATCAGCCCAGCAGTCATCATCCCTGCTATATTTAGAGTAGTGGAAGACCCTGCGTTTGGTGTCGAAGGTCTGTAGAAGATCGTAGTGAGTTCTAGGCTTGGCCCGCTCGTACTCGGGATTAGCGATCGCCTGTCGAGTTAATATGGTAACTGAGTAAGCACTACGAGGTGATTAGAAAGACTTGGGGGTAGAAGGAATCCTGACGGGTCGGGGTCTATAATTAACCGTAATATAGTACTACTCCGAAGTACGAACATGACGACAAAGACAAAAAAGGCAGCTCTGAGGGGCGGCAAAGTCGCGGCGGGCCAGCTTTGACTGGTTCGTTGGAACCGGGGGCCAGAGAGAGTCCGCCCGCTTTGCAGATCCGATCACTGGCTTTTGGGGGAGTTCTAGACTTTCTTTCCTGGTATAAAGCTTCTGGGCTGTCTCTCCAACGGCTTCCTTCTGTCGCCCAGGACAGTTTGGATAGACCAAGATCTCAAGACTTAGCACTCCTCTACGGAAAGATCTGAAAGGGAAAGAAAACCGTAAAACCACAGGAAAACAACAACCCAAGAATCCCCACTAACAAGCGACATGGACTATCCCTACTACAACCAGCCCTATAACATCTACGGGATGCCCAACCAAAATTCCCAGGCAGAGGATCTTCAAAACTCCTTCCATTCCTTGGTATGTGCCCTCCTGAATTGGATCGCCTGGTTTGTCGGGAATCCTCCTACTAATCCCTATACGGTGCAGAATTACCAATCATTCGACCCGTCATTTCACCCCACTGCTGCAACTTCTTTCGGCCCCCCGCCACAGTCTCCGCCTGAGTCTTACTCCAAGCATTCCGTCTCGAGTAATGAGCACCGTCGCTACCCTGGCTCGATGGAAGGGCGTGATGATTTCGTCGCCGATCCGAGCATCGGTCGCAGTAGCAGCGAAGAGAAGGATGGAATGATGACCCCAGCGCAGAGCAAGCGGAAGGCACAAAACAGAGCTGCGTAAGTCTTCTTCCCTGTCTTCTTCTATCTCTATCTCGTAAAGGAGATTCAAATCGGGGAAAGAAAGGCGGGAATAAGGAGGCTAACTAGGAGGTTGTGTTTCTGCTTTAGTCAACGAGCGTTTCGCGAACGGAAAGAGCGGCATGTCCGCGAATTAGAGGAGAAAGTTACCAATCTCGAGCAATCATCCACCACATTAATGGCAGACAATGAGCGCTTAAAGCGAGAATTGGCCAAATACAGCACCGAAAATGAGATACTCCGCGCAACTAATACCTTCGGTGGTTCGGGGCGTCACCAGTCTGAGCCTACTACTACGGGACCTATGACCTACTCCCCAACCGACTTTTACTCCAATATCGTCCCCAAGGGACAGGCGATTCGCCTTCATCGGGTGACTTACTGCAAGCGAACGGGGGAGCGATTGCTGGATGCGGGGGCGACCTGGGATCTCATTCAGGGCCATGAGCTCTTCAAACGGGGCCTGGTAGATATCGCGGATGTCACTGAGCGTCTCAAAGGTCTGGCTCAGTGCTCCGGCCAAGGGCCTGCTTTCAGAGAGAGCCAGGTGCGTAGAGCTATTGAGGAAAGCGCTGCCGCTGATAACGACGAACTGATATGATTTCCCGAAATTTCGGGGGAAAAAAGCATCTGTCTTTCCTCTTTCCTTCCGCATGAACTACGATACGACGTTAGGTCACTTGCAAGGTGAATTGCGATTGAGCGAGCATTTTCATCCTTTTCTTTTCTTTTTCATTTTTACTTTGCTTCTCTATTCTCGTGGTGTTATACCGGGACGGTACCTTGTGGAGTTGCCGTTTGTGGATTGGAATTCATGTGACCCGATTTTCCTTCTCTTGGTGGTCTTTTTGTTTTGAATATTTTTGGTTCAGTTTTATATTTGGTTTTTTTTTTTTTTTTTTTTCAATTCTGCTTTTATATAGATTCTGTTTTCTTGATGTGATTCTCCATTGCGACAACGGCCAACAAGATTATGCTGCTTGAATTCGTGCTGGACTATCCCTCGTTTCAGAGCGTGCATTGCCGAGCCTATTTTATCACTTTGCATATAGATGGAATTGGTGTTTTTCTTTCTCATTATTGATCCTGTTTATATTACTACCCCCATTAGTAGATTTGTGCTTTGCGCATATTTCGATTGGGTGGCTTAAAGTATCATAAGGCTACTCTGGACGGTACCTAGCTAGTTGGGATTCCAACATCAAGCATGATATGAATTAATCGTTGATTTTACAGCTGTTTCAAGTATTATTTTTCCCGATGCTAAAAGATTCCCAAAACATCTGAGTCTTGTCAGCCTTTGATCATCATAGCATAGCCCCCCTTTCGAGCGGAGCAGCTGGATCCACTTCCCCAGGTTTGCCGCTGACAAAAATATTTTGCCGAATTTGATAAATGTACTTTTTGCGAGTGCGCGAATAGTATTAGGAATTTTAGATATCATAGTGCCCGTACTTGAGCGTTCCTAGATTCAGTGTACACTTTGAAGGGTGATGTACCCACGACATTTAGTGTGAAGTAGCTACATAATATTAGTCATATTCTATGTGTTTCTTTTTTAATTATGTTCTTTCTTTCTTTCTTGCTTCTTTTTAATCCCAATCGTCATCATAATCAGCTATGCTTGCATTTTTAATGGCTGAAGGACGCCCCCTTTCCCCATCCGAGGAATCCGATCTCTTCTTCAAACGGACATCGCTTTCTTTGAGAGCGCCTAGCTCCAGTAGAATATTCTCGAGATCTATAAAAGAGAAATAAAAAAAAATGAGATCTCATTGATACTTCAGGCGGAGGCCGGCACGGCAGAGGTAAGGACAATAACCTACCTTCAATTGTAGATTTTGGGCCCTTCAACGTCATCAGCGTGACGAGTTGCTTCACGATCTCTCCATTCTTGTAGACTAAGATCGTAGGGGTATTCCGGTCCGGATACCCCTCGATACACATATTACCCCGAATTTCACAGAATTTAATATCTCCATACTTGGCCGCGAGGCGTCGCCATAACTCCGTCAAGAGCCGTGACTCGACATTGCTACTAGACGACGACGTCAGGTGGACAAGCACATAACATTTACTCGACGCCTCAGTGACTTCGCGCGCGTAGTCGACCTTCTGTAAGGGGTACACTTGATTATGGACACTGGTTTGCTGAAGGGTGGAGAGTTCCGCGAGTCGTTTTTGTCTATTTGATTGTAGTCAGTCTCTTTTCCTCTTTCCTCTCTTTTTCTTGAATTGCGTTATATTTTGCCTCGTCAAAGTAGGAAATTCACAAGCGAGGTGCTGTAGCACAGAGTTTACTATGCAATGCAAGCGCAATGCGGGCCAAAAACCCAGCAGTTAAGGTACGAGTGGGTTGTGAAAAGAAGGAAGGGCTAATGCACCGACCGGTATTGTTCTAAAAATTCCTCATCTTCCTCATCCTCTAATTCGTCCAATTCATCTAGATCCTTATCCTCGAGACGGTTCTCGTAGGCTTTGAGCTCGGCCTCGACAAGAGCTTCTTGGATTAAGGGCTCGGGGTCCTGAGGCTTTTCGGGAATGACACCGTGTTTTCGGAGAATGTCGTTCCTGTGGAGTTATTTTCTCTGATTAGTGGATTTGGTTTTTTAAGACTGGTATTTCTATAAATAAATTGGAAAATATAGGAAAGAAAGATAAAGAAAAACGGAACAGTAGTGGGGGTCTTTTGGGGGTGGGAGGGGAGGCATGAACCATTCGGTGTCTTCGTTGGGGTTGACTTCGACCTGCATGATGAGGCGATATGGATAGGGCAACAATGCGGAAAGTCTAGATTAGGTAGTAGGTCGTGAGTGTCTGGTGAGTCAGGTTCTGCAGTGGTTGGAAGCAAAGATAGGTCTGCGCCTGGAAAGGAGAATGCTTGGTATGATTCGGAATTATTGAAGTGACCTGAAGGCAGAAAGATATCTTCCTATCTGGGTAAGGCGGCGGCTTGGCACCACGTGCAAGGATGGAGATTTGGGGAACTTAATTATAACGATGATAATTTAAGGTCTATACTTAGTCTACGAGGATTTTGGCAACGACATTTAGACTTAGTTCCTGTTGAGGAAGGGTCTTTCCGCATCATTCGGATAGGACTCATGGGAGTGGATCATTGGGGCTGTGTGATTCGTCTCCGATTTTCCGGGATTTGTTTCCTAGGTACTACGAGCGGGTTAGGGTCCTGCGAGCGGGAGATGGGGCGATCTGAATTGGCGTTTATGCGAAGAGGACCTTATTTTGGGACCCGAAAAGGGATTTCGAGACATTTCCGAGCGTGAGATTATAGTCACTTCTCGTGATGCTATTATTGTTTCTTCATAAATTGGCTTTTGGGGCTGTGTCAAGCTTCCAGTGGGGTTGGTGATAGTGGGGAGGAATGAAGTGGTGATGATAGGCGAATTTGAGGCGAGCAAATCACAAATGATGAATAGGACTTTTGTAATAAGATATGTAGCAGACACAGGGATTTAGTTTTCGTTAGAAAGTCACTATTGGAGCCTTGGATATTGGAACGCGGATTGGGGGCGAGAAACCGCAGATAAACAGTGATAGATTATGATGAGGTATCTGATAGGAAAGAAGACAAGCACGTCACAAAACCTCAATTGATTCTCTTTTGGCGAGTAGGAAGGAAAACAATAATACCAGGCATGAACCAAACCCAACTCCATCATAGCCTCAAGTTGCGGGCGAATAAGATATGCATGAATTGAAGAAAGACCCTTTAATCGACATCCATTTCGTCCTGTGTGGTGCCGTCCACTAGAATCCTGGTCTTCTTCTTCTGTCTGAGCCTCTCCTCGCCGTGAACTCTGTTGGCCACCTTCTCTCCTGCAGCGGCCAAGGGTCGGCCCTCTTCGATTTCGCGCAGTTCCTTGCGGATAAGATGTTCGCCCTCTGCAACAACCTTCCGGTCCTCCTCGCGCTTGCGATCCCGCGCAAGCTTACCAGCCAAGCGACGCTTCGTGAATGCCCGTTCTCTACGTTGTCGGATCTCCTCCACTCTCTCCATAGCCTTGACGGTGGCCGCGACCATGTTTCGGTCGTATTTCTGGGGAACGTTTCTCTTCTTGGCGAACTGGGATAGTACCAAGGAGGAGTCGACGATCATTTCTTTGCCGCTGGCAACCCGTCCGGCCTTGGTCCACTTGAGCTTTCTCGGCTGTCGCTTGAGCTTGAAGTTGGCATGGCATTTGGATCTGCAGAATCGGAAGGCCTTTCCGTCGAGTCGGACCATCTGAATACCCTTGGAGGGGTACACAGGTCTAGAGCAAAAATGGCATGTTTCGACCCTATTTGAAAAGATGTTTTAGTGAGAAACCTCCAAGTTGTCATTCACGCGAAGAACTTTTTTTGGCTGGTAAAATTGGGTGTGAAGCTGACTAACCTCATCGTTGCGATATCTGTGCTCCTCGCACGCCCTTGAGCCTAAAAAAGTCGTCGCGATATAGTGATTCCTTCAATAGAAGAAATCAGGGTGGAATGGAGGGACAAATGAGGGGATTTGAATGTTCCCGCAGTCCTGAAGTTTATATCAAAAAAAAAAGTTCGAGGAGAAAAATAGTTGAATTCGACAAAAGTAGAAGTTTTGTTTCTTGCCGGCGCTAAACCGAAACGGGGCCCGTAGCGGTACTCCGATTTTTATCTTGACGGCTTCCCTTTTCCCCAACATCACCACTTCACCAAGTTCTCCCCGCTACGTTTTCCATTCAATTTTTCTCTCATCGGCTTACGGATTCGATCGATATGGCATCGACTCTGGCTCTTGGTCTTGGTGTCGCTACCGCGGCTTTTCTGGTAAGCCAGAAGAGCTCGTACCCCTGTCCCCGACATCGGGTAACTGACTCTTTTTTTTTTGCAGGGTCGCGCTGGACTGGTTGCCTACCGTCGTTCTCGAGGAGGTGTGAACAGCATGGGAAAGGCATTCTACAAAGGGTTCGTTATATTTTTTGGGAGATCGGAGGCACATTTATGAACCTATACCTAACCTTTCGTGCAGAGGATTTGAACCCCGAATGACCCGTCGCGAAGCCTCACTCATCCTGGAGCTCCCGTATGTTTTCTCCATTTCCGCCAACCTGGGTTATATTTCAATTAAGGATTGCCTTAACGAATTTGATAGTGAACGGACGCTGAACAAGGACAAAGTTCGCAAGAAGCACCGCCAGCTGATGCTCCTCAACCACCCCGACCGCGGCGGTAGTCCGTATCTGGCCACCAAAATCAACGAAGCAAAGGAATTCCTCGACAAGCACACGTAGGAACTGGGATTAATTGGCGAGTGGGAACAGAAGTGGTGGATTGATCGGGAAGCGAAGCTGAGTCGAATCATTTACCTCAACGCCGACCGTATCACATTCATTCATGTGTATAAGAATACTGTCTTCTTTGGGTGCATAGCGTGGCGTTGTTGTGAAAGTGATCATTAACCTGTCTTCCTTTAGGAAACTTGTATTTTACTATATCTCTGATGGAATCGCCGCTCTTGAATATATAAGTAAATATATCCTTTTGTGTTATTTATTCCTCTCTGGTTTAGTTCGCTCCTTGATGGTGGATGGTTAGACCTCGGAATCATGGCAAGACTTTTTGTCTTTTTGTAAAGGACATATGGGAGGGCATCGGAATGTTACATCTTGCTAATCTCATCTTATCGGCCATAATTTATCAAGGCGAGACCTTTTCTTTCTTTTTTTTGGGGTAATCAATTCAAGGTAAGTCAAAACATGCGCGATGTGCCATCGGTGAGAGGTCACAAGTCCACTCCAGCCTCCATGCAACCCCCCCCCGGACACCGCCGGCAGCCCAGAGTGAAAAATCCCCCATTAGAATCGAACAGGCGAAACGATATACGGCTGTAATTTTACCAGGGTCGTTTGCTCGATCGACGCCAAGCAAAAGCCCCCGAGACGGATGAATAATGACCCAACGAATCCGAAGTCTGTCTGGTGCCTGTGAAACTCAGCTTCATCTCGGAAATCGGGCTTAACGGACGCCGTCCGGGCAAGACCATCGTTCGCTTTCCTTTCGTATCGAGTACGACAAGCCAGAAATAGTTAGCACCCCAAAACTGCCGTGAGTAGCTTGGGCTAGTCGGAGTTAAGAGAGTGTATCATCTCCCTGGTCCGGAAAAGGCAGAACAGTTTACGTTTTGCTTGTTTCTTTCTCCTCCACCCCCGTTCTTTCATCCTTGGCCTGGGATGGAGCCCTGCCCCATGGTTGAAGTAATATGACTCTTCTTTTTCTTCTGGTGCCCTTCCCCTTCAGCTTGTTCAATGTCCTGTCCCCTGCTGTATTCGATAATTAGTAATAGTAGAATAATTGATCTCCTCTTATATCAATTTCTTTCTGCCTTCCTTTCTTGGTTATCTTTTCGCCACGTGCCGAAGTTGATTGTGTAAGCCTGTGATTCTTTTCCCCCATGTCATCATTAACTTTTTGCCTCTTCCACTTTTGCTGACGCCCACTCACTTTAGTCGCTCCTTTGGTCGGATTACACTCCAGGCTCGCCAAAGACAGCAGAAAGGAAAGAAACCATTCGAGACACCTCCAATCAAATAAAAGTCGCGCCGTCCGACTTTGCCGCCTTACTGGGAGTCTGGGACGGACGAACCCCGCATTAGTCTTTTTTCCTTCAACATACCCGCTTACATTGCGATTCCACTCGGCCAGGCATAGGGAATTGTGTTGAACTATCGAGAAATACCCCAGCATAAGAACTGTCGGCTATAATGGATGGCATTGGGGACGGCCCGAACGGGATGGGGTTTGACATGCCGATGCTCATGAATCAACAAGCTCCCCTGTTTGGGGCGTATGGGCATGACGGATCTCCGATCGCCGCTACACTCCCGAACCCGACCTTTCTTGATGAACCGGCAATGGGTGCCGGGGAAGACAATAATGACGCTAAGAGACGACGGATAGCGAGGGTGAGTGTCTACTTACCCTTTATCATGGTGACTTCATAGACTGTCAGTTTTGCTGACGGAGTTTTTCCGTATAGGCCTGTGACATGTGCCGGAAGAAAAAGATCAAATGCGATGGCAAGATGCCCAAATGCTCGCACTGTATTAATTATAAGACGGACTGTGTGTTTACACAAGTTGAAAAGAAGCGAAATCCTCCGAAAGGGTACGCTGCACGTCCCCTACTGAGCGAATTTATCTTGGGTATCGACCGGTGTTTTCATTTTGGCGCTGACACTAAAACTCCTCTGTAGAGCCAAATATATCGAAGGTCTGGAGAATCGACTCGGTAGGATGGAATCATTGTTACGCCTGTCCGGGTTATTGTCGGAGGAAGATGGGGGGAAGACGGATCTTGGGACGCTGGAGAAACGCCTGGCCGACCGATCTCTCACAGGTGGTCTGAATGCCGCCAACAGCCCTACCAGATTCAATATACCGCCGTCCAATAACCAGTCCCAACACACCAGCGCCTCGCGCCATTCAACTCCACGTATGGATTCACATTCTAGTCCCAGAACGGCAGCCACCTCGCCTGATTCGCCAAAGGACTCAGAAAACGAGGTGGAGGGTCTGTCAGACATGATGTGTTCACTAGTGACAAATAATTGTGGTGAAACACGATATATTGGTAAGTGCTTATCTTGCATTAATTGGGGTACATGATGTTTTAATCCTTCGATCAATAGGATCGTCATCGGGATTTTCAATATTCTCTCCAAAGGGCATTCAATGGGTCAACGAGAAAACAGGCGACACCTCATTCCAAGATATGATATCGTCTGCCTACATCGACGATAATAAATGGATGTACTGGAAGCCCGAGATTTTTAGCGATATTTTTGCCCGCCGTGTCTTTAAACCATTACCACCAAAAGAAGAGGCGCTATCACTCTTCCGAGACTTCTTCGATAATTTTAATTGCATGTTCCCTTTGTTTCACGAACCAACATTTATGCACTTGGTGGAACGGCAGTATTCTCGAGACCCGTATGAGGGCTCTGGCTGGTGGGCTAGCATCAATGTCGTGTTGGCAATTGCGCACAGGTTACGGGTGATGAGCAATTTAGTGCCACAAGAGGAGGATAAAAAGGCATGGCTTTACTTGAAAAATGCAATGGGTGTGTTGACCGAATTGACAATGCGGAATACGGATTTGTTGAGCGTTCAAGCATTGTTAGGCATGGTAAGTGGCATTAAACAATTACCCAAAGCAAAACCTAATCAGTCTCCAGTCGCTCTTCCTTCAGGGAACTCCGAACCCTCAGCCGTCTTTCTTCCTAGTTGCGGCAGCCATAAGATTGTCTCACAGTATTGGTCTCCATAAACGAGGCTCTGGGTTCGGTTTGAACCCAGTGGAGGTGGAGCAGCGGAAAAGGGTTTTCTGGATCGCCTATCTTTTGGACAAAGAGTATGTGGAAATTTTCTGCAATATTCATTCATTTGAGCCCTTTTAGGCTCCTGTATTAACCTGCACAATAGTATTTGTCTCCGCTCTGGCCGCCCGCCTGTTCAAGATGATGATGACATGAACGTGGAACTACCAAGTGATGACCCCCCGGATAATATTGGCAATGTTCCTCTATCGGATGGGAAAGGGAAGTTTAACTTATTCCGATCTTTCTGTCGATTTTCTACCATTCAAAGCCGGGTATATAAGCGGCTTTATTCCGCCAAAGCCTCGAGACAGTCCGATGGCGAACTCTTGAACACCATCGGGGACTTGGACAAGGAACTCGAGGAGTGGAAAGATAGTATACCTCTAGACTTTAGGCCTGAACATGAGATAAAGGCTTCGCATACACCCCTGATCCTCCATGTCGTTGTCCTACATTTTGCCTATTACAACTGTTTGACGACAATACACCGGATGTCTGTGCATCACGGATATTGGACAAGTCGCCTTTCCAATTATGCAATCCAAGGTTTAAATACACGACCATTGAATCCTCGGGTGTTCTTATCTGCAGTCCTCTGTGTGACCGCCGCTAGGGCTTCTATCAACCTCATCAAGTATATACCACAAGGCGACTTCGCATGTGTCTGGTAAGTGCCATTGATTACACCTTAACATTATACTCAACGATTAGCTAATGGATCCTAGGTTAATACTCTACTATCCCGTCTCTGCCTTGGTCACGTTGTTCGCTAATATCCTCCAAAACCCAACTGACGCCCGAGCTCGATCCGATGTTAAATTGATGAATGTTGTTGTAAACTTTCTCTCCACTCTCGTGTCCGATGAATCCAATGGGAGCATCAAACGGATGCTTGGCCTGTGTGGCGAGTTTGAGAGAATCGCACAAGTCGTGCTTGATAAAGCTGAAAAAGAGTCTCATTCGAAGAAGAAACGCAAGAACGCGCCAGACGATGCAAAGAATCTGCAACAAAGTTTCCCCCATGAATCTACTCCTATGCCCTTAACGTCAAAGACGAACGCCGCAGAGGCACCCCCAAATACAATGCCGTTTTCCTCGCCCTTATTTGGCGGAAATACCCAAGAGCATAGTACCAATGTTATGAATGACGCGAGGAATTTTGCACCAACCCCGCAGGCTCCGGGGGCGAGTAGCGCTTCCACGGATATGCCCGGGAATATGCAAAGCACAACCCAACTAGGACAAGAATTCCAGGAAATGCTCAGCCCCAATCTGGATGGTGTTGGCTTTGGTGGACAACCCCCCTTTACGACGACCAACGATATCCCCATGACACCTTCCTTCCAACAACCGTTTGTCCCACAAGATTTATGGCAAATGCCAATGACAATCGAATGGGACTGGGCGGACATGTCGACGAATTTCCCCGTTTTTGACGGCAACCCTCACTCGAACCACTCGTGATCACGATGAAATGAACAAAACCAGTTTGCTTTACTCTTTCACATGAAATCTAATATCTTTATTCTTGGATACATGGAGGTAATAGATGTGTGGGACAACGGATCTTTCTTCGCTCCATGGATTTGATTTTGGTTTATTGTTAATATCAATGTTGGCAGGGAGTATGGAAATGGCGTGTTTACTTTAGTGGTGATACTCTACACTCTTCAGCCCGTAAAAAGAACTTTAGGTAGTGCAAACCTATCTGTATATTGAATCAAATGACCGCTATATATATTACGTATTTATTTATCTATGTGCTTTTCAATTAGCGGAATCAACCACTTCTAACTGTTACTTTATTGCCTTTCCTCTTTTTTAGTGACCCGAGACGGACTTAAGTGATGACGAAGTTGACCATTGATTTCCTTGGGATTCTGGCCGGCGGCGATGAGTCAGCCGGCAACGGAACAGCGAAAAAACCCACGCCGAACCTCAGGACGGAAGACAGCGACAGCTTCTCCAACAGCCTCCAATTCACCCATATTGCCGGTCTATTTCCTCCCACTGTTTATCGAAGGTGTCTATGGCTTCCGGCGCTTGCTATCGCTCCTAAAGGCACCCCCTTCTATTATCTATCCTTCACCCTTTTGCCTCTGGGCTCACCTTCCTCGACCATGGCCACCTTACTTCGGCGGCCAGGCAATCTTGCTAACTACTCGAGGAGAGCCGCAGATCGCATTTTTTGGGCAGGGCCGCTTTATGCGCATGCTCCCCAGTCGAGGCTATCGTCATTGATCACATCGCAGCGTCTTAGGACCTTTGCTACTCAAGGCCCTGGCGGCCCGAAACCGCCGAGCGATAAAGATGGTTACAACCCACCCCCCAGCCGGTCTAATGGGGGAAGTCAGGAACCACCTCAGAAACCCGAAGAGCCGCAGCCCAAACTAAGTGCAGATGAGCAGGAGCAGGTGGATTCGTTCATCAAACACCTAAAGGAACGGGTACCGGTCTCTCAACACCAGATGCTAGACGATGTGCGAACGGTGATGAAGAAGGACGGGCTTCCCCCGGAGGTTAAGGACTTTATTCAGGAACATATCAAGTCGGGTCGGCCGGCCTCGCTCATGGACTACGTCAACCTCACTCGTTACATGTCAAAGCACCTGAACGAATTTGCTCACAAGTTGAATGAAGTAGAGCGCGAAAGAAATGAAAAGGATCAAGAGGGTGGCGGCAAGGAACAACATCAGCAGGGACAGCAACAGGGACAGCAGCAACAAAAGGGCAAAGATCAGTGGGGCAAACAACAGCAGCAACAGCCGAATCTCAGGGTTTTCGAGTTCCGCTTTGATCCTGCTACGTTTCTCGTCACCTCCCTTATCACCTACTATCTCTACCGAAGCATATTCCCCGGCGAGAATAGCAAAGAGATTACCTGGCAGGAGTTTAGGGCCAACTTCTTCGACAAGGGCCTTGTGGAAAAGTTGTCTGTTATCAATAGTAACCGAGTACGAGTCGACCTCCATCGTGACGCGGTGGCACAAATGTACCCCGATTCGCCCGCAACTCAACCGTACTTCCATTACTACTTTAGTATCGGTTCGATCGACAGTTTTGAGCGCAGGTTAGACGAGGCCCAGAATGAGCTCGGTGTTCCTAGTGCCGAAAGAATTCCCGTTTCATACGTCGAAGAAGTACCGTGGGTTGCCACTATTCTGTCCTTTGGTCCTACTCTCCTTATGATCGGTACTTTCTTCTGGCTTTCGAGGCGTGCCGCCGGCGGTGCAGGTGGCCAGAGTGGAATATTCGGCATTGGAAAGAGCCGAGCGAAACGATTCAACCACGAGACAGATATCAAAATCAAATTTTCCGATGTGGCTGGAATGGATGAGGCGAAGGTAGAAATAATGGAGTTTGTTAGTTTCCTCCAGCACCCAGAGAAATTCCAGAAGCTTGGTGCCAAGATCCCGCGTGGTGCCATCCTTTCAGGACCTCCTGGTACCGGTAAGACGTTGCTTGCCAAGGCCACCGCCGGTGAATCCGGTGTACCCTTCTTCAGTGTCAGCGGTTCAGAGTTCGTGGAGATGTTCGTTGGTGTCGGCCCGTCCCGTGTACGTGACCTTTTCGCCAACGCCCGGAAGAACACGCCCTGTATCATTTTTATCGACGAAATCGATGCGATCGGCAAGTCTCGAGCAAAGCAAAGTTTTGGCGGTGGAAATGACGAACGGGAGAGCACCCTCAATCAGATCCTTACAGAGATGGATGGCTTTAACACCTCAGATCAAGTGGTTGTCTTGGCCGGTACTAATCGACCCGACGTTCTCGACAAGGCTCTCATGCGCCCCGGGCGATTTGATCGACACATTGCGATTGATAGACCCACGATGGATGGCCGCAAGCAAATCTTCCGTGTACATCTGAAGAAGATTGTTACCAGTGAGGATATGGAATACCTTGCTGGTAGACTTTCCGCTTTGACACCTGGTTTTGCTGGCGCTGACATCGCCAATTGTGTGAACGAGGCTGCCTTGGTTGGTATGTTGAACTTGTTCCCCCTAGAATTTCCTCCGTGTAGCAGAACTTTCAGGCTAACTTGTTTTTATAGCTGCTCGAGAGAACGCAGATCGTGTTACCATGAAGCATTTTGAACAAGCCATTGAGCGTGTCGTTGGTGGCTTGGAGAAGAAGTCCCTTGTGCTTTCACCTGAAGAGAAGCGCACAGTGGCTTATCACGAAGCTGGCCATGCTGTTTGTGGCTGGTATTTCCGCTGGGCCGACCCTTTGCTCAAGGTTTCCATCATTCCTCGTGGTCAGGGTGCTCTGGGTTACGCCCAATATCTCCCAGCAGGAGGTGACACATATCTGATGAATGTCAACCAGCTTATGGACCGGATGGCCATGACTTTGGGAGGGCGTGTCAGCGAGGAGATTCACTTTGATACCGTCACCAGTGGAGCTAGTGATGACTTTAACAAGGTAACACGTATGGCGACCGCTATGGTCACGAAGTTCGGCATGTCACCCAAGCTGCGATACATCTACTACGAGGAGGACTCCGGACAGCAGCTTCACAAGCCCTTCTCTGAAGAGACAGCCCGTGATATCGACCTCGAGGTCCGCCGAATCGTTGACGAGGCGTATAAGCAATGCCGCGATCTTCTCACGGCGAAGAAGAAGGAAATTGGCATTGTGGCTGAGGAGCTCCTATCAAAGGAAGTCCTGAGTCGGGATGACATGATCCGTCTCCTTGGCCCCAGGGAGTGGCCAGAGTCGGGAGAGTTCGCCAAATATTTCGATGGTGCTAGAGGCCAGACCATTGCACCTCCTGAGCCAACACAGTCTGGAGAAGAAGCAGGAAAAGACGGGAGAGAGCAAACTTCATAATTACCCCACCCACATAGACAACTTCTGGAAACAGGACATGATGAAATAAGAACCACACAAAAAACAGGGCATGAAAACAAACCCATTGGGTTGATAAGTTTCTATTCTCCCTTTTTTTTTCTCTTTGTGTGGGATTTGTATTTATTAACCCGGAGCATCTCCTTTCCACAACCTTTGATTTTTTTGCTGCCATAAATAATAGGATTTTTTGGTATCGCCCATTACTCTTCCTCTTTTTCTATGGTTTGTGTTTTCTCTTAGGCGGCGTCGAGTGTATTATATGAATGTATAATAGGTAGTTAGGTTCATTTTCATTTTCATTTTCATTTGTATTTTTTTTTTTTTTCATTTGCCTTGGGCACATATAAACCGGGCCATGGGAGACATCATTCTAAGGTTGAGAAGTAGTAGGTGTCGAGGAATTGGAATAGGTTGCATTTTTTAACGCCTAGGATTTTGCCCTTTTTATAGGCGTGTAGTAGAAGTAAATAAAATTCAATATATCATGAGAAATTACAAAATTCCAATATTTACTCCAAAAAACCTTGAAGCCCCCTCACCTAGAGCATTAATGAAAAAAAAATCCCCCAAATTAAAGAAAACATTCCGAATTCCCAATATAGGTGAATGCAAAATAAATCTCCGGCACCGATTAGCTCTGTTTGAATCCCCGCTCTGGCTCAACCTTACTCATGCTTCTCCACTTTGGCATCTGCCCGCTGAACCCTCTTCTTCTTGCTGCTGCCCTTGTACCTCGGGGTCACAGAGAAGCGGGGGATGAACCTCCCCACGCGAGCCTGATATTCCCGGTACTCAGGGTACTTGCCCGCACTGATTTCCTCGGTAAGGCGGGTGCTTCCCTGGAAGACGAATAGGAGACCAAGGACACCAATTCCGGTCCACTGGACGTACGTTTCTGTCCGGTAGCAGCTCCACAAGTACAGCGTGAGCCAGATGGTCTGCTCTGAGAGGAAGTTAGGATGACGGGATAGAGACCACAGGCCACTGACTACGAAGCCGCGTTCTAGGTCCTCGGGGGTGTACTGGTCCTTGTAAGGGGCAGCAATACGGGCAGATTCGTGGTACTTTTGCTTAGCCTTTTGGAAGTTCCATTGCTGCTGGTCGGCGAAGTACTCGAGAACGATGAAGAAGAAGACAACGCGGGAGAAAATCAGATCCGGGAGCTCGAATGACGCTCCACCGGGGAGGCGCGACAGGAGAAGGAAGTTGTAGGTTGGGGTGGTCAGGAGGAGAAGCAACAGAGGCTGGATCACGCTGATGAAGGTGAGGTTGAAGAGAAAGAAGACAAAGCGGTTGTTGACCTTGGAGCGCAGGATGGACCAGCGATAGTCCTCTGAGCCAACCCCGTAGCCACCCCTGCGCCAATAGTTGAAGGTTAAGCGAATCTGTGCAGGCGTGGGTCAGGGACTTCCGATTGCGGCAAGATATGAAAGCCGAGTGGGGATGATGGAGGAAAGAAAGATAGGGGAGAAGACATACGCTCCAGATGACAGTAATCGCCGCGATAGTGTCCAGGTTCAGGGTGCGGATGCCCGACAAGCGGGCCCAAACAGCATAGTGTACATTGTACACGGCGGGCAGGATGCTCCAGAAGCGATCTACCTGGGAGTAGTTGCGGTTGATTTCGGCAGCGAGGAAAAAAAGAGCGGACAGGCCAAGAGTGAACGCGGTGGCGGTGGCCAGGGGATTTGTGGAAAGATAGATCTCCTTCAGGGTATCCACATCCTTTGCGGCGATGGCAGGATGAAGCCGTTCAGGCAGCGTTAGTAATTGTGATAAGAATGGCAGAACGGCCTGCGGAAAGGAAGCACAGTCCAGCGGTGACTGCACATCAGGAAGGGGGAGCGCCATTACAACAGGGGGCGGAGCAGGAGCAGGGGGAACTTGGCTGCGGATTAAATATTGCCACATGGGCTAGGGAGGAATTTAATAAATAATAAGGAGTAATAAGGGAGGCAGAAGAAGGGCAGCAATGGATGATGATGACGACAACGCCTGAGAAACAGTTAGTTAACAGGAGCAAAACAAAACAACAAACAAAATAATCGAAAGCAGCGCGGGTGAAGGGGCTAACCCCGATTAGGATATATTGCTTCCTTAGGCGACAAGGCCATGTAGGGTCCCGTGGCCTGTGTAGTTTTCGCGTCACGGTCTGGGTCTTGAAGGTGATTTCAATGCTGCTGTCGGGGACAATGGGGGCACAGACATCTATCAAGTCGTAAGCAACGCCCAATGGCCCTCCTGATATCTCACCCCCATTTACTGCTCCTTGAATCGGACTACTAGCCATGACGGCCCCGAAAATCTTATGTGTAGCGGAGAAACCTGCTATCGCCAAGGCTGTAGCCCAGCACCTGTCTGGAGGCCGGATGCAGATGGTAAGTGGTAGGCCTTAGGCAATGGTGAACCTTTGCTGAAACCCAAAGTAGGAGCCCATCGCTGGGCACCAGTATGTGAAGAACTACCTTTTTGACTTCAATTTCGGACGTCCTTGGGGCAGCTGCTCCGTCATCATGACCAGCGTTCTTGGACACTTAACAAAGTTGGAATTCGAACGGGGTTACAATACATGGATGTCATGTCCGCCCTCAGCGCTTTTTGAGGCTCCTGTTTTTGTGGCTGTCGACAAGGTATGCAGAATCCGCTAGGGGTGTTCAACTTCGCAAGCTCACTCAAACCTCTAGGATAAAGTGGCCATCGCGGAAAACATCCAAAAGCAAGCGCAGAGGTCCAAGGCCCTATTTATTTGGACGGATTGTGATCGAGAAGGGGAGCATATTGGGACAGAAGTGCAGAATGAAGCGAAAAAAGGCAACAATCGCCTCATCATCAAACGGGCTAAGTTCAGTAACACGGAGAAGGCGTTTGTGGACCCCCCGTGAATTACCACTCGGAGCTTTCGCTAACGTGCTCGTAGTCACATTTTGAGTGCTGCCAAGTCCCTCGTCGATCTAGATGAGCTTCAGGCTAACGCGGTCGCTGCACGAATCGAGCTCGACCTCCGAATTGGGGCAGCATTTACTCGTTTACTAACACTTCAACTTCAACCCATCTCGGATACGCTGGATGGCAAGATCATTAGCTATGGTAAGCGGCCCACGCCGTTCCGGACTCCCTGAAAGAACCCTCTGCTAAGTATTCAGCAGGATCCTGCCAATTTCCCACCCTAGGATTTGTAGTTGATCGGTACATACGTGTCAAGAAATTTAAACCGGAGAAGTTTTGGGGAATCAAGGTATTGTATAACCGAGAGAATATCAAAGTGAATTTCCTTTGGAAAAGATTTCACCTTTTTGACCGAGCTGCTGTGACAATGATGCTGGAACGGTGCCTTATGATGAAAAAGGCCAAAGTCAGCAAGGTGAACCAGAAGCCCACCAGCAAGTGGCGACCTCTCCCGTTGACGACGGTTGACCTACAAATGATGGGTAGTCGATATCTTCGCATGGACAGCCAAACTATTATGAAGGTATCTAGTTAGCCCTCCCTATTGTGTAGGGCACGTATATCTGATCCGGTGGCTCATCAAATCCTAGACCGCAGAGGCTCTTTACACAAAAGGTTTTATCAGCTACCCACGTACGGAAACCAATCAATTCGACAAGGCCATAGATCTAAGGAAATTAGTGGAGAAGCAATTTCCCGACCAAAATTGGGGACAATATGCTAGAGGGTATGTTTAATCCTATAATTCAAGATGTGCCCCGATTAACTATTTTTGTTTCACGAAGCCTCCTTGATGGCGGATTCAGGACGCCTCGATCCGGACGACATAACGACAAGGCCCACCCACCCATTCACCCGGTCTGTTGGGTATCGCCCGAGGCATTGACTGCACATGAGAAAAAGGTTTACGAGTTTGTTGTCCGACGTTTTCTTGCTTGTTGCTCTGAAGACGCCAAAGGCCAGACGACGGAGGTTGAATTACAGTATGGAGATGAACAATTCCATGCCAAAGGCTTGATTGTCCTCGAGCGGAACTACTTAGACGTTTATGTTTACGACAAATGGGAAAGCACACAGCAGCTGCCCAACTTTCAATTGAATGAGCTTTTTGAGCCCACGGAAGCTAGCATATTCGAGGGCAAAACTACACCCCCAAATTACCTGACTGAAGCTGAGCTTATCGGGCTTATGGATGCCAACGGAATTGGTACTGATGCAACGATGGCCGAGCACATTGACAAAATCAAGGATCGTGAATACATCGTGGTTCATTCTCGAGGGGGTGGCCGCAATGCCGTGAAGGAGCTCATTCCTACTCGCCTAGGCATCGCTTTGATCGTGGGCTATGATGATGTGGTGCTTGGCCTGCCTGATAGCCCATCTTTAAGCAAACCATTTCTCCGGAAAGAGACGGAACTGCGTATGCGAGAGATCTGCGCTGGCGCACTAACACGACGGCAAGTTGTTCAGCAAAATCTAGATATGTACCGTGAAGTCTTCATTCACACCCAGAGGCGGATCAATTTGCTGAAGGACGCGTTTCGAAAGTATATCGTCGAAGAAGCGAATCTATGACCTTCACCAACCTTAGATACGAGTGCTATTACGAGATAGAGATTATGACCTTTTATCTACGAATGATACCCTCAACTGCATTCTTGGCGACTGAAATACGGATAAACCTATCGTACCACTTTTATTAAACCGGTTCTACAAATCTGGAGGGCGGAGCATAAGGATAGTGGAGAGTCGGTGCAAATGAAAACGCGAGCTTCTACCCCATCACCAGGGTATCTCCACGAATGATTAGGCGCAAACTTGCTGGTGCTGGTTTCTCAACGAGCGTCTTTGCCTTCTCCTTCTCCGACCTGCCCAAGCCGACGGTTGAAGCGATGTGTATTCTGCATTTCGTTTTTCAACCCTCTCGCGGCGTATCCTCCTACCATGCTCAATCTCTTCAGGTGACAGATTAGGGTTCCCCATCACCATTCTCCACTGAGCCAAATGGCTAGACCGAGCCTCACTTATTTCTGCCATTGTCTCAGCGCCCTGGATTTTCTGGTTAGATAGGTGTTCGCCCTCCGGCACGTAATTGCTCTCCGTGTTGGGAGTACATATGACATGGTCTGGATTCCGGATGAGGGCCGCAGTGGTGACGTACGATTCCGCTTCGTTATGAATGCGTCTCCTTAATTTGTCCACTAAGTCTGTCAAGCGTTGGAACTCTTCAAGACTAGTCTGGCAGGCAGCCTCTAGTTGTTCAGGGCCCGGGAGTCTCTTGCGGACACTCTCCAAGCCCGCTATGAACCGCTTGGCCTTAGAGGCTTGCCGCTCGAATTCGACTTCAACTTCCAACTGGAGCGTTTCCCGTAATTGGCTGATCTCTTGGTCTAAGAAATCGGCAAATTCATTGCAGGCCTTATTCTCCTCCATCATGACTCGTTCAAGGAGGTCTTCAATTTGGCACTCGATTGCGGAGGCTACAATATCCATTTTCGCCATAAGGTCGGCCTTCTTGCCTTGAATATCCCTCAGAAACTCCAAAATCTCATGGTTGACAAGTTGAAGGGATCTCTGCTGCTTGTTCCGAATGTTAATCCACCCGAAAATCGAAAGTATCCATCCAAAAAAGAGAAGGGCACCCAAAATGAGACTATTGTAAGTGCAAGTCTCATGGTAGAAATCTAAGACACCCATGATAACACTGCCTGAGCCTATGGTTGGCTGGAAGACGCGTTGGATGCTCCCCTCGCCTATCCCAGGACCCGAGGACGAAGTAAATACTACATTGGGAGAGTGCAAATTGGATGATGATGCAGGCAATGCCCCTAACTCAAATTCACGGGTGGCGACTTCATCTTCTTTCAGGAATTCGCGTCCAGGTCGAGATGAAATAGTCGATACCAGGGTTGTTTTGCCGGGCAAGGACCAAAACGCAGATTTGGGTAAGGTGCTGTTATTGTCGTTGACAGGCTGTGACTGGAGGGGCCCATGGAAGCTTGTTCCCAGATCGTCTATCACGATACCCATTTGTGCCGAGGCATTGCAAATCGGTCGATGAGCCGTTAGAGGAATGGGTCTGAGAAGCCCAACCAAGGTAATCATCACAGAGATCAGAACAAGCCCGTAGATACCCATGGCTTGAATCCTGGGCGACGATGGAGGGTGGAAACCCGGAGCTGGGAAGGGCGATTGGGGACCAAATTACCGTTAGTAGAATAGGGTGGAAGAATAGGAATGAGTGAAATATACGGTATGCCGATATTTTATAATGAGGTTTGTAAATGATGGAACAATGAGCCGGGGGGGTCCATTGTCTGTCTCCCCAGGAATATGCTTCTTTGTCGGTGTTTTAGCGTGGTCAGTCCATCTGCTGGTAGGTTGAGCGTTGATTCAGAAGAACACACAACACCTTTGCTATTGTGGCCAGAATGATTGAGGAAACAATAAAGGTTATAGAAGTGTGGATTAGTGCGACAACAGGCTGAATAGAAGGGTAGTAACAGGGAAATATCTGTAAATGCAGTAACAAGTAAAAGTGAATGCCTTGCAGTAAGGAAGTAGGCAGTCCCAGATTCATGAGAAGTTCGCTTTGAAAGAATAGAATCAAAATAGACCAAAGACGCTATGTACAAACAACAGCTAATGGTTGGTGTGGTATACACAGAAATACGACCCAGTTAAGCCAGCTTCTTGCTGAGAACAATGCCATAGAAGACAGTTACACTAATAGATACTAAATTAATCAGGCTGGACATGCCGTGGAGCCGACCAAATTTCTTGTTCAGGGCAATCATCTCCTTGGAGTGAGGGGCAGGGTCGTAACTCTTCTTCCCATCACGGGTTTCTAAAAATTGAGTTAGAATGTCAGTATATGCTAAATAGCTAGTATTCGGCAAGAGAGCCGGGATAGAATAAAGGGGCTATCATGGATTAAAAGGAAAAAACTTAGGCCCTGCTTACCCTGGTGTTTCCTCTCCCTCATCGCATTCACAGTCAGGGGACGCAGCACCACCATGTTAATCAACCCAGTAATAAAGACAGTGGCCATTGGAATAAGAAGGCTAGAACGGTTCACTGGCTCCAGAATCCCCGAGATACCCAGAGGTTGTTCAGCCCGACTGGCAGTCAGGGCTACCACCAGTGGAAGAGCTGTTTGGAGAGAGAAGTATACGGGGAAGGTTTTAGTCTGCAAAGCTGCGAACTGGGGGCGGGGGAGAGCCCTGAATGCAATGATTCCGGATACAAAACTCTGATTAAGTGATTGGTTTTTTTCAGTTAAATTTGTAGTCGAGCTGAAGGCTGTGTGGGATTTACCTGGTAGAGCTGAACGCCGAGTAAGGTGCCATAGCTGTTTCAAAATTAGCAAAAGGTTGCTGTCTCTTTTCCCGTGAGCTAATTAGCAGGCAAGCCAACCTCAGGACGTGATATGGGCGCGGATCAATCATTTTGGATTGCTAACTCCGTTTTCTATCTTGGAAGAACAAAGTAAAAGGGGAAACACCGTTGAATTGAAGAAGGGATGGTGTTGAATGAAGAAACTTGCATCATCACTAAATTGGGAAGTGCGGGACAAGCCCCCGAGGTTCAATGGACCGAGAGTATTTCCACGCCAAAATTTCTAGTTATCTCTCGGTATTTCCACAAAGTTTCGAGTGCCAGAGGCATATAGCGACGTCCTAGCCCATATAAACAAACGCACCCCCAGCCAGATGATGTCATGTGCCTGCGCGTCTCTGCCTGTTCCGAATCGGGAAACATCGCGCGTCTGCCTAGGCTTCGTGTTGGTCCGTCGTCTCCTGGCTTTCGCTGGGCGTTTTTCTTCCCCGGAATCCCCAGTGGATGCTCTGGAACATTCAAACGTTTACCTTCATCTTGCATCTTCATCATGGCTGACAAGGAAGCTACAGTTTATATCGTAGATGTTGGAAAGTCTATGGGAGAGCGCCGCAATGGCCGAGAAGTGCCAGATCTCGAATGGGCAATGCAGTATGTTTGGGATCGCATCACAGCGACGGTACGTGGTCTTGACGGCAGTTGGAATTGCATTGGTTTTTTCTTACACGCAGATCTAGGTCGGCACTGGGCGCAAAACTGCCATGCTGGGCGTAATTGGCCTTAAGACAGACAGTGAGTGTTTCCGAGCCCGGGTCAATTGGTGTAGTATATAGAATTTCTTAACGAGATCGACAGGCTCCTCCAATGAACTCCAAGACGATGCTCACTTCACGCATATCTCGGTCTATTCTGAGATTCAACAGTATTTCCGCCATTTCCCCCAATATGTGACCCTGGATTTTGGTTCAGCTAATCATGCACATAGGTTTCTCATGCCTGATATCCGACAACTAAGCGAACTAATAAAACCAAGCAATACCGACAAGGGTGATGGTATGAATCCTTACTTAATGTCAATATATTTTTTTCTTTCACTTTCTAACACTCCCCCAAGCGATATCTGCGATCATTCTCGCGATCCAAATGATTATCACCCACTGTAAAAAGCTGAAATGGAAGCGAAGGATTGTCCTTGTCACCAATGGCCACGGCCGGATGAGCAGCGAGAATCTCGAAGAGATCGTGCAAAAAATCAAGGAGGACAATATTGAGCTTGTAATTTTGTCGGTCTTCCTGACCATTGTGATAGCGGAAAGTAGCTAACTGGCTGCAGAGGAGCCGACTTTGATGACTCTGAATACGGGTTTAAGGAAGAAGATAAAGATCTACAAAAGGTAAAAATATGCCCACAGTTGTCTAATCTAGATTCTAATGGGTTTGAAGGCCGAGAATGAAACCCTCCTACGGACAATAGCCGAGGAATGCGACGGTGCATTCGGGACTCTTGAACAGGCTGTGTCAGAGATAGACATTCCTCGCCTCAAAAGTGTGCGACCTATAGCATCCTTCAAAGGATTCCTACAGCTAGGTAATCCAGAAGAATATGACACCGCAGTCCGCATACCCGTAGAACGTTATCCTCGAACAATGGTGGCAAAACCGCCATCTGCGAGTTCGTTTGTTCTACGCTCCGATTTAGCTGTGGGGCAAGAGCAAGCAGAATCATCTACTACTATCCCAGAGACTCAACCAGGAGAAGGAAGCCTCACGTCGGTCCGTAATCTAAGAACATATCAGGTTAGCGACGAGAATGCGCCTGGGGGAAAGATTGATGTGGAGCGCGATGACTTAGCCAAGGGCTACGAATACGGACGTACGGCGGTCCACATCAGCGAGACCGATGAGAACATCACTACTCTTGAAACCGCTGCAGCGATGGAGTTAATTGGCTTCATTCAGAATGATCGTGTATGTCTCATATTTGTGCTGCCATGGATTCATCTTCCCGTTAACTCACTCACAGTACGACCGTTATATGCACATGTCAAACACCAACATCATCATTGCTCAACGAGCGAACGATAAATCATCCCTCGCTCTGTCTTCCTTCATCCACGCCTTGTTTGAACTCGAATGTTATGCCGTTGCTCGTCTCGTGACAAAAGAGAACAAACCTCCAGTTATCGTACTCCTTGCCCCATCAATTGAGCCTGAGTATGAGTGTCTTCTCGAAACCCAACTGCCATTTGCAGAAGATGTCCGAACATATCGTTTCCCCCCTCTTGATAAAGTGATTACGGTCTCTGGGAAAGTGGTGAAAGAACATCGAAACCTCCCGGACGACGACCTGATGGATGCTATGGACAAATATGTGAACAGCATGGAGCTGATAGAGACGGATGAAGATGGGTGAGAGCAGGACTCCCCAGCCCAATCATTCATTTTCATCTTTCTAACATAACGTAGCGACGCGGTGGAAGCCCCTTTCCCAATAGAGGAATCGTTCTCCCCCGTCTTGCATCGCATTGCAGCTGCCATCCGGGCACGTGCAATCCACCCCAACGATCCTGTCCCCCCTCCATCAAAGATCCTAACAAGATACTCACAACCCTCCGAGGATCTAGTAGAGAAAACGACGGGCTACTTACAGAAGCTCATCGAGGTAGCCGATGTGAAAAAAGGTATACTACCTCTTTTACCTCCCACCTACAGTTTGCTTCGCTGCTAATCCAAAAATACAGTACCACCCAAAACTAAGGGCCGTAAACGCACCCGCGAACCGGAAAAGCCCCTGTCCGGCCTCGATGTTGATGCCCTGCTCCACCAAGAAAAGCGGCTGAAAATCTCACCCAGCAATGCTATCCCAGAGTTCAAGCAGGCTCTATCACACGCCGAAAACATCCAAAATGCCAAGGATGCTGTAAAGCAAATGCGGGCCATACTCGAGGACCAGATCAGGAACAGCCTTGGTGACGCAAACTACGACCGGGTTACTGAGGGACTTGGCGTAATGCGGGAAGAGCTTATATCGTTCGAGGAACCCAGTTTGTATAATGAATTCATGAAGGATCTTAAGGAGAAGCTGCTCAAAGAAAAATTGGGGGGAGATCGACGGGAGCTTTGGTGGCTCATTCGAAGGAGCAAGGTGGGTCTGATTGATCAACGACAATCGGAGCACTCCGATGTAACCGAGGAGGAAGCAAAAGCATTCACATCCGCTCAATGATTTGACAGCAGGGGAGGAAAAGGTTGTCTTGCCATTATATAAGGTGGTAGTCGGGTAGTTAACCAATGAAAATGATATCATGCACTATTAGCTATAAGACGATCATATTGCATAGCAAACGAAACCATAACAGGAGCCCGCTAATAGGACAAGAGGGTTATATAAAAGTCTAACAAACAAGGTAAAAGCTTCAAATCAACCATCACTGTAAACATATTAATCCATAGTAAGAGGGTCCTAAACATGTTCAGAGTCACCGGGTTAGGAGATCTTTCCCAGTCTCTTCTTTCCGACATCAACTTTCTGTTCTACCCTGGAAGACCATCAGTCCAAATCCTAGAGTCACAAGGTGAGAAGAAAGGGGAGGCCAGAAAAAAAACATACCTTGTCGCATCCTCGTCGGCCATTCTCAGCATCTCACTCTGAATCTCCAGTTCCTGGTTAATGGCAATACCTAGCTCCTTCTGCCGCTGCACAATCTTCATGAGATCATACACACTCTGGTCTTGATCATCCATCAGTTGCCTCTGCAATTGCAACACACCCTGATTATCCAGCTCGCGCGTCCTCTCCGTCTCCCTACCCAGCACACGACCCGAGCGAGCCATCTTCCTCGCCCCGGTACCCCCAACCAGCGCCTCCTTATCCTTCATCGACGCAACCGCATTATCCACCCGACTCTTGGCCGCCATCGCATTCAGTAAATCCTCCAACCCATCCTTCTCTTTCCTTGCATTGATTAGGAGATCCTTCCGTCGACGCAGCTCGCCCTCCCCCAGCGACGTCGTTGAGCTATTCCCACTACCCCCGAGCCGATTCGACGACCTCCCACTCGCCCGGTCACTCAGAACAGGTCCATCCGAAAACGATGCGGATCCAGCACTCAAGTACCTCAACCCTTCCTCGAGCGCGGAGATCAGCGACCCAGCCCGGACAAGGCTGCTCTTCGCCCTAGCGGAGCTCTCATGCTGTCGTTGCGGTGTGGGTTCCTGGTCCCGTCGGGTGAGATGTAATCGCGCATCGTGGAGGTGGCTTTTCATATCCCGGTAGCAGTCTAGCCACAGGGTCGGGTCTGTGATCGGGCTACCGCCTCCGCTGGGGTCTGTGATCGCTGCGTGTAATCGGGTAGAGGTTGTGTGACCAAGCCCGTCACTACCGTTGTTGTTGCTGTTGCTGTTGCCTAGGCTGGGTAGGTTCAGGAAGGCGCGCCAGGCCGGACAGTTGCGCCAGCGTGCATCGTCCGATTCGTTAATGGCGTGTAGGTAGGCTTCTAGGCCCTCGCGACGGGATTCGCGGAGAGTGGCGTTGGAGACGGTGTTGGAGAACCAGGACTTCGGAGGTAACGGGAGGGGCGGTGCGGCGTTGGTTTGGGCTATGAGGGTGCTGTTGAAGGTGGTGAAGTCCGAGTAGCGTTTGGAGATCGCGAAGGAGCGGAGAGGGAGCCGGAGAGTGATGTTGTAGATTGTGTAGGGCGGAGAAGTCGTGGAGAGGCTAGTGGTTGGGATGGAGATTTCGAGGGGAGGAGCCATGGTTGTCTGTCTATGATGGGCATGCGTATTTCATTTGATGTAAGAGATGAGTAATAATTAAAGGGAGTGGAGAGGGAAGAGATAGCCCACGAAGAGCTCCGGGATAAATGGAGAAGTATTGACGGAGAGACGGGAGAGAGGGAGCGAAGGTGAGTTGGAGAAATGATGAATGATATGATAAGGAAAGTTTCCTCAGGCAGCCGAACCCCAAATCCAAACAATGACGCATTAAAATCCAATGACTCCCACAGCGCATTCAAAAGATGCCAAAGGTTGTTTGGGCATTTCATTCAATGAATAATGTAATAAATGAACAAAAAATACAAATATTAAAAAACTCCTTCCAAACTCTCGGCCCATATCTCCCGCGCCTCGAGCAAGTCTCGTTGTCCATAATGTTCCCCAACCACCGTGATGATCATGTCAAGCATTGCTCGAGCCTGTGTGCTCACATCGGGGCTGGCATCCTCTTCTTCAACCCGAGACTTGTCTTCAACTTCATCATGAGGTGATGACCCATTCCCCGTATCCAAGAGCCTAGCTTGGAGGCGTTCTTTAGCACTCTGGAGTTCCACATCATTCGTCCCGTTCTCCGCATCTGCCTGATCGAGATCAGGGTCCGGCGGAGCAGCCTCTCCATCATCATCCCCCCAAACTACGCCGTCACCATCAGCATCGCCCTCCCCATAGCCCTCCGCATCAGACGCTTCATGGGGCACGTAGCCATCCTTGTCTGCCTGTACTTTCTCCCCCTCTTTCATCTTCTGTAGGATCGTAACAGCCCGCTTTCCCAAATCGCGAATATCCCCAACATCCTCTGTCCCCAGCTGTCCGACATCTCGACACTTGCCCAGAAGCCCCCAAGCCCAGGCCCCAGTGCGTCGCACCAAAACCTTATTCCCGCTCCGCACATTATCTGATAGCATCCGCGTCACGATCCCCAACACCCCCAGTACACTTTCCATATCCATACACGCCAGCTGGACGGGCTGTGGATCAACCGTAAGCAAGAGATGCCGCCACTCCTTCCGTGCGCTCTTCGACCGTCGGGGTAGACTGATCGGGTGCGAGTCGTCTAGCGCCGTAATAGCCTCCGAGGGGGGGATACATTTTAGAATCGATCGTAGCAGGAGGTATCGGTGGTGGAGGAGGTTGTTATAGCTAGCCTGTGCATCCGAGTATCCTTCATCGTTGGCGACAGCGGGTTTGGGTGCGGTTAGGCTGATGTAGACACCGTCCGAATAAATCCCATCGGTGGGTGCTTGCGGTGCCGGCGCGGATTCGGGGGTGGGTTCCTTCTTCTCCTCTTCTTCCTCGTTCTGCTGTATGTCCTTGTCCTTGTCCTTGCTTTCCTCCCTCATGTGGGGGTTTTCTGTTGGGGGCATTTTCGCTGGAGCTGCAGTGAATAGTATAGGTAACGAGTCGGCTTCGGACCTGTGTATGTCAAAAATATCATATTAGCCACACCGCCCCAAAAGGTAGGTTTAAAATGATGGCAGGGTAAATATTTTATAATGGGCGCAAAAGGAAGAACGAACCTTGATTCATTCGCAGGCTAAGGGAAGAGAAGAATGGGAAAGTTATTTTAGCAAGCAAGAAATGACGAAAGGGAAAGAGAACATATACAGTATAGGAGGGGAGATAACCTACCGAACCATCCGCAAATATTCTAACCCGTCCTCTGCTGGGCCGTAAAATAATTCGTCCCCATCGCCGCTGTCGAGGCCGGGAAAGGCGCTCTTTTGCCCAAAAACCGGGTGGTTGCGCGGCCGTTCATACGGAGTCACAGAGCGCGGGTTCTCGTCGTCGTCCTGGTCATCCTCTGCGTAAGATGGGCGGGCACGCTTCGAGTACGGTGAGGGCCTTGTGGCAGAGTCTGAGGGCTTACGTTTGTTTGGCATGCTGGAACTAGGGTGGATGGGAATACGTCGGGGGTTGATGCGAAAGGGGAGGGAATAAAAAGCTGAGGCTGATGTTTGAAGGGTGGGAGCTTGGGCCACCCGGAATAGGTGCCTGGCTCTGCAAATAATCTCCACGCACGAAAAATGCAACTAAAAATCCTTCGAGACCCATTATATTATTTATTTATTTTTTCATATTCTTTTATCCCACCAACGGTAATTTAGTTAATCCAATTCTAAAACCATTTAAGGGCGCAGACGCTGGGGGTCACGGGGGAATAGCGTAGCCAACCGGACGTTGGGCAATCCAAGGAAGAACATGACAATACGGTTCAATCCCAGACCACCACCAGCATGAGGAGGACATCCTTGGCGGAAGGCCGCTAGGTAATCCTCGAATCCCTCCTGGTTTGGCTCGACTCCCTTGGCTCTCATCGATGCCTCCAGCTCCTTCACGTCATTGATACGCTGAGCTCCCGACATGATCTCCTCGCCACGCATAAAGAAATCATATGAGTTGGAGAATCGTGGATCCTGAGGGCAGGACTTGGTGTAGAATGGGCGGACAGCCATGGGGAACTTATCCAGCACGTAGAAATCAGTGTCGTATTTTTCCCGGATAATTTGGCCCAGCTGCTTCTCCATAGCCGTGGAAAAGTCGGTTTCGAATCGTTCCAGTTCCGAGACGTCCACTCCTGCTTCCTTCAGCATAGCCACGCCATCCATGTAGTTGAGTCGTAGCGCCTTGCCGTCTTTAGGGAGTTTGAAGTCGCCCGCCTTGGGATAGGACTTCTGAACTATGGCGATCTCGTCCTTGTATCGTTCCTTGAGCTGGGTGAGGATGAAGACAAGCAGATCCTCGGCAAAGTCCAGAACCTCATGGTAGTGGGATCGGAAGGTCTTCTCGAAATCGAGACCGGAAAACTACATGGAACCCAATCAGCCAAAAGGAACAATGCAAGAATACGAGCACTTGAGACGGGAACGACGTACCTCAGTCAAGTGTCGGTGGGTGTTGCTATCTTCAGCACGGAAAACCGGAGCAATCTCGAAAACGCTTTCCATGTCACCAGCAATACACATTTGTTTGTAAAGTTGCGGGCTCTGAGCAAGATAACCTTTGCGCTTGAAGTACGTAACCTCGAAGACGCCGCTACCACCCTCGGTGGCAGCGCCCACAAGCTTAGGTGTGAAAATCCACCGGGAGCCACTCTTGAGCATGTACTCCGAAAACAGCTGCGCAACACCGCTAGAGATCGAGGCGATGGCCTGGCTGGTCGCGGTCTGGAGGTCTAGAACCCGGTTGTCGAGACGGGTCTTAAGAGTGACAATAGGGGCACCATCCGCATCAACCTGTGGGCCCTCCTCAGTGGTCTCGGGAGGCGGCCGTTCCGCATCCTTGACCTGCATGGGAAGCTGTTGGGATGCCTCAGCGATCATGTACACCTTGCGAATATGGATTTCGAGGTTGCCGAAGGTTGCAGAGGAGATTGGGACCTCCGGCTTCTTGACAATACCAGTGACCTGAACGATGGAGTTGACATTCAACCCGCCGGTGTACTTGACCATCTGTCGCGAGATGGGCTCCGCCGTAGCTATGACAGCCTGTACCTTCTGACCCTGCTGTCTTAGCATCAGGAACGCCAGTTTGGCACTCTGTACTCGGGCATTATCCACACGTGCCACCACTGTAATCTCCTTCTCGTAATCGTCGTCGGCGATCTCGGGGAACCGTTTCAATTCCTTGACGTCTTCGTTCGGGGGGATTGGGCCGTACAGGTGCTTCGCTGTGTCACTCGCCTCTGCAGCGGCCGCCTGGGCCTGCTCCTGGGCGGCCCGCGCAGCAGCCTTCTCAGCTTTGGCCTTCTCCTTCGCAAGTTTCTTCAGAGCACTCTTGCTCAGCTTGCCGGGCTCCTCACCCTCCGCAGACGCGGCGGCGGGGGTCTCCTCAGGCTTGGGGCGAGTAGGCAACTCGGAATCCGCCATGGCTGGTTGTACGAATAATTAGGAAGAGAATAGGCTCGCTACCCGGGAGATTCTTCGATAACCGATTGGGTCACCAACTGTCAATCGATGCTTCAAAGCTTCGAGTCATCAATGGATGAATCACCCCGCCAGATGGAGTCAGCCCTAAGCCCTAAGAGGGGCAGATCACGTGCTATGACACTTTTAGCCTGAGGCACCAAGTGATCTATAGGTATTGAGCAAGTGAACATGTATCTATGGATAAACAATGACTCAAAATGCTCTCAGTTTAGCGGTGTTCAGATTGAAGAAAAGGGCCACCTATCATCTCAGTTATGAGGATTATGATCACATTAATAGTTCCGTTGATTTGTTGTCTAACATTAGATTCTAATCTATACTCAATACACATCTGGGAAGTAGCACAATATCAACAAAAAAGAGGACATCAACAGCGTCCAAGGAAGTAAAAAATAATATGTAATAATGAAATGTAAGGGTCTTGTTCCATGAGCTGTTCAGCGCCATTCCCACTTATGCAAGCATCAACAAATGCCATTCTACTCCTAACGGACCTGCCACTTCGAGGTTTGCAGCCCCCATTCAACTGCCTTCTGCACATTGTCAACGATGGTCTTGGGAGCCCATGCCGGCTCCCCACCAGGGTAGACCCCAGTGCGCACAAGGATAGACTGCCACTGGCTCCCATGTGCGCTTCGGTAAGAATTCGCTCCCCGGATATCGGATTCCGGATTGTCCCCAACCATGTAAACGTTCCGGAGCGGCTGGGGTGACGAGCCAAACACCTTGGCCCGGTTGCGCAGAAGCTGCTCCTCCGCATACTCATATGTCCCCTGATACGGCTTTCCGATGATCGTCTTTGTCAGCTCGACACCTTTACTGGGACCTCCGGTGACGGCAGCCCAGACACCTTCCAACGCCTCGCGGAACCCACCTTGGCCCAACCGGGGAAGATTGTAAGCTGCAGCCCACCATAAATCCGGGTTTGAGAAGTACAAAGGCGGTTGGCCGTCCTGCAAATATCCACGGTTTGGGAGATCAGCACGACCATTCTTTTCCGATAAGGTACCCAGGACGCCTTGTGACGACAACATGAGGTCCACAATGACCTGGGCGTCCAGTCCCCAATCACGAGGATCATTAAAAACGAGAATAGCGTCGATCTTAAGACCCTTTGTGGGATCGGCGGGGTCTGTGGTTGTATGAGGAAGGGGCCTGGTGAAGGTCTTGTAGTAGTCGTAGAATACTTTGGAAAAGGGCCAGATTGACGGGTTTGCTATCAGAATATCGCCGGGGGTTACTACTTTTTGGAAACCGTATCTAGGACATGACGTGACATTCGCCGTTAGTCGGGGCAAGTAGTTTTCAAAGATGAAGGAGGGAGGTGATGCGTTACCATACCTCTCTGCTACTCTACGACAGCGATCGCTATCCCCACCGACTACCATCACGCATTTCTTCTCCAGCGGGCTCTGTTTATCTGTTCCCCACACAAGGTCCGCGAAGGGTGAATGACTCTGGATGATCACCGAGGGGTCCAATGGAACTTGCAGCTTCTCGCTAATTTCCGCAACCCTTTCTGTTTCGTGTTTTCCACCACCGTTTGTGAGGAGAATAAAGGGGATTTCTTCTTTCTTCAGAAGGGCAAGTGATTCGGCCGCCCCGGGGATGGGCTTCGAGGATCGTAGGAGGACGCCATCAATACTAGGAGAAATGTTAAAACGAAACAAGCCAGATAATACAACTCATGAGGCTCTTTTTATGCTTTTTCAATCCGTTCCAAGATATGAAAAATTTCCATGGACTCACTCAAAGGCAAACGCAAAGTTTGGGATTCGGGACGGAGAGGTGGCTGTCTGGAAGGGTCGGCGGGCTGTCCTCACAAGGAGAGAAGAGTGGGTGGGCGAGCACTGGATCAGTCCCAAGGGCCGCCAGAGTCCCTGAGGCCGCATTTTAAAGGGATTGCGATGGGGGTGTGATGAAATTGGACACTAAGGCGACAGAAATAGGAGGAGGGAAATAAAGGAGAAGAAAAGGAGATGGGAAACGAGAAATATGACTGACTTCCCCCTCAGAACTCGATCGGAGTAGCTGCTGCGGTTAGTAGGATGATATCATTTCCTTTAAGAGGCTCCCATTTCATCAAATGGCCCTGAGGAGGGCCCACCTTACATCAAAGAGCCCCGGTATATATGCTAACTATATAAGGTAAAGCGCAATGTAATTCTATTGTAATTAGGAAGATACGCAATAATAAAATACTAGTATTTAGCAGCTGCTGAGCAAAACAGAAGATTGATGCTTAAGCCCTCGAGGCTCGAGCAGCTGTGAAGAAATTTAATTAGGACCTGAGCGGAGTGCCTAGAAGAGTATTTAAAAGAGTACTGATGGGTGGTTTTTCTGCCTGATTCGACCGCTTTGGGCCAATTCTTGTGTTCTACATCTCCGCTCATGTTCTCAATTTCCTACACAATCGACCCAGTAGCTAGATAGCTCAATTTTATCGTCGATTCGTCTACATCTTTGACCCAGTTCCTTATCACTCATTCCATTTGACGCATCTATTCCCACTAATCGCACCTAATTGGTGGTGAGCCGGTTTTGCCGTTGTCAGTACTTAGAAGGGTGATTGGGAGGGTTTATTAGGGATGAGTCTTATGAACAACTTTATTAGATAATTTTATGTTAATTTGTACTCGCTCATACTCATACTAGAGTTAAAACGGGCGCCATTTGATGGAATGTCAGGTGAAATGGGCGTTTCCCGAGTCCTTTCATACCCTCTGTAAATGGCTGGCACTAGTACTTAGTACCAGTACTCGTTATCTATCGATAACCCGAGGCTAAACCGCCAAGAATTCATCGATTTCATTTTACATATTTTACATATCCTAGTATCTTTTTGCGCCATCTCCGCAGAGCCCCGGCTACCGGTACTCGTAGTACAATTCGGAAATCCGCCTTTACGTCACTTGGTACTTCAAGTTGGTACTACTGGAACCACGTCAGTATCATGGCATTCACCAATGGAAGACACCCAGCAGCTCTTTCTCCCGACAGAAGTCGTGGTACAGATCGCGACTGCTGTGGCCGCCGATGAGCATCAGCGCCAACCGACCCTCCATGCCTGCTGCTTGGTCTCCCGGCAATGGTACTCAGCTTCGATTGCCCTACTATATGAGAAACCTCGGTTTGGCACCGGGACTGCATTTAAGAGGTTCGCTGAGACCATCAGTCCACCGATCGGAGTCCGGAAGAGCAAGTGGAATTTGGGATCTTTCGTCCACCGGCTTGACCTGGGCGCCCTCGTTCATCACAGCTCCAACAGCTTGACGGCAAGACTCCTCAATCGAGTTAAAGGGAACCTCGATGTGCTTATCGCTCCCAGGGTTTCATTTTCGTGAGTCTAGGCTACCTTAGCTTCCTAGTCTTAAAACCTTCGCTTGAGAAACATCAACTCTAACCCTATCCTTTTCCTATCCCCCAGTGTCAACAGTCTCCCGGCTCTCTCAAAATGTACGAAGCTCCGCCACCTCGATCTTGCCTTGGTTGGAGAAAACATTGGCTTTCTCGAGCTTAAAAAGGCTCTCAGGCACCTTTCCCTCCTCGTCTCCCTCCGCCTCCCCCAATCCACAGACATCCCCAACCCTGAACCCTCCCCCCCAATCCCATGGCCCCCGCTGCTCCACCGCCTCCAGTTCAGTGGCCGATTCTCTCCTGATGCCATGGCCACCTTGGCCTGGCCACCTTCTCTCACATCCCTCGCTATCAAAAATTGCAACAATCTGTCTGTCGAAAACCTCAGCAGTCTCATGAGCAATCCCGACCTTGGCCGCACTCTCAAACGCCTCACTGTTTCTGGTAGAAACCGCGGCCTCACTTTTGATTCCATCAACGCTATCCTCACCTTCCTTCCTGACTTGTCCTACCTTAGTGTCCCCGGTGACATGGTTCAGAACACATTCTTCGAGCTCCTCTGTCTCGAGCCTCGTAGCCTCCAGGTACTGGAGTTCGGGTTTCCGTTTCTGGATGCCAATTTGTACTTTTCCACGGAAGACTTACTCAAAGCAATAAATTTCGGTCTCCCCAAGCTTCGCTCTGTTGGCTTCGCGGATATATTTTCCTCGGACGATCGTATAACTGATGATGATGAAATTGAGGAGGCTCTGCTCACACGCGCAAATACGAATGATTTCTCTCATGACATTGAGCCAGGTGTCTATTATGTTTAAAATTGGCTTGTTTCCTTTATATTCCCTCATTTTAAAAATATTTCCCTATGTAGGGCTTTGATATCACCAGTCTTTTCTCCCGCCTTTAGGAACGGAGGCAGCAACTGGGCTGTTTCATCGTATTGGTAGTTGGCCATCCCAGCGGTGCCAAGCCCCCATGCTCTGGTCTCTTCAAATAACTAGCAAAATCGCAAAAAGCAACGACTAACAAGAGCGGTGTTACAAATCCGGCCAAGGGCCAGGCTGATGCTCAATAACTTGTGGCTACAAAACAACCTAACCACTTTCACGATCTGCTTGGCCACTTTAATCACCCATAACATTGTATTCCGCCAGCCAGCTTCCGAGGGCTTCTCCCGGGGACCGTCACCAGCCTGCTCAGGTGCATAGGCCAGAGGCCTATTCGTATCGATGAAATTGAGAAGACTCTGCTCATACGGGCACAGAAGCAGAACAATCCTCCGTCTGGCGCTGAGACGAATGATCTATTGTAAGTGATTGTTCATAGATACTTTGGAAATTCAACTAGCTGCGCTTTTGTTTGACTGACTACACATGAAAACCCTACTCACAATCACCTCCAAGGAGAAGTAAAAATGATAATAGTAAAAAAGGGTGTTGTTTTCTTTCTCTTTTGAGAAAAAAAAATTATACAACCATGTAAAGGAAGAACACAGAAGAGAGAAGAACATATGGTCAATGAAAAACATGGGAGGAACAAGGGATCATTGAAGTATTGAGTTTGGACGCCTACACAAAAAAGGAATATTCATCGCATCTAGCTCGACACCTGGATTATAAATGAAAAAAATGGAAAAGGGAAAAAGAAGTCAAGATTGAGGGGGGGAGGAAGAGCTTTAGGGGGGAAGCGCCTGGAGGGAGCAATATGAAATAAAAAAGGGTGGGGGAAAAAATACAAGCCCGATATCATAGTGCAGACCTTGTCGCAGAAATAATGCGCCTCCTAGGATAACTACTACCCCCCCGAATACAATTTACAGTTTCAGAGTCCTCATGCCAATGACGCAATCACCGCAGAAGCAACCCCTTCTTCCTCCGCCCGGACGGTAATCTTGGTTGTAACCCCAGACTTGCTGGAGTATGCCATCTTTATCAGGGCTGCAACTCGGCCCCCTAATACGGTCTTTCCGAATAGTTTGAGAGTATGTGTGCTATTGTTGAGGGCGACATCGGTTCCTTCCAAAGGTTGCAAGGAGAGCGCAGAGATGAGCTGTTCCGTGGCATCTATATCAAATATCAGTATATATAATTTCGGGAAGTAAAAGAAAAAGAAACCCCAAAGGCTATTTCGTACCTGAGATGCCCTTCATGTTGCTCAACTGGAGGGTTTCGCTCACTTCCTCGCCATTCGCACCTGTCTGCTCCCAGATGTGGTCGAAGCTGCCAGCGAATGTGGGGATGACATAGTCGCTACCCGTCAGTTCTAGATCTTCTACCTGGTATTCATCCTCATATCCACTATCCTCGGGCTCCCCGGTTGTCGGGTCGATTTCTTTGCTGGTGAATTTAAGGTTATTGGCGAAGGAAACAACTGGCACACTCTGCTCGCCTTCAAGTTTCCTGAACGCGACATAAACGATACCAGGCTCGTTTGTGGCGAGCTTAGGTGCGGGGACAAAGAGCTCGAACTCCAAAACGTCCTCTTCTGATGGTTGCGCGTCCACAGTCACGTCCTCTAGAACAGTGTCGGGAAGTGTGTTTTTGATGTCATATTGTATGACGATATGCTCTTTGAAGATATGCTTGACAGCGGTAACAACGTATTCCGTCTCGCTCTCGCTCAGCTCAACAGGAACAGAGGACTTGAGCAATGTTCCATATTCCTTGAGCTCAGGAATCTGCATAAGCTGCTCGGCATACTTCTGAGTGGCCGCTGCGGTAGCAGCTTCTGCCACGCCATTCGCCTTGGCACCCTTTGGAGGCCCAGTGGAAGGGGCCTTGAGCGTTGGTGTAGCGCTCGTAAGCTTTTTAGTCCGCTCTTCGGCCAGCGCCTGTTCCTGGGAAACGACGGGGATGGTGGACACGTCGAACGCTGCGGCAAACGTTTCCTTTTCGTTGGATGTCACGTACATGACAAGTTGATGCTCGAATGTTGAGAGAGAGTACATAGAATCTGCGTATATCAGTACATAATGAGGAAGTAAACTACAAGACGGCGTATAAAACTCACCATTTTTGATGAACCGATTCGCCATCTCATCCTCCTCAGTCATCAAACGGAGGTTGAGAGCAGCTCGGTCGCGCACTTCGTCATCAGTGTCATCAAGACACCGGGTAAGAAGAACAGAAACGCTCGACTTCACCTCGGGATCTTTCTGGCCCACACCGAATTTAGCCAAGGCTGTCACAGCAGCAGCACGCACGATAGCATTCTCAAGTACAACACGATTGTAGATGTAGCGAATGTACTTAGTTGGGTGCGAGGTCTTGGGGCCTTCGACACCAAGAAGGTGCAAAACTCTGACGGACAGTTTCGTAAACTCGCAATCTTCGATAAACTCACACAGGTGGGCGAGAGCTAATTTTGGTCAATATTCGTTCAAGTTCGAGATCAATTAAAACTAGGAACGAGCCTCACCTTCTTCTTTGCTGTCGGGGACGAACTTGATCAGATCGAACATGCTCTCAACAACACTTCGCTTGAACTCGTAACCACCCTCATCCCTCAAAATACCGCTCAAGAACGTGAGCATACCAGCCTGTTTGCTAGGGAACTTGAGGCACAGAGTCCGAATGGCTTCAACGATAGTAATCTTGAATTCATCCGTGATATCGGCCATGAAACCAGAAATCTGCTTCATCAGACGATCGACACTAGCTTCGTTCCCGGTCTTGAGGAGCGTGGTGATAGCAAAGGTAGCGATGGAACGATTTGTATTGGAGATCAGCGATTCGATATCGGGGTTGCACACATTAACAACGTGGGGCTTAAACGACGCAAACCGGTGAAGGATGCGGATCGCCGCAAACTTCGTGATCGCCCGAGGAGAGGACAGGAAGAGCTGGAGGACGTGGACGGCCTGCGACGCTTCCGCATCTGTGACATCTCTCATAGCGCAAATAGCTTTTGCGGCCTCGAAATTTACCATTTCATGCTTGTGTCGGAGCCAGCCATCAAGCATTTGCATCATAGGCTTCCTCAAGCCTGGGTCCTCCTCGGCCAGCTTCGCCGCAAGTCGCACAAGCAGGACAAGTGCAGCAGGACTCTTCACCACGCCCGCGGCGCCATACTGTTGCACCATCTTAACCAATGCCATTCGGTCGTGCGATCGCATCTGATACAAGAGTCCAATGGCGTGATACTGAGTCATGAAGTTCGACTGCGAGATAGCATGGGCCTGGGAGCTGCCACCGAATCCAAGGAAACCGGTCGACTGTTTTGAAGATGAAGCTGCTTCCTGTGTCTCGCTCTGCCACCTGCGGACTACATCACGAGCAATTGGAAGGAGGTGGTAGGAAGAAACCAGTGCCGCGGAGGAGACCGAGGGTGTCTTGTCGACAATGGCCGTCTTGATCAGTCGCTCGATACCTTGAACAGTAGAAGCCTTTCATGGCGATCAGTTACTGTCGAAAAAAAAAAAATTCACGGGGGTAGAAATCGAGGAGGCCTACATCGATAATGCGGCAAAGCGCCCGGATAGCATTCGCACGGTACAAAACGTCACTACCAACGGCGGTGTCCTTCATGATAATACTAGTCGACATAATAACATCCTGGGCGGTACCAGCAAGCTCCTTCAAAATAAGGTACACCATCTGTCGCAAGGAAGGGTCTTTGTTCTGAAATAGCTTAGAAATACCGAAGAACAGGGTGGTGGCCTCGTTCGTGGGGAACTGTTCCCCCGTGAAGAGGAGGACAGCAATCTTGGTGAGGAGAGTACGACATTGTCGGGGGGAGACCGGAGATGTATTGAACAATCGGGCTAAAAAGGAAAGTGAGTTAGGTCAGGCATAACCATCGGACATCCCTAAACCCCGGTGCGCCTGCGGCCAGGAGGGCGAGAATCGGGAGTCAGCTCCTTACCATCTTGGAAAACAGATGTCCGGTCCAACTTGATCATGGTCTGGTCAGCATCCTCATCCTTCTTCATGTAACTCATGGCGACGAGCTGCGGATATTGCAGCAGTAGGAGCTCTCTTTATCTCGCTCTTCGCTCGAGGAACCGAGACACTTGCTCAAGGGACGCCGGAGTCAATTGAGAGGGGGGGGGTTAAGGACGGAGCTGGTAGAATGTGCTGAGGAATTGATCGATGGCTTTCCAGGAGGGTGGTGTGCGTAAATAACTACCATGCCCTCATTATCTCGCGGGGGAAGTTGGAAGGGAGGAAGGAGATGAAATGCCGGGAGTGTATCTGTTCCAAACAGACCAGCTCTGGATGGCATCCAACAACACACAACTTGAAGGTTAGGTAAGTAATCTCCAGGTGGCCTTCCGTGTCTGTGGGCGTCAAGCCACACATTGAGCTGGTGGCTGAGTAGTCAAACAGTGCAAACATGCAGCATGGTTGAACTTTTGCTTGTTTTCGGGTTATTGACTCGACGCACCCCTCTCCTGTTATGTACCTCAACCTACACCTACCCGCCGCTCTATTATCCTTATTACGTTTCATCTTACTGTTACTTCCTAGTTGTATGATCACCGAGCTACTTTAGGTGTTTAGCTCGCACCATACTTTACTCATAAGGGTGTAGAATTACAAGCCTCTCTGAGCCCAATTGGAATTCCCTGCTTCCCCAAAGCAAACCAGCGAAAAAGGGGCCCCAGTAAATATACCCACGAAAGGTTGATTTGGATAAATCCCAGTGGTAGACCATGGTCCCATACAGCTCTAGAAAGATGCTGAACGGCGTATAGGGTGCCTTCAGTAGACACCGAGCTCCTTAAGTTTGTTGGGAGTTTTTAAAGATGCTTAGCGGAGTGTCCACGATTTCATCATGGATATGCTCATACAGGACCGAATTTAGACAAATCCCCTTGTTAGTAGGCGAATCGACAAATATTCAGCAGGTAGCATTGGTATATATATGTGTGTGGGTGTGTGTGTATCAGCTGAACCGCCGTGAAGAGAACCATCGTGTTCTTGAAGTACCTGCGACATAGCTCTCCGCGACGAGTGACATAATGGCGCAAGGTCCATAGTTGACGACATACGTACGAGCCGAGGGTTAGGTGGGTAAATTTGGACTCGTTACTGGTCACATTTCAGGTTTGACGATTCTCATCGCCCATGAAGGACATGCAGTGGTTGCTATTGGTTTACTGTGATGTTTTAGCCCCTCTCTACGAGGATGATTACATACTCGGAGTATATTCAAAGGGTGTAACTGCAGGGGTTCAGATTTGAGCCATAGAGATGGGTGATATAAAGTTACTAAGGCTGGTTTACTCATGGGTGAGGCTGGATGACCACAACGGCCATACACCCCACCTCGTAAATAGGCACTTAATTAATTAGACAGAGTCCCGCACTGCAGAGCGCCTGCAGGATGCAGTAATATTCACCTGGAAATTTGGGAAGATACCGTGGCAGATCGCATTGCCAGAGCACTGGAAAATGCCGTCACATGATGTTCTGTCTTCCTCAGGTGTCCATGGAAAGAGTACAAAGTCCGGTTCAGAATTACTGGAAGGGAGCAAATAGGCCCTCACTAGTACTCCCAGTATGTTGCAGCGTGGTCTGGAGACTTTAAAGGCTAAAGTGCTGAAACCTTAACAATGACAAAGGAAAATGACCATAGCAAAAAGGTTCTTCAGTGTTAGAAGCTTAAAGTGTTGTGGTCAGCAAGAAGACTTGGCGAGGGGAAGGAAGTACGTACTTCGAACGCTCAACAAATAGACAAAAAATTAGAACAGACTAGGGATGGGAGAATTTAAAAAAATAACAAATAAATAAAACAAAATAAAACAAAATAAAATAAAAGGGAATAAAATGAAAAACTTTAGCTCAAAACAAGGCTGACCCAGAATGGAATGTCAAAGGATGGATGAGAAAGAATCAGAGTTAAGTCATTCTGGGGATTAAATCTGGACGTTTCCTCCGCCTTTTTTGGAGGGAATTTTTTGTCCCGCCCAAACGACAGCGAGAAAGGGAAAAAAAAAAGAAAGAAAAACAAGAGCCTTTCCTCTTTCTCTTCTTCCTCTTCTCTTTTCTCTTTTCTTCTTCCTCTACCTTCCCATCCCTCATACCTGCGACTTCTCCATCTCCTCTTCATCCTTCCCCCTCTGCATCTCCTCCGCTCTCCTCCTCCCTTCTCTCCTCTTCCTCTTCCTCTCTCTTGCTCCCTCTTCTCACCCCTCTCTTCTTCTTCCCCCCTTCTGTTCATCCACCCCTCCCCCCACCACGTCCACCTCTCATCCTCCCACGACTCTTTCCTCCTTCTATCCTCCACTCTCCCCCGCCCACCGAAACCCCTCTTGACTTCCTCCCCCTCCTCCCTGTGTTCCGTCCTCCGATCGACATCTGCTCCCACCCTCTAGTATTCCATCTGTCCTCTTTACCTTTTCTTTTGCTTTCTATTTTACAATACTCAATAGTAAGTTGTCCCCTGTCACTGGTTTCCCTAGAAGATAAGTTTTGCTTTTTGTAACTGTATTTATATTGTTATTATTTTTTCTCTTTCCTGTTCTTTCTTCGCTGCTGCAATATTTTGTCACCATCAAATTAAATGATGGCAACAATGAAATCTATAACCAGTTCAGTTGTTGATCTTGTCTCATCGGCTAACCCACGGGATTAACAGTCTTAACTTTCAACCTTTTTCGTTCTTATTCCAACCAATTTCCAACTCTTCGAAAGTATGGACTCATCCGACTTACACGAGACCCCCGTCGCCGACGAGACCATGGTCGACATCAACCCCGACGACGGTGACATTGAGGTCACTCCCAAGACCGAAGAGGAATACGCACAATCCATGCTGACCCTTCGCGCGATTGTTTCTTCCAAGGAGGCCGGTGTCATTATTGGTAAGGCGGGTAAAAACGTTGCCGATCTACGAGACGAGACCGGTGTCAAGGCCGGTGTGAGCAAGGTAGTCCCTGGTGTTCATGATCGTGTTTTGACCGTGACTGGTCCTCTGAATGGCACTGCCAGAGCCTATGCGCTGGTCGCCAAGGGATTGCTTGAAGGTGCTCCGCAGATGGGCATGGGTGGTATCGTCTCTAACAACGGAACCCACCGTAAGTTTGCCTCAGTCATCTCATTGGACCTAGATTAACGGGCCTTTGCTAACTTGCTATCAGCTGTTCGCCTGCTGATCTCCCACAACCAGATGGGCACCATCATTGGACGACAGGGCTTGAAAATCAAGCACATCCAAGATGCCTCCGGTGTGCGAATGGTTGCTCAGAAGGAAATGCTCCCCCAGTCTACCGAACGCATTGTTGAGGTCCAAGGAACACCGGAGGGCATTGAAAAGGCCGTTTGGGAAATTGGAAAGTGCCTCATTGATGACTGGCAGCGCGGAACCGGAACCATTCTGTACAACCCTGCCGTTCGCGCGTCTGTTGGTGGCAGCAGTGGATCGATGAACCCCAACCCGGGCAACAGTGAGAGCTACAACAGCCGCCCATACAACCGTACCGGTAATGGTGCCGACTTCAGCGATCAATCTGGTGGTGGCTACAGCAGACGCTCAAACCCAGATACAAGCAACCGCGGCTATCCCCTTGTCACCGAAGACGGCGAGGAGATTCAGACCCAGAACATCAGTATCCCGGCTGACATGGTCGGATGCATTATCGGTAGAGGTGGAAGCAAGATTACCGAAATCCGCCGAAGCTCCGGTGCTCGTATCTCAATCGCCAAGGCCCCTCATGACGAGACGGGAGAGCGCATGTTTACCATCATGGGAAGCGCTCAGGCAAACGAGAAGGCTCTTTACCTCTTGTACGAGAATCTCGAAGCCGAGAAGACCCGCCGCAGTCAACTACAGGAATGATTATAATGCCCTTAGTCTCAGCGGACTCGACACCATATGCTCCTTACGAACGGCCTTAACACCTTTATCCGAACAACAGAAATACTCGAATGTCTTCACCCCAATCGCTTTCTCCTTGCCTAATCACTTTGCCTCCTGATTCTATGTTTTCTTTTTTCCTAATGTGTCTCGTATTGTGCAGCTTCTTTGGTCTACAAGAAGCAAGAGTTTGCCGAGGACCGGGCATACCTGTTAGATACCAGAACCATCCGATCTTCATTGATCGTCTTCTTTAATGAATCCGAACTCGGAGGAATTACCGACATGACATGTCTTCCCAATTTGACTTTCCTGGACTGTCCCATTGTCCCTATTTGGAAGCCAGGATGCTTGACTATTCTCTTGTCTGGCTCTTCTTTCTATACTCCTAGCCGTGCCACCTGTTGTCTTTTTCAGACCCCGCCGTGTATTACTTCCTTCTCTTCTATCCCCGGAACCCATTCTCTCTCTTTTTTTTTTCTTCTGCCCTTGAACCGCTATCCCCCTACACTTCAAATAATCCGCAATATCTTATTCCGCCTGTTTGTGATCTTCCTTTTTCGCGGCGCACCCGATCCGCAGCTCGTTATACCAACGAGTTATCTATCCTGAGGATGTGTTACGACATTCCATGCCTTTGATGCCCTTGATTCATCGTCCCCGAATGACTGCCTCTAAGACTCGTATCCGGAATCCGATTATCGACTCGGAAAAGCACCAGAAAAAAAATACCAAAAGGAAAGAAAAAGTTGCCACAAAGAATGAAGAACTCTTGAGACAAATCTTATGTGAGATCTTGGTGGCAGATGGCTGGCTAAGAGTAGACCAATGATCATGACCTGTTTCATACAGTTTATTTGAGAACGACCTGTAACACATTCCTGTAAAATAGGCAGTATACTTACTACTAAGGATTTTCTTCTGGTCAGATATGACAAGCTCTGCATGATTATCTCATACTATAGCGTCCACTATTACTACTCCTACTACCCTAGGTACCATTTTGAGTGTGTTACACTTGCTTTCACACAGTCAACTCTGACCTGGCATTCTATCACTCCTATCCAAGAAGAGCATCCCATGGCATCGCATCTTGATGCGTAACCTAGAAAGCTTCAAGTTCTTCCTTGATTTACCATACTTTTACCTTCCTAGATCTCCGCGAAACCCACCGCATGCCAGATTATGCGACTTGAAGATTTAGCATCGGAAAAAAGAAAGAAAGAAAGAAAAAACCGGGGAAATAACGAAAAAGATTGTACGACTATCAGATACCTAGATCAAGCAAACAATAAAATGTCATTATAGCGTCACAGGACCCCACTAACCCAAAAAAAAAAAAAAAAGTAACTAAACCAGGTATCTAGAAACTTTGAATAAGAAAAAATAAATCTTAATTAAATATATTCTGCCATACTTGACTTGAGAGTTAGAGTTCCATTCTTATTCATGAGTCTGTAACGCTGGAAAAGGGTTGCGGATAGTACTTCAGGTTGTATTTGGGTAGGTAAGGGGTTAGTTAGTACTACCACTCGTATATTCGTAGGAAGGAGGATGTCGAAATGGATGGATGGAGGTCCTTATGTTTACACGTGTCTCACCCGATCAAACCTGCTATACCAACTACATTACTTTAATTTCTCTACGTGGCTTTATTGTAAGGGCTTTTTCATGTTGCTAACTAGTGTTTTGAAGGAATCTTAGAGGCTACCGGATAGTATGTGTTGGCTCCCTGTATGGATGGTTCATTTGGTGTCGTTAGTGTTCGGCCCTCTTATGGAGGAAGAAACAGCAAGAGTAAAAAAATAAAATATTTTTTTTTTCAAATACTTATAGACGGAAGGCCATGAAAAGAGCCGGACTATATGCATCCCATCTCCAGGTGGTGGAAAAACAAAATAAAATCATCAACTAATAAGCAGGTTTTTTACAGAGAACCACAAATAAGGATAACGAGAAGGGGGCGGGGGAAGTTGAAAAAAGGGGAAGAAGCATGAAAAAACAAACATGAAATGAAATGAAAAAGTACATTCACCATGACTTATGATAGGATGACCCAACCCATCTTTTATTTTTGCCCCTCTATAGCTACACAGGACAAAACAAATAATAAGAAAAATAGTATTCATCAAGGACCATATAGTAGTTGAAGGTGAAGTTGGGAGAAGAAAGATATATAAAAAAAGGGAACCCATTCCAGTCACCTGAACAAGAAAGTCACTTCATACCGTACAAAATGTGTCATATCCAAGAATGCATGCAATGTTTTCAAGACAGGTAATGCATCGGATTTCATCATCAGGATGGATGGGCGGATGCGAAAAGCAATCTCTCATTGCCTGAGTGCAATATATGGGGTGGTGGCGAGGAAATATCATTAGAAAAGACCACACAAAACGCCGGCCGAACAATAATTGTATTCAAATGAGTCGCTGCGTTATATGGAAAATGGCGTAAAATAATGTTCGACTCTGGGTCAAAAAAAAACAAGAAAGGTCGAAAACCGTGATATGTATGAATGCTATGAATGAATAGAAGGGACATTGAGCAGTCAATCAATGCTGTCAATAGATTTGCCGTTATCAACGGTTGATATTGGGCGCTGCCTGATGCCAAACCTCCGGGCCCCAAGGCTGTTTGTTCTCAGTCGATTCTGTGAAATGGGAGTATAGCTAGAGGCTAATTTGCTCGATGGAGCAGTAATCTTTGTGTGCAAAACTTCCGATGTTCGGGGCGAGGGTGGCATATCGTCGTTTGGACTGTCAGCAGCAGAAGATAGCCCGTACCGTCGAGATCCAGCCTGAATATTGGACCGGGATGTGGCTGGAGTATAAAGGCCTGGTGTCATTAAGCCCCTGCGAAGTGGTATCCCAGATGAAGAAGCAGTGGGGGTTCGAGGCTGGCTCTCAGAGAACGAGTGCGACTGCGACGCTGTATAGCCATGCGAAGTTCGCTGCCGCGGAGAAGGACGTTGTGTGGAGGATGCAGTGCCAATGTCTGTCATGCTTCTCGATATCGACCGACTGTGAGAGCTTCGGTGCTCGGAGGCTTCATCCTCAGTATGTAGCCTCTTAGTCCGCAAAGACATAGAGAGTCGACTTAATCTGCTTGCAGTGGCTGGTGAGGCCGGGGGCTGCGCGAGTTTTGGGTCCGACTGCACATCATTATTCTTATTATAATTAGAATTATCCGGCGAGGGATGCCCGTTGTGGTTGTTATTCGCCAAACTCGCACGGCGCGTCTCGAGTCGGCTTGCGATGCGACTGCCGCTTTGCCGTCGAGATATCTCCTCCGAATCTTGACTCAAACTGCGTCGGCATGGTAGCGTGGGGGTGAGTGTTCCTTCATCGGTGCCATTTTGGGACATTCTGAGTGCTGCATCACCAGCCGATGGTTGCTGCATGGAACGCTGGTCATCTGACAAGGCAAGACAAAGTTCTGTGAGGCTACGACAGACGCTATCCGCCTTCCTTCTGGCCTGTCGGTCGGTCGACCCGTACCCATTCGCAACGGAGACATTACCAGAGGGCGTTTTCCCCAAGCCCAAGAGATTAGACAAGGCAATTGCATCTGTAGCAGTAGTTTCCAGGGCTGTATATACCTCCTTACCAACTACATTCTTTGCCTTGGCCAGTGCCGATTGCAAAAGCGGATGGACGGGGCTTGGAACAGTAATGGTATCGGATTCGCCCGACATACTTCTCCTACGGCCATGGCGAGGCGAGGATGAGACAGTAGTTACTGTGGTTGTTGCGGTTCGGGGTCGATCTTCGGCGGCTGATGTGATGGCCTCCTGGGATGAAGGTGGTAGCTTCCCAGTCAGTTCTAGTTTCTTGATTCTCGACTTGAGATCCTCAAGCTCATCCCAAACAGTGGAAGGTGCGGTTGTTGAAAGGGTCGATTCTGTTCCATCCTGTTGTCGAGGTCGATCGGGTTCGTAGCGGGCTCGTTCCGTGGCTTCAGAGCCAGATGGTTGTCGACTGCTACGAATCGTGGAAAGGGTTGAATGGCGAAAAGACTGCGAGTTGTGCAATGACGAGCGTCGCTCGGAGTTGGGTTCGGCTTCAGGACTAGTACGGCTCAATCGGCTGCGAGGGAGGCCAATAACCGACCGAGCGCTCGAAGCAAAACTCGACTGGGGTGACCGGCCATGCTCTTCCAGAGGGTGGGCAGAGGCTGAGTAAGAGTGTATTGCGGAGCTGTAGGGGGCAGATGGAGATCCATTTTGTGAAGAATGCAAGGGGCTTTCGTAGGAATTTAGGCGTAGTTGATCGGGGGACGGAGTCTGGTCACTAACACGGGAGGTCGAGGAAAGAAGCCCATTACCAGACATTCGAAATCGTGACTGAAAAAAATTCAGCGTCAGCTTACACGCCCACACACAATTCCATCGAAATAATCCTGACCAGGCTGCATGTTTTGTGGAACTGGGAATGAACACTCACCCGTCTGAGCTCCGACCGTCCTAAGGATTCGCGTCGGCCCGAGTCCGACCTAGCGATATTCAGAAAAATATCCTCATTCTTGATCCGAGAGTCATCGGCGATTGAGGCCCGAAAGCCATCTTCCTGGCCGCGTCTGTCGACTCCTTTTCCGGCACGGCCGTGCTCGTCAATTTGCGTTCTCCCTTGAAGATAGGTCGCTGTGGATGATGGCATTCTCCTCTTCACATCTGGGGTCGTCTGCTGGGAGTAAAGGGACTGTTTGCGGCGCTTCGTTGCATTGGAACTCAACAGACGGGCAGTCGAGCCAGCGTCCAGGGCCTGCGCGGAGTCGCTCCCCTTTACAATGAATGACCTGGTTGGAGAGAGTCGCTGAGGCTGCGATACGGTCGGGTCCTCACAGTGGGACAAGTTAAAATCCGGGACGGATTTTCGGGGCCGGTCATACAAAAAAGATCGTTTGGGGGTGATCGTGGAATCGGATCCAGGCGTCCTGTGGTCGAGGTCGAGGTTGAGGTTGAGGTGCGAGGTTAGGGCGCGCTTGCGGAGGGGATACTGGTACTCAAAACTAAAGCGACTCTGTGGCAATCGAGGGAGAGGGGGCAGGGACGGATGCCGAGGATGCGAAGGAGATGAAGGGGAGGAAAAGGGAGGATGCGAGGTTGGCGTCGTGGTGCTTGTTGAAGGCGCAGAGTCGTCGCTGATGGTGGTGGTACCAGCGGATGTTAGCGCGCCAGGCCTGCCCGTGTCACGGGGATCATCCAAGGTCATTCTTCTTTCGATTGTGGAACGAAGATGGCTGTTGCTGCTAGTATGATTTTTCTTTAGCTCAGGCGCTGCGAAATCCGGGAGATCTCCATCACCACCAGCGAACGGTCGTCGTGAGAAATTACTGGTCTGGGATATCAAGGCCGCTGGCTCTGTTATTATTTGATCCCCTCCATATGTCGTTGTGGTTGTCGTCCTTCCTGGAAAATCCATCATGGAGCGACGAGAAAAGCAAACAAGGCTGGGCTGCTGCGGAGCTTTCTGCGGTACATGGATGGTCTGATTGCTGGCGGAGACTGTTTTACGCCGTGGTCGAAGTTTGAAACGATGGTCTGCCTGGCTTTCCCCTATTCTTACTTCCTTTTTTCGCTCTTTTGTAGGTGTCGAGAAGGAGAGGGGAAATGGCCCTTGAGTGCCAACAGATTCTGCGTCAACGAGCATCTGCAAACTGGTCAGGCATCCAAATGATGCTGCATGCTTAATCCGTCCCGTCAATCAGAGTCAATTTACGAAGATTTTTTATCGATCAAATTAAAAAAATTCTTAATTCCCAAAGAGATAGGGCGGATCGGCCAGAAAGAATAAGAGAGAGAAAAAATCAAACAGATCTATTGGCTGTGGAACCAGCGGTTGATCATATATACAAATAAAAATAACTACATCACTACACCAGGAATCTCTGTGTAATTGAATCCCTCTCTCTCCGTCTTGCTAATAATAACCTCCTAGGGATGGGAACGGGGAGAGGGCAGACTGTTATAAAAAGAAAGGGAAATGAAGGACTTTTTCTTTCTTTTAAGATCCTGAGTGGCTGGGAGTCGAGGCACGGAGGATGGATAGTGGAGCTGGGCCCAGTCGGCTCCAACGCGGAGAATAACTGCGATTGATCTGGGTGATAGATACTACGTGTGATATGATTTTGTGATATGATAAAGCTTTCCTGGGAGTTGGGCGACATACTCATCCACATATCCACCTCTTCTGTGTGTACTGTTTGATTTGAATACATGAAGTGGCTTAGCTGATCATGTATATAACTTTCGGCAATGACATGGTGTAGATCCTTGAGAAAAACTTTTGTCTCTTGCACCCTTGTTTTTTCTTCTGTATTTGTGCGCCTGGTTATTTATTTAGTTTGAATATTGTTGGCGTATCATAATCCAGTTCCTGTATACTACCTAGTAGGTAACAAGCAGCTGCGATGAGGAACCATGGATCAAGATGCACATACCATGGGTCGGGAATTGTCGAAGCCTGTCAAAAAGACAGGCAGTTTCTGCACCAAAAAAGCTTCGGTTACTACTCTCTCGCTTGATTTGGCTACTTCTCAATGGAGCGAAGGAATCATATTCTCAAAAGACGATCCTTAATTTCGGTACTGTTTGGGTTGCTTGCCGTTGATACCGGCGGTCGGGTTGCGGGTGTTGGAATATATAACGGTATCATGATCCACTCCACAGCACCGCACCCAACGTGCTTGACAGCAGGACACGGAGCTACACATGAGGGTATGAGTTTAGTCAATGTAGACAGAGAACAGCCCCAACCTTGTCATTCAAGACTTCTATCAATATGTAGAGCCCTGAAGATCAATGTTAGATCATATGTCTACGAAATGATTGGGCATGGTCACATTTGGGATTTTGTATTTCTGTCTTCATTGGATGTTTTCGGTCAAGATGACAAACCTCTCGGGTTGTATTGCTGCCTCTTTATCATGTTGCTTCTGTTGTCGTTGCGTAAACTACTATTAGGGCTGGGATTACTCCTCCAAGATCCTCTTGCAAGCCATAAGTGAAAGGGAGGTAGTTGGCCTTTTTACTGAACACTGTGAGGATCTCTGCTTGGCTCCACCGGGCCTCGTCATGAGATCCGTCCGTAATAATTCATGAGAGATCTGGTGCTGCCTGTGCATGCGTCCCCGGGGAGTAGGGATGTATAGGAGTTGATTTTTTACCGAAAACCCATAGAGTAGGCTCTCGAACCGAAGCAAGTTAACTGGAAAGGACTAGGGGAATCTTGATATGAATATATGTGTTGATATTGATAACCAGAATAGTAATATGAAGAATAACCGAGATCCTATACTTGAAATTTAGGTACTGAATGTCAATGCGATGATATGCACATGGACAGGGGCTACATGCTCCACATCCATGGCTGTTTGGGATTGCGAGCTCAATCCTCGGGAGGTATCCTCGAATGAAACAATTCGGCAACGAGATATTTCCGAGTGGGAAAGGGAGGTTGATGAAACACGAGTGACACGGCTTTCAGGATCATCAATCTGAGAGCTGTGTTTCACCAAGCCGACCGTTGAGTCGTCGTTCAGGGGTCCTGACTCATGAAGAGCTATAGTCGAGGAATTGGCGGGAACCAAGGAAAATTACCCTTTGCCATATCTGCAGCAGAATTGCCTCTCATTGACAAGAATAGCTAGGATGAGAGTCCTCCTTCATTAATATGCACTTCATCATGAACGCAATATTGCCCAGGATAGCTGTTGCGGCTGGTTCGCGCTTCATAATCAAAAGGACCCCACGGATTCCACAGTCATAATCACCTGTGAGGATACGGAATTTAATACCGAACAGGAGGTCCAAGTTTAATGGTTCTTCATCTTCTTCCAGGTTTATTTAGCTGTGGAAGATGGCCCCATATCTTTTGGACAGGGCGGCCACGTGGAATTGATGAAGGCAAGGTTTCACACATACTCAGAGTCTTAGACGTGTACTCTGTAATATTGAAGTAATAATGATGGCGCTGCTGGTTTTATTGCTTTTTATCACTGCATTTGAACATACAACCAAGTTATTTTAATTGAGGGCAGGGAGGGATGCTGCAGAGGAGTATTTCTTGAAAAAGACGGGCCGATCGCTTCCCCTGACAAATGTCATTCCCAGTGAATTGCGCTCTGCTGGCCAATTGTTTTCCGAACTTGCAGGCAAATGATGCCATGATGGATCGCCCATTCACCACCACCAACCATGGGGTTATGTGATAGACACTGAGATAGTGGATACGGGAGATACCTTAACAGAAAGGATCGGAGGCACGTGACCGCTTCGAATCGACCCATGGCTGAGCGGGTTTGGCGTGTTTCAGAATCAGCCAAACCCCTCCACCTAAATCCACTTCTGCTTCGTGACTTTGAGCTAGTGCCACCCTGATGTGTGTTTCACCTTCCACCTCCAAGTGGATTGCTCTTGTTGTTGCTCACAAGTCACAGCTCAAGGCTCTTGCTTCGTTGCTCCTGATGAGGCAAAAAATATCTAAATAGGATTCCTTTGCGAGGTGAGGGAATAACCATCCGAATAATAATAATATGAGGTTCTAAATGCACAAGTACTGTCCGGTGTCGTCCCTGACGGAATGGATTGACTCAGTGTGCTGACTCAATTGATTCAATTTGATTGTCCCTACCCAGGGAGAATCTTCATTCTGTCTCTCCACCCAAGCCCAAACAGCGCTCCTCCCACTTTTCCTTCTCGCTTCTTGTCCCACCACCAATCGTGAACAGTGACTGGTCCGCAACTTCCAGGGGCATGTTTGGGATTGTCAACCGACACGGCTTGGCCCTTGTCAGCCTTCTCGTTTCACCTTTTCCTTGAAGTTCCCCAGAGCCTCTCGAGATGGCCTAATAATAGGCCCCATTCCAGAAAGTGGTCCCTGCGATGTCGCAATCCATGTCTTGTCAAAAAGCGTGAATCGTATCGACCAGTAGTTTTAATTTTTTTTTTTAAAATATTGAAGGGTCCCCTCTGTATTGTTTTTTTTTGGGAATTTTGGACTGCTGCCGTTTTTCTTGCTTGTTTGCTCTTTCTTCCCTTATTTCGTTCTGCCTGTTGTTCTGCTTGGGAATTGCGTTTCTCCTTTGTTTAAGGTTCATTGTTGGCTTGGAATATACCCAATTTAGTTGCCATCGCCAGCAACCACTTTTACGAGGGAGAACCGTGCTCGTAACAAAGCGGGTCGAATAACTCGTATATACCAAACCGGGTTCGCGATCTCGTTGCTTTCTTTTCATTTTTTTTTTTTCGCCTTCAAACTTTTCATCCAATTCTTGACTGAGTACTCCGTATTTCTGTCGGGATCGCAGCTCTTTCCTTTCTGGAAGGTTTCCTGAACCTTCGAATTCTCCGCTCTTATTTTTTGGTCCATCTCAACTCGCAAGTGGAAGGGGGGTTTTGCGGGAAGCAAGTCTTGGGAACCAGCGTGGCGTTCTCAAATGAAAATCCTGCGCGGATCTCCTACAACTGGGGGATAGGTGCTCTTTTTGTTGCAATTGCTTATAGAATCACTTTTTGATCCTGCATTTCTGGAGCTTTTGAAAGTGATTTTGGAGGGAGGGAGAAGAAGTCCAAGATTTACAGGTATGTTGACAAGACCATTATTTTGTCTCTTCATTTTTGAGAGATTTGATCATATTTTTTTTGTTTGATTTTCTCCACCACCCTTTCTGGATGTTGGTTTCCTTTTTGCATCACCACCTGCCTCAGCTGGATTTCATCCAACAATCTCCCTTTCCAGTCCTGAAATGTGGACCCTCACTTTTCCTTTCATTTTTTTCGATTTTTTCTTGTTGTCCCGCCGTTTCCCTTGTTGCACAGGATTTGGTGAAGAAGAATACAGAAAGGGAAAGAGGAGAGAGAATCACCCGGAGAGCCACCAAAGTTGATTATCGCAATTCATGATGATTCCATATTCCATACAGGAATACAGAGTATAATTTCATCATTATTCATAATCATTATTAAATAATCTTCTGGCTGTGATCTGGGTGGCTTTTCCGATTGATACCTCCTCCACTCTTCCTTCCAATCTTCCTCCAGCCCCCTGCTGTATGAGAACCATACCATACCCACCTACCTTACCCTCGTCCATCATTCCCCCCCCCCATCCAATTCCCTCCATTCCAAACAACCCCGGAAAATGGGCCACCTTGACTGGCTGGCCGGGGGGGAAGGGACGAGTCAGAGAAACGAGACTTGGACCACCCTTCACCAGCTCTGTTGTTGGGGTTGAGCTGCCCTCTGATTTGTGATTAATTGGCGCCCATGCTGCAACTTCCAGCCTCCCACACCAGTCTGGGCGGCTAAATTTAGAGCTGCTGGCCAATGGATGCCCGGTGGCTCCGTTCTCTGATTGGCCTCCCACTTCTGGTTGACCAGAGCCAGTCTCCCTCCTCCCCCACAGCCCTAGCAGACCTGATTGGTTTCATGTTGGAAACGCGGCCGGTTTCCCCCAATCACATACTGCCCTGCTCATCATTTTCCCTTCCCGTGCATCCTCTCAAACGAACTACTGCTGCGACAGTGGTTATTCTTAGTTTTTTTTTTTTTTTTTTTTTTTTTTTTTTTTATTTTTAATCAGGGTATTGCTTATGTATTAGTATTTGTATTATTTTATTATTACTGCTTTTCTTTTGAAGCTCTTTCTCTGACACTTTGCGCCGGCCTCTTGCTGCCTCTCCTCTGTGCTCTCCATTTTCTTGTCTGGTGTTTGTGACGGCCTGGTGTCGGTCTTGCTCTCTGCCTTCCCACCTGCGATTCTCTTCTCACTCCTTCTCCCTCCCTCACACATATTCTCTCCTCTTCCCTCCTACCTCTTTCAACTCCCCTCTCCTCCTCTATCCTCAGTCCTCTGTGGGGTTTCTCTTTTCCTCATTTTCGACTTGCCCGTTTCTTTCCTTGGGTTCGTGGGCAGTCGTTCTTTGCGCTCTTGATTCCCTTCGGGTTGGCTGAGAGGATCTGTCACTGCTACTGTTACTTTCGTCATTTCCGGGGGAACGACTGCCCACACGAGTACAGGGCGGCGGATCCTCCCTTTGCATCTTACCTTGCACTGCCCACTCCAAGGTTCACCTATCAACACCAAAGGGATTCTTGCTCTACCTTGTTCATCTTCTTATTCTGCTTCATTTTTCGCTTGTCTGATATTTGACATCCTCTCTTTTCCAATTTTCAAAGCCCACCGCGGGGCTCAACACATTCTTTTATACCTCGACGTTGCTAACCGCTTTAACTAGCGAGACCACTCTTTATTTAATTGGCATTCTTTGGTATGTGTGGCCTGGTCGAGTCAGAAGTCCATTGTCGATTTGCTTGGTGATTGAATCGCTTTCGTACCTTCTTTCTCTCGCTCTCCGTCTTCATTCTTCAGCCTTCTTGAAACAAAGCCACCCCGGTTCTTTTTCTGAATCCAATAGCTTTGTTGTGATCCTTTCTCAACCAGGCCGATCATCGGTCTGGTTTCACCCTCCTTGCAGCTGTGCTTGCTTCTTTTCTTCCAGCTGATTCCACACTCAACAAACGTAAGCTGAAACATGGAAACTGATTGCCCTCTGTCCAAAAGGTCATTTGCGCTGGTAGCAAGTGCGAAACTTTCTTGTCTTTCCCGGCCGGGATATAGTAGTTGTTGGACCGCAAACAATACGACCACCACTTTCCCGCCGATATCCCGCCTCAACTGCGATTCTGAAAGGGCGATCCCTTTCAAACGCAGGTGCACGTCACAGTCTCAACCCATAATGCCCGTTCAAACCAGCCCACCGTCGCTACCGGATTCCTTCCCGTCCTTTATGTCGGTATATGGTGGGGGGTCTCCCAAATCTCTTGATAACGAGGAGCAGCGCGTCACTCTCCAACCTCTCAGAGTCCCTACTCATGTCCCCGCTAATTCGTTGCGCCGACCACTTCCTTTCCAACACCGGGAAAGCATCTCCTCTGTGACATCAGGCTCTACTGACTCCTCTCCCACCACTACTGTTTCTACCTTTGATTCACCTATCGCCCCGGATACTTCTCCCAGCTCCTCACCAGAGTCTCCGTCATCCATGCCGCTGTCCTATTCTAAGTTCATGGCTCCCACTCGTAACATTGAGAGCCAAACGCTCTCTGCAGCCCAGAGCAATTTAGCGAAAATGTCCTCAGACCTTCCGATCCAGAAGCGCTCGGATTCCCCCGGCCGGCGGGCCCGGAACCTTAAGAACCTCTCTCTCAGGATGCCCGCGCATTTGAATGCCTCACGCCCATCTATTTCGACCGCGTCCGCCATTGAAGGTAGCTCTCATCATTTGTCCGCGCCGCCTTCTCCTGTCCATATGCCGACAAAGAGTATCAGACGGAAACCTGCTGGACTCACCATCCGCACCCCCGGATTTGACCGCTCTTTTTCGGGAAACATCCCAGAGTTGGTCCCCCCTACTCCACACGGTCGGCAGTCCTTGCGACATACCGAATCTTCCCCTTCCCTTACCTCGATCTTCTCGCCTTCCTTCGGCCCAAAAGGCGGAATGCAACTACCTCGACCAAGCACCCAACATGGACTTCGAAGGCCATCCGCCACTTCGGAGGATAATCTTTCCCCTGTACAATCAGTCGCTGAAGAAGATGCGACTTCTGGCGACGTCCTGCACGAATTGGAGGAGGAGGACGATCATCTAGATTCTAGGGAATCGGCCCGCCGGAGCGAGCGTGGCTACCCAGATGGGCCCATCCAGATCTATGATTCCGGCGTCTACCTTTACTTAGAGCCCACGAAGGAAGAGGCTTCCCGGTTCGATGTGGTCGTGAACGTGGCCAAGGAAGTGGCTAATCCGTTTACGACCTCCAGCACTGATAATCAGACGGTGATGAGCACTTGGCGTAGTGGATCTCGGAATTCGAAGCGCCTGTCGTGCTCAACGCCCTTCACGGCTTTCTCTGATGCCTCATTCAAGTCGGCATTTGAGTATCCTCCTAGCGAGGAATCATCGCCCGCCACACCCCGGAATGAGTCGCATGGGCCGGAGTATATCCACGTTGGATGGGACCATAACTCGGAAATTTTGGAAGACCTGGAGCCGTTGTGTGAGTTGGTTGACTGTCGAGTCTCCCAAGGAAGGAAGGTTCTCATCCATTGCCAGTTGGGAGCCAGTCGGTCGGCGTCACTGATCATTGCTTATGGGCTGTACAAAAACCGACACTTGGACTTCAACTCCATGTATGAGATCGTCAAGGAACGAAGTCGATGGGTTTCGCCTAACATGAGTCTTATCTACCAGTTGACTGACTTCCGCTCCCGACTGCTCCGTGACTGTTCGTCAAAACTCGGTTCGGAGGAGTGGTATATGCGAGGATCACGCAGAAGCTCCGAACCTCAGACTCCAATATCGGGACGAATGGACTCGATGGAGATGGACGCACGGGGAGGGTTGTGCGCTGGTTCGGATATAGAGCCAACTTCATCCAATGGGCTGTCACAAGCCTCGATGAGTTCCTTATCTGTGCCTTCGACGAACCGAACAACACCCACCTCTGCCACCAGCTTAGGTTTTCCTAAATCTCTTTCGCATAAACGAAGTGTGTCACCACGGCCCTTAGCTCTCCGACAGAGCTTCTTTAAGTCGGAGCCGAATAACCGCTCCGTAGAACCTGGGGCTGGGCCCGATCCCTGGCGCACCGAGGGCAGCGGACCTTATTCTCTGTTCAAACGAGATGTTTTTACTACTGCGAAGGATATCCCTGAAGAATCAGCAGTTCTCTTTTCTCCAAGAACCACCGGGTTTTTGGCTGCAAGTCGGCCCCGCCCCATGTCTGGGATTCTGGAGGATCAACCGAATAGCCTTGGATTCCAACCCCAGGGCGCAGATCCTCGTTCTCCCCCTCAAGGACATGAGCGGCTAATTATGAGAAATATTGATGAATTTTTATAATTCCGCCATAATTTTTTATCCTTGAGAAACGATTCGATGACTATTCTCACTTGGCCCCTTCAAGGGTCATTTTATCCTTCTTTTGTATCTTGTCGGACTTTTCTTTTTCTCCAATTCCCCCCCGACTCGCTTGAATTCTAGCATTTACCGTTGCTCATGATTTGGTGACCAAAAGCTGGCTTTACGGTCGTTAATTCCATTCGTGCATTTTCCTCCTTTATCTATCGTTTCATTTTTCATTTTCCTTTTCTCTCAACCTTGGCCTAGTTGAGTGGAGGCTGGCTGTTTGCTAACCCCAGCGTCGACTTGACATGGCATGCTTTCTGAACAATCGGCGTTCTTGGCGTTATAAAAGAGATAAAAGGCTTCGACCGCTTCGTGCCTTGATAACTTGTAATACTATTTATGAAGCATTGCTATTGTGTGCTGCCTCGGTGGTTGGACGATTCCGTTCTATGCTGTTGGATACATTCGTTTCACCTTGTGTTTTAAGACTCACTCTTTTATTTCTTAATACTGTGATGGCTGTTATTGCGGATGCGGAATACCCATGGGGCTACTTTGATTGAATAAAAGGATTTCTTAATTGCTTGATTCCATGAAAGAGTGTAGGCTGTTTGTTAAATTGGTACTCTCTGTATCCTGTAGATCCAAGACTGGGTAAGGGTAAGCACTGCGGGCCGATTGGCGCCCGACCTTTTTTTTTTTTTTCTGGGGGTCAATTTCTCGAATAACTTTCAAGATACAATTACTTCACCTCACCCATTGCCTCTGATCGAGAGACTCGATCTCCGATAACCATCATGGTAGATGACAGCCACCCAGCACATCTCTCACCCAGCGAACTCGGCACAAAAGAATAGTAAGTTTACCTACCCATAATTCAAGCTTGCATTCTGTAAAGTTTTTCTACCCCGCCTACCCCCCCTCACCCTAACCTACATTATTTATAAAGGTATATCTGAAAGCCAAAAAAAGTTCGAATCAATTCAAAGATAAGCTAATTTTAATATCTACAATAGCTGGGAAACATTTTACGCCCGAACCCTCTCCCACATCTCCACAAAACATAATAACCCGACCGCCCCCTACTCCCATAATACCGCCTCCAGCAAAGGCCCAAACCCAGTCCCCGAAGATGAAGACTCCGAGGACTCCGAGGACTCCGAAGAATACGAAGACGACGATTCTGATCCAGGCACATCTTGGTTCTCAGAACACAACGCGCCCGATAAAGTCCTCCAGTTCTTAACCAGTGAGGATTTTCCGCTTGCGCCAAGCAACACCCTCCCATTCACCTCTACACCAGAACAGAAACATGAACAGCAACCAAGTATCCTCGACCTAGGAACAGGGAACGGGAGTATGCTAGCTCTATTACGCAAACGAGGCAGGTTTCGGGGTGAAATGGTCGGGGTGGATTACTCGCCAAGGAGCGTGGAGCTGGCGAGAGAATTGCAGCGGTTGAAGATTCATTCGGCCTATTTGACTGACTCCGAAGACGATTCCGACGACGCCGATGGGGACAAAGATGGGGGAAAAGAAGAAGATGGGGGTGAGATTCGATTTGAGGAGTGGGATATTCTGAAATCAGACAAAGGGGGACAAGGGGATTTGGAAAAGGTGGATTGGTTTCCCGGAGAAAAGGGGGGGTTTGATATTGTTTTGGATAAGGGGACGTTTGATGCAGTGTCGTTGTCGGATGAGACGGTTCCCGCCACTGGGACTGCGACCGGAACTAAGAAGGTGGTGGTTAAGGAGCTGAGGGTTTGCGAGCAGTATCCCGGGATTGCGCGGCGATTGGTGCGCAAGGGTGGTTTTTTGGTTGTGACGAGTTGTAATTGGACGGAGGAGGAGCTGATTCGGTGGTTTACACGGACGGACGATGCCGTTAGTGAACATGGTCCTGGGGATAGGCTTGAGGTTTGGGGGAAGGTGGAGTATCCCCGGTTTAGATTTGGGGGGCGAGAAGGGCAGGGCGTTTGTACAGTGTGCTTTCAGCGAGTTTGAGCTCCGTCTCTTGGATAACTTTTTGTTATTTACTTGGCTCTATACACGGAGAGTTATATACACATATATTCATTATATTCATAGCATACGTATCGTGCATGTCGCATAACGAAGAAAACTCAATTCCCTAACAGCGCAATAACGCACCATCTCCTCCGATTATCCGGTCCCTCTCCCTCACGATATTCCACCCACTCCCTTGTCACCTCCTCGCCCCCCTCAACCCCCGAATTCAGATCCCGCTCATAGATCGTCTCGATACGCATCCCCATACGGACAGCGGTCTCGAAAAACCCTGCCACAATCGCCCGCCCCGTATGGAAACCCACAACAACCCAGACTTTCCCGTGGGGTGCCAAGAACCAGCGCATCGTGCGCACGAGGTTCTCATGCTGCGAGGGCATCCAGAAACAGTCCGCGGCTATGACGCGGGTGAAGGCGCCTTTATTTCGAACGGCCCAGGGGTCTGAATCTAGAATGCCCCATTCGTGTGGTTGGATGTGGATTTGCGTTGTCACCGCTGTTTTGGCTGATGGGTGGGTTCGAAGGTTATGGTTGACATTAAAGGCGATGGCACCCGAGAGTGCAGGGGAGGAGGGATGGTCTGTGATTGTGATGGAGGAGGCGTTGGCCAGGGCGCAGATGATGGATGGGAGTGCAGCGCCTGTAATGATAATTAGTAAAAAAATCTACAAGGACAATGAGACGTTTTACTGACCAGCACCTAGCTCCAAAACATTTTCCCCGTCTACCTTCCACATTTCGGCCCCAGATTTATTAGAGTCGGAGGCATTTTCGACACCCTCAGCAACCACCATGGCGGCACTCCAGATAAAATGCGCAAAGAGTTTCCGGCCTTCCTCGACTTGGTTCGTCGGGCTGTCGGAGCGGGGTTGGTCCTCGCCTTGGGTTGGGTACGACGGCACCATGATTTCGAGGGGTCCATAGCGCGGGGAGGAGTAGAGGAGGTGTTGGCCCGGGTCCCCATGGAAAGAGGGGGCGTCATCAGGGAAGAGATAGGGGAGGAAGGCTGTGAAGAGGTCTTCGGGGGCTTCATCGGATTCGTTCCGCTCGTTGTCATTATCATCGAACTTGGGAGCCGGAGCAGAGGGTAGTGGGGTATTTCGGGGTCGGGGGAGAGGGCGAATACGGGTGTGAAGCATGTTGAGGAGATGGAGAATATAATGAAGTAAAGGAGGGGTGATGGGGTTGTGGAATCGGAAGAGAGAGATGAAGATGGAGGTTAGGTAGACGATGCGGTGCCTGCGGCTCTTTTTTTTTTTCTTTTCCCTTTTTTTCTCAGAGGCCGAAGATTGATTGTCCACTGCCAGGGCCAATCAGGTGCTGCCGTCGATCAGATCTATAAGAACTGGATCTTGGAAACTTCATTTCGGGTTAATTAGGATATCCAATCGTCAATGGTTTCCGTTTCTTGATTAATTGGCTTATATTATTAGTGAAGTGATTTTATTACTTTTATTTCACTCTTTTTCCTATTCTCAGCTGTTCATGCATAAAGATGGTTATGGTTATGATGTTTATTGATCGTGGTGCCTTCGAACTGGGCTTGCTCGGAGAAAAACGAATAAAATCATAATGGATTGGGGGATTATGGGCATTCTTCCGGATATAAAAGAGCTGTCAGTATCAATAAGGCAGGGAAATAGAGCTGAGGCCTGAGGCTCCCTCTAGTGAGATGCAGAGGGGAAAATTAGAGCTTGAGATTATTAGTGCATATTGGACATCCAAGGGAAAGGTGACCCGCTTCTTGAATCGATGGGTTGGTCTTAATCAATTGATCCGCGGCGAACTCCATCGGAATCACACGCAATTTGAAACCGGAAGGGGGAGACGAGAGGATATGAAAATATTTATATTTGGGAATTCTACACCGGAAAGAGGTCGGAATGGACAGAGGATGTCGCTGTGTAATCTAATGCTGGAAACTCGGGATGGAGCTCTCACAGTTTGGAAGTATAAACGTAGACATGGGAGGAGGACAATTATTGAGAGTAGTGGGCTAATTTATAGAGGCGCTATTTGAAAAAGGCTTTTGAGTCTTTGATAGATCTTCATTCAAGGTCGATGATAAGCTGCACTGGTGAAGCTGTTAGGTTTTGTGTTCTGTCTTTGCCACCATCCTTTTGTTATCTGCTGCAGTAGCGATATCGGCCGCTATCAATGCGATTATTACGGCTCAGGGGCAGATGATGACTCTTTTTCTGGAATTATGCGAGGAGAATATTTGAAAATAAACTTGAAAAAACGATCATTGGAATCATGGATGGTCGAAAACTTTCCCCCCCATTATTTTATCATATTTACAGAGTGAAAAAAAATGTTGAGCCAAAAAAAGGAATAAAAGGTAATAATTAACAGGAAATAATAAGATTTATGGGTGAGACAGGAATCTTTTGGGTATGGCACATGATCCTGCCAGACAAACCACCTGGAGAAGGAAGGTAATTTCGATGGTACTGGAATTACCAGATGTTTGATCAATCCGCAGCCCTTGTGAGGGAAATTGTTGTCTTGATAGGTGGGAGTGGCAAGTCAGCAACTTAAGTGCAGTAGAAGGGAAACAAGATACGCCCAAGAAGGTGTAAGTTACGAGGCTTGTACATATGCCATACAGGTGCAATGCCCTGCTGGACCTCCGATCGTAGAGAGAACGCCGTCGGAAAAAGAAAGTCCCACCTCCTACCCAGACTAGAACCTGGTCGGCCACGGCGACTTCCAGCGATAAGAGCCCTATCCTTGGTTAAGTACGGTTCGCCAGGAGTCCAGGACTTCCTTTACTTTACCAGGTAGGTCTGGCGATTTGTTAGTGCAAGTAAAGTCCCCAGACAGCCCAGTCATCAGCGAGGTGGTCAGTGGTGTCATATCTGGACTGTAATGGCCCCTCCGTCGGGCGACATTTCCCCAGCGCCTCTGCCAATCAGCCGTCCAGAATGACCACCCTGATGACGTCGTCCACCCACCCAATGGTCCTAGACCGGTCGATGTGACGATTGTTGCGTATTACGGTATGGTCATCAGGACAAGAGGCAGTGAAGAGTGACCTTACAGCCAGGTTAGTGTCCCCTTCACTCTCGCACCATGAGTGATTTTTGACTGGATGGCTGGATGTAATGACTGAATATTATTTTGTGAAATAAATTAGCAACTGCTATTTTTATTTTTTATTTTGTGTTTTATTTTCTGACAAAGATTGCCTGGAATGTCCCCAGGCAGAACAAAAAAAAAAAAAAAAAAAAGGAACAAAATAATTCTTCCACCTCAGGATGGAAAACCTGAAAATTGCCCTGAATTGCCCCGATGATGGCCGCCTTGAGAAATCCTCATTACCCACCTCAAAGGACAAAACGGGGGAAGGGGATTATATCATATTATTAGGTTTCCCTGGGACCCAGCAAGTCCGTCCATAATCTGAACCCTCTTCTGTACCTAGGTTCTTCTCAACCTCCACAGCAGGTGACCTGAAAATGAAGGGTAAGAAAAAAAATGAAGAGACATCAATTGATCCTCAGAATAACTTTAATTTTTTTTTCTAATAAACAATTAATTCATCCCCAAGAGCCTGGTCATAATTGTCATCATAACCTCATCAAGGAAAAAAAAAATTAAAAAATTCTTAGGTTGGATTGACCTTAGCCAGACTCATTGGAATCATTCTATCCACACCTCGGGTCTTAGATGCAAGTGGAGCAAATACCATCTGCCCTGCCTTGTTGTCGTTCAGGCGCTGTTGTTGTTCGCCCTCTCTGGCCCGTTAGTCAGGAACAAAGTGAACCGCGACTGGGATAATTGGTAGCCTGAAGAGTTGAACCTCATTGTTTTCTTCAATCTCCAGAAAGAGCTTCTGCATCCAAAAGCCCCAAAAATATTCTCCCCTCCAAAATTTTTTAATCAAATTGTCAGGAGATCATCTTTTTCAGATCCTCAATTTGATTGATTATTCCTGTTAAATTGTCTGATCGCCAGACCCCCGCATTACTGAATCCATTTTCTTTACTAGCGAACCCAAAAAAAACCCCCGCAAAGTCCAGGCGCTATTAATATATTGTATCAGTGCAGTAAGAGGAGGTAATAATCCATTTCCAAGGCTTGTATTATTGAGTATCCAGCTGTACCTCTCTTCGTAGTCCTTACATACAGTTACCACACGGCCTCGTGCTGCTTTGCTGGTGGTCCATCGTGCTTCTTTCATGCCTGTTACTTTGGTCTCTTTCTGTCTGGCTCTCTCACTTTCTCCCTCAACTCTTTCATCCACCTCTCTTTTTCTCTTTCCTGCCTACCTAGGTACTTTTCTTCTTCTTCGTCAATTATTTGCTTTCTTTTCTCTTTACTTTCTCTTCTCTTCTCTTCCCTCCCTTCGTTCAATTCCCCTTCTTTATTCTCCTCTTCTCCAATTCCGCCTGCTCCAATTGCTTATCAGCTGTGCCCTGAGTCTCAATCCATTCGCCTCACAGGTACCTTGCGCTCTTCCCGCTGATTTGCCCCTAGAACTGCCCACCCCCAGCTTCCTTCTTGAACCTTCTGTCTCTTTTATTTTGATTTTTTTTTTTCTTTTTTCCCTGGGTTGAGCTTCAACATTTCATACTAACTTTTACAAAATTCAAGGCAGCTAGTTTTGACTTCAACAATAACCAACGGGCTTTCCTGGGATTGACTTTCCCAGAGTCCACTTACACAATTATGGCTTCATTCAAGGTACTTTTTTTTCTTTCTTCCCTTTCTTCTGCCTAGGATTCTTTGAGACCTTTTTTTTCTCTCCTTCCTTTCTTTGTTATATCCATTTGCCCCTATACTTATTACCATGTTCAATGCTAATCCCATCCACCTCTCCCAGGAATTATCACTCTCTCGTCCCTTCCCTCAGTCCAACCCTCGCCACCATTCCCACTCGATATCACTTGGTGCGGTTAATGCCAACCATCGGGTCACTCGTCGGAAGAGCGTGACCACCGCAGCCGCCGCCAACGCCGCCGCCGCCGCCGTCGCCGCCTCACTAAAGGACTCTCCAGATTCTACGGGAATTGCTATGCCTGCTCACCGTCGAGGGAGTCGGAAAGGCTTAGAATCCAGCTCGGTCGGAGCCGCCTCTGCGTTCACCTCGTATCTCTCACGCAGTATGAACAGCCCCGGCAGAGAATCCCCGGTCGCTCGCAAGGCCTCTCCCAGCCAGGCCCAAGAAGGGCCATCGTCACCCACAGAAACTGCTGTGGATGGAACCGACTCAGCGGACAAGCCTGTCAGCACAAAGAACCGAAACCGTCGGGCCAGCGAAGGATCGCACCTGGTCAAAGGCGAAGGAAAGCGTTCCCTGGCTGATCTTCGCTGCGATCGTTGCGGGAAAGGGTACAAGCATGGAAGTTGCTTGTCCAAGCATATGTGTGTATCCTCCCCCCTCTGCTGTCCTGCCGTCTGGCTCGGTTCGGAGCAATGCGTCATGTCGGCTCTGCAAGGTCGCCCTCGTGGTCATATAGCTCCTATAGTTTCAAATCTTTACCTCCCCTATTTCATAGTTGAAGCCCTGGTCGGTTGACTTTTTTTTTCTTCTGGACAATTAGGTGGGAACATGACCCTGCATGGGCGATTACCTCAAAGCTCCTCATATCCAAGCATCAGCAAGTTCAGCTGCTAGAGGCAGCCTCGGTCCTAGTCAACATGAACATTGATGAGGAAGGCCCTGAGGCGGACTCGGAGATTTCATCCGCCTCTCCCGATGCCTCCTCGGAGCTTCGCGATGGCCTCAGCTCCGCTGAGACTACCCCACCTCCGATGGACGAGGATGATGAGGATGATGATATGTCGATTGAGCCTGAAAAGCGCTTTAGTGTTGGCGGAGCCTCCGCTCATTTCTCCCACTCATTCCAGTCTGTTCCCTCGAGCTCTTTCACTGGCAGCGCGCCATGGCCGTCCCCCGCGTTCTCGCATTTCCGCCAATCGAGTATCGACACGCGCCCGTCCACCGCTGAGGCCAAGCTGCACGAAGACGATGAAGCTGACTTGGCTGCGGCTATCGGATTGTGCAATTTCGGAACTCCTCGAACGGGGCCGGTGCCACTTTCCCCTAGTGTTCCACCCGTGCCCCCACTCCCTTCCCGCTTCCTCGACCAACACAGCTCTGAAAGTCGGAGTCACAGCCTGGATCAGACGGGGACTAGTGCAACAAACACCGCGCTTCCAAATTCCACTCCAGAAATCTTCCTCAATCTCTCATACAATCCGTCGCTTTCCTATAAAGTATCGGATGAGCGAGAAGTCCGGATGGGGAGTAGCGAGCGTAGCACCCGGCAAACCCGCAATGCTGACGTTGACTTCGGGAGCCGTTCTGTCCAAATGGACGACGATGACGACGGTGTTTTCGGTCGGATGGAAGAATAGACGACCCCCCGCCTTTTTTTTTCTCTCCCTTCGCTCCTGATTTCGCTCCGCCACCCCTTTCTCCCTCATCTCCGCCATCCTCCTCTCATTCCATTTTGGCTAGAGACCGCCAGATGGACCGCTGTATAGCAGCCTTACCCCTCATGACATGTACGAGAGCTTGTGTGAATTTTGTTGAATGTCGTTGTTCTTTGGCTAGTTGCTTGGAGTTGGAACACCCCTTTTGCGTGTATGACAAATTCCAGGGACTGTATTGCCCCGTCGCGCTTTTTGACGTGGATCCCTGGGCTGCATGATGGACTTCAAAGGCTTGTCTAGGTATATTATATTATTTTTTTTTGTTCTACTTACCCCTCTCCCTTTTATATCTCATTCACTGTTGTGGGCCTGATTGGTCTACGTCTACTGTTTCCTATATCTTTTCCTTTGGTATCTCAGTGCTGCACATGGCATGTTGCATTTATTCCCCCCCTTCCTTCTCTATACAGGACATGCATCTTTTTACTACATTGCATGGATTTGCTATGGTGACATTTCCCACCAATGTATACAGATTAACAGAGAAACATCCTCTTAAAATATTACCGGACCCTGCACCTTGTGGATCTAGGCCGATCTAGATAGCCAGTAAAAATGCAACCATATCCTAAATCGAGTAAAAGTATCAGAAAGAGGAATAAAAAAATCAAAACCTCCCTCGGCATAACTTTGCCCCAAAGTAAGCAGATAAGAGACGGGAAAGATCCCTGTCAAACAACTTTGAACCCCGCAGATCTCCCACGATGACCATTATTTCTTTTTCCAGTCTCATGCATCTGCATATTACCTTTCCTTCCTTCCTTTTTCATCGCGCAGACAAAAAAAAAAGGGAAAAATAACCGTATTTCAATACAACCTCATGGTATTCACTAACCACTGCGGTACCGGTACCGGGACCACTGGCAGCCTGGAGTTATGCCCCAGTTGCCCCAAACGTCAGCCAACAGATCGAATCCACGCCACAGAAGTATGGAACAGGGGCGCCACATCCTTTTTTTAATGGGGTTTCCCCGTCTTTGTTGCTTGTTCGGCTGCTATTGGTGCCGGTCTCTTCTTTTGGTTCTCTTGCATGGAGTATCGTCCAATTGAGTTTCTTTGTCACCTGAATCCGGGAACCATGGGTTTATGTACATGGGTATGGTTGTGTGGATAGGGGGGATTATATTGTCGAGCCCTTAGAGATAATCGCTCTCTCTCTCTCTCTCTCTAGATAAGTGAGGGAGTGACGGGGTAAAAAAAAATAAAGGGTTGACTTGAAAAAGGCAAACACGTCAGTCAGGTGTATTTTAATAAAGAGCCCTGATAATAACCTCCTCGTCGGTGTGGCTGACTTGCTCACCAATGAAAGAGGTGTTTGACCCTTTTCATCACTCTGGGTTATGTTCGTCCCTGCTCTGATTAACATGTTGATACTTTGTACATTCAAACCTTCGTCACTATAACTACTACTACTACTACTAGCCCCCAGAACAGCCCAGGGTATTGGTATCCACCCCGTTCGAATCCACTAAGTTTGGGTCCGCACCGCTTTTCCGGAGGATTTGAAGTATGGCTTCCTCGTGAATATGGTCCTCTACGCTCTTGGCTACGAGCGATAAGACTGTCCGTCCGTGGGTAGTAATCTCGGTGCTTCACATTAGCGTTGTTTATAATGAGAATTTGGACGATGTCTTTCTGTTTGGCATGGGTTGCGTGGATTAATGCAGTTTATTGGTGGAGATTGATTGATTCGATGAGAGTTGATTTGTGCCCCTAGTCTGCTGGTAGTGGATGCTTGTTGGTGATTGAGGAGAAGCTCAACAATACCGCTATTGCCCATGCGAGCGGCGATCGCTAGTGGTCCGCGACGGGAGGAATCCCTCGCCTCGATGTTTGCGCCGTGGTTGAGGAGGAGTCTGGGACCTGCTTCGTCCCCGATAGTGCAGGCGTGACAGAGGGGCATGAGAGAACGTCTGGGGCTACATGCTTCTATTTTTGGTCCGGCGCAGAGGAGAGCTTCTCCGATCTTTTCATTTCTTTGGTGGTGTTTTTGTTGCCAATATTGCCAGGCAGTTCCTGGCAGGTTACCAAGAGCGGCGTATTTCCCTTCCAATCTTGGATTTCGAGGTCCACGTCTTCCCAAGCAAGGAGAAGTTGTACGGAGTCCATGTATTCCCTTACCACAGCGTCTAGTAAGGATATTCTCTTATTGTAGTTAGTTGGATCCGGGTGCTCGCCCCGTTCCAGGAGTAAGGGTAGGTTGCGGTTGCAGCTTTCATTAAAGGTGTCCTCATCCGAGAGTCACCCACGTCGACATTAGGACCCTTTTCGAGGAGTCATAGGCCGCTATTGTAGCTGCCGTTTGATATTGCGTGAGCCAGGGCCATTCGGCCTAATGCTCCTTTCGAGTTGATGCTATCCACCTTGCATAGGATGAGCTTTAGCATGTCTTTGCGGCCTGGAAACGTGGCTGAGTCTAGTGGTTGTTGATAGTCGTTGTGCTGTGCCGTGGTTTCGGCTTTGGGATTGGCACTGTGCTCAAGCAGTAGGCGTATCATGGCGAGGTGGCTGTGGGAGGTATCATGTTGTTTGTAGTAGTCATTTGGGCGGCCATCGTCAGCGTCGGAGACAACTACCCGGTTCTAACTGTAACTCGACAGCCTTGGTGTTGAGTCATCAGACCGTAGAACCGGGTGCGGGTCCGGACCAGCGCAGTCAGGCTATGGATGGAGAGGTCAACCACGATGAGCAGGATGAATTCATCTGGAAGGGATGACAATTTGCCGTTCTCTTTGGCGGATATATCGCTGGTAGCTAGGGTGGCTGCGGCCGTGATGGTCGTTCTCACATCCCTCTGTTTCTTCATGCACCTGTTTGAGAATAAGGAGACACCCCACCCAATTAGGGAGGAAACGATGGGAGGTTGCCTAATATGCAGGTAACGGCTTGATGCCTGGATCATCATCATGAATCTTTCCAGGGAGATAAGTCCGTCTTATGTATTGAAAAAAAAAGTAAAATTGATCTAGTTTCGTCTTGCCATTTCTTTATTTATCGGCCTCGAAAATCACCTTCTGCACCTTCATCGCATTGAAAAGCTCATATGCCTCGACGGCCTGGGAGAGAGGCATAATGTGATCGGTCATGAATCTAGACAGCCCCGTCAGAACCTCATAGTTAAACCATCAATGGTGTTGAATGTATGGAGTAAATAAATCAAATAATTCCAGTAGAAAAAAAAAAAAGAAAGGGAGAGGAATATATACCCTAGTAGATGCTGGTTTTTCTTTAGCACTCCCAGCGCAGCGTCAGAAACCGACCGCACAGGACATCGTCCCATCTGGATCGTCAAATTCTTTCCGTAAGCATCGCACCCACTCCAAGGGATCTAAACTGGCAATTAGTAATAAATTCTCAAGCAAGGCTGGATAGAGAGCTAAATCACCTCGCCATTATGAACCCCAACGCTACTGATCGTCCCAAAAGGCCGCACCAGATCGAACCCAGTCTTCAATGCCGGACTCAATCCCACCACCTCGATGATCGCATCTGCACCACGCCCCTCTGTCAGCTCTCGAACCCGGGTCTCGAGACCCTCCCGATCCTCCAGGAAATTCCACGGCTCTGCTCCTAGAGACTTAGCCAATTCTAATCGTGACGGGACCGAGTCAACAGCTAGGAGATGCTTGGGCTTGTACTCCAGGGCGTTGATCAGGGCACAGAGTCCCACAGGTCCGCAGCCAATGAGAACGGCCGTCTGCTTGGAGATCTGCTCGGGCGTGTAGTTCTTGAAGGCATTCCGGGCGGCAAAGTACCCTGTTGGGAAGATATCGGCCATGAGCACGAGGTATTTCTCTTCAATGCCCGAGGGGGCTTTAACAACTGTCCCGTCTGCATTGGGGATTCGGACCTAGGGGAAGAGTGAGATGGTTTTATTCCCCTAGGATTTGATTGGTATACGTACGTATTGAGCTTGGGCACCGTTGAGGTCATCACATCCAAAAAGAACATTCTTGTCGCATCTCGAAGAGAATCCTTGCTTGCAGTAGAAACAGTTGCCGCTGTAGAATTTGGCTTGGTTAGTGGTTGGGAGACGGGAGCGAGATCAGGAAAAACATCATACCAAGAAGTCGTAAAAGCAGAAACAACAGCATCACCCTTCTGAACAGACTTCACCGCATCACCAACCTCAACAACCTGTCCTGTCAGTTCGTGACCCATGATAAACCCTGTTCCCCCGGGCTCTAGGCCCCGATATTGATGAAGGTCACTAGAGAGCACCACCATGCCAAAGTCAGCGCCAAATCTTCCACCTTTCATAACCCTCATATCATTCTTTCTCTACATGGGGACAAGATGCCTTGAGGAAAAGAACTTCAACTTTTCTCACCTTCCACAAAGTGCGGTGTATGTAGCTTTGACGATGATATCTTGTGGGTGCTGAATCCGGGGAACTGGCCGCTCTTCCACAGCTACCTTGTAAGGGCCCTGGAAGATGACTGCCCGCATTTTGTTATCACTCGTCATTGTTTAGGTGGGTTTCTTGGGCTGTTCTTCCTAGTCTGATTCTGGCTTAATGTTGAATTGAAAGTTCAGAATCAAATCCCTAGGTAAAAGAGGAAGAAATTTCGGTGGATGTCCGATGACGGTATCTTAGTGGGGCTCTTATTTTATTATGGCGGACATCCGGAGTAGAACTTTTGGATTATGATGCAAAGATGGGCAATCCACTAAAATGACACCCTCCAGCGCTACCCAACTAGCTATGTTTAAAAACAATATACGGGATTGATAGTCAATTGGGAGTGATCTACCCTACATATAGTTCGCTCGGAAGGGATTCTACAAAAGAGGGGTATACGAAGATTCTTGTGGCATGACAGAGATTTCAAACTAACGACTATCATTCTAATCAATATGCGATCAGGGGGGGAAAGGAGTTCACTCAAGTTGGGCTCGGAAATTCATAATTATTGGCTCAGCGAGGATGGAGTAGCATCGGGGATGCTTTATGGAAGAATCGGAACCCCTAGTTTCGCACTGGACCAAAAGAAGAAAAAAAAGACAACGAAAAAATATGCCCGTTCAACGCCGTCCGCATTTGCGCCATGACCAAAATCGCTCACTGTATTAATCAGTACGTGAAGGAAACCTGCGGAGCTTTGGGAAGTCTCACGGAAACCAGGCTCGTTAATTCGCCCACTAGACCTCGATGAGCCAGCACCGCATCCAGAGGTCCTTTTTAGCATACCACACATAGCAGTTCTTCCTCTAGAATGAACTTGCCCTCTTTATATTTCTCACTGTTCTCGTACGCTTTGTCGTACTTCCACCCTACCGTTTCTCTGCATTGCCTGCATGCGATGTCACGGACGATATGCCTTCCGGTAGTCATGCTACGCTCCACAGCCTCCGACTGTGTTATGTTGACGACATTATTGAATAGATACGCTTTGCCGTGTTGGCCCCGGAAATTCTATGGAATGGAGGTGATCGATCAGCAGCCGCTCATCATCTAGAGAAATTCAACGCGAAAGAAAGGGACTCACTCGGCTGATGATATCGTCATAATCGGCCAGGTGCGTTTTGCACTGCTTGCATCCGAAAATTTTGTTGGAAGTTAGGTAAACGTTGTATGCAAGACCCATTCTGCCTTTTCTCTTGCCAGCCTTCCACAACCGCCAGTGAGAAGTACTTCCTGGAATGTGAGCTCCAAAAGGTTAAGGCTGGAACAGACGAAGCGACGGAGGAATGAATGAATATATAGGAATGGATGCGGAAATCCAGAGGAAACGACAGGCCGCTTCCTGAGGCTCCCGCCTTGCTGTGATGGCGTTACAAGGCGGGGAAAGGGAAGGAGGGGAAGGTGGAAAGCCTGTTCTAGAAATGAACTTTAATGGACGATCGCCTTTTGAATCAGAGTCGATTCAGAGGTCCCGATAATGGAGCTTTATAGAAAGAGAAGAAAGAGAGAGAGAAAAAAGAAGGGAAGAATTTCCTTGACCTGAGTGAGAATTTACCCAGGGTATCTCGGTCTCGGTCTTGGAATGGGCTGAACGTGCGGAGCAAGCAAGATAAGTCCCAAGTTGGTTCAGGAATACCGCGGACTTGTGGGTCGCTGTGACCGGAGGGAGACGAAGAGGCAGAGCTTCTATGAGTCCAAGTTGAATCCTTTTCTGAAGACCGTTGATCAGGTATAGAGAGAAAACCGGAGCGCAGGTGTGGTCGGGTGATCAAGGAGAAAGAGCCGTAATCGTCGTTGCAAGTGGCATGGGATGCTGTGACCTGTTGAGTGCTAAGCTGGGCTAAGAGGTACAGGGACCGAGAGTCTGAGAGAACCTAAGTACTTTAGGAGTTAGTGTACGCAATAGTTCCTTACAAATAACCCATCATCGGGCAGCTGCTCCCCAAGCCGAAAGCCCCCGCTTTGGGTCTACCGACGAGGAACTCGAACCCACAGCAGCCCTGCTTCCTGACCTCTATACTATTACTGGGTATAATGTACATGGATATGGATGTTTCTCCCGCAAATTAAGAGAAAATAAGTAACCACAAAAAAAGAGAATGAGCGTTTCTTCATCAGCCTTTCTCTGTCTATCGATGATCGACCTGTTATCGGCCATCCTAGCCGATTCTGACTCAGCCTGCATCATACGTAAATCCACCAAAAGTTGACTGCCACCTGAGTCTCTGTCCAATGGGGTTTCTTGACCCCCAACTTGGACAATTACTGGTCACCTTGCAGAGTCATCATCAAATGAATACTTTATATATCAAGTGGGATCTAAAACCATCCACTTTTGGGTGTCGCAAGCGTGGAACTTGGTGTTGAATGCGTCATCACCGCTTCTTCTGTCTTATCACTGTTATCGCTGATTGATAAGCTGTAGATTATCTACCTGGGTAGGCATACTCTAGAGAACCAAGAGGTGATGCTGTTCAGCATCTAAGGTAATAATATAAATACAGATATATAAATCAAAGCCCCGTGCTTGGTATTCTGCTCTTTAATACCTCGCTTCTTCCGCTTATCGCTGGTCAAGATGGTTCATGTTTGCTTCCCAGAACTGCCTGCAGTCGGTGTGTCCCCAGTGGTCGGTCCACCACTCCCCAAAGCTATCTTCGACGGTCTCGTCGATTTTGGGAAGCCTCTCATCTCTTTTCAAGCCGCATAGAGCGCAGGCATGTGACGCTTTTAAGGCTCCCTGTTGAGTTGTTACCCGAGCATTCTCTAGGATTATCTGAACGGGGCGTTTCCCCGCAGCCTGGATTATGGAATTGAAAAACGCGGCGCGATCGCGCCACATATCAATCACATCCACAGCCTCTTGTTTCTCCTTTATGGTTTCGTTCTTGTTTACGGTGCTGAGTTTCATTCCCCCGGGCTTTCCTGCGCGGGCTGGCCCGATTCTCATGCTTTGGCTGAGAATGGCGTCCCGTTTCCACCGTAGTGTACGGCCAGCGACAACCCTTGCAGCAGCTCTGAGGGTACATATAATGGAAAGAGCCACATTTTTCGAGTTTTCCTTATGTTGCGCGTTTTTCTTAGCCTCGATCCCCGTTTGTCGAAGCTGCTCAAAGAGCCGAGGAAACAATTCGAGTAAAATAGACGGTGGTGGTATATTGATTGGACGGATATGTGTATTTTGTGGATTATCTTTTGTTTCGTCGGAGTCTAAAAGGACGCGCTTGTCCACTTTACCAGTATCACTAGGTTGAGTGGATGTGGAATCTTTTGGAACTTTCGAGGTACCCATTGGTTTGGGTTGGGTTACTGGGCCATCAACGAAATCGGGCCACTCCTCAAAAGACTCGTCTTGTACGGGGATATTTCGAGGCCTATCGTTTCTCTGCGTTACTGGCTCATCATCAAGTAACGTGCCGGTATAATGACTGTGTGTAGGTGATGATTTGTTTTCCATGGACAATGCATCGACTAGGTTTAGATTTTTAGAGACTGCTGTGGGCGATTTCGAGCCTTGCGAGGGTTTAACCTTTGGCTTGTATACAGTTCTATGTGTCTGCACAGGTCTTTTTGTCGGAGACTGGGTCGAGGGTATCTCTGCCGATTCAAATTCGCCCCAGTCATCAATGTCGTCCTTCGTATTTTGCTCAAAAGTCGCATCGAAGAGCACTTCATTACTGTTGTCGAACCGTGGTTGCTGGAAATCTCCAAAGTCTTGAGAAAACTCTGTTTGGATTTGAGCGGATTGTGAGCTTAGATCATTTCCATAGCCAGAAGTTTTGGGGGGAGTAGCATCTTCAAATACGTCCAAATCAGGTATTAGCGATCTCTGTGAGGTGTGAGACGTAGCTGGCCGTTGGTTTGTGGTATTTGAGGGTGGATTCGTAGAAGGCCCAAACCCAAACTCTGCGAACAAATCCGCCGACATGAAGATCCAGTTTTAACTTAGATTCCCTAGATTTCTCTATGGTCTGAAAAATCCTCGAGAACACGAAACAGTGGTCCACTGGAGATATCTGGAGAGAAAAAGAGGATCGCGTCGGCCAATTAGATGGGCACCAGAAATCCAAGCCAAAATCTCAATCACCCATATCACCTAAAGTGACTTATACCAGCGCACCTAATCACTGTGGAGAGGCGCATATAACTGATTTATATGCGTGTGTGTTTATATGTGTGTGCTTTGGGTGATGGGTGATATGGGGAAACGGCAAGTTACGCGGTTGGTGGGGAGTGACTGGTTGCCGCTTTTCCCTTGGATTGAACTATGGCGGACGATCGCCCCATCAACATCATCACGCCGTCGGTATTTATTACCCATCAACCCCCTCGCCTTATCTCCTCACGACAATCACCAGCCAGACTAATTGGAACCCAACAAAAAATCGAACATTCCACATGGAGAAATGAGGGGCATTGAAGACGCTAGGTATAGTACTCTCCGATTCGAGATTTCAACCTCCAACCGCACCATAGCTGACCCCCCTCCATAGACAGAGATGGAAGACCCTATTTCACGACAACGGCACCCCCTCAGACCTACGGAAGGCGACCAGATCGGAGCAAGGCAATAATTTATGTATCGATGGGCTGAGATCAATATGTTGGAAGGCATGCGCTCGCCGCTACAGGCACCTGACTCTCTTGCTTACCAGACTGTAGGCGTTCTTGCTCTTCGATGACCTCAATCGCACAAAATGGCCACAGAAAATCTCCGACTCACGAAGCGCCTATGTCGCACTGAAAGCACATTTTTTGAAATATATCGAACACCCGGATGATCTCCAGTCGACGGTAGACCCGTTAACCGATGATGAACAGGTACCTTACACCGAACCACTCCTATCGTTTTGTTCGTTGCTGGTTGCCCGTCTAACGGTTTCCTCAACAAGTCTCCTTGGCAAATCCTACGAAATGATGAGCAGATGAGAGCGGACATATCTCAGGATGTTGATAGGTGCTTGCAAGAGAACTTTTTCTTCCGTGAGCCGGAGACCAAGGCGAAAATGATCAATATCTTGTTTATTTATTCGAAACTCAACCCAGACTTGGGGTATCGTCAAGGCATGCATGAGCTATTAGCGCCTATTTTGTGGGTTATTAATAGGGACGCTATAGACCCAGAATGCTTAAAAGAGTTCCACCCAGATGAGCAAGATGAGGAGGCGATGGTCCAGCTTCTTGACTCTGACTTTATAGAACATGATGCCTTCACGCTGTTCTGTTCCGTGATGCAGAACACAAGGGCGTATTACGAGCATAATAGACATCGATCAGCGAATGGGCAGATGGATGCCATCCCCATTGTGCTCCAATGTCAGCATATTCATGACGAGTTGTTGGTTGCTATAGACCTAGAACTAGCAGACCACCTACAGGTACTCGAAATTTTACCACAGATCTTCTTGACGTGAGTCCTAACTTCCGCACACTAGCGGAAGCAGCCGCTAATACGACTAGAAGTCGTTGGATGCGCCTCCTATTTGGCCGTGAGTTTCCGTTTCAGGATGTCCTCATCATTTGGGATCTCCTCTTCGCGGAAGGGCTACGGCCGGAGCTGATCGATTACATCTGTATCGCGATGCTCCTGCGTATCCGCTGGCAATGTTGGTTAATAGCTCCATTTGGCCATACACTTAGCCGCTAACGAGTTATAGTGTTGAATGCCGACTCCTCAGAGGCTTTGAGTTTGCTGCTTCGCTACCCCTCACCACACCCCCAGGCCCCGTTGAGCTTTTTGCAAGATGGACTGTACCTAGAGCAGAATCCCACCCCTGAAAGAGGCGCTTTCGTTATTGCTAAATACTCAGGGAAACCACCTGACTCCTCAAAGTGGCTCGATCCATTAAACGGAAAATTCCGACCAAGCAGCAAAATCCTAAGTCGCACTAATTTGCGAGGCGGGAGCGAAACGAACTCCCCATCAAGATCGCCGGCACGGAGTAGCCCTTTGAGTATTGAGGCTCTCCTTCAGGATGTCTCGGAGGGTATTCAACGACGGACTGAGTCATGGAGTGTGGCGAAGGCCGTTCGTGGTGCTGTGAGTGAGGCAAGAAAGAACATGCAGACAATTCAGGCAGAACACAGCCCACGTCCAACAAAGTTTGGACAGTCGTCGGTGCTTCCAACGGTCGAGGCTTCACTACCTCAGGAATCCGACACCGTCGCTGAGCTAACCGCGAAGATCGAAAGCTTGGAAGTAAAGAACAAGGCACTGGCAAAGAAATTAAGTCAGGCATTGAACGACATTCGTTCATGTATGATGAAAAATGAGAATATTGACTCTAATGTAGCAGCTACCGTGAAAAGCGCCCTCACAGATATACAATCTGTGCAAACCTGTCTTGAATCACCTCCTCCCTCTCGCTCTGCGCAGCAGGTCTCAAACGACGGTGATAACACCAAAGAGAGGAACGGTGTTGCAAATTCAGTATCAAAACCCGAAAAACCAAAGCCATCGGAAAATAAGTCGCCGGAACGTCCCTCACAGGATGGGAGCGAGTCTAGTAAACCCTCACCCAAGCCACCCATTGAAAATGAATCTGAGAAACGAGCCACTGCCTCCCGTTCTCAGGTTCATCCTTCGATGCCTCTGCGACATGTGACGCGTCCATCGCTGGCGGACTCCGAGTTTTCTTGGATGATCGGGGGCAATCGACACCTTTCTAGTTTTGTTAGTCAGGCATCCGTCCCACCCGAGCAAACTCGGCATGGGGACGTGCGGACGAAGCAAAGTGCCCTATTTGGTAATCATGAGGATGACCAGACAAGGCCAAACGCGGATTCCGATGGGATGGCACTAAGAAGCTTGAGAGGCGCCAAGGGTCGAGAATGATTCCCTGCACCTCCCTTGCACCCTGCTTGCAATGAGATATACCCGACCACTTTATTATGAATGTACATTTTTTTATCGCTACCTATCTTGCGTCGTAGAAAAAGACCCCCGCCACTTGTATTTCCTTTTCTATTTTCTCGTGGGGGGCTTGTCCCCTGGGCCATCCCTTCTGGCCCTCGTTCGGGCCGATGCAATAATTGTTTTCGCCTCGTTTTCATCAATGGTGGGTTAACAGTTGGGATGGCCAAGTATAGCAATCGGTATCTTCTTTATTTTATATTGCATTACACGTTACATAACTTTCCTGCACAGGAAAGAATTGAAGTTTATTCCTAGATTTCCGAGTACTCACCTGAAGGACCGAAGCACTCCGCAGTCCGGAAATACAAGACAGAGGGAGGGTAACTGTTGATCGTCAGTTTTGCCTTCGATCAACATCTGAATGGAGCATCTAGTCCAGATACACCATAGCTCCGGTCAACGGTCCTATCAACCTCTCTTGACCTCGACGGGAGTTAATTTAGTTCATATGCCAAGAAACTACGGAGGATCCAAGACGCAGAGAGGGCTCAAAAAGAGGGATGAAGATGATGAGGAAGAAGATGAAGAGAAGGGAGTGAAGCACATGGAGGAGAAAGGTAAGAATCGTGTTGCCCTAAGCAAGGTCAAGGTAGATTGGAAGGATTCTTCGTTCAGCCATTTAAACCGAAGTAGATACCTTCTTGTGCTATTGTAGGACGCTGAATTACATCACCACCTGGGCCAAGGACTGTGAACTTTGAGCAAAGATCTTTCTGAGGATTGGCTGGTTCCTGGCCTATGAGAGTTGGCTGTGGAGGGACGTGATTGACGCAGTATGATAGCATTCTCCAAGTGATGTATGTACTCTCTTTTGTGGATGCCATTATGCCATTATTATTATTATTCCCTTCATTTATATATTGTGCCTGTATATCAAGGCTCTGCAACTGGTTTTCTTTCCCTGCGCCGGGTTGTTCCTATTTCCAACTTAACCTGAAGTTTCTGCTCTCCAGTCTCCTCCGACCGGCAGTCCCGTACCACCACCAGCTTTCATGCTCTTCTGAAACATTTTTCTTCAGACTTTGACTTTCCCTCTCCCCCGCTATTCCCATCCGTGTTGAAACCATCGCAAGAACTTTGGTTTTCAGGAGGGAAGGCTCCATTTTCATGTATTTTTTCCCCTCCCCCCAAAAAGATCAACACAATCATCCTCCTGCGGTTTCACAATCTTTTGCGCATCTGGACTCAGCTTCCTCAGCTCCACCACTCGTCTCCAGTTCCTCTACTCTACTGTTTGACTGGTTTTCCTTCCTCCCATCAGACGCATCCCATCCCATATTTCATCCTTTTTACCTTTTTAGGCCTTCCTTTTCGTGCTCCGCGCCTCTGTGCCGACCCCGTTTCCTTCCTTGCCCCCAATAGGTGGTTTTCAGTTTTGCACCAGTACCTACCTGCAGAAAACCGACCCTCTATTATTATTCCTATTGTTATTATTATTCATATTTCTTTCCAACTTTCTTTCCGCTTGGGCCGGGATTGATATCACATAAAATCTCCCATTATCCCATCATCTCCCGCGTGCGACAGTCTCCCTCGAAACTGTGGCACCTGTGACCTCACAAGGCAGCTGCTCATTTTGTGGTGCTTTCGGTTGAAGACGAGGGAGTCCGCTGACCTCTCTCTGTTTACTATTATCATCCTTTTTTTTTTATTTTCCTACTTGCGGCCAAGGACGGACCAAAGGCTTTCCTTTTTCCTCGCGACACTTTCTATCACCTTCCAGATTTGTCCCTCATCTCCCCCTCTCAAAAAATTTCTTCTTCATTATTATTACGCAGCACCCACTTTAGCAACTGAAAAGAAAAGGGAGTGGGCGGATCCGTCGATCGCAATCCACATCTTCCCAACGTGCCAGCATTCGGAGAAAGAATTAAATATTGAAGGCCCTATATTCTCCTACTGACAGCCACAGGCTATACTCGATGTTTTCCATTCCTATGTAGCGCTAATATTACCGTTTCCCCCCCTGTGATTACGATATATTCGAGGTTGCGCCGTTTGAACAATCGGTTTCCAGTCGGTCCGACCGGTGCTGGCCAATACACTGGTTTGAGTTTGGAAAATTATGGGGTCTGCTTCATTCAATTCTGATGGTTAGTTTAGCGTTTTCATTTCCTTTTTCATAGTGAGCTTTGCATTTTCCCCCTTTCGCCCCTATAATTCAAGCAAGAGGGTGTACAATCGGGAACTGGGTTCCATACATCTATTGCATTGGCTCAATCGCAATCGTTAGCCAAATGCTGCTGGGTGCACTGGAGACCAGTGAAAAACAAGATCAGAGGAAAAGGATGAAATTCGAATATAAAAGCCATGGTGCCCTCACGGAACTCTTGGATTTTGCTCACATACTTGCCTTTACATCCTGCGACGACTCTAGCCACGCTCCATGGTTGCATAGTTTGGTGACTTCAGACAAATGGAATTTAAAAAGTGACCACAAGGAAATTTGGTGCTAATTTGACACTGAAAAAAATAAAAACAGGCGATCCAAGTCCTTTATCGTCCCCACTGGGACCCCTTTCAGAATCTCCGGAGACCGATTCTTTCATGGGACGTGGTTCGGGAAGTACAGGTGGTTCGATGAGATGCTCGGTGGAAAATCTGCCGCTGGGGTTTGACCACCTTTCGAGGTAAGTCGACTAGTGAGATTAATACTTGGGAACATCTCTCTCCTTGCATTAGTTTTAGTACCACGTACGATTGAATAAACAGTCGGAACTGAGCGGAAAAACTTTTTTGTCTCTCACAGGTCTCCTCTCCTCGAACACGAACATGGACTTGGCCCATCTGGTCTAGATCGTATTCGCCAACAACCACCCTCCCGGGTTTTCACTCTCCCTAACATGTCCTCCTCCTCCATTGGGCCTCTCACCCCGCAAAACCTCTCTCCTTCTCCACGGTCTATGTCCTCATCAAGAGCTTATCCCACGGGAATTCCGTCGAGTCAAGATGTTAGCGCTTTGGAAGACCTCCACCGTTTCCCCTGCGAATCTCTACATTCTTTTTCGTTTGCACGGCAATCAGAGGAACTCCTCCATAGCCGCCACAATATCTTGAAAAGGTCTATAGATTTTATGCGCGACCGCTTCGGATGGGCTTCTGGCAGCACCGGGATCGTGAGCCCCCAAACTCGGATGCGTGGCGACACGGAGACACAGGCAATGGTGGATCTTTTATCTCAAGTAAATATATCCGGAAGAGACGGGCGGTACGGGTACACCAACTCCACGCGTGGCCCAATGACTGGACCTGCGGATGTTGGAAGCGACAACATCTTCGACAGAGCTTTCACGGAGCTTCAACCGCCTCTAACCGAAGTTAGGGAAGTCCCGCAGGGATACGGGATGGTAACAGACCAGCCACTTTCCCGCAGCCAGGTGGTCACCGACCAACCAATCCATGAACGGAGAGGACGCAAGTCTGCTCCCTCGTCCAGGCGCGTAAGCTTAAAACGTACTTACACCGATGCTAGCTCTACTATTCCGGAGGGCAAGCTGATGGAATGTCTAGCTCAACCTTACACGGCCACGGACCCTTTTTCCCCACTCAGTTCCTCAATGCTGGGATCGAGTTTTCCAGTCCCCGCCTTGCACACCCATAGCAGCAAATGGAATCCCGTCTCGCAAGCCGTCTTTAGGACTGAATCCAAGGCACCCTGGACGATCCTGGCAGCAAATGACCTCTCATGTCTTGTATTTGGCGTGACACAAGCCGAGCTCCGCAAGCTAAGTATCTTAGAAGTTGTACAGAAAGACCGACGCCAGTGGCTTGAATCTAAGCTGCAGGATCCCACCACTGATGCCGCTGCAAAACTACGCCCGTCGGCCGATAAATCCAGTATCAGACCAGTGAACTCTAGAAACATTGGATTGGGTAATGGCGTCACCGCACAGCTGCTGAGTAAACCGCCTTCACGGGCAAGAGGAACGAGGAGAGCTCAAACGGACGATGGATACGGCTCAAGCACTTACGCACCGAGGCCTCTAAACCACCCGGCCACTAAATCTCGTGGCGTCCTGTTGTGTGGAGATGTAGTCCCTATCCAAAAGCGCAATGGAACACAAGGCTCCGCGAGTATTTGGGTTATGGAAAAAAGAGGAGGCCTAATATGGGTTCTCGAGGAAATCCAAGAAGATGTTGCGTATGTCAGCTGTGACGATTCATGGAACATTGCCGAAACCCGTGGGGATATTGACACAATTTGGGGTCAGGGGGTGGTGCAACCTGGGCAGCACATAACAGAGCTCTTCCCTCATCTCGCACAAGACTGTCTCAAAGTATCCCCCAAGGAAGGGGTTAACAAGATTGCGGAGATTAAATATATTGCTGCTCGCGCGTCAGGGGCAATATGCATCCCAACCACTGTTGCCAAGGACGAGAGTTCGGGTTATCTGAGAATTTCAAGCTTCCCTCACGTGGCTGGAATTATGGTACTCTCTTCTTCTACCTTGAGAATTGTGAGCTCAAACTCAGTCTTTTCGTCTGCCTTGTTTGGCTACGAACGACCGGAAGGACTCGGTATAACCGACCTTATACCTGGTTTTGACGATTTCCTCTACGTGATATCAGAGGAGGAGGATGTTCCTTTGGTAGATGGAGTTGTCATCCCGGAGCTCAGCTTCCGAAGAGCGCGAACGCTCTCCATCCTCCGTAATGGAAAGGCCAACGTTGCGTCGGTGTTTTTAGAACCTGCCGGTCTTACTGCCAAACACCGGGATGGTTCCACTATCGCGGTGGATGTTCAACTGCGCGTTGTGAAGAGTGGGACGATCTTCCCAAAGAAGCGCGAGGAGACGGTGAGGGATAAGAAAGAAGCTGAGGATGACTCGGATGATGCTATAGCTATAACGGAGCTTGTCTATGCGCTGTGGATTACGTATTCCCGGCAAATTCACTCCGTGGGCCCTACGACAAACTTTCACGGCGAGACGGAAAGTTCTTCCGGAACTCTTACATCGGACCTCAAGTCATCGATAGCTACCGGGTCTCAGCCTGTAAGCGCAGAGCAAACCTCTGTGGAGACACTTATCCCCTCATCAACTTTGAGTCAACAGTTAAGTGAAGCTGCTTCGGAACCACTGACCGACAAACCCGTTCAAATCATGCCGGAAGTCATGCCGGCCAACATGAAAGAAATCCCCAAGAAAAGATCCATAGCCGACTATGTGGTCCTTGAAGAGATGGGGCAAGGGGCGTACGGCGAGGTCAAACTCGCTCGTCTCAAGAAGAACCCGTCAAAAAAGGTCGTTTTGAAGTATGTGACGAAGAAGAGGATTCTTGTGGACACTTGGACTCGTGACCGCCGCCTGGGCACGGTACCCTTGGAGATACACGTTCTAGACTATCTCCGAAAAGATGGATTGAAACATCCCAACATCGTGGAAATGGAAGGGTTTTTTGAGGATGATATCAACTACTACATCGAGATGTTACCACATGGTCTCCCAGGGATGGATCTTTTCGATTACATCGAACTAAAAGCAAACATGGACGAGGCAGAGTGCCGAAATATTTTCAAACAGGTCGTTAGCGCTATCCATCATCTTCACACAAAGGCGTTAGTTGTTCACCGGGATATCAAAGATGAGAACGTGATCTTGGACGGTGAAGGGAGAATCAAACTGATCGACTTCGGCAGCGCCGCCTACATCAAAAATGGGCCGTTTGACGTTTTTGTAGGTACAATAGGTAAGTGGCAAGAGATCCTCCTCTTAACGTGGCATGCAAAGCTTACCTCGTCTACTCTGCAGATTACGCCGCACCGGAAGTCCTCCAGGGTAAGCCGTATAGAGGCAAGGAACAAGATATCTGGGCTCTTGGTATCCTCCTTTACACCATTGTGTACAAGGAGAATCCGTTTTACAACATCGATGAGATTCTGGACCACCCGCTTCGGGTTCCATTTCTGCCATTCTCGGAAGACTGCATCGATCTCATCAGGATAATGCTCGATCGCGATGTCGATAACCGCCTGACGATAAGCGAGGTGCTGGAGCACCCATGGATGATTGACAGTTGATTCCCATGCCTTTGAACGGTATCTCCGTGGCCGGACAGAAGTTTTGAAGACGATATGACAATCACCGGCATATAAGATACAACGATGACATTTATACATAGCAACCGATTTTTACTACGCCGTTATACCCTATTTCCCCCTAGATAATACCTGCACATAACGGCAAAGACCTCACGAATATTTTTTAGGGCGTGACGGCTTTTACGATCGAACACGATACGGACGATATGAAGGGCGCAGGATTCAGGGAAGGGTTCCCTGACAGAAGAGGATTTCAAGATAAATGCGCTAGTTATCATATCTTGCCTTTTTTTTATTTTTTTACTACCTTTTTCCTTTTTGCTGAAAATTTTTTTGTTTTTTTTTTTGAAATTCACAACCGAGCGCGTGGGCCGAAAGAAAATTTGTATAGAGGTGAGGAGCTAGCATGATACCCCGTCATATTGCGCTTACCTACTTGGTTAGATATGTTTGCTGTCTTGCTTTTTCCATTTCGCTCTCCTGTTTGGATTTGGATTGATCTATTTCTTCTCCATGACTCATGGAAATTGTCCCAGCCACGTTAGCATTTGAGAGCATCTATATACCCCCTCAGACATGGCGCACGTTATCATTGCTGGAGTAGGGTTTATCTGTAGCTAGATTTACGGAAGGGTCATAACTTCTTAGAAAACAACGGTTCCTGTTAATCAATGACCCGAGAATAAAGGGGATAAATCTCTTCTTCCTGTCTTTCTGTTCTCATATCCGAGTGCGGGGACGAAGCGGGGAAGTTGGAGCGGGTCGAGGCCATAGAAAATAGTTCGATTTCTTCCCTTAGCTCTTCCGTCGAGAATCGGCCTAGTTTCTCCATACTCCGTAGTATTGGAGGATCAACAAAGAACAAACAATATACCACCTGGCACCTGGTCGCTAATTATCTAGCGGGGACAATTAAATAGATTAACACCAAGCACCTAAGAACTTAGGTAGTACATACTCTGTACTGTTTTATAGACAAGTAAGTACTAGTTGTCGATTATCGAATCCAACAGCCAAATGAGGCAATCACCACCTGGCAGGATCAATGAGCAAGAACAGCTCTGTGGGTTCGGCCGAAGAACGGAGCTAGGTAAGGCAATCGCAGTATTCTATCAGCCCGGTCGCAACCATACTGCATATATATGTTCAGTCTGACACTGGAGTTATCTTTCCACAATAATTATTGGAAACCACGAAACCACACTACTTAATACTAAAGTCTAACGGTGAAATTAGACTGGAAATAATAGCCTCCAGTCGGAGTCTGGAGTCTGGGGAAGGAGTTGCGGGAAAAGAAGCCTAGAATTTTGGATTTTGGATTCTAAACTGTTCAGTGGTGGCGATTTTTTTTTTTTTTTTTTTTTTTACCTCGTACCTTGGAGAATCTGCCAGTGGATAGTGGCATTTGAGAGGAAATAAAAGAACGCGTGGTCAGGTAAGTAAAGTAGTAGTAGTTGTAAGAAAATGGCAGGAAGTCCCTTAGGTGAGACTAAGGACACGTTCAAAAAATTTCCCTTGGATGTACTCTGTACCTGAGTAAGTTTGATTATGATTTACCTTTTTAAGGGAAAAAAAGAAAATATATATTTTTAAAAAAAGTGATTTGTCTGATTTGTCTGGTTTCTAATTGTATGGCTAGGAACACACCTATTGCAAGTTTGTACCACACCCTCACGGTCTAAGGTTGGGCCCCATGATATAGACACACCATCTAGTAGTTAGTGACAGGGTCGTCTTCTTGTCTTCCTGCAGTGCCCACTGCCCAGGGATTAGTTGGAATTTTTTGGGTCTTCAATTCCGTGGAAGTGAGTGCATCCTGGATGTTCCTTGGGCTTTTGAGGAAGTGTCGCTCCACTGTTGGATTATTTCGGATCGCAATTCGTCTGTGCAGTGTTTGAGAGTGGGGGACCTGAGAGGGCTTTCTTTTGAGTTTCTTACATTAACAGAGTGTCGGATGGTACGAAAGATACAAATTGTAGTGGAACTGTGGAATGGCCCACATGCTCCACAAATAGTACAATACCGGTATTATTGTACTCTATACTAGTAGTAGTATATCCAGCTTCTCAAGTCCGCAATCCCCGCTCCAATTGAATCGGGCAACAACCACTTCATTTTCCAGTTTGACCGAAGGCCGTTGGTCACTGTGCCGGCCAAAAATCCGACATTCGACGTATCAGACTGATCATCGCAGCTTTTTTCTGGCTGGTAAATCACCCCATGTTTCTCTTTCGTCTATATTTCTGGATCTCTTCCTTGAATTCCTCGTCAATTGGAGGCTATACATATCGACCTGGACGCTGGTATCGGAAAATTGAGCCTGTTGTTCCCATCGCCCACACAAAATTAAGGACTTGGACCCCAACACATCGATTTGCTGGAATACCACCTCATCTGCTATGGTATATTCATTCCTAAAAATGGCCTTCCTGCTGAGAATCTCCGAGATCTCTGTGGCTAAACACCATATATCGGCTGAATATGAGAGAGGCGCCTGTCGCCCGAATCGGGGACCTTATGGCCACCAGTGTGTAGCAGTCCTACCCGCAACGAATTTCTGGGTCTGGGGCGTATGCTTCGCCAAAGTCACTTAGAAGCAAGCGCACATCAGAGAGCATGAATTGTACTGCATCCTTCCCAAGGTAAAGTGGTAGTAGTGCCTTTGTTGGGCCATTTTGCGGAGACGGTTTCCCATCAGGTTGGGTGATTGTGACTGTCTGGGGCTCCCCATATTCTTCATTTAGTTGTTCAGCTGAGAGGTGATCAACGGACGATGCGGAGATGGACATCTAGCACAAACATTGCAAGTTTTAGTTAATTTGAATCAAGTTACTAATGACTTAAGTTATTATAGATCCATACCTCCGATCATACCTTTGTGAAAGCGTATATGCAGAGGGGTTACCTGAAGTGCCTGCATAACTTCAAGGCGAAATAGTTGACTATAAAACACCTCTCTGTGATTACATTGTGTGGGGCTACCTGTGTAGCAATTCTGAGTTCCATTGGGGTCATTCAACTCGGATTCGCCTCGTGAGGGAATTTAATTGCGCTCTGGATGTCCAGGCGACGGCTAAGGAGTTAAGTGTAAAGAGCCCTGATAATATTAGGCTCACACCGAATTGAACTTGCAATTCCTACTTTAACAGCAACATATTTCTCCAGCGAAGGATGCCAGGGAAGCCAACTGTTGAATATCCTCTCAACCCCAACTTGTCTACGATGCGGTAAGCCTCATTAAGTATATAACCAATCATGATAGGGTGATAGCCACGGGGTTTGTATTGTTCCAATGTTCCCGCGCCATTACTACAGTTATAATCGACACTATTGCCCTCTTCCGAATGTTCTTTACTATGTGTTGTTTTTGAAGGATAAGAAGCAGGTTGTCTGGATCGCGCCATCACACTCTTCCCAGGCATCCAAGTATCACAGAGGGATAGCGTGCGCGACATTGACGATGACAATTGGTGCTGCCTCGGTGCAGGGAAGAATGGTATAATCAAGCTAGACATTATTCCGAAGCAGCTCATGATAATCTGGGGTGTGTGGTTCTGTTTTGGTTCCCGGCCAGGTACCATCACCAAGGAGAATCCTCGTTCCAACATGTGCCCCACCCGCTCCAGCACCAGAGTACTGCAGAAGGAAACCTGGAAAACACTTTGCTCTTGGGGTCCAGAGTGAATATAAAAATGAAAAAAAAAAATAATTGAGTTAGTAATTAGGTAAAGTAGTCTCATTATTGGGTAATTTGGACTGGTCAACAGACGTCCTCGAGTTCACATGGTACATCTCCTTATCTTTTTTACTTTCCTGGAGACCTAGTACTATTGAGGGAGAGTTGCAGGTCTTCCAATCAAGGTTCGATTTTGACTGTGGACTGACCCCTCCACTTTAAATCTTGCTGCTTTGCCGCTGTCCTCTCCAGCCTTCTTTTACTTTTTTGTTTAATACCGAGTATTTAATGGAAAATTATAGGCGTACTAATAAAGGACTGGGAAAGCGCAGAAGAGAATACTACTAGTACTAATACCTCAATACAGCGTTCGAAAAGCCACACTGAACGCCAAGTGGGGCGTGTCTTGGGCTATCGCTAATCGATAAGTGTCCCGATAAGCCTGTGGGGGAGGGTGGTGGCGGACGAGGGACACACAACCAACCCCCCGAACCGTACGTATTATTCGATTCCACGATAATGCCAGTTAGTGATTATTATTCAAATAAAGAATTCAAGTCCTGCCCCTTCGTCGTCTTTTTTACCTATCGTGGTTGACATCCGACAGCGGAACGGTATCAAGTGCATTCAGTCGGCTGACCGAGTGACAGCCAAATCGTCAGTCCCCCTCCCAGCCTGGCCGTACATGAACGAGCACACCACTTACGATTTCTCAACTCCGACGAGTTACTGTTCTCAAAAACCCTCCTCCCCGTCTCGATATTTCACTGCTTCTCTGCCTCCCGAACCCGAGCCAGGTGCGGATGATGCCCAAGTGACGTCTTCCTGCTTGCCTTGCTTCTACTATTCCTCTCCAGCACACAGTGGGTTACGCGGTCCACAGGTCCCATGGTACAATTGTTACACTTCTTCCAGCCGAGAATACTACTAGTAATACTGAGTTACCTACCCAACAGTCCTGGGTCGTTTGACTGCCAGTGCTTTGCTTCCCTGGTGACCTTCAGCCTCGAACTCCCTTCAACTTTCTTTTTCTCTTCCCTTTGCATTCCTTTTTCCTATTCGCCTTTTCCTCTTTCTCTTTTCTTCTATTGCCGCTTTTTTGTTTTCTTTTTTTATTTACCGCTTTACTTTCTTGTTTCCCTTTCTTCTATCTACCCCCCATTCGCTCTTTCTTTCGTCCCCTCCGGCTCTCCCAGGACCGGGGTTTTTAAGGCCCATAATCGCGGATACGGCTGGTTAGGATGATCCTCTAAGATCTACGCCCTGGCGGGATCCCGCGCTTATCGCTGAGTGAACACTTTTTCTGATACACGAACTACTTTGAATCCGATTACCCGTCTTCATCCGGGTACACCTGGGGCTTGTTTTGGCGTACTTTCTGAGTCGGGAGGAAACATCGGTGGGTATAAACTCACTTCTTCGAACAATGGTGTCCGTAGACCCCGACGAGATCCTACCTTCACCAGATACAGCCTCGCCGGCTAGCCCGGCCTCTTCATCAACCGGCCAGATCCCGCTGGAGCAACCTCCCAAGGCCAAAGGACGGCGCAGGCTGTTGCAGAGCCTGCAACGCATTTCTTCCAGCCCCAGTTTACCCCGGCGTGGGCGATCGGCCTCGACGGGTTACCGTCGAGACGGGAAAGCTTCTCTCTCTTGCATCTCGCTCTCACAATCCTCGTACACCCCTTGCCTAGGCAATGGAAGCTCTTCTCAGCTATATGGCGGACTGAACCCTCGTCCCACGACTTCCGGATCGGCTGGATATTTTCCGGAGAATGACGATGGGCAGGCTCGAATCCGCCTGGTCGGTTCAGATTCTCCCAAAGGGGGTCATTCTAGGAAGATCGCACTGCCAAGTGACATGAGGCCTGGATCCCGGGGATCTCCGCGAGCGAGCGGACCACTTGGAGAGAGTGACGCAGCACAGTCACCTTCAGAACCAAAGGTCTTTGACTTTTGGGGCAGCATGCCAGGTGAGCTTAAAATGCTCATCCTGGGCTTTCTAACACCCAAGGAGATTATCCGCTGCTCCGCTATTTCCAAAGCCTGGAACAAAATGTGCTTCGATGGCCAGCTATGGTCTAGGGTTGATACCACTGACTATTACCGCGATATCCCCAGCGACTCTCTCATGAAGATTCTCACGGCTGGGGGGCCGTTTGTTAGGGACCTCAACCTTCGGGGCTGCATTCAGTTGCGGGACAAGTGGCAGGCCGAAGGTGAGCGTATCACAGATCTGTGCCGAAACGTGGTCAACTTTTCGCTTGAGGGAAGCCGCATCGATAAAACCGCCATCCATTACTTCCTGCTACGGAATCAGCGGCTGGAATATATCAACGTCTCGGGGTTGTCGAGTGTGACGAACTCGGCCATGAAAATCATTGCGAAATCCTGCAAGCAACTTAAAATACTCAATGTCTCTTGGTGTACCAGTGTTGATACTGTCGGTTTGCGGAGGGTTGTCAAATCTTGCACAAAGCTGACGGATCTACGCGCGAGCGAGATCCGTGGATTTGATGACGCGGATTTTGCCCTGGAGTTGTTCAAGCGGAATAACCTGGAGCGGTTGATCATCAGCCGGACTGATATCAACGACGAGAGCCTCCAGGTCCTCATGCATGGCGTTAACCCGGAAGTCGACTTGCTCGAAAATCGCCCCATCGTTCCTCCTCGACTTCTAAAGCATTTAGATATTCACCAGTGCTCTGAGCTGACGGATGCTGGAGTGAAGAGCCTGGCTCATAACGTCCCAAATATCGAAGGCCTCCAGCTATCGCAGTGTACCGAGCTGACCGACGATTGTATTACCGCTATCATCCAGACAACACCTCGTCTCACGCACCTAGAGCTCGAGGATATGGAAAGATTGACGAACAAGACCCTCATAGAACTCGCAAAGTCCCCTTGTGCTCCATTCCTTGAACACATCAATATTAGTTATTGTGAGAACCTCGGCGACATCGGGATGCTCCAGGTGATGAAGAGCTGTTCCTCGCTCCGTTCGGTCGAGATGGATAACACCCGTGTATCGGATTTGACCCTGATGGAAGCCAGCTTGCGCGTCCGCAGAAGGGGCTACGGTGATAATCTCCCTCGAGTCGGTATGCGTCTGGTGGTTTTCGATTGCGCCAATGTCACTTGGGCCGGAGTGAGGGAGGTCCTTTCGAGCAATGCCTATGTTCCGCGTGCCCGCAAATCAATCCAAGCAATTTCTCTTGTGGCGCAGACTATAAACTCCACTCTGTCTCCGGGCTCCACACCCATCATAGCGTCTTCAATTACGCCTCCCCCTCCCCCCACCTTGTATCCCAACGATATCATTCAATTGAAATGCTTCTACGGCTGGCAGATGACGGTCGATGAACACTGCAAACGAGTCCTCCGCGGAGACCTTGCCGCAGCCAACAGACTTGACCGCAAATGGGCGGATTATATGATGGCCACGGAAGAGGCAGGGGTGGCAGGTGCTGGTGCAAGGAGACGACGTCGTCGGGCACGCGAAGCTGAGCGAATTTACAACGAAGACGATGAGGATGATGAAGCATACGGGCTTGGCCTTATGCTTGGGCGACGCAGGAGAGCGCAAAGCGGAGGAAGCTGTGTGATTATGTGAACACTTCTCGTGTTCTGTTTCTGCCCTCCAATATATTTTTTTTTGTTTATCTTTTGCCCTTTACGCGTGCATACATTGGAGGGGGTTGATTTCTAGAATGATAGACCCTTCCACATTCGTCCTCAAGGTTCTGGAAACCTTGGTTTTACATGGGACACCACTCGATCGACCGTTCCCCGATGGGAACGGAGCGAATTAAAAAAAAGAGAAGACAAAAAAAGCGGGAAGAGAGCCTCAATGCTGGCCATGATAGGAGGCTTCAAGGGCTGTTGTGATGTCCATGAGTGTGTTATGAGATATGAGTTGATGAGTTCGTAGCAACCGTGCTGGATGATTTTCGTGGATGCTCTGCTTTTTGTCAGGTCTATGCCATGACCTACTACTGTTGTCCCCTTTTTGCCCCCCCCCCCCTACTTTAGCTTCAAATTGCTGCTCTTGGTTTATGGTTTGGAGTCAGGACGAGCCGCATTTCGGACGGCGTACTGAGTCTTTTCCACTGTACTTCTGAACTGATATTTAGAAAGGAAACGGTGAAGTACGGAGTTTGCTTTGATTTTATTTGCTTTATTTTGCCTCATTGTCCCTCGTTTAACTCATCTCTTGATCATCTTTTGTCATTGATCGCATAGGTTGGACCTTGGGGATGACTACCACTTACGCGCTATCTTACCTTGTAACGACACGAGATGTTTTAAATTGACTGAAGACAATATCGATAAATATGGTATCCGCCCAGAGTATACAGACTTTTATGCCGCAGGAAAACAAAGTAGAACATGACAAGAATAAACTTTGCTAGCTACAAAACTCCCGAAAATGCTGGCTGAAAGGACCACCAAAAAGCGATCACATCTCGAAGAATCCTCCATCACTCTCATCATCATCCCCAGCAATGGGGCCATTACCCGTCGTTTCAACAGCAGCAGCATGCATCCGATCCTCTCCTCTTCGTTTATCCTCATTCTTCGACTTCTCATGCTTCTCCTTGTTTTTAGCGGCTTTCCGGCCAGAGTCAATCTCTCCTCCCCTCTTTTTATCCCCACTCTTCACTTTGTTACCATCACTACTAGACGGATTCAGCTTTCCATCTCTCAGACGATCAAGCGTCCCATCCTCCATACACTTCTCAACCGCACGCAACATAGCCTGTTTTTCGGCCGCAATCCTCTCTTCTTTCTTCTCTTTCTGCCCATCCCCATCATACGTGTTCGAGTTGTATTCTTCGCCATTTCCATTCGCTTCGTCCCCTGTACCGCCCCCGTCCTTCTTGCCCGGATAAATCGAAATATACTTCTCGTTCAATGGGTAGTATATGGTGTAGTTTAGGTTCACACGGGCCCTATGCAACTTCGCTGCGACAGAAGTAAGTTCCTTTTCTTTCCGCTTGGGTTCTTTATCCGAATCTTTGATCTCCTGTTCGCGTTTGATAAGCCCGTTTACTTCTTTTGTGGCAGTTTTGCGATCTGCGAGGCATTTGTTAGCTGCCCCATACATCTAACAGTTCCTTCACTGCCTACGTGACAGAAAGGAAGAAAGGAAGGAATGTACCCAAAAACCTCACGAAATGATACTTCTTAATCATCTTCGACCGATCCCGTCGCTTCGTCTCATCTGCTAACTCCTTCTCATACCCGGCCAGAGCACGTTCCTGGATGATCCGCGCATCAGCGGCTAGATCCCCCCGGTTTAGGAGACGGTTGACATCGCGGATTCGTTTCTTCAGTTCGTTTACCGAGGGGTATTTGTTTTCTCGGGCGGGTAGGTGGATTTTCTTTCTAGCTGGGATGGAGGGATCGGAGGTGGAGATCTCGGCGGCTTTTCGTTTGGGGGGGTTGTCGCTCCCGCGGTGAGGGTTATATTCTCGGGGCATTTCTAACGGAAACAGCCTTGGAAGTAATTGCTTATTTGCTTTGTTTCTTAATGGGGGGTTGTATGTTGAGATTATTGGAGGTCAAGAAGTAAATCAAGAAATGGAAAATAAGAATGGAGCGGATCATTTTTCGGGCCGGAGAGCTGGGGTGTAACCAATCAGGAAAAGGGCGAGTGACGTCCATTTCATTTCGTGCAAAATATCGCGGCTGTTGGTTACAAGGTACCTTGACTTAGGTACAGTTGCTTTACAAGACTCGGTTCAATCTGAATTCGAGAATGAATTCTTGATTCTGGGCTTTTGATGATGGATATCGCTAGTTAAACGTATCTAGTGTGCTGAAACCCGTGGATTCTGTCCTTGACTCTTTCACTCGTTCTCAATCTCCTCTTCTCCACCAATCTCGCATCGATCCTACTTCCCAAAAAATATTGCAGCCGCAATCGCAGACGATGTGCGTTGCTGCTTGATTTCCTCTCCGACAAAGGAAGGAATGGGCTGGTTTGATGCATCAGATACTTCCACATCAGTCCCTTGGTAGGTGACCAGTCAGTCCAGAGCTCCCTGACCTCCGAGGTGAAACAAGGGCAAATTAAAGACAGGACCGAAGAAAAAAGAAGAAAAATAAAACCAATTATAAATCCGTTAATCCCAAGTTTTTATTTTCTAATTATAAAAAAAGAAAGGAAAATATGGAGACGGCCATCCGGTGGTCTCCATCCTCCTCCACAACGGAACAACGCTTCCTCTCCGTTGACGTGACAGGAAAGGCGTTCCGACTGTGCAGAGTCACCGCATTCGACGGCCGCAACGTGGAACATGAGGTGCTATCGACGCACACCAAGGTGCCTGCCTTCCGCGCCTTCGATTGGTCCTCCGTCGACGAGTCCCTCGTTGCGGTGGGCCAGTCTTCCGGCGATGCCACGCTGCTGCGCATGAAAGGCGATTCGCAGGAGTCCTTCTCCTTTCCTGTCCGCCACCAGCGGTATTGCAACGCGATTGCCTTCAGCACGCATGGCTTGCTGGCCGCGGGACTGGACCGCGTGCGTAATGACTTTTGCTTGAACATCTGGGACGTCAACCAGCGGCTGGCTATGAGGGGGTCGAAGGGGTTTGTTGAGCCGTTGCGCAAGCTCGCCAGTTCCGAACCGATTACCAGTGTGAAATTTTTTAGAGATCAGCCGGACACTTTAGTTACGGGGGTTAAGGGGCAGTTTGTTCGGATTTACGATTTACGAGGTAAGAATCGCTGTTTATCTTTGTTTCTCTCGGTTGATATTCTAACCGATTCAACAAGAGGGACCCGGGAACCCATCACTTCAATTTCCAACACGATGTGTCCACAATCTGGCTATCGATTGGCTCGATGAAAACTATATCGCCTCCGGTCTGACGGCAAATGACTCGACGGTCTGCATTTGGGATCGGCGTGTGGGCTCCCGCTTGTCGACCGCCGTGGGGCCCAATCTTGAGACTGGTCAGATGGATCCCGCTCTCGAGTTCAAGAATGTCATCGCCTCCAAATCGGCTATCTGGAGTTTGCGGTTCTCTCGTACCAAACGAGGTTGCCTGGGCGTTCTCTCCAGTACCGGCCATCTGAAAACGTATGACATCGTCAAGGAATACCTGGCGGAGGAGTTTCGGGCCCCTATCGAGGGCACGCTCGGCCAGAACTCGGTCAACAACTACCCTGAGCAGATTTACACAAAGACGGTGCGCGATGTCTTTAGCCCATTTAATCACCCGTCACGCGGCTACGAAGAGTCCGAGCGGGTTGTTTCTTTTGATTTTCTCAACATATGTGCCTCCAACGAACCGAGCATCCTGACCTTGTCGGGAAGCGGCAAGGTCAATATCGCCACGGTCAAGCCCCTCGCCCCTCCGGTTCGATTGTCATCCCAGGGTTTCCTCATTTCTGGAAGTTCCCGGGAGGATTCCGATTTCAAGATGCTTGGCCCGGTATCGAGCCAGGGAACCAGCATCGCAACGGTAGCGAGAGAGGTTCGGGATCGTGCTTTAGCAAGGCAGTTTGCGGGGGATCCGAAGAGCGAGGGGGCCCGACCTGTTTTCGACAGCTCTGCAAGCCACCTGTCGAGTCGTGAGGGCAGAGAACGCGCACTGTCACTCGGGACGCTGGGTGCGCCTCTTACGGCCCAGGAGGCCTTGACTCTGTTGACGGTCAGTCGGCTTCGGTGTAAGGAAGGCTATCTTTTCGATGGATCCCGGAACAAGAAAATCCTGGCCGACGATCCAACTCTGCAAGGTTTTTGGGATTGGATTGAACGTGAGTAGTGGGATTCGCTTTCTCGGATTTTATGCAATGCTTACAGTGAATTTAGGTGCACGGTCTGATTCCGGTTCCGAGTCGATGATCATCAATAATCTTGATCTGAATTATTTGGGCGTGTATGATGTTTGGACTGGGGACTTGGGTAACTGCAGCTCTTGCTTATGGCCCAATAGACAGACCAAGCAGCTAACAACTTTTCATTGCAGGCGCAAGCTTTGAAGCACGATGGCTCGGCGCTGGTACCGGGTCATACCCGGATATCAACGACACGATTGTCGACCTGGTCCAAGAACAGCTGAATCTACCGCCAACTAAGGGCTGCCAGACGGATTTTCCCGAGCACCGCAGACTTTGCCTCCGACTGTGTGGCGCAGCGCAGTCCCACCGTGAGCTCGAAGAGCTCGTGAAGACTCTATCTGCCGACAGCCAACACACGAAGGCCGCAGCCCTGGCCATCTTCCAAGACGAACCCAAGCTCGCTTACCTGGCACTCCGGAGCCATACACCTGCCCAGGCCCATAAGCTTCTCGCGATGGCCATTGCCGGCGCCGCAAAGGGTGAGACCGACTCAGACTGGGAAGAAACCTGCGCGGAGATTGCCAAGGAACTCAACGACCCCTACGCGCGGGCGATTTTGGCACTCGTGAGCAAGGGCGACTGGTACTCCGTCATCCAAGAAACCACACTCCCCCTCAAGCACCGGATCGAAGTTGCTCTCCGCTGGTTGTCGGATGAGGACCTTACCGAGTACCTAAACCAAACCACTAAAGAAGCCATCCAGCAAGGCGATATTGAAGGCATCGTTCTCACGGGGCTTGGCCACGCAGCCATGGACCTGTTCCAATCTTACATAAACAAATTCAACGACATCCAAACCCCCGTTCTCGCCATGAGCCACACCGTTCCGCGATTCATTAATAACCACCCCAACAAAGCCCGCTTCGAGGCCTGGCGAGAAACATACCGATGGCAAATTAACTCCTGGAAGCTTCAGCTCGAACGGGCCCGCTTCGATGTCGGGTCGCGCAAATTTGCCGTCACCTGGGACGGCCGACGACTAATCGAGCCGCCTCGACAGCAGGTCAGCCTCACCTGCAACTACTGCACGCGACCCCTCACTCAACACGACGCTTCGTCGCAACTCCCGACCTCCACCACAGGAGAGGTCGTACACCCCACGGCAGGCAATCCTCTAGGAACCGCTGCTATGTCTGGCATGATCTGTCCGCGATGCGGTCGGCACATGCCACGATGCGGCGTATGCACGCTCTGGCTGGGATCGCCGGACCCGATGTCCAAGGCGTGTGTAGCGGCCGACGCAGCGTCAGACCCACGCAAGGTCTCTGAGGTGGAGCTCATGCGGAGGTTTGTTGTTTTCTGCATTCATTGCAATCATGGGTTCCATGCACATCACGCACGAGAATGGTTCACAAAACATCAAGTGTGTCCGGTTCCTGAATGCACTTGTATCTGCGACCGGTGATTGATTTCTACCCTTTTTATTTTCCTTCTACACTTTTACCATAATTTTTTTTTCTCCCTTTTTTCGCATTTGTTTGATATCAGGGGGTTGGGAAAGTGTCGTTTGAGTATACCCATGGATATAGAGTTTAGCATTAATTGGCTATTTTTTTTCTTCTTCTCTCTAAATAACATAAGGTTTGAATTATAACTATAATTAAACTGCACTATCCTTCCCCGTAGAGTAGATTTAGATCCAACGCCTTTCGTCCATGGTAGGAATGATGAGGGGCGGATGATGTCAAAAATCCGAGTCACCGAATTTCCACCCGAGTCTCAAGAGGGCCTCAGCTCAGCCCCATGAATCATTCCATCCCCCGCATCGTATCTTTGTGTGAGTCATTCTAGACAACGTTCTCTCCCCCATTTTCACTGACACGGCTTTCTGAGGCCCTCTCACGATTATTTATCCTTCCCCGACCTCAGTGTTTGCGCAAACCAAGATTCTTTCCCAGCTCCAAAAACCCCAACTCGTACTATTACCCGCTTGAAAAACACCATGCCCAAACAACCAAGGGGGGGGAGAGGCGGAGGAGGGGGGGGAGGTCGCGATGTCCAAATCTCCAAGGCATTGAGTCTTCTTCTCCGTCACGCAGCTGAGCGAGAGGGATTAAAGATGGATAACCACGGATACGCCAATGTGGCCGATGTTGTACGTCTAGAATATCTTTCCTTGTCTATCCTCATTCACAATTCTTATTATAGGATTTAAATATAAAGAAAGAAAAGAAGAAATTGCTAACTAAAAAATCCTCAGCTCGCATGGCGAAAACTCAAATCCCTCAAAGTCACCCTCCCCGAGATCCTCCACGCAGTCGAATCCTCCGACAAAAAGCGCTTCGCTCTTCTCCACATCCCTTCCGCCGCCGACGAACCTACACCCACACCCGAAACCGAAGCAGAACCCTCACAAGAAGGACAGGATGAAGAATTAACCCAAAACAATAGCACAACTGCAACAGCCACCGCCCTCGCCGCCTCCCAAACCGACCTAGAGCCCACCAACTACCTTATCCGTGCCACACAGGGCCACAGCATCAAGACCATCGAGGCCGAATCACTCCTCGAGAAATTGACGCTAGATGGGGCCGACCTCCCAGATACAGTTGTGCATGGAACGTTCCATGGCGCGTGGCCGCAGATCCTTACCTCGGGGGGACTACGATGCATGGGGCGGAACCATGTGCATTTTGCGACGGGGCCGGGAGTGGAATCTGTATTAGCTCAGGATCCCGCTACTACAGTCGGAGCTCCGGGGGGTGGGAAGAAGAAAGAGCAAGACGGGGGAGTAATCTCGGGAATGAGGCGGGATGCGCAGGTGCTCATCTATATTGATCTACGGAGGGCGCTGGAGGCCGGGTGTCCGTTCTGGAGGAGCGAAAACGGGGTGATTCTGAGTGAGGGGTTAGAATGCGGTTCTGGTGGTGGGAAGATAGTGCCGGTGGAGTTCTTCGATGTGGTGGTGGAGAGGAAGAAGGGTCTAGGGAGGGTCTGGGAGGGCGGGGAGGTGCTGCAGACGCTCTCGGAAGAGTTGACGGGGAGGGGAACGCCGAAGGGGAGGAGGACGGTCGGGGGTGCACGGGCGGATTGGAAGTTGCAGAAGGAGAGGAAACGGTAGCAAGCTTAAATATATACTGCAACTCGAGGATTGTCTATCGGGGCTGTTGAGGACAATACAAGATGTACAATTACATAAACACATAAATCAGCGGAGTTTATAACTTGGAATGATGTCAGTTTAACCTGATATAGTAAAGTCTGCCAGCGGATAAGGACCTTCCGCCGCAGCCAATAATAGCGCGGGAGGATCCGACATCCGAACTCGAATTGGAGCTTCGGATCGTCGCATCATCCATGAGCAAGAGCTGGACCTGCGTCACCACTGCAAAGACGATGGGAGGGCGAGATAGCTGCTCTTCCGAAAGTCCATCGCCTCCTGCACTGACCGCCTTGTCGTACGATCCCATGCCATAGTACGCTTCCGATTACTATTGCAGAACCACACAATGCGGGGCCTCTTTCCAGTTTGACTCTGGGGTCCGTCCAGAATACCCTCTTTTCCAATCATGTCTTTTTCCGGGTTCGTGATTGGCAGCTCGAGGAGGGAGGGTAAAGTCAGATCCCAGGTTAAAGTCGGGGAGGTTAGGTATATAAGGATGTCGTTTCCGTTTGATTTGTGGGAGACATCCTCCTCCTACCTTAGCCTTCCCTCCTTCCCCACCTGTCTCTATCTCTCTCTTACGTTCGCTCCGAAGCAAGAGTACTACTACACATCTACCTACACTTTTTAATATAAGAGAAGAAAAAAGAAGAAAAATGGCTTCTCACCGTTTCGACCCCAATTTCACCAACAATGTCGTCAACGCCATGGGTCCCAAGACGACCCCCCGTTTCCGTCAACTCATGGCTAGTCTAATCCGCCATGTGCATGATTTTGCGCGCGAGAACGAACTCACCGTCGATGAATGGATGGCCGGTGTGCAGCTGATGAACTGGGCCGGACAGATGAGCGACAGCAAGCGCAACGAGGGCCAACTAGTTTGCGACGTGATTGGACTTGAATCGTACGCCTCCTTTCCTTCCCCCTCCCCCCGTAAAAAAAAAATAAGCTAATAAAAACAGCCTTGTCGATGAAATCACCTTCAAACTCGCCGAAGAGGCTCAAGACGCCCCCACCGCAACCGCCATCCTAGGCCCCTTCTTCCGCGCCGACACCCCCTACCGCGAAAACGGCACCAACATCGTCCGCTCACCAGCCAAAGGTGGCGAAATCGCCTTCATGCACGGCCGTGTCGTCGACTTCACCACCAAGAAACCCCTCGTTGGCGCTACCGTCGAGGTCTGGCAGGCCTCCACGAACGGGCTTTATGAGCAACAAGACCCAGAGCAGGAAGAGTTCAATCTCCGGGGCAAGTTCAAGACGGACGAGAATGGGTGCTATTCATTCTACTGTCTTCGTCCGACGCCCTACCCCGTGCCTGATGACGGTCCCGCGGGCAAATTATTGAAGTTGATGGATCGCCATCCGTTCCGGCCGGCGCATATTCATATTATTGTACGCCGCCTTTCTTCTGATGCCTCTTTTTTTTTTTTTTTGCTCCTACTAATAAGATATGTTAGGCTACTTACGATGGATATAAGCCCCTCACGACCCAGATCTTTGACCGAAATGATCCCTACCTGACTAACGACTCCGTCTTTGCTGTTAAGGATTCGCTCATTGTTGACTTTGTTCCGCGCAAGGATGACCCTCAAGCTGGACTTGAGTTGAGCTATGATGTGAAATTGGTGCCTTGTGAGGCTTCGGCCAACGGAGCATAAACGCTATCTTGGAGGAAGAAAAACGAAGAAATTTCAAAAATAGCCTTGCCATTTTTTTCTTTTCGAATATATTATTCTTATGTATATATCTACTTTCTATTTCAATAGCGCTCGACATGCAATGGATGATATGCCCTTTTTTTCAAATCCCCTCTATTAAGTGCTTTTTACTTTTCCTTTTATCTTCCATTTTCTTACTTTGGCTTGCTCTTTTCATGCTACTAGTAGTTCAGTACATTGAAAACTCATGATTAATTAAAAGCTATCTACAAATCCTTCAATTGCCTTCCCAACCCTCTCCGGAGCCTCAATGCAATGCCAATGTCCCACATTGGCCAACACCTCCATCTTCTTATTTCCACTCGACACCCGATCAAAGATATGCTGGCACCCTTCTAGCGGGGCAGACTTATCCTCCTCCCCAGCAATCAACAAAAACGGTGCCTGCACAGCCGAGTAATCGATTGCCGGCGCATTTGCAATCGCCATGCACAATGCCGCATACCCCTTGGCGTTCTGTCCGAGGATAAGTTCGCGGATAAACGATTGGGCTAGAGGAGATGTGCCGGCCGCCGTAGCTTGGTAAGGGATGGTATTTGCCATCGGTTCCATTCCGACTGTTTACTCATCATTAACCCCTAATTATCTCTGTGTGTTTATTTAAGGGGGGGAATTGGGGTTGGGGTAGACTCACCCTCTGCGACAGTCTCACTCCGCTTGGTCATAACGCTCGTCAAAGCCTGAGACGGATGAGTTGGCCCGATCGCCACAACACCCTTCACCCGGACAGCATATTCCGCGCCCAAAAGGGTCACAACGAGTCCACCCATCGAATGGCCCACCACGATGGCCTGGGGGACTTGTAGCGCATCTAGGACCGCCACGACATCGGAGGCGATGGAGGCGATTGACACCGGGTGGCCTGTGTAGGTTGAACGGGCGGCACCGTATGTGTCGATGGTGATACAGCGGTGCTTGGGGGTGAGGTGGGGGAGGACGGGGAAATAATAATTCTGCGAGGACCCTAGGCCATGGATGAAGATGAGGGTGTGGCCGTTGGTTGGGGGGCTGTTGGGGTGGGAATCTGTGTAGTGCAATTGGCGGTTGTTTACTGAGAGGAAAGGCATTTTGGTGGCTTCAATGCTTCAAGTTCTTCGTCTATAGAGTCTAAACTGCTGAGTGTGTAGGAAACTGAGATTTGGGATGCCTGGTGGGAGGATACGATGGGAAGCGCATTCCCCTCATCCGATCTCCAAGCAAACAAATAATAATTTTCGAGGGGAATCTTGCCGACGTCATCGCCCCCGGAAGATCCATCAATTTCTTTCCATCTCCCTTCCTTTGCCCATTTCCGTTGATCGGGGGAGCGCTTCCCCGGACAGTGACCTTTCCCTCATACTGTACGACTTACGAGTAACAGGCTAGCAGCTCTTCAACCCCGATAGCAATATCCAAAGCGCACTGGACAGCGTGTACCATATGTTCTCGAATCCGTTCTCTAATCCGTCGGATGAGGGGCAACGTCATGGGTCGAGCGGGGAAGCGCAGGAGCTGTTCAGCATATCACCGCCCGAGCCGAAGAGAGGGGCGTCGTCCGCCATCCGAAGCAGCAACGGTTGGCCCGTCGGATCGGATAGCCCCCCATACAAATACTTTACATCAATCGAAGGCACATCCGCCCGTCCTCGGTGTAGTAAGGATGTGGTAATATTATAGGCATATTATTATGGGTTTTGTGGATCAGGCCCTACCCAAATGATTAGGCGGTATCATAATGCTGGATCTGGAATTAAATTATGGGTTTAAGTCGGAGAAGGTCCCAACCCTGTACTCCCGGCGGAGGATGCTGCGTAAATTTGCTATTGTGGAGAATTATAAGGACTTGGATAGTTTCTTCCTCCTCAAGGATTGTACAGTTATTCCCTTGGATTAAGTAGACTCTGGAGTACTGGCTTCTGCCTCCGTCTATACATTTATCGTTTTTGCATACAAAGCCCCACAGGCCTAAAATAATATATCCATGATCACCCTTAGGATTTAGATCTTAGTTAAGCCTAGGTAAACTACCTTCCAGAGGAGAGTGCCATAATCAATCATCATAAAAATTAAAACTCAGGAGTGTGATAATGGCATAAATATAAGTTAGGAAGGGACTAGTAATTAGCAAGGCCCATTTTTTAAACCCCAAATCTTTCAGGCTTTATTCATACTTAATTAATTGGCTATGTTTTTGGTGGTGAGTAGTTTGCACTTGGGCTCTAGAACCATTCAGACACTGTGATGGAAGGAGATCAGGGAGTGTCATCGTCAACTTCATGCGAGGGCGACTCAGGCCACTGGCGGCACTTTCCACCCTTATAAAGGAATAATCACATTAGGCTATGAACAATCTTAACCCCCCCCCGCAGGACCTTCTTTTCTTTGCCTGGATGCATTTTATATCTCGTGTTAGTTATATACTCTTCTTTGGTTCCCTCTCCCAGCTTCCCTTTTTTTCTCTTCTATTCTCTTCCATCCCCCTCCTTTGAAGGGAACCACAGCAGCCCATAAGGGGAAAATATCACCACCGATCCCTTCCATCGCTGCACAAATCCAACATCTTGCCAATCTCCGTTTCTCAACGATGCAGCGGAAAATTGTGTCGGTGGTTGGGCCTTATGGTACCGGGTCTAATGGGCCTTGTTTCTCACCCCGGATATCGATATTAGTTTACCCAACTAGACACACACGTTCTGTTCAATCGCGTTCTCAGTCGTCAGAGTTCATCCCACTACAATGCTAGAATCCAACCATATCGACGGTTTTTAGTCTTGTCTAGGATCGATAGCGCATGTACCCGTTTCAGCTTCATATATAGAGAGGATGCTGTGGCAATAACAGCATAGGGAAGAAAGTTCGGCTTTTTGGCCGGATATTCAAGTAACCTCCGGTTTAGTATGATACAAGGGGGTCTCATATCCAGAGAAAAAGAAGTTTCCCAAATTGACACATTGTTCAAAATGGTCAGACTGACCTTTACAGATGACACCAATATGCTATAACGAGGAAGGGAAGCGAAGGAGGCTGTGGAGCGCACATCCTACGGAGAAGCCGGCATTCTTTTTGCCTTGACCTAAAAGACAAATGTCAGGGCTGTGTAGCTGGCGGCAAGAGACTCACAAAAAATGGCGAGTTTCCTTTTAAACTAAGCCTCAAGCGGGATCCGCTTCGCATCGTGGATGCATATCGCGCGTCTCATGTGCTAGTGTGGACTCTTGGAGAATGGAGGTTCTCAACTTTTCTCCATCAGGGATGCAAATCAGCCTTGATGGATTTGCTGCTAATATCGATTGGGTTAAGTTGGCTTGGATTTCAAGGGCCAAAACCAACGCTTTTGTTCGTCTTGTGAACTGATACTCGAGGAGGGGGCAAACGACTGGGAATTGGGAGGATGATACTGGTTTTGCGTGGAGAAACTAAAAAAAACATTAAAATGAGGCCAGGGTGATCCTTGAGGCCGACCTTGTTGCCTGATATTGATGCCTACATCCAAGAAGCCCTACACTACCATAGTGACTTGTTAGTTGTTACTCAGTTGTAGAACAGCGACAAAGTCGGTTCGATGGAGACAATGTACTCCACTCGGTCCATCGCCGGGCCGAGATGTCATCCTAAGACTGGAAATGGAAGGACTACCTCCAATCGACTAGTTATAGGGGCTAACCCATTCCTCGAGACACGACAAATGGTCAACTTGTTCGCTAACTCGTCAACAGACTAAGGGTCTTGGTGCCCTCATCAAGTTGTGAACAATCCTCATGCGACGTTTTTTGGGACGAGATACTTCACTCAGGCTGCCAAGGCCGAAGATCAATCTAAGCCTCTGAGACTAAGATTTTGATTTCTTTCCCTTTGTTGGTCTCTTGCAATTTCTTTTTCTCCGCTGTTTTGGCAGGCTTCCTCCATTTTCCTAATCGAGAAAAAGGACAGAGGCAAGAAGAACCGGGGGGATATACCGGAAATCCATCATCGCCGCGGAGCGGGAGAAGCTAGTCAGCCACTGCCAGGCAATTGGTAGCTGTGACTCGCCGAGTTCCTAGGCAAATAATACTGGTACTCGGTATCGAGAAAGCTCGCTCACAACCCTGAAAAGAGGGAGAGAAGTGAACAGCAGCATCCCAAGCATAACCCCGGTACCCCCGACTAATTCCAGAAAACCAAAAGTGCAGGAGACTGGAGGACAGTCGAATGGGTGGCAAGGGGGAAAATAAAATGACAGACTTCACGAAAACCAGCTCTGTCTGGGCCACGGACCATTGATATTCATGACCCTTGGAAAAACCCCCGGTCAGAACGGCCCGAAAAGTAAATTAAAAGAAGAAATCAAATTAGGTAACAATGGGAAGTCTCAATAGTTATAGCTTCAGGCTCCCAGGCTGCTATTTCCAGGAAAAGCACATACCCGACGATGAAAGCAAGAAACCCCGAAAAAAAAAGCAAAAAAAAATCTAGGGAACCGGGTAGACAGCATGATTTCCTTCCGAGGCAAAAGAAATCATAAAGGACAACTTTCAGCTTTATTTTTTTTTTATTTTTTTTATGACGGCTGGCGATAAGCTTAGATGGAAGCAGCCATGACGTTCAGTCCACGTCAGACTGCTGCGGCAACACACGGACCCACTGAAGCGTTACATTGTGTATCACGCGAAGAACACGTCTAGAATGTGACTCAAGAGCGATCTTCATCTGATAGTTGGGGATATCCAAATTACCTGCTGTTCATTATTTTATTTGAACCGTCATTGACATCGAGTGATCTGGAGCTGCCGCTATGCCAAGGCGCACGAGACAAGAAGGATTCAAGTCGGCGCGTACGGGGAAGGATCTAAGATCCCTTAGCTTTGTGGCTTGGAAGACGGCGGTTCCTGCTTTGGTTGGCTCGTTCGCTTGTGCCGTTAGGATTAACCAGGATTGGGCCATTCTCCAGGTGGAGAACTCTGGGGTCCTCGCTTCTGCCTGCGAACGAGCATACTCCGTCCTAAGTCACTTTAATCTCATGATTTGGAATTGTTCATTTGTTCAGATTTGTCGTGGCTTTTTCAATGGGTATAACGGCAGGTAATAATATCACAATATGGACAAAAGATCCTCCCATGACCATGCAAGGGCACAGAGGAAAACCAAAAACTCCGTAATTGCCTAGGCTTTAAAAAAAAAAAACTGTGCCAAGAAAAAGAGGAATAACAAAAAAAAGTCTAAACAGAGAGAAATAGAGGAAAGAAAAAAGAAAAACACCTGCTCAGTATGCTATCCGGTTGCTGGAACACTGGCCTTTTCCCTCGCAACCTTCAACAGTTGCCGTCGCCGTATATGTTGAGGATCGGTTGCTCGTGGTCGTGGGGTATACCCTCGATCACGACCCTGTGAATCAAGATGTTTTATTTGGGCCTCACATTGTTCTGGCGTATATGAGCCACTGGCTCCAAACTCTTTCATCTGTGTAGGCGTTAGTAAACAGCAAAATCGACCCCGAACCGGAGCGTTCTCACCTTTCGTGCAATTAAATTATATTTCTCGTGTTCCCAGTAGTGTCGAGCCCGAATGAGGATTCGAATCTGGAACACTTGGTTGTCAGCACCTTAGCCTTGGAGTTCTTGAATATGTTTTTTCCCCAGGGTACACATACTCACATCATTCTCATCCCACCGTGCTAGCCGCTCTTTGCGCCTACGCAACTGCCTCATCTGGAGACGTGCTTCGGTTGCGTCCTTGTTGAATTTCTCGCGGAACATTTCTCGGATGATTTTCCAGGCCAGGTTTTGCTCTCGCAGGCTTTCGACAAAGGCGTCTTCTTCTTCGGCTTGCGGATCCCTCCGGCCTCTTCCGGGAGCCCGCGGTCGCTGATGGGCATGAGGCTCAACGTTGCCCTGTCGTCGTTCTTGCTCCATCTTTTGGAGACCCTCTGGGTTTGGGAGAATCGAAATGGGCATTTCGCGCGTCATTGACTGTCTTGAGTTTCGTCGTGCTTTCTTTACCCGCGGCGGCTGCGGGGAAAGGGTATCTTCCCGTCCGCCATAACCCCTGGAGAGGCTTTCGATGCCAATGCCCACATTGCGGGGGAAAGAATCTGGATATCCAGCAGTGATACCGAGCCCGTGTTGAGAAGGAACAGGCTCAGAGACATTGTACTGATATTCTTGTGAATGGTGGCTAAGGACCGGGCTAGGTCTAGTATGTGGAAAGTTGGTTTCTGGTAAGCTGATTGGGGTCAGGATAGAAGCAGACTGATATGTGGCTGCCGGGTTATAAGGGTGACTGATAGCTCTATATGGGGACTGTGGATAGTTAGCAAAGGTTAGTTGTGGGTGGATAATTTCCCATGTAGGCTTTTCACGTTGACATACGCTGTCTACATCCGTCCACTGGGGAGGCATGCCCTCATAGTATCCCTCCATTCCCTCATGAGGGTTGGGGCCATTTGGACCAAAAGACATCGTAGCGGAATTTGCGCCTGAGTTACGCGAATACATGAAATGGGCTACCCAAAGTATCGGTGGGCGCGACTGACGCAATTCTCGTTGGTTGGCCAGAGGTGGAACGCAACACTTTGAAACAAGTAGCAGGGAAGGTAGGGAGTGGGCGGCAAAAAAGAATGGGTAAATAAATAGATTGGTTATCGAGGGTGGACGATATAGCTTTAGGCCATTTCAGGGAAAGCTCTTTGTGCTGCATAGAAAGTTCGGAGAAAGGGGAGGAAAGGAAAAGGTTCTAGCTTTAAGCACAAGATGATATGGAATAATTGAGAAGTAGATGGGGATGAAAATGGATTCAAAGGCAGTGACAAGCAGGTTCATATACTAGAGTAAAGAGTATCGACCAGAGCTGGAGTGCCTTGCAAGGCAGCACCAGAGTCATGAGCTCTTCTTTCAACAGGCCCAAAGAGCACAGATTGATGTGATAGGGTGGCGCTGACCATTCCTGTGCCGCACAAATCCTCTCTTAACTAGAGGTGTAGAATCAAAGATGAGTCTGCGTTTAAGCGCCCAGGTTAATTCCGGGGGACGGGGGGGAAGGAGGTGCATTTTCTAGAGAAAGGATAGCCATTTTTGTCTTTCAAAGTGACATGGGGAGGGAAATCTCGCCCCCAACGTTTGGGGCTCAGACTTGATTTTTTTTGGGAGGCCCACTTATGGCTCATTGACAAGGCACCGATCGAAGTTCCCAATGCTCTGGATCTCCAAGGGTGGAACTGCGAGACACATCAATAGAAAAAGGGAATAATACAGACAGTTAGTGTCCGGCTGGGTCTAGGATCAAATGACGGTCGGTTGATTAGCGCTTAGAGGACAAAAGAGGGCAGCTAGACCATGCGATGGAATCCTTAGAGGACGGTTTTACGAAAACAACTTCCGTCGAGAACGCGGATGAACGCATTCCTTTTTTTTCCCAGCGGGCATGAAGGTGGGGAGAGGGACCAACGGAAGGAGGGGTGGTGTTGACATTTTCGAAAAGCCCCGAGAGTTGGTGGCCCTATAGCCCCCAACACCACAGCCTTTGTCCTGGATACTGAGTATGACTAGGTAGCTATGGGAGCCTTAGAGTAGGTACCCTTTATCGAAGAAAGCACAAGACCAAGGGCGTGCTATTCCAGGGAGCTCCATAGGCAAGGTTTCAACGGTAATTCCAGTCATGGTGGTGAAATGCTTTCCTGATTGCGGCTGTATCGGGAGTGGGTGATGCTGGAGTCCCTAAGATGAACCCGGATTAGCGGGTGTCGTAGTCAGGGATCAACCCATCAAAATACCTTTAGCCGCCCAGGCTGACCACCATGGTTGGCGGAGTTCTATCAGTCGTAGCGCGGATCTAGCGAGCACCGATGCGCGGGCCATTGGGGGAGGGGGCAAAGAATGGGCTGGATTGCAAAGCGGACCTCCTTAGCAAAGGGTAGTGCAAAATTCAAATGAATTCTTGTCTTGTCATTTGTGTACCCCACCCCGAACTCAACCGGACTTCGTCAAAAAGCTCGGAAGCTCCCTCTTCTCCCCCGAGATCCAAGTATAGAGAGACCTGGGCATTAAGAGAGAACTCTACCTTTACCTCCGTCTCAAGCAAAGCCACGTGTCTCTAAAATCATGAATGGCTGTTTTACGCGCCATATGGGACCGCAAGACTTCGAAGAGATCTTTGGAGCGCCGATCTCCAATCGAATTTTGATAGAGAAGGAATAACTTGGGCGCTTGGGGTTCCATTTTTATGAAAGAGGCCACTCACCCAGAGACAAGAGGTGTGATCTGGGAGCCTTTCTTTGGAGAGACGTGCTATCAAGCGGGGCAGCACCGCCCCTCTAGAAAACAAGGTTGATGTAGTGGACTCTGGGTAGGAGTTAATGCATCAATATCATATTCCGTCCCCAGTTTTGATGGTCCTGATGATCCTCATCCCGGCGTTGCCATCCATGCTCTTGCTCTTGCTGTTGCTAGTGCTTTGGAGGGATGGGGGGAGATGATAGGTGCGACAAGAGGACCCTTTAAGCTCTCATGCTCAACACGTGATGTTTCCTTCCTACGGTCTTTCCCGAATACCTTCGTGAAGGTAATTACAAAGGCATTTTTCCCTACGTGATTTATTAACATGGATGACTATTTCCTCTTATGCGGCACTGGGGCGGAGGGACAGCCAGAAGAGGCAGGAGCTCAGCTATTTGCGAAGGTAGCACGGAAGACTGGAAGAACCCATGATAGCCAATATACTGCCCCAGTTCAGAAATAGCAACCTGTCACGAATTTGCCGCAAGAACCATAATAATAGTAACCCAGATGACTCCGATCAATATGATGGACGGCGCATGAGCCAAGGATTTCATCAGGAGAACTAAATCACCCAACTAGACTGAGAAGGAATAATAATTGTTTCGACTCCGAGATCCCGAGAGCTAAAATTGAACAGGGCTGTTTTTACTTTAAAACGGCCCCCTTTTCTTCTTCCCTCCGTTCATGCCATTGGGAATTTCAACATCCCCCCAGGTATCGTGGCTATGCCCTGGCGCAGCAATGGCTCAGAGCATTTTGAAACAACGGCTTCGACTGCTGCACTTGCTTCACCTTTCTTTACCAAACGAACAGAGGGTTCCCACAGGAATGATTCTCTTCCACCTCTCTACTGCGCAGTTCCAGGTTTTCGTAGCTCAAACTGTGTCCTATCAACTTTCATCTTATCCCACGGTCGCCAGAGCGGAGCTCCACATAATTTGGTACCCTAAACACAGCACGGGCCAGTTCCTTTTTTTTCAAAACTTTTTTTTAGAAAGTTCTGTCATTGCTGCTCATCGCTAATATCTACCTAAAAAACCTGATTTGAAATACGTTTCAACCGGCACCAAAAAATGAACGGCTCAATGACCTTGATCCGAGGTCGTCTTTCTGTGCTCGGAAGGTTCCATGACAGCAAACGGATCAATCGCGACGGCCGGCTGTGGCGGGCGAGTGCCTGCGAGCTCCCTGGTCTGGCGTGTGATCTTCGAACTCCTCTTCCGAAAACCCATCTACATCCCTGTCGTGATGGTTCTCCAATGTATCGTCAGCAGAGATAGAAATTCCCCTTGCTCCCCAACGGTTATTCGTTGGCCGTTGTTCGTTATTTCCCTGCCCATCATCCGACCCTCCGCCCTGTAGCCTTTGCTCTTCGTCATCCTCGCTCCGCCGCTGCCTGATAGTGAACAGCTTGTTGAGGATCCAACTATTATGGAAGTCATCCGAATCAACAACAGCCCCGTTTCGGAGCTTGACACGTTGGCGAGTGTAGTATACCCAAGCAAAATCAATATAAAAGATAGTCTGAATGAGACCGAATATAACGATAATGGGGTCCACAGGTTTTAACTTGAACGCCTTCACAATCCAGTTTAAGATATAAAATCCTCGATAGAGTCCCAAGGCAAGGAGGTAATATGAATTAATGACGGTGGGGACTGTGGTCTGGCGAAGAAGTAATAGTTGAGGAAGAACGCAGACGGACTCGAGAATCCTGGAGAAAGTCCACATTAACTAGAGGGGGAGACAAATCTTGTCAGCATACCGTCCAATCGGCGGTTCGTACATCTATAGAATGACTTACATGCTCAAACCATCGCGTATCAAACTTTCCGAATATCGGGATCACGATGGGAGATAACACGAGGGAGCCGACGACCGAGCCCAAGGACATCTTCCACGCCCTCTCCCTCTCCCGAGTCCGAGGGTAAACCTTCATCATCAAGAATATAGTGTAGAGAGATGACACCATAAAGAAAATCTTGAAGAACACGAGATAATCCTCCCGCCATGCTTGCGCCCTGAATAAATCAAGGTAACGAGTGACGAACACCATAAGATAGAGTATCTGGGTGAGGAGGGAAACACCTGTGAGAGAAAAAGGCCGTGTGAGTATGAGGGGATTCTCCAGCGCATGTGAGCTAAAACAACATACCTTCGGCGCTTCGATTACGATGGATTGCCCATAATAAGATGAATTTCGCCAAGAGGTGGGTGAAGTCAGCAAGGTTTTGAAAGTAGCCGAATTCCATAATGAATAGTAGAATTTGGATACCACGGCAGTTCGAGAGCTCAAGACAGATACGGCTGTGCGAGCCAGTTTAAGACTATTTCCATCAACAACAGGATGGATCAAATGGAAAACGTGCGGGGTGTTGTAAGCTGTTTCCACCTGAGGTAGACTTGACCACTTATCGGTGAACAAAAACCAAGCGAAGGCTTCCAGCAGGCTGTCAAGAGGGACCAATAATCGTGAATTATACAACAAGTGTGCTCATACAGAGGTGCGGATCCAAGTTCGGAAAGCTGCAATCGAGGAAGAGCTCGGGATACGGAGTCCTGTTGACGTGGTCTCAACGACGATCTATATAGAAGAAAGAGGTTCAAGGAGTTCACGCAATCCTTCACGACCAGAGTGATAACGGATGGCCCTCGCACGTTTATTGGGGGCTAACTTGAGAGTGAAGGCGGTTCAGGATGTTCAATTCTTGACGATGTTAACCTGGAGAACTCGAGGGCTTATCTCAACAGCTGCTAGTCCAGACGGAGTTGGCAAAACGGGCCCGGTCACGGGTGGAGAGGTTGGAGGAACGCATAATTATTATTAAGCTCTGTGCAAGTGGTTAGCTGGAGCGAGGCAGCATGTCATCACGTGAGTCTATGACGTCAGATCCTGGGCCTCAGTGATCACTCTTCGGTTCGTCTGAGCTGAATATTGTGGTCCTCTATCTCTGAGTCAAAAAGAGTGTAAGATCGCGAAACCAGTGAAAGAAAGATGAGAGAAATCAACCAACATTGTCGGAATTTCGTTTCAATAGCGAACTTCACAGAAAAACATCAGCTACTATTTTTCATTATTACAGTTTTCCTCTTTCCCAACATTGTGCTCTACAGGTAGTAGTTTGTGAGGAGTTATGAGTCCAGATCCTGCAACATCTCATGGGTCACCTAAGTATGTGATAGTGACTTAAATAATACCTCAGTAGAGGAAATAACCTATAATAACAGCCTGCACAGCATTTGCATTATTATTAAAAGACCCACATCTGCAGGCTGACTCCTCATGGTTGAGGAAGAGAAACAACTTTGGCATGGGAGAAGGAGTTCTTGGTGATTCAAGATTAGGTAAAAAATTTGATTTTCTCAAAGAAATTAAGTCTATATTGTGTGTACATAAATTATAGGTGCACTAATATACCTATAGCAAATATGGTTTCATAACTTCCTGATTTCCCCAAATAAAAATCGAAAGAATATATTTAAACAAAACCGGTGGTCCGCTTAAAACTATCATATCAATAGTAAGAATTCAAGAAGGCCCAAGCCAAGAACAACGGGCATTAAAACCATAGGTCAAGGTTTTTTTCAGAAAATCTCCATAACCGTCAGCGACTATCCCAGGCTCATCATGAAAAAGAGGTCAGATGTGCAATTTAATCTGAGAGAAAAGGGCATCATTGATCACTTAGCACCATGGCTTCAGTCAGAGTAACTCCAAGGGGAAGACCCATTCATCCAGATTCCAGAGGAGTAATAAACTACCCCGCATCCATTGTTCCCGTCCTGAGCATCTGACTTGGCCAACATGGAGGTAAGATCATAACTCTCAATCCCTGTGCCCTTCACTCTTTGCTTTTTTTACTTACTTTCTTACCGCCCAGCCCAACTCATTCCAAATGGCGTTGTCCATCTCAGTCTGCAAGCTTTCCCACGGTCACCAGGTTGTTGTTGCCCCTCACTGTCAGCCTGCTTGGCTAGATAGAATTACACCAATTCGAATTTAGCAAGAGCACGCAGAGGGCTTAAATGACCTGCGCTCCATCACCGTTTTGACCTCATTTTCAAAGGGCTGGTCTTTGGCTCAGGACCCACGGCGGGTAAGTGCAAGGAGGTAGGTATACTACTCGACGCTGTGCGAGTGCACTACTATCCTGGCCAGTAACGGACAGGAGCTCTCAGGTGGTTTATCAGATCCAGCCTAAGCGATAGGGGACCAGAGGAGCAGAAATTATCTATAACCGCTTGCAAAAGTACCAAAGAGCATAAACAAAGGCTCGTTCTTCCGGTGGCTCCATCGCAGCGTCTAGATCTTTGGAGGTGAGAAGTAATCAAGATCGCTTTATGGACAAAAGTCAACGCTGGGTGGGGGTGAGGAGAAAGGGGAGTTGGGGTCCAATCGATGGTTTTCTTTCTGATTAATTTTTTTGGTTGCATATTTCTCTCTTGTTTTCTTTTCGTTTCCTTTTCCCTCTTTTTTGCCTCTGCTCCTCTTTTACTGTCCTTCGCCATGACCTTGGGTTAGTGTGCAGAAGCCAGGTAGGAAGGCAGCTGGTAACATACCTTACCACTGGGAGGACGAGGAGTAGGAAAAAGCAAGCGTCACTCGGAGTCGGTGGGATTGGCGAGTTGAGTCTTTGGCCTGAAATGCCGTAACTAGCCTTGACTCTCTTTTCTCCCACAGCAGCAGTAGTTAGTCAGTAGGTCGTCAGTCAATCACTTTCTCACCTCTTTCTAACGTTTCCTTACGACTTTGTCAGGCCCCGATCTTTCCCCCCCTCTCTCTCACTCCCCATCCATCTGGTAAAAATTCCGAGGGGTTCCATCTCTGACTCTCCTACCTAACGACTTCTAGGTTGTGTACCAACATCTCATATACCTCTCTAGGCATCTCCAGCTTCAATAACTATATCCCCATCCATTTTCACTTTCCTCCCCTTCACATCTTCTTGGATAAATGTAAACGTATCCGTTACTTACTTCGTACAACTTTCCCTATTAACATTTCTTCATCAACAACAAAAAACTAGTTGTCAAAAAGCAAAACAAAAACCGAGGTGTCTCAAACCCATCATGAACTTTGATCAGTAAGCCTTTCTTCACACTCTGTCAGTCTCCATCTCCACTTGTCCTGACCAGAACGTCTTATCATCACGCCTCCAGTACTCCGTACTATTTCCAGCCTCTGTATCCTAAGATGCTAGAAAGGTCTTCTTGTGATTGTGCCTAAACCTGTTTATACTTATTTCTGTCGCCCCCCCCCCCTCCCCTTCTCCTCTCTTCCCCACTCACAGGCTACCCCCTCCTCAAACCTCAACCGCAGGTCCATCACTACCAACCATTTACATACTTGCATGTAACATTTTCATCAACACTTTCCTCCCCTTTGGCCATTTTTCCCTCCCTCTGCAGCGCTACTTCCACGCTGTGGGATGCGCCCGTGTCATCGTCTTATTTTTTGGTGTAACAAAACGCTTGCCTCCCGAGACTTGACAGGCCAATCTACCCGGAGTGGTATTGAGTGGTAGATTTGCTAATCTCCTAAGCATGTGTATCTACAGATGAATCGACGCAGCGTGATTGGGAAAATTGCGCATCGTCCACCATGTCGTAAGTTCATCCTCGTCCTCCCAACCATACAGTGTCTGTTACCCTCCCCTCCCGTAAGTAGCAGAGGCCATCCAGTTCGCAATCAACTTATCTAAATGTATATCCGCAGAGAGCTCTCCACTCTTCTTTGTCTCAGTCTTCGACCAAATCATTTTATTATGCGCTTTCTTTTACTTACCTCTACTACTTCTACTCTGCACACTCCCTCTACCTGGTGTTGTTTGCAGAGTGATTGCATTGTTATTACTCATTTCTATCTTATTACTTGTTGTATTGTTGTTAATAATATTCTGATATTCATTCGAGTGCTTGACTAACACAGCGGTCCTTTCTTTTGCGCCGTTCCTTCCAGGTCCCCCCCAAACTCTAAGAGAATCAAAACTTCCAACTCTTCCAACGCACCATCCCATCTCTTAGCCCAACCGCAAGTTAATCCCTTCCAAAGAGTACCATCATTTGAGGGCATTCCTATGCCCCAAACTCAGATTCCCCCTTCAAATCCGCGGAAACGCCGTTCTTCCCCCCAGTCTGGCTCCACTGCAGCCATGGCGGCCTCTCTCACAGCCGCTCCAGCCGGAGACGCTGCACATGAGAATGCCGCCCCGGCACCAGAAACAACCCCCAGGAAGAAAGGGCGTACTAATACTCCCTGGACCGCTGAAGAAGAGCAAAGGCTGAAGACAATGCGTGATGCTGGCCGCAGTTGGAGTGAAATTGCCAAGGTCAGTAGATACTGCAACTATTGGGACACTTGGGATTTCCGATCTAAGTTGATGATGGATTTGCAGACTTTTCCCACTCGAACTGAGGGTAGCGTTAAGAAACATTGGTATAAGGTACGTATGCTTAAACGTTTTCGGATTCATGTCGCTGTATTAATACCAAGACAAGGATATGCACTATGCAGAATTTGCTGAAGATGAGGTAAATTTTCTCGGAATTAATCTCTTCTCACTAACCCTAACATTGCTGTTCATAGTCTATAGCACTGCGAGATGCTATTAAGGAATATGACTCCAACAAATGGAAGGTCATCGGCCAGAAAGTCGGAAAACCTGCTAAGGTATGTCATATAACTGGAGCCTTGATATCAGTTGCTGATAGGTGCATCTAGGCTTGCGAGCAATATGCGAAAGAACATTTCAAGGACCTCTAGATATTCAACGATTTGACGATGTAATGACGAATGACCTACAGTACGTCTTTCATGTACTCCGCAACTCATTTAGGGCTGCTTTTCTCCTTTTTCCCAGCCCGTGGTTTTTGGCACCGTTTACGATTTACCGGACGAAGAGTTATCGGTGTTTAGTATATGCGTTCTCTTCAAAATATCTTGTAACTCCATCCACTCCTTCTCTTTTCCTTCCTTTGAACGTATTTTGGGCGTCTGTATTAAGCCCCCCAAAACTTTGCATTTATTCTTGAGACGAGACGGCTGCTCAGTAGCACGATCGATGACAGGCTTCGTTTGGAAAGTATCATGTATAGGAAGCCGCTATAAAACCCGCCAACTAAGAGGTGAGAGTAGTATCGCCGTCCAGGGGTGCGTTGTTGGCGTCCAAATTAGGGCGGAAACAAAGTTTTAACGGCGCGGCAAATTTGTCCCAACCTTTTAGTATATATCCCCCCCCCACCCCCCTCAATTTCACCTATCAACAAATTTCACTCTCAGCACTTGTGTGTCTCATTGTTCAAAAGCCGGCTCCCCATTACTTGTGCTTTCCCTTAGGTGAACTTAAATCTACTAGCCATGGCCCTCTCCTGTTCTTTACAATTACTTTTGCTGACTTTTCAACCTAATTCTCCTTCCTAGGTTTCTATTTTTAGTGTATCGCTTCCCAATCGAACCTCATGCAAAAGATGGCCACCATGAAGACGAGTAGCATGGATTTGTCTATCGATCAAGGTATCTAGGTAATCTGTCTGCATGAAGACCGGTGTTCGACAATTGTCCGTCACGGAATGGTGGTTCTTGGTGACCAATGAACCCCCAGTTTCAGTGGTAGCATTTGTTGTTCTGAGATTATACGGTTGAACTTGATCTGGATAATTCCAGCGAAAGAACTCATGCCCGCTTTTCTACCCCTTTCCCTCCGTGTTTGTACTAACTGAGTTAATTTAGCATGCCCTCGACCCCCACCGTAGGGGTACTGCCTGACAAGGAAACCCTCTTTCGCTCCGAGGCGCTTACAGCCAGTGTGTCGCAAAATCGCGAAGGAAGAGATGATACGGTAACAAATGGATCACCTACCGGTTCCAGTATTGCAGGTTATCTCAAAAGGTTTGAGAAACAACTTATTGAGTATAATCTCGAGGCTCGGGGTATTGAACGGGTTCAAGAAGACGAGCGGCTCAAGAGACTATCCTGGATTTCATACCTGCAAGTTTTGTTGCTATGGCTCTCGGTCAATTTAGCGGCCAACAACATTACCCTAGGAATGTTGGGGCCTGCTGTCTACGGGCTCAGCTTTCTGGATTCGGCACTCTGTGCTGTTTTTGGAGCTTTGGTGGGTTCTACAGCCGCAGCGTGGATGGCCACTTGGGGACCTGTCTCTGGAATTCGGACTATGGTATGCACTCCATTCCACGCCCCCAAAAGAACTAACACTATGAGCGATGCTTTTCTAACCAATATGCAGGCATTTGGCCGCTATACGATGGGTTGGTGGCCAAGTAAATTGGTCGTGATCCTGAATCTGATTCAAATGCTTGGGTACTGCTTGATCAATTGTGTTGTTTGTGGACAGATCTTATCCGCCGTTTCACCAAACGGGAGCATGTCTGTCGCAGTGGGTAAGTTTATTTCGAGAATGCCTCATCTACTCATTTCGTCACTAATTGATGACAGGCATTGTTATTATTGCTGTTATCAGCTGGGTTGTTGCAACGTTTGGCATTCAGGGTTTTCACTACTATGAACGGTAGACGTCCTGATCAATTGTCACTAGGATATAATGTTGATTGAATGCTAGATTCGCTTTTTTCCCTCAGTTCATTGTTATTTGCATTCTTTTTGGTGTGGCTGCAACGAAATTTGATCTGTCCACTCCATCTGCGGGAGATACTCGTACAGTAGCAGGAAATCGGTATGCTTGCTATCTAAGGAACGTGGCTTTCTCCTACTTTCTCCTACTGACGCAATTACAGCCTGTCATTCTTCTCCCTGTGTGTCAGCGCCGCAGTCACCTACGCGCCACTAGCAGGTGATTTCTTTGTTTATTATCCGGAACGGACGTCCAAGGTCACACTTTTTTCTCTCTCCCTGCTTGGCCTTATGATTTCGTTCACAATGGCATACCTTTGCGGCATTGGACTGGCATCTGGGATTCTGTCGCACCCAGAGTACGAAAGCGCTTACTCTAGAGGACCCGGCGCCCTGATCGTAGAAGGATTCGGACCCCTTCACGGCTTTGGCAAATTCTGCTCTGTCGTGGTGGCTCTGGGATTGATTGCCAATGCGATTGCCCCTACTTACTCCGCAGGAGTCGACTTCCAGGTCCTTGGACGATACGCTGAGAAGGTCCCACGAGCTATATGGAACACGATTGGGGTCGTGATTTACACTGTCTGTGCACTCGCTGGCCGAAGCCACCTTGCAGATATTTTCACTAACTTTCTGGCCCTCATGGGTTACTGGGTTGTTATCTGGTTTGGTATCATCCTGGAAGAACGGTTCGTCTTCCGACGCCGGAGTGGTTATAACTGGGCTGCCTGGGATGAACCATCGAAACACCCGGTTGGTATTGCTGCCATGCTTGCTTTCTTGGTTGGATGGGCCGGCGCAATTCTCTGCATGGCACAGGTGTGGTACATTGGCCCATTGGCGGGATTAGTCGGAGACTACGGTGCAGATGTAAGTGCTTCCATTTCCTTTTTGTACCCTTCTTCTGCTATTTGTTATCTTCTATTGTTTTGACCCCTCCCCTTTTTTCCTTTTGGACTTATGCTAACTTGAGTTAGATGGGTAACTATGTCGGGATCTCATGGGCAGCTCTGATCTACCCTCCATTGCGATATATCGAGCTCCGACGTTTCGACCGGTAATATTTCTCGGTCAATATTTTTCCTGCTCGGGTAGTTCCATTTGCTTGAAGCCTACGAGTAAGCTTGGGCAATAACATGATTGGTGGGAGAGTTTGTTCTTATTCGCTCTCCCTAACTGATATTATTCTGGTCTTCGATATCGCGTACATACTAGTAGCATAGTGGTGATGTATATAGCAAGATAACGATACCCAGGGCTCTGTATCCCTTAGTGTAAGGATGTTCTGTTTGGGTAGTACATTTTGCCATAGCGTCATGGAAAAATACCATTCCAAAACCAAGAATCGCAGTGTTATTTCTTGAGTGATGAAAAAAAGGAACATAATAAAACACCGACTTCATTCAGCTTCGACTATTCTACAAGAGACAAATGCAAGGGTTCAACAAAGTTACAATCACACCAAGGCTGGCAGGCGGAAGGAAAGGGAATGGGGAAAATGATCCAAAAGAAGACGGGAAAATCAGTACCAAAAACCCTCCCCTCGAGGAAAGTTACAATATACATACATATACAGGCTCCCTGTCCTGCGGAGTTGATCCAGAGTTCCCACACTCCACCAGTTAATTTTCCCCTAGCTCCCCATCTCCGTTTTATTCCCCCTTTTACCCTTCCTTTCCGCGCTAATTGTGTTGAGAGATATCTGCCTGCCTTGCGTATTTTATTCTTGTCTAGACCACTCCCCCTCCTTTTCAAGGAAAGTCAATAAACAGAACAAATAATAATAGACAGCCCGCACCATTATCGTCGTACTTCAAGGATATTTATTAAATTACCGGTACCAGTAATCGGGCTTGACGTAGTCGGCGAAAGTCTTGGGCTCCTCGTGGGGAGGGTGGTGGTGGCCGTGATCGTGATCGTCTATAGGTGGGGGCAATGGTAAGTTAAGGCAGTTCCTAGCTGAGAATGCCGTAGAGTGGGGAGATGTTTTGAGCTTACGGGCATGGGGGTCATCAAGGGGTCCGACGTAGTTGAGCTTGACGACGTTACCGCACTCGTTGCACCGCTCGATGGGGCGCTCGCGGGAGACCTGGGAGTGTCAATAAAGTCCTGTGGAATTCGAATCGCTTCCGCTCTGGGTTTGGCTTTCGAGATGTATAAACTGGTTAACTTACGGTCAACCAATTGACCTGGTGGGAGTCTGCGGGGTATCCAGTGCAACCAGCGTACTGCTCATCACCGGCACCGCTGACAATGATGGGGTTCTCGAGAGTTCCTTATTACCAAATAGATAATATCGTCAGCATCTAAAATTGCAGACAAGGTAAAAAAGGGTGGGGGAGGATATGATATCATAGATATTTTCTTTCGCGATTGAAAGAGTAAGAGAATATTAGTTCCCTATATTATATAGGGAACGAAAGAAAGTAAAAAAGAGAGAGAGAAGAAAAGTTCCACATACCCTTCCTGGAGGCATCGAGAGGCCTCATATCGAAAATGTCAATACCCTGCATCTTTCCGATAAGTTCGAGACGCTCAAGACCAGTAGCCTGCTCGATATCGCTGGGGACAGTACCGGACTTGGCACCAGGGGGAACCAAGTCATCCTCGGTCTTGATCTCTGTTCGTGACATCTGAGATTAGCGAATCACATTTTCTCGATATATCATTTGGGTTGAATGGGCCGGGATGTCGGATGTAAGGGGATTCGGGAGATAAAACGTCATGCCAGGAAAGATTGTCCCCAATTGAGGGATTTATGGCGGTAATAGCCCATAGAGCATATGTAGGCAGTGTATTGGTGTGATATGTTATGACGGATTCGGGAATGGGAGGGATCTACCAACCTTCGAAAGGAAGGATCTTGCCCTGCTCCTTGACTTCCCACTTGGCCTTGTTGGCTGGAGAGGCGAAGGGCGGAATGTTAGCTGCTTGCACCTCCAAAAAGAAAACAGACTTAGGCCTTTCTTCGATGCAATTGCAACCTAGGTAGGTTCAATTGGGTCACGGAAAGGTGGGGACGAAGTCTCAGAGAAGACGGTTGGAGTGGGTGGTCTGAGGGTTCACGTACAGCGGACGATGGAGGAGGAGAACGGGCGAACAGCGACGGCCCGGACAGGGGCGCGCCTTGCGAGGGCGAGGGCTGTGCGTTGGAAGAACATTGTCCAGGTGGATGAGTTACAATGATGCGGACAAGACGAGGACGTTTGGTCGAGAGGGAGTTTGGAGGTTGAGGTGAGTTTGAAGCCGTTTCGGCCCGTGGTTTGACTGGAGCGGCCACCGCCTTAGTCATCTGAGTGGCCTGATTGGCTGCCAAGCTATTACGGTATTCCGGGAAGACCCGTGTGGCTTATTACCAGATCTGGGATACAACATAGGGCTTAGGGTTTGGTGGTGCCCGATGTCATGCTATCCAGAGGTATGCAGATTAGGACCATCGGAAGCTACAGAGCGTAACAAAGGTGGCACTACATCCTTGTATGCAAGGGGTTCATGCATTCAACTGAAGAGTACCAGCTCATGACATTCAGGTTTTCCACAGGCTAATCGATATCATACAATTACCTTACATCAGCCATCCGGTCTAGAGCTATCACTAGCAAAGCACCCATGTCCTCCAATTCCCCTTTGTACAACCTGCCAAGGAAAGTAGGTCAAGGGGCTAATAAAAGTAAATAAATAAGAATAGAATAAAAACGGAATAAGGAGAGTGAGAAATGAATAATAAAAAGTAAGTAAGGGAGGGGAAGAAAAAAAAAAAAAAGGTAGGGAGTTATATGGTCCAGATAAAAGAAAAAAAATTAGCAGAAAAGGGTTTCCATGTCCATCCGTAAATTCCGTAACCTCGTCCACTTAAAGCTGTGCTGCCTTTTCTCGACAAGCCGCTGGTGTGAAGCCATTGCCAACTTTTCCGGCAATGATACGCCAACGATCATTTTCATATTCCTGCATGGCGCGCTGCAGCCGTTGCACCTATTGCGTGTGTTAGTACACAATCCAATCAGCCTAGGAGGGTCATCCGAACCATTTCATCGCTCCAGGCCACGTCCTTGGCCTTCAACTTGGTACAGTAACGGACCTGTAAGGTACCGCTTGTTCGACCAGGGAAAAAGTCAGCAATCTGCTTCCACGTCAAGTTTTTGTTTTCCTTCAATTCAACCAGTAAAGCATCTTCCTCCGGGGTGAACTTCAATTTGGGGCCCCGAGGCCGAGGAGCGGGGTCAGGCATTCCCGGTTGGCCCACAACGCTCGGCGGACCAGAGGGTAAAGGTGACGATTCAACATTCATACCGTGGCGCTCCGCAGTGCGAAGCGACGCATGTGGGGGCAGGTGGTGGTGGTGATGATGCTGCGGCATGCCCATGGGATCCGTGGGCCCGAAACCGTGGCTTGGCATCGGATGGTGTTGTTCCCCATGGACCGAGAAGAGCATTTCGGGAGAGTGTGTTGGTTCGGAGGATCCATCTGGTGGAAGGACTGGTAGCTGTCTGATCCCATGGTCCGCATTACTCCCCTCTGGTTCAGTCTCAGAATGGGGTCTTTTCTTGCCACGTTGAACCGAGGAGATTTCAAAGTTGGCAGCCGTGTACTGCACTGGAATCTGACGTGGGAGCATTTGCGTCTGGTTAAGGACGACTGTTTGCGAGATATCGTGGACTGTTGGCTGGGGGGTCGCGGTTGGAAGCACGGTCGCATTTGCATGATGCTGCTCAAATGCCGTGCTGTGAGAGTTTGCTTGGGAGAAAGAAGTATCTGTCTGTTTCGGAGGTTGAAGATGTGGTTGTTGCGAGTGATAGACGAGTGTGCCTTCATGTTCCTCGGGCTTGCAGCTAGCATGTTGAGAGTAATCAATGGCATAGTCTCGGTACGGATCCGCCAGCGTCGCGGACATACATCGGTGCTGCTAGAGCCTAGAAGCCCTGGCAGGCTACCGAGCTAACTTTCGGATGAAGTCTGGCGAACTGTTATAAGGATATGGCACCACGGACGACTGGATTTGGCTAGAATGGAGGGGAAATAAAAATAGAAATAAGAGGAGAATGAAAAACGAGGGGAATTATCAAGGACAAATCAAAGGAGCGATCGATGGAAATTTCCCCAGGATGATGCTGGTTCTCGAGTTTGTCTTATTCGAGTGAGCGAAGAGAGTGATAGGTTGCGATCGCCATGTACCACAAAACCCAAGCCAGGACACCCCAAACTCGTGTTGGCCCAAATCAAGATAGTATCCCAACGTTATCCCAAGTATCAAAAACGATAAGATACCGGGATACGAGATTACCACACCAAAGATACTAGACCAGGGTGATCGCGGATTCCGAAAGAGACAGAGGTGAAAGAGAAGGGCTCATCTGAAGGCGACAACACGCGCTTCAGTCATCCTCAGGCTGGGGAGAGTTGGGAGGAGAGGGAGGAGAAAGGAGAGAGGAAGAGGAAGAGGAAAGAGAAAGACAGAGGGCAAAGAGACTGAGTAATAATAGGGATAGTTTGCACTCACCGGGGTTTGTGACAGGCTTTTTGAGCTGGAGGGTTTTCCAAAAAAAATACTAACTAGTATTCTTCACCAGGCGCAGGATGCACCGAAATGGAGACCGAATTAGCCAGATCTGAGCGGGAAGGGCTGGGTTTGCTTCTGATCCGAGAAAATCAGCGGATCGAATTATCCAAACGGCTTGCTAGCCGTATTCCCCGTTGCTTAAAAGATGCAGAAGAGATGGGGAAAGGGTACCAAAAAAAGTAATAAGTTAAAAGGGTCGAGACAGGGTCAGGATATATCCTCCTGCATGGAGCAAAATCCTGTGTAGTGTTAGATATAGGCCAGCCTCCAACCGAAAGCAATAAGAGGAAGGGTTCTGGAAAGACCGAACTGAAAGTATTCGGGATATGGGCGAGACACAGAGGAGGTACCCTTCCAGAACTAGAGGGTTGCAGGTGGGTTAGAGGAGGAGAAATCCCCCATTTGACAGATCTGCGTCCTGGTCAAGCTTAGTTTGCGAAAGAGGCCAGAGGAGACAATGGTCTTCGATGCCACCAAGGCGACTCCAAGGGTCATCCTCCACCGGGCCGTCTGGTGAACGCCAAGGCATGGCAGTCGTGGAGAAAGGGTGAAAAAAAAATAATGATGGAAAAAATGAAAAATAAAAAAAAAATAAAAATAAGGCAGCGAGCAGACAGCATGAAACACTAAGCAAAACAAAGAGTCTCACTGGGCATCGTACTTAGCCAAATTCTTTGACACCATTCGTGATCAACAGGAAGCGGGGAGATCCAAGCCCAATTCATACGCAGGCCTAACATAATCTAAAGTTAACTTATTGGATACGAACGTGGACGAGCAGGTTGGTGGATTTCGGAGTCAGGGAATCAAACCTGCGGCTGGCGTGCTTTAACTAGCTCAGGAATATCCCCCCTGTCAGGACAAGGGCTGTCGTACGTCGTCGCAGCAACTCCACCAAGAGACATACCAGGAGTGGCTGATTGGGAGCAGTTGTCGGCGAAACATCCATGAGGGGAGGGGGAATTAGAATTACGAGCGGAGGATGCTAGTCACGGTTTTGGGGGAGGGGAGGGCCATCCATGCTGTGAGGGAGTTCCAGCCTTGCCCTCTGACTCGAGCGATGGAGAGCGACCCTAGTCTATTCTGAACAGGCGCGGGAACTCAAAGCAGAGGGTCGCAGAAATCCCAAGAGCTAAATTATCGCGATGGAGTGCAGGAAGTGTGGCTCACTCCCTCAACTATATCGCGCATAGTTGGAGTGAGTTGAGTCTAACATCAACCCCCGTCCAGCTACTTCCCTTTTTCGACACCATTTTTCTTTCCCCTGACGACTAGTCAGGGAAACCATGTCCCCATTCCAGCCTCTCTCTACAGAAACTTTCCCTCGAGGCGCGGCTGCCCCTCGGTGAGAGCCTCTGCTAACCTTAATCCTGGTCTCTCCTCTTGGGAGGGGCGAGGATGAAAGAGGCCATCTTTGACGAGCCTGGACAACGGTCGGAGCGCCATAGCCTAGCGTCCGAGCGTGGGCGAGCGCCCTGTGGGTGGCGGAGGTGGACAAGAGATGGGTTGCTCGAGCACCACCCTGTTCTTCTTTTTCGACTAGTCAGTACGGAGGGTACGGAGTACAGTAACCTAAAGCGTATCACCACCGTGAGTCGGCAGAGGCAAGAGGAGGCTTATACGTAAGCCCAAGCCCAATACAGTCAAGCATAATGTCGGCTTATAGAAATGTTGAAGTATCATGTATTAGCCTGGGATGGGGGTTTTCTTTTTTTCTTTTTCTTCGAATGAAGTTCTTCCGGAAGCATAATTTATCGTGGGTCTCAACTCTCTTGCAGCAATTTCATGTCTGGATGCTTGGTTTTTTCTTCGAAAGTATAATTTTATTGTTTCGCATATCTTCTTCAGTCTTTATTTTTGCCTCTATTTTTCTCTTTTCATTTTTTCTTTTCTCTTTCTTTTTTCTTCTCGTGTATTTTTAAGTTTCGTCCCGAGCTCAAGTTCAGGCAATGGTGAAACAGATAATCACACCCCCACGCCAACGCTGGTTGGCTCAAAGCAGGAAATGAACCTGGCCCAGTGTCAGGGATTCAAGCGTAAGCCCTGTAGAATTAGGTCCATCGGATACGACCGGGAAACAATGGCTTGCTGCTGGAAAGAGGAGTTGAAGAACAAGGGGAAAGAAAGGGGAGGTGGCATCACTGGCATGGTGTTGGGAAGAGAAAGTCGCAACGCAACGTCCGTGGCGAAGAACCCACTAAACCAACAGCTTTTACCCACCATCCATGTTGATTATTGCCTCACTCGATCTTAGCTCTCCTCCTACAGAGTTCAGTAGCTCTCAGGCTGAGACTGCTCCATCTGGATCTTGACCAATAAGCAAATTAACTGATAACATCTAAAACACTAATACTGTACATACTCAAAAACCCTGATTTCATCTCCATGGTACATGTAGCGGTCCGTGATCGTTCCTGACTTTTCTCGTCCCCCAAAGGATAAATTAAAACAAAAGCCAATTTCCCCATACTGAAACAAATGCGGAATAAAGAGAGGGGGAAAATGTTTTCAGAACACTGCTCAAAGAAAAGGAGCTAGGGTGAAAATGAGGAAGAAATAAGAGGGAAGAAATTAGAGAGAAGAATGATGGGATTAAACATGAGCAACCACCAACGCCGGCAGTTTGTCGCTTAAGCAAAGTTATCAGATCGATCAACCCAAATGTCCTCCAATTCAGCAAAATTTTGAAAGTGCAGTGGACGATGTTGATCGTCATAAAACCTCAGAGGCGTGTCAATCTTGACATACACTGGGCGCTTTTCAACACTGCCATATGAACTTCCCATGAAACTATAGTTCCATACGTTGTCTTCTGGAACGAGGAAATATCCACGGATCTTGTCACTCAGCAACAATTGACACTTCTCACCCATGCTGGTCGAGAATCCTTGCGGCTGGTCGGAGGTTGTATCCCGGTTTTCGGCTCCCCACTTGTAACCCTGAGGCGTAAGTCCCCATGCAGCAAGAGAGACGGAACCTGGTGTAAAAGACACGGTCATCGTCACCGTCTTCTTATCCCAAGTTGGATTGGCATTCATCAAATGGGCATGCTGAGTCACATCCGTTGCAGTCATGTATGGGGGCTCATTTCCAGATATGGTGTGGATAACTCCGAGGGGCTCGAGGTTGTTCAGGTAGTCGTGCTGGGGTAGCTGCTGGGGTAATTGAACATCGCGGGTATTGCCGACTTGGGGAATCATGACAATCGTTCGAATCTCCTTCACTTGGTCGTTATCCGGTGGCGAGCTGCCATAGAGGTAACCCGCAACTTGCACTCGAAGGTCGGCAATCATAATAAATCGCTTGAGGATGTTCTTCGGCATGATGTAAGTGTAACCTTCATCTCGGACCTCATCTGAAGAAATGTAGATATTGTTGGCCCTTGTGCGGAGATTGGATGTTGCGATTGCCCGTGTACGCCATTCAGTCTTGGAGGCGAACGACTGCTGTTCATACTGGGAGGTAGTGGTGACAATAATGTCTTCGCCGCGGACGTTCTGTGTCTTCGTCGTCACAGCGGTGAGCTGCTTCTGCTCCTCTTGCTGCTTTTCGATTTCTGCTGCCTGCTGCCGCTGCAACGAAGGCGCACTGATTTCCATACCAAGGATGATATCCCGAACCTCACTGCTTGTTAGGCTCTGAACATTGACATTGTTTTTCTTGCCATAATCATTCAAGATCAAATCGCGCAGCTGCACTTCAACCTTCATCCAATCCTCATTAGACAATGATGGCCAGATGTGATGCTCCTGGGTAATAACGCTCTTATCTGGGCGGAGGATAATCTTTGCCTTATCGATGTTGACGTGAAGAGCTCGGAGGATAAGAATCAATCGAGAGAAGGCGATATACGGCGAAATTGACTTGAGCCACTCGTCATAGAGGTTGAAGAGAACCATCTGGGGTTCTGTGGCACGCAAAATCATATCCGCTAGCTTCTCGACTTTCATGGCAGCCTGGAATGGTAGTTGAAGTTCCGACGCCCGAATGGAGATGTTGGGGAAATCGAGAAGGTGTACTTCGAGCGGATCAAGAAGACCTTTCCTGGTGACGATAAGCTGCTTCGGCTGCTCTTCAACTGGCAAAGATCGAATGAGAGCCGCAACTTCTTCTGCAGTCTTCCATTTAGCCAGCTGGCCCAAACGCTTCTGTCCAGCCCAGACACTGGTGTGGATAATCTTCAGGAAAAGTTGCCCTGTCCTGGGATTGAAGATGAAGATTGCTCCATTGATAGGTTTAGTCGTCAGGTTTCCTTCAAAGGTCTTGTGAATGGTGACCCGGTAGACATTGGTATCGTCGATAAAGAGCTGTATTTGGGGGCTAAAAAGCTCAGAGTAGTTCTGCGAGTTCAGGAACTCCTGGTTGCTTTCAGAAGCATACAGCTGTAGACCCTTTCGGATACGTTCCCTTAGGACATATAGGGCGGGATTGGCCTTCATGACCTTTGCCATAGCCTGCTGAATCAGGGTTTTCAATCCAGGGAAATACTGGCCGTACGCCGAGTAAAGATTGTACGCAAGATCGATTCCGATCATCAACCCTGTAGAAGATGGATAGATACTCATGCTATCCGTCGTATAGTCCAAGTACTTGGCACGAACGTATCTTTCAATATCGTGAGAATCGTAATCACCGTATCTCAGTTGTACATCAAGCCAGAATTTATTTGTCGTAGTAGGCTCGTACACATCCTTCGTATCAAACAAGAGAGATGGTCTAGTGACATTCCACTTGTTTGTAGCAAAAAGCAGGATGTCCGCACAAGAGCTGTTCATCTTATACGACTTACGAGGGTGTATCGTTTCCTTTTGAACAGCTTCAATGCCGAGCTGCTCTAGTTCTTGATCGAAGACCTGGCATAGATCCATGACAACAGACTCGTGAATCTTTTGCCACAAATGGGCACGGAAAATCTGAATTAGGGATATCTTCAATGTTGGGATCTTTCCGTGCAAGAAAATACCAGTGAGATCCAGTTGCACCTGGAAACCCACGTACACATTGGCACGGTTGATGGTTGGAGACCACCACAGAGTGAACCGACGATTCGGAATCTGGTTCAAACCTGATCTCTGGGCGTTCGTAAGCTTCTTGAACTTCATTGACCTATGGATAATCCGTTAGTTTCCCCAAACCCAGAATAGCTCAAGAAAGAAGGAAATAAGGTGTTCTAACTCTTCAAAACCACTGTTATGCAGGACAAGATAATCGTGTCGCAGGTAAAGCTGATCTTTATCAACTCGGAAGCCGGCCCACTCAGTAGTTTCATTTTCCAGGGAAATATCTTTGATCGTGAAACTATGAGCTTCAGTAACCGAGCGCTCAACACCCACCTTCTGCGCAGGCAATTCGCAGATAGGGGATCTGAACGCTCGGTGCTGACCCCGTTCCTCGGGACTAAGGGCAGCGAACTCTTCAGCCGTCATTTCGACAGTGTCGTAGAGCTCCGGTGTTGAAACCTCAGGGAGCTTGACACCCTTATTCTCGTTTTTCTCCCGGTGAAGAACCAGGATATGGTTTGGCGTAACCACAAGATCCTCTTTCTCTCCATTGATCTTGATGCGATAGAGACGGTCTTTGCCACTCACAATGTTAAACGCATGTCGAGGACCACCATCAGGGCCGAGAAGTAGGTCTCCCTCTCGGACATTCTGGACCTCAATCTCACCACCACCGTACAAAAGCAACCGTGTTCCCTTAGCAAGGCACGCCCTTTCCCAGAAGAGGCCTTCCCACGAGGGGAAAGCTGTTGCCTTGAACAGAGTATGTTCTAGAATCGTCTCAACACCACCAAGGGCCTGGATAACATCCGTACGGTAAGCATTCAAGTTCCAAAGCTTGCCATCATGTCGCTGACTTGTCCACCAAAAGGGATTGCTCTTCATTAACTGATATTGTTTGAACTCGGCACGAAGACGGAAACCCTTGTCAAAGCTGAGCGTGCTCCGATCCTTCTGGAAAAGAGTATTTATACGAGGAAGACCACGATCCCAACTATCCTCCAAATCCTCTAGCGTTAGACGTCGATTCTGCTGCTGAGCTTCCTGGCGTTTCTGGGAATATTCCATCCACACGCGTTGGGAGTCAATGAATTCGGCTTCCCAGGGAATAATATAACGGAAGATATTGGGAATTAGAGTTTCCTCGTCATGTGACATACCCGATCGGAAGTGGGTGATACCGGTGTCCGTTTGCTTAGACCACCGTTTATCGCTAGCAGGAATAAGAATATGGGAGCCAGAAATCATACCCAAACCTCCCAGCTCCTTAGGGGTATAAAAGACAGCGGGTGGGAAACGTGACGGCATCTTCGAGTTCAGGCCAATCTTGACACGGGTCTGGATCTTTGTTTCGCACTTGACAATGGTATCTAGGAGGTTGACGGTCGATACTGCAGCCTCACGATAGTAGGTAAAGAGCGCAATTAAAGCAGTGTTCCACTTGTTGGCAATCTTCGTAAAAGTAGTTGAGCCAGATGACATGAGAATCTGCCGGATGCGGTTGTTGAACTTTTGAATGTCCTCCTCCGTCACCTGTAGGAAAGCATGGGCCGTACGTTCCTTAGTTGAATTGTCGACGAGTGACCAAACACTATCCTTCACCGAGAACTCTTCATTTTGGTTGCGACTTTTTGGAAGAATTCGGACTTCGAACCCGCTCATGGAAAAGAGAAGATTAGGGTTATCTTTGCTATAGACACTTGCGAAGGTATCGTCCCATTCGATTGTAGTGATTGATCGAGGCATACGATTCTTCAAATCCCAGAAGACAGCGCGACCCAGATTAACATCATGGCGCATCAAGCGCATCCGACAATCGCGCGGCCAGCATTTCTTGTTCTTGTACCCTATAACATTCTCAAAGTTCGGGTCAGGATTTTCCGTCAGGAAGCGTTGGATCAGGTCCCGGGAGTCATCTGCGGAGAATCGGAAGAAGACCCAAATCTTATCAACATATCGCGTGTACAGGCGGATGGGGTGTCTAGTCTCGGTAGCACGGTCTCTGAACTGCAGGAAATCATTAGGGCTCTGCGGAGGGCCAGCCATCTCACTAGCTCTTTGCAGGCCAAGCAGCAGCAAGTCAATCATCAATCCATAGTACTGGAAGACAAAGCCGGAGAACTGAAGGCCACGAATCAATCCATAACTGTTGGTATGGTTCATGTCCTTGTAACTGAGCTGAACGTTGTTTTTAGAGGTGATGTAATCAGCCAAGTTGTGGTCCATGATCAAACGAAGCAAGCGGTTCAATAAAGTAAGATCTATCTTCTCGTAGACCTTCGATAGTTCCGTCTCGATCATCACATTCGTCTCACCATCCGCAGTCTCCCACACGTTAGACAGGTTGTTGATTCCCTGGGCCCACTTGTAGGTCAACAAGGGAGGGACCTCAGAATCGGACGGCTTGATCCAAGCTGGGAAGAGGTGGCGCTGCTCAGCCTGGTACCACAGGTATTGATCCAGATAGGCATCGGTGATCTTTTCAATGGGCTCGACATCGTATACAGGATTGATGTTGTTATAGTTATCGTTCATGTCAATTCCAACTTCCTTGAATGCACGCTGAGTCAAGAGGAACCGTTTAATCCTAGCTAATGTTGTTCCAGGAGAATCGTAGGCCTGTTCGATTAGGGCAAGTTCCTCACGCTGGCTCTGGTTGAGTCTGCCTTTGACAGAGTAGGATTCACGAAGACGCTCCAGTGCAAGAATCAAAATCTTGGTGTCATGTTTGTAAGAAACACTAGGGAATGGTATTGGTGAGAACTTTCGCGACTCGAGCCAATGCACCATCGTAGTATAGATAGCAACAGCCTCCTCGGACGACACATAGGGCCCATCTTTAAGATAGTTATGTTGTCGCTCTTGTTCAGATTTGAGCCACAAACGGGTAAGCCGGCCCAGGTTCTTTTTGGCAACCGTTTTATCTACCGTAGCCCCGCGTCGAATACGCTCACGATTGTAATGTGCGACAGATATCCACCAATCAGCCTTACTCTTGACATACCGAAGAATAATATTTTCGATGGGTGCCGGGAGACCAGGGACCTTCCAAGGAATATTACTCTTCCAGCATCTCCACGCTTCCGAGAGGTGCTGAAGAACGGTATTGACTTTGTTCTGCTTAATGCCTTCAGGCATCATATCCATTAAGTCCGCCATGACCGAAGCACGCAGTTCAAGATCGAAGTGGGACTCCACACGCTGTTTAGTGACGGTCTTTGCGACGCCCTTGCTGTGGCGACCTTCGAATTGACGTGAGAGCAAGTTTCCAAGCCATCTCTCAAGCAGAGGGATGATACCGCGCATGAAGAACAGCCAGACGCGCCACGCTGGGGCCCAGAAACCGCATCCAGGACCCTTACCGACGGGTCCGGAGTTGAAGCGGTAGTAGATCAAGTGCTTAAGATCCTTACATGACCGAATCTGGTGCATCAACTTGTACTTATAACGGTACATTCCGGTCAACTGTCCAACATGGTTGAAGGCGTAAAGGATGCCATCAGCAAGCTGGAAGGCATCGATGTTCCCCAAACGATACTGGACTTGAGCGTCAACAATCAGCTTGGTGAGGCGCAGGATTTCTCGCATCAAGTGGAATGCGTTTCCAAAACGAGACTTCTTTCGCTCCTTAGTCGTCAGGGTCTTTACAGGTTTCAGGTTGAAGTTATAGTCCAGATGGAGGTAAGTTAAGTTCTTGCGATGGATCAACAGATTAAGCATGTTGAAACCTTGACGACAGACCTGCAAACCGGCCTCCACCCAGTCGATTGTTGTCTGCTGGAAAAACTTAGTCGCCTTTAGAGTCTTCAGCAGATCCTGCTTGTTCTGGGCCTTTGGTTTGTTCTTGTGCAGCTCATTAAGCACGTATGTCTTGAGCAGCTTCTGATAAGACACACGGACTTTAACGGGTTGGCCTTGCGGGCAGTGTTCCAGGTACCACTGCTTCACCAAGGGCACATCCTGTGCACGCACCATCTTTCCGGACCGCTTGTTAAATGGATGAGGAGCCCACCACAGGGCGATGGCAGAGGCGGTCTCCGGGGTGTAAAGTTCCTCATCAGCAAAGAACGGCTCAACCTCGGCCGGGAGCTCAAAATCATCATCGTTATTTCCGGGTTCGAAAATTTCATCCTCATGGCTGACAGTAATATTCTTAGGCGCGACAGAACGGGATGAAATTGGGTTAATTACCGGATCGAAATAAAAGGCGGGGAGGTTTGGATCGTCAGTTCGGACATATACAACTTGAGGATGAGAGAACCAAGAAACTTTCACACTTCTTGGCAGGGTATTATATAAGAAAGGATAGGCGACTCGATATTCGGTTCGAATCGGTGCACGGAAAATAATCCGGTCAATGGCGTTGAATTCACTAAAGTCTTCGTCATTGGGGTCGATGTCCTTGTACAGGGGTTCAAAACGAGGACCACCGGGAATAGCAACATTCAAGGCCTTGGCTGTGAAGAAGCTGTTCAAATCGAACATGTGGAAATAGTTCTGGTCGACGACATCGCTCAGTAACTGGTGACTTAACCGATATAGAGTTGCCATCTGCGGTAGAGACAAGCTCCATTTCTTATAGCTTGGGCCATTAACATGGGGGGTGTCAAGCAGGGGTCGATGGTCGTAAAACCACTCATAGACGGGGGCATCTTCGGAATCGTCGAGCTCCATCTGAATAGGCTCCAGCGGCTCAACATCTTCGATATTCTCAGACCAGGAAAGCGGTGGCTCCTCGTCATCGAATGGGGGGAAGCGCATTCGCTTGAAATGCCTGCGATCACTCTTCTCCCGCCGCATGCTCACCCACATGGTGGCCCATTGGGCGTGGAAGACCGGCTCGATAACTCTCGGGGTCTCGTTGACAAGTGTAAGACAGCCGTTGACATGGTATAAAACCTTTACCTCCCTTGCAGACTCCCAAGGCATGGGCATGTTTTCCAGCAACTTCAAAACGGCATGCGGCATAAACTTAAGCGCACCCAGATAGCTGCGTTTCTCATTGCTGAACTTCTTCTGAGATACATCACCAATGTCCTTCACGATTTTTCGCAAGTGCTCCGGGGGCATATCAGCTTTCTGGCTCTCGACAAAGCCACCCTTTCTTTTCTCCCCAAAGCGGTTCCGTTGCGTGCGCAGCCATTCGGTCTTCTTCTGGGCAAACTTTGCGACGGTAGGGTCGGCTGGCGGCTGGTATCCTGGAGGTGGAGGAGCCGAGGGCATTGAAGGCGGTGCCGATGCACCCCATCCAGGGGGTGGAGGAGGGGGCAGCGATGCCATTGTAATGGATGCTGATATCAAAAAGACGTCTTTTCTCGGTTGACGTAGATGACCAAAGTCGCGTCAGAGATCACGTCAAGAAAAGATCGAGATTATTTGCGGGTTCATCAGCAAGGATGTCGGATGGCCCGAAAGACGGGAGAAACAATAAACTCGCGTCGGAGGATCGAAATCGAGACCTCAAAGAAGAAAATACCCGACTCCTAGACGATCCCCTTATCACGACGGATGACACAAGACACAGTCTCTTTTCTCTTCTCCTTTGCTCAAACTCACTCTAGCTTGAAAAGAGGTGGCGGCTCTGTCCCGGTTAGTGCTAGTCCTGATCTGGATTAGCTCTTTCTCGCCAAATTTGCGCTAGCGTGGCCGCCCAGGGCTCCAAAAGAAACCCACACAAATCCAGGCGACTTGCAAGAATTCTACGAGGTCAACGAACGACAACCGACGACGCCGCCAACTTCTTGACCACCGCTACACAGGTGAAAGGACAGACAAAATGGCGAACAACAGACTTCAATACGTGAGTATAGATCTAGAACTTTCGACCAGTTATCCCATTTTCACAAAATACTAATTTTCCCTATCTTCACAGCGCCGCCGGAACCCGTACGTTTTTCAGAAAATTTCCTCTTCTTTTCCCTAGTTCTCTGCCTCTGTTCCCGCAGTATTTCCTGCTCCTACGATTTAGTGATACCTCGGCTCGGCTTTACGCAGACTGGATGACTGCAGCGGTTTTTCATGATCAGAATATTGATGGAATTTTGTGAATAGGTACAACACGCGGTCCAACAAAGTCCGTATCATCAAGACCCCCGGTGGTGAGCTCCGGTACCTCCACATCAAGAAGCAGGGTACCGCTCCCAAGTGCGGTGACTGCGGCATCAAGCTCCCAGGCGTGAGTTTTCCCGAATCAATTTTTTGTGTTTCTTGAGTTGGGAAGAGGACCATTCTGTCTCGAGCGGTTTGTGGGTGAAGAACGACCAAGCGACCAGAGCGCACCATAAAGCAAAGACAGATGAGAACTTTCCCTCTTCGAAACAAGGAATATGGGCCGTGATCAAATACAAATAACTGATGGATTTTGGAATTCCAGGTTCCCGCTCTCCGCCCCCGGGAATACTCTCAGATCTCCCGCCCCAAGAAGAACGTCAGCCGTGCTTATGGTGGTTCCCGCTGTGCTGGCTGCGTCAAGGACCGCATCGTTCGTGCTTTCCTGATCGAGGAGCAGAAGATTGTCAAGAAGGTCCTCAAGGAGTCCCAGGAGAAGGCTGCCAAGCGCTAAACAGGTCGCATGAAACTCGGTGTTATGTGTTTAGTGGGAGCAAATATGAAAAAATAAAATCGGCTGGGTATGCTTCCTTTTTATATGAACAGGACGGCTAGCACGACCATGTCGTAGCTATAAATGAATTCACTTCATGACAGTCGGCGCGTTAATTAATTTTGCCCCTTCCAATATTTCGAACCCCGTATCCGAAATCGCCCAAGCCCGCAATAGGAACAGGTTCAACTGTATGAGAAAAATTCTGCCAATTCCTCACGACAGCACCGGATTTTGATTCTCTTGGTTTTCATTAGACCGAACCCCATAATTGGCTTGAGATTGGTACTATGTAAAACCCCTTGCCGACATCCAGAGCAACGGTATGAAAAAAAAAAAGTAGTTTAGTATATCCAAAGATTTCCCAGCACACCGTCAAAGTACCGCAACATGTCAAAGGTACGTATCTTTTTCTCCCCCAATTCACCCGAAGGGGCTAGGTAGATAAATACGTTTTTGCAAGCCGTCACCACGAGGCAGTTCTCACTAACTCGGGTGAGCCCACTGCAAACAAACAAACCTGGAAGCAAAAGGACGATTCCCCTCCTTCCTATAGTGCGAAAGTTGAAAAGTCCGCACTGACTATCAAGGTAGATCCCTGTAAAACAGCGATTAGAAGAGAATAGTAATCTAAAGAAAATAAAATTCAAGGGAAAAAGCAAGAATTGTACGGGGTTGGTCGGCCGAAACGAAACAACTAACGAATAAGCTCCCAGAGCGATATACCGTTCGGAGTGAAGGCGGGGGGACGACCCATTCATAAAAGCACTCAGAACAAAGAAAAGTAGACCCGAAGGACAAAGAAATGGCATCACGCAAGACACCAGGGTGGTATGGACAATGCCCATAAACGGGTCAACATGCGTGCGTACAACTTGGGGACTGCAGCCTCTCGGGTCCTACTTTTCGGCAACGAGTTGACACCGACTGCACGGGGAAGAGAATATGGTTTAGTATGCATCCCATTTCACAGAAGGGGGGGAATAGGAGGGATGGAACCTAATGGGCGATGCGGAACTCGGACAGCCTTGCTCTCGTTATCTACATGGGTGGACGTAGAGGTGTATGGATGTATGGGTGTGTTCTCGAGCCTCTTCAACCCCCCAGTAGGTGAGGCTAGAGGAATGAACTGGCGTTTTTTCCTGCGAGATATCCACTAGAACTTGGTTCATCATGCTAGTGCCTCTAGAGGTCGATCTCCATACCACAAGGGGTCGAAAACCTTGTTGTTCCTTTTGCCCTAAGAGACCGTTTCCTCTTCTTCCCTTAGTGGTGTACCCCTGCCAGTATCCGTGCATAAGATGGCATGCAGTTGATGGTCTGACAGGACGGGTGTTTCGGCTCCAATGTCCAGCATCCGTGTTAGCAATCTGGCTGCTTTTCGTGGTGACTGAGGCTTTTTTCTTTCTTTTTTTGCTCTATCTCTCTTCCTCTTTCTTTTCTTTCCCATTTTTGAAGGGGTGAGCTTCCATTTCCTTTTTGTTATTACCTCATTGGCCACCCAAAAGACAAGGAATGTAGTTCATCAAGGTAGATATCCGCTAGCGTTTCGGGAGACTCGAACGGATAATCCCCCATACTGAACTAAAGGGCGAAGGAACAGACAAAGATGAGTTCCCGAAGGATCAGCTCTTGGCAAGAAGGTACATACTTAGATAATTCTTACCATGTGATACCACGGCCTGGGGGGAAGTATGTCAAGGGTGTTCTCTGCCTCACGTCACACCCCAAAGATACCACTCAGTTGGTACTTGTAGTAGTAGTAACTGGTGAGCATCATGAAATACAAGGCGTGTATGATTTCTGTAGGTAACCTATCTGGCGGTGAAGACGTTGAGTTTGAAAAGCCCCTAAAGTAGAAGAGTCTATAGCGAGAACATTTTTGAAATAATAATAGTATAGGAGAAATGACATATTATTACTAGCCATTACCTCATTATCATAACTATGTGTTATGTAGGTATTAGATACATGTTGATATGTGGATAGAGGCCGCCACCAGCCTTGTGTAGAGTCCGAATTACAATCCAGGTGACACTCGACGTCCTCATAGAGAGTTAAAATGCCCATGAGGAAGCCGACGAAGCAACATACAAGTGAAACCCTAGCAAGTTAGCCTCAGGCTCATTAACACCCAACCCGGTGATCTGCGAGTACCTTTTTCCTATGTCTATCTCCACATATCTCGATATACCAGGGAGGACCAGAGAGATATAGGGGGAGGATCAGGGTCCAGTTTATGGAAACACTCTGCAGATGAGTGGGGAGGAAGGAACAAAAAAAATTTTCAACTCAATAGATTAAATAATCAAAAGCTAACTAGTTAGTTAACTAATCGATCATCAGCTTATATTTATAAGAACCAAGGTCACATTGGGCATAGAGCCAATCCAAATTCCACTTGGTCAAAAGGATCCAGGTATAAGGCAGCCCCCAAAGGCAACCCCGAAGGCAACTCCTAGTCAGATTGGCGATATCGGGGTGCTATCGTGGCGCTTCTCGATTCCCTTACCCTTATGGGGGAAAATAACCTTACCACTACCATGCCAATAAACTACTTTGGGTAATGGATTCGTGATGCCTGATGGTTATCCATTATGGTGAGGCGGGTTTTCTTTTCTCTCCAGTCCTGTTGAGCTAACCAAAGTATGCACTAAGATGAAAATATATATCCCCACCGTCCTTTCCATTATTATTAAGGTCGCAGCGGCCAATGTACAACCCTGTCTGTGAAAAAATATGCACTTATAATGACTGATTCTTCCATGCCCATAAAAACTGGCGTTCCTATAGGTTCTGATTAAATATCCACCAAGAACCATTGATCGCGGACAAAATAGACTTAATTATGCTAGGACGTTGTTTTATGCATTCCTCGCCGACCGTCGATGCGAAGCTTCATGAGCAGATGCAAGTACTAGGAGTCCTAAACACTCGGCACGGCCCGTTTGGTACCTGGAACCAATATGTCAACAATGAAGGGAAATGTCAAGGGAGAGGGAAAAGAAAAAGAATGAAGGAAAGTTAAAAGGGAAAGGACAGAACAAAAACAAACCTAATTCACTTTATGAATGAAAGTATACCTAGTAGTGCAGAGAGACAACTACTAGTTACATCTATCGTACTTGTACATGAGTTACAATAATTGCGAGAATTAAATCCAGACAGGCAAGACACTCATTAAGTTCCATTAATTTAACAGCGCCTAGACCCTAAATAATATATGGACAAGTATTTATTTTATTTAATTTGACATTGCATAAAAATGGGGTACATGTTTGAACTTCTCCGTACGGTACTAGGACCTTGAAGAGCACATCACCAATGAGCAAGAGGAAGGAAAAGCATTGGAATTTTGGGACCCCAAGGCTCCGGGTAGACACGAGGGAAACCGTTACAGGATCAGACTGAGAACATAAAAAAAGGATAATTGCGGATAAGAATAATGTTGTGAGTCCTTTCTTCTCCTCTCATTTTTTTTTGTTTTCAACTGTTGCCTCTATTCATTGGAAACATGTCATCCTTTTTGTGGCCCCCCGAGTCGGAGATGGGCCAGATGGACCGTAGACAGGTCGCACGATGCGACACAGGCTGGACATAGCACACTCCCTGCATTACTCGGAGAGGTTCGCTATTGGAGGGGTTTGGTTAGCCTGATAGGTAAGGAAGATAATGTATCTTGCAGCGGCTAACTCGCTGACTGACAGCGCTGACAGTGATGACAGCGATCTGCCCTCCTGCAGCCTGCCACTCAGATGCTACAACCTTGGCGGCATTAGGGTTCAGCGGGCCGTCACTGGAGATTCTTATTGCTGGGTTGGAGGGGGGAACGAAGGACGATGATCCTGAGGAAGTTGTTGGGGAGGAAAATCCGCACTTGAAGAGGCATATAACCGAGCCATTCAACTTGTGGACAATCACATCTTTCTTGGCTTTTGGGTTTTATTCGGGGATTTCGATGGTGAAAAATGGAAAAAAACAATAGTACACTTGAAAGAACAGGGCTAACTTTTGTCCCTACCCTACTACTTACTACCTGCGGAAGGAAAGGGTCATTGAGTGCCCAGTGGTGGCGACAACGTTGTCACCCTCTTTCCAAAATGATGGTCAATCATGCTTGTTTTCGTTTTCGTTTCTTTTTTCCTCTTGATTATCGGAGCCCATCCAGGCGTGAGCCAGAAATCATTTTGATGATATTTCTCTCACGAACCGGGTCTACCTGGTCATCTCAACGTTGGGTTATTCTCATTATCGACTCTCCGAAATCTCCAGCCATTTATAAGCCAGCATTCGGTTTCGGAGACAATAATCACGAGGATCAAAAAATGGCCATCCCACCACCCGCCAGAAATTGAGAAAGGTGATTGGAAGCTCTCCGTGGAGGGGAGGGGCTGATTTTTCCGCCGAATAGGACGCCTCGCGTTTCCTCCATCCGTCCGTCAGTTTTCAGGCTTGCTTGGGCCAGGAAGAAACTAATCGAACTACCTCCTTAACAATGGACCCGAGTGGATGAGGGATTTGCCTTGGGCACAAGTTCACGAAAACCAAGAGGTGAGTATAAAACTAAAAGGGAAAAAAAAAGACCCATAAAAAAAAAATAAAAGAATATACAACCTGGTATTTTCTCCTGAGTTGGTATCAAATAAAATATAATACCCTTTACCTTGACCCTCGGTGCTGCATGCATGGCGTTCGGAACATCTCAATGCAAAGGCAGGAACTCAAGAGCCAGTCGCTCTCGTCTGAAAGTCCCAAGCCCATACCAAATTGGTGGCCTCGACCTCGGCATTTGATGATGATTGGTGCCGCGACATCAGCAGAGATGAGACTTGAGACAAGGATGAGGCTGCCGAGTCAGGGTAGTTCTCTACTAGTACTTCGAAGGAGCTGTCGCGGCTATCATAATGATGACAATAATGATAATAATAAAGCAGTCAGCCAATAAATCTATCAGTAAGAAACATATCTCTGCAAATAACAATGCACGAGGGTGGTTTTTTTTTTTTGCTGGGTTCTTGTTGAACCAGGTGGTCCACGAGGGCAGTCGTAAGTCGATGTCATCTCTTCAAGGCATCCAACTGCCCCCATTTTCTTGAATATACTCCCTTGTTAGGTAGGCACCTAAGAGTATGTTTCTCCTCCATGCTGGCAACCACACACGTTTCCAATGGAAGGCCCCATAGAACTCCAATCGAAATATCAGCGAGACGGGCGGGAGTGAGGAAAAAAGGTAACCATTACCTCAGACAGAGGAAATAGAAGTAGAGTAAAAAAATAAATAAATGAAGGGGAAAAAATGAAAAACCAATTCAAAGACGCCACACCTTTTGTACTTTTTCTCTCTTTCCTGAAAGTCGGCATGCCAGAAAAAGAATAATAAAAATAATTGTACTAATAAAAGGTGAAAAAAAGAATCAAATGGCAGACCTAAAATGTAACCCAGGAGAAGGGCGCATCAATGACAAGAGCCCATCATATACGCTATCCGATAACTAACTACATACTCTGTAACTAACTACAACGTACAGGCTTCGAATTATGTAATCTAGTAAGACCGTCAATCAGAAATGTTTTGGTGCTTATAGCCCAAGATGAAGATCCGTTGAGATCTCGGGACCCGTCAACAGATTATTGGGGAATGAGTGAATGCCATCCCACCCCATGAACCCAGAATCTAAGGCGAGGCAATCTGGCCCCGGCCCCGCCATGTCACAGAACATAGGGGTGCATGGAGGGGGGTCAGCGCAGCCAACTAGATTCCTCAGATCGAACTCGGTCGATGAGCGTGTCATCGGAACGGTTGGCCCTTGTACAAGAAGTGACGATGAGAACGCAATTGCGGACGATTGAAGATACTGACCATAGATATTCTTCTGCGTCTGTCGATGTGAGGGTATTATTCGTGGACGGCAACGCTCCCTTCGTAATTCATCTTGGCTTATACTACCTCGAAACCTGGCTGTGATTTTTGTTGCTTTGCCTCCTTTGGCCCCGGACCGCTGACGCTGAGGGGCCGGTGGTTCCGAAGCTATCGTTTTCTTGTAATTCGCCTGCTTCCGGTACCGGGTCGTGGATTGGATGCCATTGTTCACGGCTTCATCTGTCAAGCGCCAAAAGTTCACGCCCTTTTTTCCGGGCGTGGCCTCTTCACGAACAGCTTCAAATCCCTGTACATTTATTGAATTTCAGTATGGACTATATAAATAGGAAAAGGAAAAGAAAACCCAAGTTCTCCTCAAAGAAGGAAAAGACATACAGCGTTCATTGATAGGTTGTGTCGGATGCTGTTTTGCCAGCCTTTGGAGCTTCGATCCTTTCCCTTGCCAGTGTTCTTTTCGAACCACCCGTAGATTCCCTGAAGAGGCAATTTCATCCCTGGTGCAGAGCGGAGGGCTTGATAGATGAGAAGGGAGTACGGGGGGTCCGCGTTTGTATCCTCCGGCTCGCCTGAGTTTGATCGCATACCTTCCTGGTTAATCTCGCGCTTCACCACTTCACTCACTTGCATTGATTGATATGGTGAGTTAGCCAGCGGGTGTGAGTCGGGAATTGGAGCTGTCGTAGAATGAGGAGACGTAGGAGATTGAGCTGTAGGTGGGGATCGGTGGGATCCCAGTGATTGTGAGGATGTGTAGAAGCATTCAGTCTTAGACTCAGATGCCTGCACCCAATCTGATGTGCTCTTACTACTCTCCATTAGGCGCAGTGGATCCGACTTCAATTGCCTTGGGGAGGTGGAGTGGCTGGATGCCACCACCGAAGTCGACCAGTCGGGTGAATCGTTCCCAAGGGGGGCTACCATACGGGGTAGCCCGTCGGGCAGGGATTGCATCGGTGAATGGGATGGAATCAATGAGTAATTCAAGGGTGGCTCAATCGCCCATGAATGCTGGTAAGAAATTGCCGCCTCAGGGCTGCTGGAGGAGCTGGACTCTGACCAACTTTCAGTTGTTGAAAATGGGGCGTCATGGCGAGCATGTGTCAAGTGGGAAACATGAGTGGTGCAGTGGGGAGATATATCTGCTCTTTTTGAATCTAATTGCTGTAAAGGCTCACGATTCCGGGAGATTTGATTCAAGGGTAAGCCATGTGAGACTCTGAACTGGTCCATATCGCTCTTTAGGAGGATAGACTGCATTGCCTCTCTAAAGCTTAGCATGAGATCGCTGGAAAGACATTTGGGGGAGAGGGAGGGGTAGGGAGTGATAAGAATATGATTCCTTCTTAGGAAGTATGAGATAAATTCATGATCAAGAGTAGAATCTCATCAAGAAAGAGGAGATACAAGGCCATCAAATGTAGATAGATGCTAGTATTTAGAGGGGCGCAGGGGGGACCGGAAAAAAAAAATCATAAAATAACATCAAAGTAATAATTAAAAAAAGAGGAAAAGAAAGGAAAGGGGGGTAAAAAAAGAAAAGAAATTCTAAATGCCAACTAGAAAATTAAAAAGAAATAAAAAGCTAAGCGCACATGTAGAAGTCAATGGAAGTACTGCTGCTTCTTCATCCACCTCCTACTACGTGTGACCAGTTATACAGGGAAGTACAGTCAGGGCTCAATTCCAGCGCCAACTCAGACAACAGGACTTATTCTGCAAACAGCTAAAACCACCGTACATCTTTTAGCTCCGGCAAACAATCCAGGCCCTGGGTTAAAAGTATGGGGTTTATTTCTTTTTCTTACATGCTAAAAATGGACGTGATAAGAAAATTCCGAAGCTAGTTCTCCATGTACCTGGGGTTGTTCTGGCTCCCTCTGCTTCCTTTACTTCCGGAAGTCACCCCTAGAGGTTGTGGAACGCGATCATGTATAATGTAGCCAATAGTCGCAGTGCTTGTACCCAGATACTGGATCTGGTGCTACAGGGGGGCTTCAATAAGTTTACTCAGTTGCCTACGATGCTTGAAGGACCAGGATTAAGTTGGCAACCAGTGGATATCGGACACCTGCAGAAGGATCTGCCTGTCTTTCATGGCACTGGCCACAACCGAAACGAAACGGGCAGGGTGTGAATCAATTTCTGGAACTGGCATTTTGACACCTTAGTGACAGTCAATGTCCTTTACGTCAATCCTGCAGATTTTGACGTCCTTCCGCTTCCCCGTCCAGCCGGAACACCGGAAACGACTTGCAGGTGGCATAGTAGCACTGGAGATAGCGCCTTCTTGGAGAAAATAATGAGAACAAAGATGAAGCACATGGGATGCCGCGTAATAAAAGGCCCTCCATAGTTACATGTGACCTCCACCAAAAAGACAAAATAGGTACGTTTGAGAACTACTGTATGGAGATAACTCGCCGGGTTAGAGTAAAAGCGCAATTAAAGTGGGTATAAGCATTACATATTCCCGCTCAAAGCTTGAAGTGGCCGTAAGTGATTCAACTGGTAATATGCTGTATCCAGATGCTATATCCAAGCTTCTTCGCGAGCTGGATTCGACTTTTTAGAATCTAATATTGATGACACAATCGCATCGCGGGCCGTCCGTTCTCCTGTATGCGAAAAGCCCCAACGCGAAGGACCTGGGAAATAAATGCTTGGTGATATGGGAATTATCTAAGTCGTCTTCCCATGCTCCGCCGCGTAGAGAGATAGCGAAAGGGGCTTGCATGAAGGAACCAGTTAGCGGTTCTTATTTACGGTAGTATATCTAACATCATTAGTATTCGTTTCAAGGCGGCTTCGGCGCAAGAACTTACTCGTTTGAACTGGAAATGTAATTGTAGGATCCCCTAGAGATGTTGGTTGAACGGACGCAACGGAAGACTTGACATATGCATACCTTATCAAAAGTACTCTTGAACCCCCTCTCCCTTTTTGCACTATAGTCCCATTCCTTGTCGACTATTCTGAAAGCTATATCTTCGTAGGGTGGCCCGGCCATGAATCGGATGAGGCAAGTATCTTCCTCTCCAGCCTCTGCGAATGATTGGCCTCGTCTTCGACCATATTCTCGCTCTATGCGATAAGTGGGGGCTTTTGCTTTGTCAATAAGGTCGGGGTAAAATATGTTGAACTTATAACCCTGGACAACCTTTGGCGGTGGATTGTCGTGGTCGTAATGGGTCTGATTGTATTTATTCCACTCATAACCCATCTGCACACGATTGAAGTACCTTGGTTTGCGAGGACGGTACTTGCTCGCCCACTGCGGCTGTGAGCCTGTGCTTACTGCTTCTTCGCCTGTAAATATCTCTTCATTCTCGCTAACCCCCTTGGCCAACTCCCTCTCGTATAAAGCTTTCGTAGCCTGAGAGAAATCTTCATTTGGAATCGAAGAAAACCGGGTAGAAGCACTGGCAACGGGAGCATTTATCGCGTTGCCCACTAATGGGGTTGACGACTTTTCAGCTTGGCGTTGGCGTAGAGGAACAAAGCCCATTTTCAAAATTTTGTTCCGTTCACGAGCCTGCAACTTATGTTACTTCAAGACTAAAGGGAATACAAGAGGTGACTAGAGGGACTGACCACTTGGTCTAGGAAGGTGGTTTCATCTAAAACTTCTAGAACTTTGTCTTCTGGGCGAATGTGGAGCAATGGGTCGGGATCAAGACCCCGAAATTCGTCCTCAATATCTGGCATTACCTGGGGGTTGTCACCACGCCTCATGGGTGCTAACAGGGCCAACTTGGACCGGATGGACTCGGCTTCTTCGCTTTGCTGCTGGCGAAGCCCCCGAACACGTTCATCTATGACAGCCTGATAGACCTTCTTTAACTTCGCGCGAGCTTTCCAAACCGTGAGACTGCGTAGTAGTTCTTCCCAATAATCTGTATCGATTGGTTCATTGGAGTCCAGCTTTTTCCTGACCTGAACCTCGAGCGTTTGAAGCTGTTCGTAAGACTTGGGACTCAAGAGCTTGTGGATATCCGCCGCGACGGAGTTGAGAGCACGCCCTTCCGGGGCAGATATTTTCTGGCGATCTTTACATATCACCTTCATGGTCTGTAGCACATCACAGTCAGAATCTTACTCAAATTCCCTACATGCATAAACACACCTTCCAGAAGTCCCTGTTTTGGGAGTTGGATTCCAAGCTCAAAAATGTATCAATGTCTTTCTCAAGATCCAGCAGCTGAGTCTGAGATAAACCCTCAAACACACCATCAGGGTCTATCAAATCAAGATCGGAGTCCGCAATCTCATCATCAAGAGGATTTCTTGTAGGGTCAATAACGCGTAGTGTCACTGTAAGCCAATCAATTGGCTTAGCTCGCCCCTCCTTCACGCGAATTTCTGCCTTCTTTTTGGCCTGTTTGAGGACAAAGATGTCCTCCTGGGCGACCCACTCCCGTACTTGCTCATCTTCCTGGAGTTGGTTGAGTCGCACCTGGTCCCTCATACTTCGAACATGAGATTGAGCCGGTCGGCCAGGTTCATCTCTCCATTTATTGCTGTTGACGTCTTGGTCTCTCTCGTCAAATCGGCGGTGATATTTTTGGGAATGACCTGAAGGTGGGGATCGGGATCGAAACCGTTTTGACCCAGTCCTGTCTGGGATTCGCGCAGACATCTTGGATATTTGCTATCCTGTGCGCAGGCTGCTGTAAAATTATCTCAGGCAGGCGTTGGGAACATCTGTGGCTGAAGATGCGCGATCTGGAGAAAGCTGATGGTTGCGCGAAAGGTTCGCTTGAGGCGGAAAGTCAACCGACCGGAAAACCTTCCTTGGGGGCCACGTGCACTGTTCCCTCCACAGCAGCTGCCTTGATCGCAGGCGCGATCTCGTCTTCTTTTTTGTTTTCCCACCACTTCCTAGATAATTCGCAGTTCATCGAATAGCAAAAGGGTCTGAAGCAATGCCTGCAAAATGGCAGAGACTCACTCTCGCAAATCAAGGGGATTTGCCCCCTATTCTTTTCAAATACTCTCCTACCGCGAGCGGTTATGACCTGTACATTACTGACCTTACCCGCATGTGGTCCGAACACTTAAACCACCAAGACATCCTCAGCAGAGCAGATGATGATGATACTACAATTGATCCAAGTGAGGATCAAGAACAGTTCAAGGTTTTGTTGCAGAAAATAAAAGAAGCTTTACACAACGAACCCGAGAGTAGCGTATCGCTTCATAGGAGCTCTCGAGGGGATGCTTTAGAATTGCTGGTGACCTCCAAGCTTCCCACGCCTCTCAAGCCTCTGAAATGGAGAATTCATCTATCAGAGGGACCTCGGTCGTCACTCACCAGCCATTTTTTGCTTCCACTGATCAGAGCCCAGGCGGATTGGGAAATACGCCAACAAAATTTGATCGAACAACTCTACCGAAAGGACTGGATCCTTGGGAAGCTGTTTGATAAGATTGATACCATTGGTATCGACCTAAGTACTGTTTTCCCGGGAATATCGGGTCTACGCGCGGGTCGCAAGGGCATGCCATTACCGCAAGCAGCCAAATACATCAAAGGCCTCGCCCCGTTTAATGAGGACGGTTGGCTGGATGAAGCCAAAAAATCATCTTCCGCCTCCGAATTTGCTGTTAGTGTGGTTACGGAAATCTCAAATGGCTCGGGGGGGTTCCATCAGCTCAGTAACTTAGGGTCTCCTGCAGATAAGTGGTGGGAGGAGCTTATAGTAAACGATAGCGCTACATCGGCCTCTCCAGATGAGGACAAAAACCGGGCCGTAGAGAAGGCATCGGCTAAATATCCCATGGAAACAGGCACTGATACTGGCACCGAGACCGAGGATGATGAATTCGAGGTATGTACAATCTCCAATTATTTCGGGTCACCTGGTTAAAGCCTTTCTCCTCCTTAGCGGCAAGAGACCCCCCCAAGATCGAAGAAACCTAGCGACAATGATGAAAGAGGGTCATTATTTCGAGAAGACAAGAAGGCTACTTTAGAAGATGAGTTGAAAAAAAAGGAGAAGCCTCTGGCCACCATTCCCCCGAGAGTCCCATCGGGAAAACCTAAGGGACTCGGTATGATCGGGGGCAAAAAGCGAACCAAGGAAGCACCAGTAACGGCTTTAAACCCCTCTGAAGCCTCAGAGCTTACTAGTTCTAAACCGAAGGAACGATCGTCAGGGCACAAGCCACCGGCGGATGAAAATGCGACGGATTCGGAAAGCGATGGCGAGGAAAATATGAAACCTTTTTCCCCACTTAAAGAAATGACCAAAGAAAAAGCACCTACAAAAACCACTTCAACAGCTTCCCGCGGATTAGGGGTCATTGGCGGGAAAAAGAAAGTAGCACAAGTTACCAAAGATGAGCCTCGCCTAACCCCGTCTCTGGACACTGGGACGAATCGATCGACTCTAGATCAGCCGTCTCCCAAGCAGCCTCCGGCGGAGGCAAACAAGAAGAAACCACTCGGGAAACTCGGAGTAATTGGGGGGAAGAGGACTCAGCGCAGCATGGAACCTAGCATGAGTTCGCCCCAGCCCTTGCAGCAAGATGATAGATTATCCGCAGGAGAGGATGTGAAGCCCAGGGTTACACCCGCAAAATCTCCGATTCCTGAAGAACGGAAGCAAAAGGTACTTCCGACTGAACCACCAAAGGAGGAATCGGAACAGGAAAAGGCGGACAGGAAGCGAGAGGAGTTGAAGAGGCAGCTCGAGGCAAAAAGCAAAGCCCCAGTAAAGAAAAAGCGCAGGTTTTAAATTCATCTTCGGGCTGGTATGAAGTGACCGAATCAGGGCATTATTTCAATCTGATGCTCATAATATGGCCGAATTACGATATTTTTGGAAGATATGTATCCGAGTTGGGATATTTACTGCGTTTGGTACATTGTCAATACATATATAGGTTATGAGTACCTATGAATACAGTTTATATTACATCAAGGTGCTATCTCTGATATTATAGGGTCGTACACTAAGTGTGCCTCAAGCACACGGCGCCACAAAGTTCAGCCTAATCTACCCAGTATACTAATGAAATTAAAGGGTCATCCCTTCCGGGTTGAAGGCATGCCTGACGGGAACATACGGCCCATAGTTTAGGCCCAGCGATTTGATGAAAGAGAGAAAAGTAAGGAGGGAGGGACACTAAATGGATGGAGGACTCGATTAAGCGCTGATTCCACTTCCACTGCCAAGACTCGTGCGGGCGGGGCCACTTCTAGATGGCTTGCTCTGCTCGCTGGGCGTAACAAGTCGCACTTTCTTGGGTGATGACATCATGTTTGAAGAAGCATGGCTTGGACCTACACTGGTTATGGTAGTGGCTGTGGAAGCGCTGGTCCCAGCCGATACGCCACCAGCTAACATTCCCCGGACCTTTTCCACAGCTTTGCTTTCTCCTCTGGCCCAAGTATCACGCTTCACAAAACCGAGACCGGCTTTCCGGCTGGCGGAATCACGTCGCTTTGACTCCTCAAGCAAAACAATGCGGTTGTATTCCCGACGGGGTCCTGGACCACAGTCGTGCATGCAACCTGGTGTTGCGCAGCCACCCTCACTCACGGAGATGTTTTTGAGCCACGTGCTGATACAAGCAAGGTGTCCTCCGTGACCGCAGCCCTGACACCAAGTCCACAAAGTAGAGCCCATTGGTCGTCCGGGGTGATATGTGTTTGCATGCATGCTATTCAGATGTTGCAGTTCAAGTAGAGGGATCGATTCAGTTTTGAGGGAGGAACGAGATGAAGAAAAATGGGAAGTCGCGTTAGAGTCTAGTACAAGGGACGAGGTTGTGGAAGATACACTTTGCTCCGGAATCCATTCTGGCGGAGGATCAAGACTCATACAAATTGTACAAGGTTCCTGTGGAGTATTGCAGCGATCACAGCTTGTGTTACCAGGGTTCTCGTAAGGTTTTTTGCACGTAAAGCAAAATACATTTATAGAGGTGTCCATCTGGGCGTAGTCATAAACTGCTTGATAAGTGGATGGTACACATAAAAGCCGAAGCTCAGCAGCTTCAATGTACATCGACTGGCGCACAAGTTGCTCGTTGTATGCTTTGAATACCATTTCGGCCTCCTGGCTGGGAAGTATTTTCTCGCATTCCCCAAATAGGGCATGCATCTTTTGAAGCAAGTGCGCTGACGATTGTATGTCAACGTGGGTGCTGCTGTGGTAATGTCTAATTGCTTCCTTGAGTAATGTCTCGGCTCCCCAGGGCTTACTGCTTCTCTCATCAGGGCTGACCGGAATAACAATGTTGAAAAAGTCACATGTCACGCTAGAGATAGCCGGATTTGGCGAAGTGTCTGACATGGAAGTAACACCCTGGCGAGGAGCCTGATTCCAAGACTGAAGAGGGGTTGATTCCTTCAAAAGAGGCGGAGGACTGGACGGACGATCAAGATGATGATGATTAAAGTTAGAGAGATTTTCTTCAAATAACCCGTCACCAGGAAATTCATCTTCTTGTACAGCGGTAGAGTCTAGAATTGAATCACCCCTAGCCCTTGGCAATCTGTTACCTGTATTTTGTGTATCGGGGCCGTCTCCAATGACGCCACCTTCGGACGTATCGTATAATCTCACTGCAGATGAGAACGATGTTCCCATTGACTTGGAGGGGTTTGAACTCGCCGTAGACGCAGAAAACATTGGAAAGCTTTCTGATGACTCGTGGCGATGAAAGCCAGGCTTACCCGAATCTGCCTGAGAGTCGAGCGACAAGAGCTTCTTTGGAAAGTATTTATAGTCACGAATCGCCGCTCTCTTGTCTTCCATCTTCTGATCAAATTCATCTACCTCTGATGTTTCTTTTGATAATCTGAGTCTGTTTTGACCATGCCAGTCTGTCCTGCCTGCAATTGCCAAAGGTGCGGACCGCTGTTCTTCTTCAATTTCTGGAGGGTTAGAACCACGGAGGGGGTCGAATGGCGGGCTGTCAGACAGAAGACGAGAACCTTCGCTCTCATTCGATCGTCGATGTTGAAACTGATGGATGGGGCGAGGTTCGATATCTGACATTGACGACCAGTCGTTTGAATTCATGGTTCCGTGTTGAGAACTGAGGACCGAGGGGGGAAGGGGTTGTATGTCCTCGGGGTCAATTAAAGATGTTATCTGCGATTTAGAGCTGCCATAAGATTCAGTGGGAGAATCGGGCAACGGTTGGGCAAGCGGTGTTGTCATATTTGAGGCGCTCTCGATCTCAGCCAGTGTATGCCTGGGGGTTTCCTTATCCATCACGCCTTTGAAAAATCGGCTTTTTAATTTATCATGTCTTCCATCTTCTGGCCGCAGTTTTTCGGGGCCGGGCTCATCCTTCGAGGGTTTTTTCATGACACCTCGGGGACCCTTTTCAGGAGTTTCGCGCTGTTCTCTGGATCTGATTTGAAGTTCTTGTATAATAGCGTACTTCACAATGCGCCATGTTTGAGCCAGTTTGAGGAGTGAAATATTCTCTGCCGACTCTGCATTGTGATTCAAGGAATCTAGCAACGACTGCAGAGGGTTCGGTTGCACGCCGCTCAACCCGTTTATTAAAGGGGAATAATGACGAGCAAGGTATTGAAAGGTTTCTCGATCCATAGTAGCCCCAGGAATGCTCCCCACAATTCCCGTTTGCCGCAGTCCAGGAGGCTTGGATTTTGCTATTACTTTCTCCAGCGGGAGAGTGGGAATGAGCTCTTGCGTGGAAGGGGGGGTGCTTCCTAATGATTTGGATGTTCTAACACTATTAGATTTACTATTCCGGTGGCGTATGGAAGCGAAAGAAGGCTCTTCAACCATATCGTCGGCAGGGCTTTGGCTCAGCGCCTCGCCACTACTATTTTCCTCTCCACGGTGACCGACAAATTCGGTAGAACTGAGACCCAGAGTGCTCCTTCGAGGACGTTTCTGGGCAAAAGCAAGAACTTGGCCGCCGGGGCTCCAGGCTATCGAGCATGTCGGGCGCTGATTAACCACCTGAGGGGCATATCGAATATCCGTTTGAGTGAAAGCACCCCCGTCACCTACGGTCCACAGTAGATCTTTAGAATGCCAAAGCAAATCTGTTGCATGAGTGTCGTGCCGGTCAAACTCTCGGAAGGGTATGTGTGGCCGCCGAAGATCCCAAAGGTGGATTCGTGGGTCTTCTTTGTCATATGAGGTTACTACTTGGGATGATTGCCAGTCGCCAGAGCCCTCTGGTTCCCTATCCCATGACGGAGGACGCCAGCGGACATTGAGGACGGCCTGTGGCGTCCGGAATTGGAAGGTGGGTTTCTGCCTGCGCTCTGCAGATGATGAGAAATCCCATATTTTGACCTGCCTATCTGTACCGCCACTGACAATATGTTTGCCATCAGGGTGCCAATCCACTGAATAGCATGGTCTATCATGGGCCGTAATTCTCAATACAGGAGCACTGGTTTTGCGGCAGTCCCACAACTGGACTGCACCGCTGTCTGTGGCAGTCGCGAACATTACCCCATCGCTGGGGGACCATCGAACATCACGTACGGCATCACTGTTACCGTTGTATTGCTCCTTACTACCACAAACAGAAACGCCGCGGTCCGTGGGTGCAGCCCGCAAATCCCACATCCGGATGGAAGAGTCCTGGCTTCCCGATAGGAGCCATGCTGGATGATGTGGATTGAAAGCCAGCCGGTGAACCTGACGGCTGTGTCCCTGAAACCGACAAAACTCCAGGCCAGTCCGGTGTAGATCATAAATCACAATACGGCCGTTGGCGACCGCAGTGGCGATGATCTGCTCATAGAGCCCATGTGACCATTTCACATCCTTAACCGTCAGCTGGTCTTTGTGGCGCGCGGAGAGGCCCCCGCCAACGTGGTGCGTAGAAGAGTAACTAATGATGGCATTACGCAAGTTGAACTCCTCGGACGAGTGGTCGGGTAGAACTCGAATCGTTTTCAAAATTTCTTTGCCTCCGATAACTGCATGTGTCCGTTGCGGGGAGATATCTAAGGCAGCAATAGAGATCCCGGTCTTATGGGTGACCGTTTGGGATCCCCCGGGTCTACCGAAAAAAAGTTAGAACAAGGACTCTCAACCCACGCCAAGTATAAGCGGAAGGAATCCGTTGGGTTGGAATAAAACAGGGGACATAAAAAAAGTTACGAATCAGAAATCCCAGTTTCCCCGTGAAATGGGGGGTGAGTGGGAAGGAATGGTGAGAATGAGAGGAGATTGGCAGAGGGGGGAGACTATACAAAGACCTGGACCTCGCAGAACGGACGGCAGCAGACAAGTCTGTACGAACCCCTGTAGTTTGTGGGCTTGGGGGGCGAGACCCCGAAAAGAAGGGCTGGGCGAACCTTGCCAGAGCACTGGCCGCGCGATTGGAATACTTGTGGCTCTGTTGCACGGGGGCAGGCGGAGGGGGGGGAGGCGGCGCTGGGGAAGAGCTGCCGCGGGTGGGCACCCGGGAGAGGTCGGACATGATTCAGTATCGATCCCTCGAAGGCTAGTCAATGAATGACTTAACCCGATGAAGATCGAGGCTCCATGGTCGAAAAAGACCTCCCTGGGTGGACAAGCAAACAGAAATTATGAGAGGAGGTGGGGGAAATAATGGCAAAAGGGAGGCGAAGCTTCGGAAGGCCTGTGATTCCAGCGTGTAAGATGATTAATTTTGCCCAATAAAGAGATGTGATTAGTCAGTCTGCACTGGGTAAATCAAAATAATGCATGTAAGTAAGTATGGAAGCCTGGTAGTGGGGAAAACTATTGTCATCATGATAGTCATCCAAAGGTGAGGGAGGAGAAATAAGTGACACTTCGACCATTAATGGTCACTACTACTTTGTTAGTGATGAGAATAGGTAATCAATGTGGCAAGCACGCGTGATGTGTGATTCCAACTAGGTTTAGCGCCAGATTAATGGGCTGATCTTGTAAAGGAGGGTAGGGAATTACATGTTTTTGGTACTCGGAAGACATAGGAAGAACAGTAAATCATCTGTAAAGGAGTCTGTAGGGGATGATACGCTTCATTTTCCTTTTGTTATTAGCATTTTATTTTTTTAGCCTCTTTCTTTTCTGGGTGCTCCGTACCATGGACAGAGTCCCCTCCTTCTTCTTTTGGACCTGTCCAGCTGATGGGTCATAAAGAGCAATAATAAACTCATCGCAGTTATTTATTTTTCTATTAGATCGATTCTTATTGACGCCAGAAAGTCCAGTGATGTGTACAGACAGACAAGCATACAAGAATTACGTAGGGGGAAAGGGAGGCAGTTGTTGGTCCTTGAATTGATATGGCTGGATGAATGCAGAACAAACATGGCCAAAAAGAGGGGATTTGGCATGCATGCATACATATCGATTCTAAGGGCGGTGTAGAAGCAAGTCAATGGATGAAAGTTATTAATTAAATAATATTCCATGTGGATATCAACAATCGTTATGATATTTATATGGTTGTAGATAAGGAAACTGTCAAAAGCTGATGGACCAAAAAGATATATATATATATATATATATACAAGAGAGAAGGGGGCCACAGGGTGATTTAACCAATAGCCAAGGTATACTCCGAAAATACTAATATCTAGCCCTGAAAGCTTTGCAGTTCAGGTTCATGTTGGGACTCCGAGTCCTTACTACCAGTAGGTAACCTTCTCACCTGCTCCTACCTAGAACAGAGTAGATGCATATGTCCGTCGAGCGCAAGGATCTCGCAATGTTTATCTGTCGTACGAGGGATGGAGTCATATGTACAGCAGATGAGATATAGTAATAATATGCATACTTAATCTCTGTTTATATGGTTGTATGTACTCCGTCAGCTACGACTCGTTAACAACACATATGTACGATGTATGGAGTACAGCCTGACGGAGATGTTTTAGATCATCCGGACAGTCGGGACTTCCAGGTGGGCCAGGCTAAAATAACTCATCGGAAAGGGTAGGACACACCCTTGGCTTGAAGAATCACCGGATTACTCACCCCACATCCTCTTGAGTTGCCTCTCTCGCCCTTTTCCCCTTCACTCTTATTTCCATTTGTTGGTTTTATTTTTGGCAGTGGCTGGAGTGACATCAGGAGCCCTATTCTTAATGATTACCTAGGAGATGAGGAATTTCTTGTGGCCTAGTGACATGGTCAATCAAGGAGGGAATTGAATAGGAAAAACCACCAAAGAATCTTTTGTGAAGTTCCTCGCTCATAGTACTCTGTTGTTCTTTGGGGTGGGCTTTTCATACCTAGTGAGGTACCCCTGGAAGTGAACTGTTATCAGCCACCGACGCAGGTGCTAAAGATAGCTAATCCGCTAACTGATAAATGAAGAAAATAATAACAATATCCCCAAGCTCCTCTAAGACGGTGTGGTCCCTCCTGATCAAAAATGATTTCCCTTTGTTTATTATATGAGGATGAGGCAGAGTGAGCCGGATCCTTTGGAAATCAGTTGAACCAAATCTCAGCAAACACATCCTTGTGCTGCCATTCGTTGGAGCTTTTTGTTCGTTGCTACCTGAAGACCGAAGGTATAATCAAGTCCTGTCGATCGGCTCAATGCTCCCTCATCGAGATCTGTCACTGCCACATCCCTACTAAGTGCGTCTTAATTCCCTCCATTATTGATGCTAAAAAATTTTTAAACCCTAAGAAAAATTTTTGTCATTGTGATCAAAATTTTTCTTGATTTGTTTTCCTATTTCCTGTTTTCATCTTGCAAATTGCTTCAGAATCGCAAGGTGAGCAGATCTGCTTCCATTTAAAATATGATAATTATTGCAAGTAAAACCACTCAGAGTCTCATGCGAGACTCCCAGGAGCTGGAGCTTCAAATCGAGGCTACCCCACAGTCCCTTTCGAGTCCTTCCATCAGCATCATGATGGGTACGTGCTTTAAATTCTCTTTAATTATTTATTGTTTTACCGCCATCTTTGTCTTGCTCACAGCCAAACCTTTTTTGAACCCCTGTTCTAATTGGGCACTAATCTTTACACTAATCCATTCAGCTCCAAGAAAGTGCCATCCATCTGTTGATGTAATTCCTTGGTCTGCTACTTCCTGGTACCACCAGATGATCCTGGAGCCAGGGCAAACGATCCATTCCACATCGCATCCAAATTCTTTCTTCAACGTTAAAATGCGTCGAAATTTCATGTAATATTTTATTTTATATTTTTCCCTTCAGATCCCCGCCATGTAATATATATAACTATCTATAGGCGACGGAGAAGCAAAATAAAAAGCGAGATAGACATTTATTAAAAATCTCCGATTTGCATCTGGATTCGTCGGGAAAATTACAACCATTGAAGGGGGTAAAGTCACCCGGAGATTCTCAGGTTTTCATTCTCCCTCGACTCCTGTTTCCTTTTTTTTTTAATTTTTAATTTTTTCCCTTTTTTGCCTCTGGACCACCTTAGGTAGCTTAGTGCAGGACCTAGCTTTGGGTCGAACTAGTCCGGAGTCGTTCTCGACTCTTCCGCCATCCACACCGTCATTCCTCGATATTATTATTATTTGTATTTCCTCTTAACGATCATTTCCTCTCTCTTTCTCGCGTCTGCCATTCTATTTCCTCTCCCTTCTCCTCCTCATTGATTGTCCACACCTTGAGTAACCAATTATTCATCTCCCTCTACTTCATTTCTCTCCTAGTATATCCTTTTTTGTGCCATTTCTATTTGCGCGCGTGCTCTTTGTATTTATTGCATTTGCCTATTGCTGTTTCCTCTCTGCTTCCTCTTTTATTCTCCTCTAATTTTCTTTTCTCTGGCCTATTTTGCATTGTTTATTTTTTGCCTTTTTTTTTCTGGCTTAGATAAGGTTGTTTTCATAAACCCAAACTAATCAAGAAGCAAAGAAAATTGAGGGTGGCTACTCTTCGTGTGTGCTGATCCATCCTACCTGAACAACGCCGGGAATTCATTCAACCCACCGATCCCGTGTCCCTCCTCTCATCTCGGTCGTTTGCCATTGCATTACGCCTTCATTATTATCTAATCGGGTTCTATTCTTTATATTCGACCTAGACGGAAGAAAACGGTCACTGTGTCATGGAAGCACTTTGATAATTTCTACATATTAGGACCCTGCAGGAGGACTGTTCACGATGGGCTCCCATCACGTAACTCGAGAATTGTTGGAATTTCTTCGCACTGGCTACCCTATACTCGTTCTCCTTGTTTTTGCGGCTTCATTCGTCGCCAACTCTATCCTGACCGCCAAAAATGTGAACAATAATCCTCGTACGTCGCGCACAGGCCCGGGCGGAAGACCACTTCCTCAGCGGTCAAGGAGCACAATTGCCGTGGTAAGAACGCCACAAAAGTTCTCACGGAATGCGAAGCTGTGGTTTAAATGGCTGTCTCTCTGTATCCTGGTGACTTTGGTTGCAGACGCTGCTACCAATGTGTCCCATGTTATATTATCGAGGGAGCAGCATTGGTGGTGCGGTCAATCTGTAGTGGTACGGCTTTCCTGCGCCCAACTCTATCGAGCAAACATACATGGGGTTTAATCGTGTAGTAGCTGATATTTACTAGATATACACGATTGGATCCTTCTTTGACTACGCTATTATCCTTGTCTCACTTCTGGACACCAACCCATCGCCAACATTTGCTCAGTTCATTCCATGGTTGATAGCGACCCCCATAGAACTGGCAATTCTGGGGCTTTCTCTCTCTATTTACTCTCGTGTTCATCATGAACCAGTCGTGGGTGATCCTACCGGTGGCCGCCTTCGGTCAAGCATTACCCCATGGGAGTTCGTAGGGGTTATCTCCAATTGCGTGCGGGCTCTAATCCTGTTCACAATGGTCATGTTGTACATGTCCAAGGCACTCGGCGCCAAATCCATGGTGCAGAAAGCTTCTCATCACGCAAATGGCCCCACTGAGTCAACAGGGCTGCTTGATTCAAATGCAGAGAACGGAGATGGAGAACACTACGGCTCCACATATACTGTTTCAGGTCGCCAGCAATCATCCAGACCCACAGACGGGTGGGTTCGTCCCACGACCGTTCCTTCAACAAGCTGGTGGGAGTATCTGAGTGGCTACTCGCTTTTCTTCCCTTATCTCTGGCCTTCTAAATCTCGCCGACTGCAAATAGTTGTTATTATCTGTTTCATCCTCATCATTCTACAGCGCGTTGTTAATGTCCTGGTCCCTTACCAAGTCGGAGTCATCACCAATAGCTTGTCCAAAACCGGTGATGAGTTTCGTGTTCCCTGGTTCGATATTTGCCTGTACATTTTCTATCGATGGTTGCAGGGCAACCAGGGTCTCATCGGATCTTTACGTTCCAGTTTATGGATTCCAGTGAGCCAGTACTCGTACATGGAGCTGTCAACTGCTGCATTTGAGCATGTACATGGCCTCAGTCTTGATTTCCACCTGGGCAAGAAAACGGGTGAGGTACTCTCCGCTCTAAGCAAAGGTAGCTCGATTAATACCTTCCTTGAGCAAGTTACCTTCCAGGTGGTTCCGATGTTGATTGATCTTTGCGTTGCTATTGTTTATTTCCTTGTTGCCATGGATGCGTACTATGCTCTTGTCGTCACTATTGTTACCTTTTGCTACCTCTACGTCACGGTGCGTATGGCTCAATGGAGAGCGGAAATCCGGAGAAAGATGGTCAACTCGTCTAGGCAAGAGGATGCAGTAAAGTGAGTCCTAACCCATTTGGCCTTCCACCAATGTAGATTACTTACATCATCTCGCTAGGAATGACTCGATGGTCTCGTACGAAACCGTAAAATATTTCAATGCGGAAGACTACGAATTCAGCAGATATCGGGGGGCAGTGTCTGATTATCAATCCGCCGAATACCACGTCCTCTTCTCGCTTAACCTTATGAATACATCCCAAAACACGGTTTTCATGCTTGGGTTACTCATCGCCTGTTTTATCGCGGCTTACCAAGTCTCGCTGGGGCAGCGTAATGTCGGCGAATTCGTTTTACTTCTTACCTACATGGCGCAGTTGCAAGGGCCGCTTAACTTCTTTGGAACTTTCTACCGCTCCATTCAGTCGGCATTGATAAACTCTGAGCGGATGCTCGAGTTATTTAGGGAGCAGCCAACTGTTATTGATCGACCGAGCGCCCGACCTCTACGCTCATGTAATGGTGATATTAAATTTGAGAACGTGGAGTTCTCCTATGACGCTCGTAAGCCGGCGCTGAATGGTTTAACATTCCACTGTGAACCCGGAACGACAACCGCCCTGGTCGGCGAATCTGGCGGCGGAAAATCTACCGTTTTCCGCCTTCTTTTCCGGTTCTACAATGCTGAAAGAGGGCGAATTAAGATTGATGGACATGATGTGGAAGGCATCACCATCGACTCACTAAGAAAGCTCATTGGTGTTGTTCCGCAGGACACTGTCCTCTTCAATGAGACACTGATGTACAATCTAAAATATGCTAACCAATGTGCAACGGATGAAGATGTGTACGAAGCTTGTCGGGCAGCAAGTATACACGATAAGATTATGTCATTCCCAGACGGCTATAACACAAAGGTTGGTGAACGTGGTTTACGACTCAGTGGCGGGGAGAAACAACGGGTAGCGATCGCTCGCACGATTCTCAAAGATCCACGAATAATTCTATTGGACGAGGCAACTGCGGCCCTGGATACCGAGACGGAGGAGCATATTCAGGGCGCACTATCCACTCTTTCTCGTGGCCGTACTATGCTGGTCATTGCACATCGATTGAGCACAATTACTACGGCCGACCGTATCCTAGTTCTGAGTGAGGGACAAGTTGCAGAAAGCGGAACACATGACCAGTTGCTAGCCATGAAGGGACGGTACGCAAGCATGTGGCGCAAACAAATTCGTGCCCAGAGGGCAGCAGCAGAAGCCCAAGTACTCCAAGATCGGGCTCAACGTCTGCGCAGCGCGTCTACCGCGGGTGCTGGGGATGATAGCTCCAGCCAATCCGACGAAGATCGGAATAACAACAACCACAACACTTCGAATAGGCAGGCACAGAGCTATCATGGCTAAAACGCACACTAATGATGGCCGCTATTTGAAGAGGTATCCTAGCGGTTTCCACCTTTTCATCCGCCACAAATATTTGAATTAGAGTGGCTGGCGGATATACTTCTCTCGTAAATTTGAGCGAAGATTTAGGGTTTCTGATTTCTATTATGTTTCCCCCTTTTCCTTGACTTCAATTCTCAATCCTATTCCTGATTTACTATGGCGTTCGGACTCGCTTACGATGTGTATGACACAGTCTCATCGTCTCATCATTCATGGGGCTAAACCTCTCACTCCAAAAGAGGTTGTAGGGCGGTTGGGTTTGTTGAAAATTTCTTAGAGCAATTGGGGTTGGAAAATGATAATAGTCGAGATATTATAGTTACTCATCTATAGCATACTTAAACCGTCAAGTTTATTTTATACGTTTTTTTCTTCTGAAACTCGTGAGGGCTACTTGGTCTCTGGCTCAAGTGTAGTTATGTGCTTATATATACCTAGTCATTATCCTGAGCAACTAGATAAAGAGATAGAGAGTTGATTAAGAAGGAAGAAATCTACCTATCGTATGTATAAGCGTCATGTCATAAAGGATATGGTGATGTGATATAAGTCACGTGACAAATAAGTCTAGAAACCTTCTGAAAGCTACTGGCAGCTTCAAGTTGTAAGCTCACTCCCGAGTACCATCAAAAGTGACTGGGGTAACATTATTATTATGCGCCACATTATTGGCTACAGTAACACCATAAACCGAGGCCATATTTCTCAGGCATAACTATCTTTCTTTCTCCGCTCCTTGTCACTCCAAAACCCAAAGTTGGCCAGCGCACCTTATATCATCATTATCTCAGTCATTCGCCAGCAGACCTTATTTGAAAATTGGAGTAAGAGTTTCTTTGTCTCTCGCTAAGACACCCGAAAGATGCGCTCTCCATCTCCTCAGCTCCTCCGCGCCCTTCGAACCTCTATCGCTCAGAGCGCAAACCAAACCACTTTCAATCTTCCCGCCCACCTACGATGTGCTACACGTCTTGGTTACCAATTTACCCCAGGCTTGTCAGGCCACCGCAATAGCAGCAGTAGCAGTAACCATGCTCGACCAACACGAATGATCCCTCGTGCTCACACCCCCAAACCTCTCACTCATGATCGCGGTCCTGTATCAAAGGAAGATACGCAGACAGATTTTGCCGCTCTCAACGTACTAGGGAATATTCCGGCCCCAACAACTGCTATTGATGCGTGTCTGGATACAGGTTTCCACCTTGACAGCGGGGTCAAAATAACTAGGGGTGATGGGGTGTTACTTGTAGGCGGAGAGGCATTTGCGTGGCGACCATGGAAAGTAACGGGGGGCGAAAAGGCCGCCATGGTCAACAAGAAGGGGCAGTTTGAGGTGGATGAGCAAGCTTGGGGACTTTTGGGGCTGGTGTGGCCTCGGCCAGGTGGGTAATCCCGGTTTTCTCATTTCCTCTTTATTTAGGGAAAACAATGGCTAATGGGTGGTTTAAGATTTGTTGATCCTTGGAATGGGTGCTTCCGTGTTTCCCCTCTCACCTGAGTCGAGAAGACATATTAATTCATTGGGAATCCGGGTTGAAGTTTTGGACACAAGAAATGCTGCGGCGCAGTTTAATCTCCTTGCTACTGAGCGAGGAGTTTCAGAGATTGGGGCCGCTATGATCCCAATTGGTTGGAAGGGGGCGTAAATTGGTGGTCAACGAGTACCTCTGTGGTGTAAGCCTCCTCCGTAATATAATGTGGAGGAACTTACGAGGATCACCTATTGAATGTGCTGGACAAACATGTATAATAAGATATTAATATGACACCCATCCACTCTGTAATAATAGCCCAAACTTCTCGAAATATCACTGTCATATACACTAGTGCCAATTTTATATCACACAGTTCGCTTCTATCCTCAAAAGTGAGCCAGTTCGTCTGGATTGACGTAACAATCCGGTGCCAAGAAAATAGTTCAGGCGCCTCCGACCTCCACTCCTCTCTTTCAACCGTTCTCAGAATCACTCTTTTCCTCCACAGACTCTCTTTCATCACGATTTTCTCTCAGTATGGCGCAGGAAGAGCCTCTCCTGGCTCCTCGCCCCTCATCTGATCGATCTTCCATCCGGAACGCCGAAGAAGAGGATGCCCTGCTGACCGGCGAGCGCACCACCCGAGTCGAACGACGTCGAGGATGGTCTCGTTGGAGGGAGGCTGGCCTTTTTGCCTGGGCCTTGATCGCGACCGTCGCCGTCATTATCCTCGCCGTTGTTTACCAACATGAAACAAACCGAGCTGACGACGGTGGAAAACACTCCTGGGGACCCGGAGGAAAACCGAGCGGGAAACGTAACCTTATATTCATGGTGTCCGACGGCATGGGCCCCACGAGTCTCACCATGACCAGGAGCTTTAGACAACTAACAAAGGGACTTTCCCCGGATGAAATTCTAGTTTTGGATGACCATCTTATCGGAACGTCGAGGACGAGGTCCAGTTCGAGCCTGGTGACGGACTCAGCAGCTGGGGCAACCGCTTTTTCTTGTGGCTTCAAGAGCTACAACGGCGCAATTTCCGTTCTTCCGGATCACTCCCCGTGCGGAACAGTGCTCGAGGCGGCTTCGTTGGCCGGATACAAGACCGGCCTAGTCGTGACGACTCGTATCACCGATGCTACCCCCGCCTGTTTCGCGTCACACGTAAATCTCCGACAATATGAGGATCGCATCGCAGAGCAAGAGATTGGCGAACATCCACTGGGGCAAATTGTGGATCTCATAATGGGTGGTGGACGATGCCATTTTTTGCCTAACACAACCGACGGAAGCTGCCGCGGCGATGACCGGGACCTGGTGCAGATTGCCAAGGACAAAGGCTTCAGTTACCTTGATGATCGGGCTGGGTTCGACGCTCTTAATGGGGGATCAGAAGCCAACTTACCACTCCTGGGCCTCTTCGCGGAGAAAGATATTCCCTTTGAAATCGACCGTCGCACCCAAAATGACGTGTACCCATCGCTCGAGGAAATGGCCCGTACCGCATTGAAGATTCTTAGTGATGCAACCTCCGATAGCGAACAGGGCTTCTTTCTCATGATCGAAGGATCCCGCATCGATCATGCTGGGCACGGCAACGACCCCGCTGCACAAGTCCACGAAGTTCTGGGTTATGATAAGGCCTTTGCGACTGTGCTTGAGTTCCTCGATCAGGACTCAACCCCGGGTGTGCTTGTCGGTACATCCGACCATGAGACTGGAGGCCTGGTAACGGCCCGCCAATTACACTCTTCCTATCCCGAATATTTGTGGCTCCCCGGCGTACTTGCCAACGCAAGCCACTCAGCCGAATTCGCTAGTGCTAAACTCCAAGAATTCCTCTTCCGGGAAACCTCCAAGTCATCCCAACGTCACTATGCGCATGAGCTCCTGGAGCAGGCTTTGGGAATCACAGATGCTACCAAAAAGGAAGTAGATGCTCTTCTTGACCCCGACACCCCCGGAGGCCCTTCTTACGTATTTGCGGATATGATCAGCCGCAGGGCACAGATCGGGTGGTCCACCCATGGACATTCCGGTAACTCGCCCCCTCCTTCTATCGATTTCCCCCATGTTTATTTAATACGACCCCTGCTTACTCAAAAAAACTCCAGGTGTTGACGTAAATATTTATGCTTCCTCGACAAAGGATGTCTGGCCACTGCAAGGGAACCACGAAAACACGGAAGTTGGGAACTTCCTCGCCAACTACCTCGATCTTAACATAGAAGACGTTACCAAACGACTCCAGTCTTCTGAGTACTGGTCGTACTCGGAAGGAGGAAAAGCATCCCCAGATTCATATACCACAGAACCATTCGGCTGGCTAGGAGATCCCCTCGGCCAAGATATCCGCACAGACGGTTTCGATTCCTACCACGGGGACTTCAAGAAGCGGTCCATGGGCGAATTAGGCTGCGGTTGTGGTGCCATTCATTAACATCTATTATCCGTAATATTTTTGCTATACCTGTTAGAATTTTCGGTTTCTATTATTGCTGCTTTTAGATCTAGGGTGTTTGGAGTCTTATGCCTAGCATGCATGCAACAACATATTTTAACCTATACCTTTTACATATCACTAACCCCCCCCTCTCTTCTTCCAAGTACCACTGTATAGGGTAGGCGTCCACTTTGAGCATGTTCCTGACTTACGACATACATGCATACATGCAGTGGCTCACGGATATGCATTAAGACCGCAGCTGGAAAATTCGACGGGAGTGAGGGGTAAGAAGTCAAGAAATTCCAACGTCGTACAAATGGAGATATATAGTTATAGTATACCGCCTTAGCCAAATTCGAGGGTTAGGGGGCACAAGCGCCTTTCTTTCTTTTCTTTCTCAATTTTATTCCGTATTTGGATTTGGAATCTATACGAGTGCATGACATGGACTATGCAATACCGCACCGAGCGTGGCATGAAAACTTCCAGACCCACCCTTTTTCGGAGGGCGGTTAATTGTTCGTTTCACCAAGGACTATAGACTATATAACTAGTAGGACTCCACAGCTAAACAGATCGGCTTTCGGTATTACCTAAAACCAAGATGCAGGGGGAAACAACAATCATTTCGCAAACACATGCTCGTATGCTTGTGCCCTAACATGCACAGAACAGAAAGAAGAAGAGGAAAGGGACAAATGTCAATGAGTTGAAGTGGGAAAAAAGATGGGTATTAGAATGTCGATTTCGTTGGCTCTAGAGTAGCCGAGTAGAGTGTACGATTCCGGCGCATACCTCCAATGCGCAGTCGTAAAACAGCATTAAGACGTTTCAAATCAATAAAAAAATGGGGAGAGAGAAAAAAAGTAAGTTTTACCGATACGGGGTGACCCCAGCACCAGTAGGCTGAATGCCAGGTATAGAAATGTTAAAAGGAGGATTTATACGCCGAAATCGTATATTTAGATCTGAATCAGGCGTGTTGTCCAGAGGGCGAAAAGGGTGAACATGAAAAAAAGGAAAAAAAATATCCAAGAAAGATGTAAAATAGTAAAGTATTCCCTCACAGAGTGATCAGGACAACAATTGCAACCATCACTGCAAAGAACGAACCCTTCATGACGCGCTCACTGGGAGAAGGAGCGGCATTCTCGCCATTACTGGTATCCGTAGTTCCTTGATTGAATGTGCCGGGGCTGTTGGTGGTAGTCGAGGTATCGCCGCTACCGGTCGAACTAGATCCCGGCTCATTTCCAGTGCCTCCGAGGTTAGGAGGAATCGTGCCGGACGTAGAAGAGGGGATGGCTGCGGAAGCCGAGCCGCTGCTGCTACTCTCGGCACCGAGATCCATATCGAGGCCGGTAGCGCCCAGGGATGCAAGTACAGTGTCGTTACCAGTGATCTCGACAGAGCTTTCCAAGCCCGCATCGTCTTTGAAAACATAGGAAACGTCGCCCAAAATGGGAGCTTCCGAAGGAGGGTCGTAGCACTCGATTTTAACTTCACCGACGGTAGCATAGTAGTAACCCTTGGTCTTGATATCTTCACTGTCCCAGTCAATTACACCACCGGCCCACTCGATGGTTCCCTCTGCGTTGCTAGCCTGACCGGCGGGCCACAGGGACATTTGCATTCTGGATGGGGTCTGGGGGTATTCGTAGCGGTTGGCGGTCTCGTTGAAAGTGTCTGCCTTGTTCACGGTGCGAACAACTTTACCGTCGACCGACCACTTAATGGCATCGGGGGACCAGTCCACCTCATAGTGATGCCATTCGGAGAAAGTGTCGCCGCTGCTAACATCCGATTTGTCGCCATTCGTATCTACAAAAAAGTAATAAGGGTGAGTATGAAGAAAAGACCGGGCCCATTCGCCGTGCTGCAACTTACAATTAAGAATGCCTTGGAAGTACCAGTTGGTCTGAACTTCGCCTAACTCGGAACCAACCCACTCATAATCGATCTCGTCCTTGGTATCCGAGAGCAGGATGAAGGCGGTAACGACACCCTGGCCACGGCTACTCTTGATATCGGCGCCGATCTTTCCATACCAGAGATAGTGGTTATTTGCGAACAGCGTGCCCACGCTGTTCTTGGGCATGGTGAGGAGGAGATTGCCATCCTCAAGCTTGGGAGAGCCGCTGTAGACCCAATCGGCCGCCGAAGCGTTTCCGAGATACTCGTTATTGGTGGCGGCATTGTCGAGGGTTTCCCAGGTGTAGGTCTTGCTTTGGCAAACGGGTGCGGGGGCACATGCCTCGACGGAGAAGGATTGGAGGGGATCGCAGCCGCCCAGACAGTAGGCGCCAGTACCGCACTGCCCGTAGACTATTCATAGACCGACAATTAGGACATACGAGTAGAGGGAACTAAGAGTGTGGGGGCTAGAGACAACGAACCGGAGCAACAGGGGTACTTCTCGGGACATTTCTTTGTCGGACTGCACGAGGGTGGAGTAAAATCGGCACAGGCCGACCTGGCCACGAAAAAGGCGACGAGAAGAGAAGAAGTGATACGCATTGTGCCGAGGATTGCGTTAGGTAGGAGAGATGGGGTGTTATACAAGAATCATGTACAGAGAACAAATGACTAGGGGGTTGTGTCAGTTAAAATTGAAAGAATTTAATGAACGAAAGTGGGACGCCGGTCAATGATATGTGACCAGGGTGGTCCACACTGGGTCAGATATCCGTTGGCGTTTTGTGCCAGGGAGGAATGACAGGTACCGATGAAGCCCCATTATTATTGACCGAAAAGAGGGCGGAAGATGGAACGTACCGAAGATGTTAAAACGGAGTCGAGATCCAGGTATACCAATTATATGAACAATAATAGTTCAATGGATACAGCAACGAAGCGGAATCCAATGAAGAGACGCACCAATCAACGAAGGACCGCGGGAAAAAGGGGAAATCACCGCTGAGAGAGGGTCGGGTCGGAGGAGTGGCTTAACGAGCGCCGAATCTGCTCCTGACGAGACGATGGGAAGAACGAATGTATAAACGAATGACCGAAATAGGTAAATGTCGAGAAAGGGAGAAAAACGGGGAAAAGAGAGAGAGAGAGAGAAATCCGGAAAGGGAGGGGAAATAAATAGGAATTAGCACAGAGGAGTCCGTCAAGTCTGGAGAGAAGTCGGGGGATTTTAAATGCATGCACGTCTTGGACGCTAGTACATAAAGTGTATGTTCGTGTACTGACAGTACCGACGGGGGCCAAAGGGCACGAGACACCCACAGGGGAAAACAGTAAGAACCCTCCTTGCGCTGGGCATGATGACGATCGAAAGATTGCCCTTTACTCTATATTACTGGAGTGTTGGAAGAATTGCATATCAAAGTGGAATATGGCAAATTGGCCATTTGGAGGTCCTCATAACTCCTGGGTATGTACTACAGTACTAGTAGTCGGATGCTTAAAGAGCTCGAGACCCAATGTTGATAAGAAGGTACCTACCAGGTAGTAACAATTATGAAAGGATTCAAACAAAACGCGGAGTTTACACCACAACCTCCATGACAGGGTACCATGAAGAAAAGAATATCACCATAAATTAATAAGGGTGGGCGCCCAGGTAATATATTTCTTGTGCCTCCGGTGCCCATGGTACCAAGCAGACACCAAGCGTTTAATTTATGAATTAAAAAGCAATAGTGAATCCAGTTCACTTGAGTCCCTGTGTCTGGACTCCACACTTGCTCCCCTTTTGAAGACCGTGGGATAATAGCGGCCCACACTTGAGAGGGGGTCGACGAATTTTCCTTACGGTTTGAGTTCTGATCAAGCAAACTACTTGCGCGACTAGTAGTTGCAGAACAAGCACTCCGTGGTTTAATAATAGGTAATATTTGGGTGCGATAGATCGTAAGAAGTACTTCTATTTTTGCTCTATATTATTCCTTATCTCAGAAACACCATCATAATAGTTTATCGTGCCCCCCATCGTTGAATTGGTGAAGGCAAAATAAGCGACTCGAGGATTAACGTGTCTTACTCCACCCCATCCCGTTGGCTGTCTCATCCACCTCTGTCTTAGATTGATGAACTGTTCTGGACCAATGATGGCACGATGTTGTCTTGAATTGTGTTCATGTTGATGGGTTGACTGCTTGAAATTGAATCGCTGTGCCATTATCATCTGACATTAAATTAATTCATCTCCCGGACCCAAACTCACAAAGCAAGGTAAGGTATCTTCTGGTTGAACGCCCCGTCAATTTGAAGAGCAGAGATTGTCCTTTTGGCCCTCCTTCCCTTGAATGACATGTACTGAAGATGGTGTGCTGGCCTTGTTGAGTGTATTTTTCTCTTATTCAGTATTTGTTTACTTCTATCAATTTTTGCATTTGACGTGCATATTTTAGGTATGATTGCATTTCACGTACCTAGGTACCTTAGGTAATGTCCCACAACCAAAAAAAAAAAAATTGTACATTTAGTTTAGTTTTTTCCACCCCATGGTTTGTTTTGGGATATTTTTGGACCAACTCGCCACCACATCCGAACCTGGTGCACAATGGAATGCTTTCCTCGCCATCTGGCATCAGCAAAAGCAACGAAGCCTTCGCAAAAGTTGGCGTATCCACTCTGATTCTCCGAGATAAGCAACTCAATCAATAATGTTTCAAAAAAGGACGGGGTATAAATTCATACTGTGTGTTCAACCTCCCTTTTGCACCCCGACACCACATATCATCTCCCCTGTAGAGTGCGCCCCAACTCCTTCATTGAGATTTCCCTTTTCCCTGGCTCAGAGTTACTTAGTGAGTAGTACTGGCTCTCGGGAGAACAGCCGAGGAATTAATTACCAATTGAGACCAATCAATTGTTTCCAACTTTCTCCCCAGCTTGTGAACCTTAATAGATGATAAAGCATCTCACTTTTCTGTTGTGCCAGAACCTGTCCTATTAATACCTAGGAGTAGAGGAAACCTTGATGTCTCCAACTTTTGCCTCTTCAAATTCATTTCGAGTCCTCACTACGAATTGAGCCTTCCCCCTTCCTGATTCAAGTTGAGATTGGCTCTCAGCTCGGGAGCACCAAAAAAAAAAATTCACATTTAGGAACCAAATAAAGATCCCAGCACGAGACATATTTCCCCATCTTTAATAAATTCTCTTCTTCCCTCCTATTCAATCCCGTGAGAGTCCAAAAGATAACCTTTTAGGCCTCCGAGGTCAGCATTTAATCTCCCCAATTCCAGCCACCAACAACCCCCAAACCGACGCCCTCGACTTTTAAGCGTATCCCTTCTTGTGTAACAACCATCCAAAACCAAATCTCCATCAGGTACGGTGGGGAACAAACGGGAGTCAAAAATATCATTTCCCCTCTCTTACCCCCCTCCCTTCGACACGTATTCGTCTTCCTGATCTTCAAAACAAATCATCCATCCAAAAAACAAATAAAACAACACACTTCCTAATTGATAATGAAAGAATTGGCATTGGCTGCTTGGTGGGCCGCCGTTTTTGTTATGCAAGGAGAAACGTTCCAAACTCCAGATGGGTATGGATGCAGGTTGACTCGGGATCAGCCCGACGCTTAACTTTTTATACCCTTGTAACAAATAATAATAATGGGAGACAGTGATGTAATTACCTCCATGTTTTCATCGTCTTTGAGATAGTGTTTATAGAGGAGAATATACGTTGGTCCTTCTGCTTCTTTTTATGTACAATTTTGACATTGTTTGAGTTCCGACTGCGAGTGACTACTGCAGGCCCAAAGCATGAAAAGAAAAGAAAAGAAAAGAAAAGAAAAAGGCTTGTTTTGGGGAAGAGACTCTGATGTATTTTTGTTGCAGATGTTAGCCATCTCGTTCTGTAGCTAGTGTTGTCAATGATGACTCGATGGTTCATCCTCGTACACATACTCTCGAGTACGTTGCAACAGAAAGTGATATTCTGGCACCCCAGGGGCTGTCAAGGAGGAACTCATGGTACAACAGCTTGTCCACGTTCATTCCTGTCTCAAGGGGAGTGATCTTCGTTGATCTTCATCCCAGCTTCGTAATCCCCCCTTTGAAACTCACCCTGAGCAACCAGAAGCACTCCGTCCAGGCAATCAACCAGATGTGTGTTATGTGTAAATAGCAGCTCCCTAATTTCACTGCTGGGTGTAGAGACAGATTTTTTAAGTCGTACTCAAATAGATCTGCATTTATGTGATACAAAGGAACAAGAGGAGACTTGGGATGCGGCCCTTGATGAAGAAAAGAGAGGCTGTATCTTCCACCCCACCCTAAACAATTTGGATATTTTTTTACATGGATATTCGCCAGCGTCCATTATCGCCTCCCACCCTTATTCCCATCAAATAAATTGGCATAGAACACTCGTGCAAGGCGTGCCATGCCACATTGTTCCAACAACGCAATGATTTCAATACTCATGTTTCCAATTGCAACCAGATAACTGGCTTGCTTCCTTGCCATGACCCTTTCCTGTCTCTTTTTTTTTTTTTATATTTTGGTAGATCATGATTACCTTCGTCAAGAACCACATCATTTCGGGCTAAAAAACCCCTGGCTACTTGGCGGCCAGAATCCCTGTGATCATCGCAGAGCTCTTTTTGGCAAAGTGCTTGGCAATGTTGGGGCGGTTGGTTTCTCTAACCAAAACCAGCTCCTTCTCGCAAGGATCGGAGGAGAAAGTCACCGAAACACCATTGTAGACGTTTCGACCATCCTTCCATTTGTTAAACACCTCCAAAACCTTGCGAGCTACGATTGTGCTCGTGAAGACGGCAGTCGCTGCAGTTGTGTCAGCTTCGTTCACTTTTATCTTCGGGCGAGCACGAGGAGAATGTATTGCTGAAAACACTATCAAGAGAGGTCTTACCGTTTCCAGAATTAAAAACCCACAGGAAGTCAATGTTTCCTGGGCCAGCCAGGGTACGAATATCCTGCTTCCATTTTTCTGGAGATATGTTCTCCGCAAAGAGTCTCTTCCTTGCAAAGGAAAGACGGCGGCGCTCTCGAGCCGGCTGGTTCATTCTACGATGATCCTCGTTCCAATCAACGACTTCCGCCAATTCAACGTGGTAGCCACATCCAAAACGTCCAAAACCCAACATGGCTTCCATCTCCTGGTTAGACTTCAAGAAGGCAAGAGCCTGGGACGCGTGCTGGAAGACAACCCGAGTTCTTCCGTTGGTTTCGACCCGGATGTCCTGCAAGGGTCCTTCGTGAATACGGGTGGTGATGAACTGAATAACATCCTTAGAAATTCTTCCATAAATGCGGATGATCCCTGCCTTCGCCTCAGGAATCTCTGGTAATATGCTAGAAGAAAGAGCCTCACCACGCTCCTTGCGGGGCTCACCCTCATCGTCGCTGTTCTGGCTCTTAGACGCGGAGCAAGAAGTCTGTGACAAGGGTGATAGGTAATGAGCATCCTCCTGAGAATGGTCTTGGATGTTGCTGTAAGAACTGGCTACTTGAGCCCAACTTCCGGGTTGAAGAGCTAGCTTATTGCCTGCGGGGACTTTCTGCGGAGCAAAGTTTTCGTTATTCGGGTTCTCTCTTCCTTCCTTGACCACCTCGTTCATGAGAGCCACAACGGCTTGCTTTTGGATTGTATCACAGCCGGAAGGCTGACTGGCCACGGTGAGTTGATTGCCGCTAGCCTGACGTTGTCCTTCAGCCTTAGTCTTCAGAACAAGGAGTTGGTCAAACGGGAAGTATAATACTCACAACATCCTCCAGGACATACTCGGTTGGCGGTATTTTCTCAATTGCCTCGGAGAACACATTGACGATCATGATGCTTAGCTTTCCAATATCGTTCGCAGCCTGATGCTGATCAAACTTCCGAAGCTTTTATCAAATTAGCACCCCCAGCCAAGTCTTCTGGAAATCTTTTATTGAAGAGCCTTACATGACATGTGATCCGGTTGAGGTGACTCAAGGCCTCAGCCATAGCCCCATCGATTGATTGCACCATTCTAGGTGAGTTCACAGGGTCTGCTTAATATGCTATCGGCGGGAAGTGTTAAGTGAACTTGACTTCTGGCCGTGGACAGCACGCTTTTTGGTGTGTATGCTAAAGGGATATTTCACTTGGCCTGGTTGCCGTTAGATAAATTTGCAACTAAGATTCTCTTTTGTGAGGGAGCTTAGTCCCCGAGAAAAATCTTACACGGAAATGACCTTGTTCCTTCAATAATTGGCAGGGCGTGCTCACCAGAAGTGTGAATGGGCCAAAAATGCCATCAACATGCAAATACGATGAGGAAGAGATGATATGATGATGTTCTTAAATAACAGGCAGAAAAGTGATCCAGCCTCAGCTGCGGTTTGAGCAAATAAACAGTATTGGGGACTTTTCCACAAGTTAGATGGGCCAGAGGCCTTTATTTCCTGGTTGTGTCGAAGTTGACTGAATAGAGGTGACCTCTTCTGAAGAGACCCCTAGAAGAACGTCACGAGGGAAAGAATAGTAAAAGATGAGGAAGAAAGACAAAAAATTGCCCCCGTGTGGAATCAAGTCAAGAAGAAGAGAAAGAAGAAGAGAAAGAAGAAAGCTGAAGGGGAGAGAATCTGGAGGAAGGTGAGGAGAAACAGAGACCTGCCCCATCTGTCACCTGAGGGGGGTTGCCTACTGCCAGTGAATAAATCATTCACTTGAGTTGCTTCTTTTCCTTGTCTCCCCCCTTATCTTTGACTAAATCTGCTCAACTACTTCTGTTAGCTCTCCGCAGCCGAAACACCCTCGTCTGGCTCTTACTTGTAGTTGAATTAAACCTGTGGATAGCTGATATAGTTCCTTCTCTAGCTGGAGCTTTGCCCAATGGCACTGTAAGTCCCTATTGCTGTTGCCGAGTACCAAAAAAAAAGATACAAGATGCTTATAAAATATTATTCTGCAGGCTAGTAACTAGGTAGATGATCTACTACTATATAGAAAGAGCTTTCTGTCTCATGACTAGTGTCTACCTAGGCAATTTATGCGATTCTTAAATGCACTACTGTACACCCTCTTCTGAGCCACTTGATTTACGCCTACAAAGCCAAAACAAACACCCCTAGAACTATTTTTTACCCAAGTACCCACGCACGTGAAGTAACGAAATATAGATTTCGGTGGATCACCTAGTATCAAAAGGGCCTACCCATGTTTCAACCCGGCCACTTCGAACCAAGCAAAACAAGATTGGAAGGATATATCAAGCTCCCCTAAGAGTCCAAAATATTCATAATCAGCTTGCACATGTGCCATAATATACGCCAGTCACGCATGATTTCACACCTAGTCAATTAGAAAGCGGGGGAAAGTTGCGGATAAAGCTGCAAATAAGATCCGTTAGCCCAGAACAAATACCAGAACCCAATTTGCCGTCAACTTACTGGGCAGGGCATTCATAACCCGAAGGGTTCTTCGTCAAGTAAAGTTGGTGGTAGTCCTCCGCATCCCACCATTGACCTGCAGGTACGACCTCCGTCGTGACGGGCTTTTTATACCACTCATCGCTCACCTTTTTCGTGACTTCCTCGGCGATTCTCTGCTGCTCGTTTCCATGGGTGTAGATAGCGCTCCGGTATTGGGTGCCCATGTCGGGACCCTGTCTATTCAGAGTCGTAGGGTCGTGCATGCGGTAGAAGAATTCTAGAAGCGAGTGGTAGCTTACGAGTGAGGGGTCAAAGGTCATTTGAAGGGCTTCGGCATCTATTGTATGTAAAACATGGTGAGAATCATAGGTGAATATCAATGAATATCTTCGATTAGGATTTAAAAAAGGGAAATAATAAAACAATATATCGACATGAAATAACATTGACAATAAGATTACAGGTGGGATACTCACGACCCGTGTCTCCACTACACACCGCCCGATATGAGGGGGAGGCTGTTTTCCCGCCGCAATAACCAACTTTCGCATCCAAGAGTCCTTTGCCGTTGCCAAACTGCTTGCGAAATAGATGTTCTACTCCCCAGAAACAGCCGGCGGCGACAGTCGCTATCTCAGTATTACCAGCCATGTTCCCCGATGCTGTTTGGGGTGTCACAGAGAGAGAGGGTGATGTGGTCGAGAAAGATCGGAAAATTCGCGAGAATAATGTTGCTGGACCACCGAAAGCCATGAAATGGCGAGTTGAATGACTTTTTCTCAAGTAAAGACAAATTGCTGGATAAATAATCTCTCGTGACTGCTCTGAGGTTGAAAAAGAGATATGAAAGAATACCAACTTTTCTTATGTAACCTTCTAATGTCGCACATTCTTGAAGGGCTGACTGGCTAGCTCCATCGAAAGTGGCGTCATCCAAGGTAGCGACATAATTAAATAAAAATGCAGACCCGCTTCAACGTGAGCAACAACGGGCATTGGTCTGGGAACTACGAATCTGTGAAGGTGAAAAAAAAAATAAACTAAAATAATTTCCACTGCACGGAAAATGATCTATAGCATGACTATATTCTGATGCTGTGTAGAAGCCTCGAGGCAAATCTGTTATTGTACACTTCCCGAGAAGAAAAGAGATAAGGTGGAAAAAGCAGAAAAGCGGTTAAGCCAAAGAGCTGTAGTTTTTTTCCCAATAATTGTCTCAAACCGGAGACATGAGCTCAATGCGACACATAAATTAACAAAATTAATGAACCGGATACCAGACCCTGACCCTCTGGTTTGCGTCTGTGCATGAAAATTAAAAAGCAAAAATGGTATCTGTTCCGCAACACCTTCCGTATCACTAAAGAGTAAAACACAAAAAGCTCAGAGTACCGAGCTAAGCAAATCCCGTCCCTCCCGTTGGGTACGGACTTGTCGAGACCCCTTGAAAATTAGACACCAAAAGCACTGAGTCGAAGGGCGTCCCTCCCAGTGAGACTAATATCCCTGGGCCGCATATCTCCTCCAAATGTCGTGCGTCTTTGGGTATTTTTCATAATTGGTACATTCCGAGGACCCAAAACTGCGGGTTTGTTATCCAGCTCTCTGTCACTCTTCACCATCCGTCTAGCTTGGGATGCTGTGAACATGGTATTTTCGGTCGGAGAACTAAAGGAAGCAGAAGAAGGACTTCGGCGACGGTGAGCACGCAGTACATTAGCAGATGTCGCGGACCCAAACGACCCTCCTGAGATACGTCTCATTGCTGTGTTTATTTTGATTGCATCCTCTTTGCTTGCCTTCCAGTCACCTTTGTTATCCGATGCGGGACTGCTGGAGTAGCTCCCACTGGATGTTCTGACGGCGATTCGGGAAGGACGTTCTGCGGAGGCGCGGTTCAAGAAACTGCTATTCTCGATATCACGAAGAGGTGAACCTTCGCGGTCAGAGAGGGACACAGATGGAGGCTGGACGATAGGGGAGCTGCAGTTCTTCTTGGAGGATAAAAATCCTGTTTTGAATCGATTATTTTTTTGAACATTTAGTGGTTGGTCTGGTGGTGCTGGAACTGGAGATGAACCGCTCAAAGGGCTGAAATTTCGGCTGGGCCGTGGAATTCCTCGTGGGATCGGGGATGCCCTTGGGAGCTGAGGCTCGTTGGGGCTGCCTTCGCCTGCTGCTGCTGGGGCTGCAGTCTTTTGCGGGGTTTTCTGAATTTCAGTTAAAGTGCCTTCTTGCTCATCATCCCTCCACCGCACACTTCGTTTTGTTGGTTTTCCATGGGGCTTTTTCGGAGAGAAACTGACGCTCTTCCTACCTGTACCCATTTTCCGGCGGCGAGGAGATCCCCTCGTTGGTGATGGTGGTGCCGGGGCGTTAAATGCCACCGGGGCATTTAACCCCTTACTTGGGGGAACAATTGCAAGACTTAGCCTTTTCTTAAGTTTAGAAGGGCTGGCTTTTGAGGGGCTCGACGTCTGAGTCGATGGCAAATTCCCATCTGGTTTGACTATGTTTATCGTCACAGCTGAGCACGATTCAAGCATCTTCATAAGTATTCGTTTTCCTGTGTCCACCGCTTCTTCTTCACTCAATTGCATTAACTTCTCGATTGAAGAGGCCGTTTCGAAGTGTGCCTGGAGTAGAAGCTGCACCACAGCCGCCTCTCCCACCCTTTCTTGCTCTGCCACCGTTGATAGTGCCTCACGCTCGTTGTTAGACCTCAAAAGCTCCGCTTCCCGATTCAGGTTGGCGAAATCACTCTTATCACTGATTTCGAACTCCCGGATTTGGCTGATAGCGTTTTCCACGGCAGAATTCATACTTCGGTCCCAGCTACTTTTCGCTAGGCGCTGGTGGTAATGTTGTCGACTGCCCTCTAACTCGAGCATGATTCCTTGTGCTGTCTTCCGAATGGCCTGGAGGTTCGATAGGGGCTGATCATCTTCCGAACTTGCGCACACATTGTCGAAAGCAGCAATCCATGAGGACAGCATCCCGATCCTGCGGCTAACCTGTCTCAGTTTAATCATACTGTTGGTCCTTTCTTGTCTTTCAGGCAGCGAGTGGTCATAGGCGTTTCGGATCCGCACGAGCCCTTCGCGCACAGCGACGTCCTTCTTCTCAGTCTGCTTCTTGAATTTAGCGAAAGCGACCTTTTCGGATTCCTTTTGTTGTGCCTTGAGCTCGTTAATCAATGCCATTTGCTCATCAATTTTCACCAGGAAATCCTTGACGTGGCGGTTGACATTGAACACATTTCGCGTGACCTTCGTTTGGATATTCTTCGCTCTATTGGCATAACGTAGGGTGTTTTGCGTTTCGTCAAAATGCTGGCTTGACGGACTGACGCAGACTATCATTACCGTCTTGCAATTACCGCCGAGTGCGAATTTTAGGAGGCGTGTAAGCTTCGAATTTCGATACGGAATGTGGTTCCGTTTTCGAGGGTCACAAAGTGCATTTATACAGCTACCAAGGGCGAGGAGAGATTTGTTAATGTTGGCGCCTTCCAGCAACCTCTCTCCTCTGTTCAATGTCGCGCTTGCACGCTCACTCCCTGCTAAGTCAATAATACTGAGTGTTGCCATTGTGTGTGGCTCGTTAACGTCGGCATTTCGGTCCTTCTGTGCGATGTTGATCTGGAGAACTGCGTGCGACCGCGACGATGTAGCATTTGCCGCGGTTGGAGACATAGTCCGGCATTCATTGCCCCTCATTATCATATCCATGACTTCCTGGACCGTTCGTGGGTGATGACTGGACAACCCGGACACGGATACTGACTTATTCGAGTCTTCTCGAAGACTTAGTCCTCCCTTGGGGCCACTTGAGACGAGAAGGTCACGGATAGTCTCGTTGTATATCTCAAGGTATGAAAGAGACAATTCCGTTGATTTTTCTCCGGACCGTTCTTCAATGCGCTCGAAAAGCTCCTGCATCGTAAGGAAGATTATGCCTGGTTGCTGGGCTGTACCAGTGATGGTGTGTGTCTTCCCACATCCAGTCGCACCATAAGCAAACACTGTGGCATTGTATCCATCGAGAACGCTATCGAGGAGATTTCGTGTAGTCGATTCGTAAACCTCTCCTTGTGAGGAATTCTGGTCGAAGATTCTGTCGAAGGCAAAGGTCTGGTCTTTCACCCTTTTTCCGTTGGGAACAACACTCTTCGAAAACTTGTGAACGGGATTGTCTTCCGGGGGATCGAATACTCTTTGTGCATTGGTCAATATTCACACCCGTCACAGTTTTATCAGCGTAGACTTACAGGCATCTATCGTCAATGACCTTGATAATTGATCGAATACCCTTCTGGTTCAACTTCGGGGCCGGTGCTCCGGCCAAAGAGCCATCACCAAGAAATAGTGGTCCATTTTCGCATTTTGTGACTTGTGCTGCCTCTCGGATGGTAAATGGCCTCACTCTGACGGCGACGGTGATAGAGGAGGAGTCACTTGAGGCAGACATATTTTGTCGGTGTGTCGAAATTGTGTCGTGCTCGTCGTAGGGGCGGCAAACCAGGGACCTCACGCACCCTGTACCGGTTTGGCGAGTCAATGTGGATGGTGGAAAGAATGGACAGGGCGATAAGAGGTAGAAGCTCTCCGATGAGGAATGTTGATTACGGACCTTTCTCAAGCCCAAAATACTCTTCACAATATGACGAGTGGAGCTCTCGCTATTTGGTGACTTGTTGATACTGGCTCCTGCTCTCGGACTGGCGTTGCTGGAGCAACACTGCGACGTACAGATAAGATCATTCGGGGTGTGCATCTAGCCCCCATCTATGTGAGATTGAGACGATATTTAAGCCTGAGTTTACGAACACGTCCACTTTAAATTAAACCTACACACTTTCGCCCAAGTCTATTCCCATCGTCACTATTTTCGGATAACACCGAGGATTTAAGGTCGATGGGTGATACTCGAGCAAACTTCTCCTATCTGCACAAGTCGACTACCTACTCGGGATGATTTAATGGCTATCACAACCAATAATATATTCGCTTTCCCCCATCTTTCCCCCAACCGGTTGGTGTGGAAGCGAGGATGTGAAAAATTCATTTCCTCTGAGGCACCCCTAATATTAAACGAGGGACACCTATACACCTAGCATATTGATAACAAGGTTTCGAGTACCTAGTTCAATAATACAATTACATAGCCCTTCCTTCATGAGCCAGGAGATCTATTGATTAAACACTGTGTCAAAAGCCTGATATCAAAAAAGGAACGCTTCAGAGTAACATAAAAGTTGCCATAACGGAGATGGAAAGAGGAGGACGGAAAATGTGAGGACACCATAAAACTTCAATATTGTTCTTCTTCCTCATCATCTAGGCTCGGGAGAATTATGTCCCAGCCTGGATCCTCTAACTCAATATCGGCCGGGTCGTCTTTCATCTCCGACCTTTCTTCCTTCGGTTTCCGAAACCTGAAAGCAAGGGACTGGCCGTTATTTATTTCCGCTGCCTTCAAACTTAGCGCACTGGTATGCTTCCCTGCACCTCGTTTGGGGGCTTCGTCGTTCTCGAGATGAAGTGCCTCCAGGCCCATCCAACCTTTCTCTAAGTCGTTCTTATCCACGAGCACGCCAAATTCTATGTCAAGAGGATCGTCAGGAATTATGTCTCCATTTATTTCCTTCAGGCCGCGGGATTGGAGGGCTTTCAAGAGCTCCTGTTTTGCATTTGGGATGGTTTCGGAAGGTAGAAGCATCAGAAGCACAGTGGTTTTGTGCTTCTTGAATAGTAATGTCCAGCTTAGAGGATCTGCCTATGCGTTCGAAATTTAGAGTATTAGACTAGGTTATTCCGATAGATCGGCTCGGCGCAAGGGTCAACGTACCATGATGCTGATGAGTTGAAGGGTTTGTTCAAGAGCTGGAGCGGGTCCACGGAGCTAAATTTGAGGCGACCGGAAGCCGGAGCAAAGAACCAACCCCCTTTGCGGCCAATATTGACGGGAATTCATATAAGCCTCGCTGAAACAAACAACCTCGAAACAGCCTCAAGTCGATCCACTATCACTTTCAGAATCCTTACGGTGCTTGATAGTTATTGCCAGCTCAATTACTTAATCGCATTTCCTCTCCCTGGTCGCAACCCAAACAAGTTTAACACATCCGCCGCCATGGACACGGAGCAATCATCGAGCACACGAGCCCCGGACTCGACAGCTTTGCTGAAGATCATTCACTGGGATAAATTTTTTGAATCAGAAGCACCCCCCCGGCTTGGTATGGAAGTGGGACAACGCCTACCATATACTGCTTTGGCAGCCTTTGCAGTCGGGATGACCATCGGTTCCTCCCATGGGAGCAAGAAAGCAGCATACCGTTTTCGCGCCGAAAATGCCCATCGCTTTCCGACGACGTCAACTGGGTGGTTCCAATACCACAAAACGAAAAATTACATATCCATTGTTGGGGGTGTTAAGGAGGGTATGAAGATGGGTTTCAAGCTCGGCGCTGGTGCATTGGCCTTCTGCCTCTTCGAAGAGACGGTAGACTATGCCCGTCATGACCAGAGGGACTTCTTGTCGACAGTTACGGCCGGGCTGTCCTTTTCTGGAATTTACAGCTTACTAGGTTCGTAGCTGCTGATCGTAGTTCTATATTATGGGTTCCGACGAGCTGATTATTCCCCTCCTAGCTCGACATGATGTTTACACAGCTGCGCGCACCACAAAGCTTGGGTTGAAACTGAGTCTTGCGTATGGACTAATGCAGGATGCTCTCGAGTCGATAAAAGGCAACCGACCCGCCTATATCAACTTTGTGCTGGGCAAGCGTAGGTCTAAAGCCAAGTGAGTGGGCTGGCGAACATATAGCCATATGTTTGCTATGGTACCTGGACTTGTTCCGAATTTATCGTTTCTTCGCATCCTGGGATGCTTCTTGTGATTAGTGGCTCTGCAAAATAAACTTGCGGCTACGAAACAAGAGTATCTCATCCAGGGCTGAGAAGTGCAGCCAAGGGTTATAATCTCCCCTGGGGCCAACAGGTAAGGTTAAAAGTCAATCTCAGTGTTCCACTTCGTGCTTTACTGATTAGGTCAGATCTTCTTATTTTGAGCTGTGGATCTAGCAACCGCAAAGGCCCAGAAATTTGGCGCCTTATAGAAGAGGCTCGGAACAGCCCAAAATGGGGGCCGTTCGACAGGAAAGGACTTTCATGAACCATGATTGAATCTACTATATGACAAGTAGAGATGTATAAGATGGAACTAGGGAATTTTTCGTGACACCAGCCTTTTAAGTTACGTCTGGGATTCCATATTATCCTTAAAACACCTAGTAGATGCAACTGTAATATACAAGGCTCTATATCGTAATGATATTATGTTATCAAAAAAAAATCTCCTTGGGAAGATGTCCAATCCACGATTTATTTTGGGTTCGCTATTATTCAAGCATAGGATAGGATTAAACTCACGAACCATTATTGATAAAGAAGATTGATCATATTTTGCTATATTATTATCCAGAACTTTTAGATTTGTTTGAGATTCTCCCCCCCCTTTTCGCCCTCAAACCCGAGTTGATCCAATCTTGTAAACCTCAAGTCAGTTCTTATTTAGTCACATGTTGGCCAAGAAGATGAGTTTCTTTCTGTTAGCTTTGCACTAGTATGAGCTGATGGTGTTTGACTTCCGCAACTCTCTATCCATAGATTTCTCGTCCTTAGTACTCCGTGCTAAGAGTTAGAACTATAGCCACTATCCCTCAGTCTACACGACCCAAAATAATACTTTGTGAGATCTCAGGTTTGAAATTGGCAGGCTTTTGCATTAAGGATCGCAATAGAAAAAGTGAAATAAAACTAACAGTTCCCCAAAAAGAAGAAGAAGAAGAAGAAGAAGAAGACGGCATAAGTTGGTATATTATGAGGCTCCTATGATTTCCTTGTTGTTTGCCAGCGGGGATCATGACAATAATGCAATCATTTAAAATAATATAGCTGATTAGGGTGACCCGGCACAATGCAGGAGGGGGTTGCGAATGATCCATTTCTGACCATCTTCCATGATACTTTTGACCTTCGGAGCGGTTTCGATAACCCAATAGATTCTGTTCAGCTTATGGGCCATCTGTAACCTTCTCTAGCAATCACCGAACCTCAGCCCGACTAGACCTGATACTCACTCTCTGTGCTCCAAATCGCTTTCTTTCAGTTTCTCTTTGAGCCCACTTTGCAGCGTTCTTTCTTTCCTCCATTCGACCAACCCCCACCAAAGCGTTTCAGATACAGGAGACGAGAATTCGTCTCATGGCCTCTTAATCTGCAATCGAAAGGACGAAGGAGCTGGATTCAGCCTGGGTTTCTTCTGGAAATTTTCTGGAAGCCTTTTTTGCAGATAGGGCATTCTCGTCTCACTATTGAGCACCCCCACTATTAGTTGCTTTTCCCAGGTACTTGCACCTGTTACTCTTGAGACGTGGAAGTACACCAACTACTTTTTTTTCTTCAAAGAAACGGATAATTTTATCCCGAGCAACTTAGTCCTTTTCTATTTCTATTCTCACATATTAATAATAATTATCCCCTACCTGCTTTCCTTGCACGTCGTTCGAGCTCAAGATTGGATCAATTTTTTTATTATTTCTTTTTCTTTGGGGTTTTTTTTTCTTATACAACACCACCCAACTTACTCACAAGTAATTTTGTTTCTAAACCTATTTTTGCTGCTCCTTTCTTGTTGCTTCATTATCATTATATTACTAGCATTGTTATTACCTCAACCCCTTTTTATTGTCCTTAACTCATAAAATTAGGGAAAGACGAAGCACCAGAATTGATAAGGCGCCTGTACCGGAAGCAGCAGAAGCTGAGGCCAAGCGGTGGAGCTTGACGCCAGTGAATCCATCATTTCTATTTGACGTGGGAGATCCCCGCTTTCAATAATCACCTAGGTAAGGTCGTCTTCCGTACTATTCTTCTACGGTTGCTTGCTGTACCTTCTCCAGCCGCCCACCATCTTTCTCTGCTGCTCCCACTACTATTAACGCACCTGGACTAACCATCATGATCTTTCCCAGTGGTTTTCCGGAATTACTTCGTTGCTCTAATTATTTCATCCATCAATTCCCTTCCGCCTAGCTCTCCGCGTCATCTTGCTCAAATGATTGTTCCTTATTAACACCCCCCGCGCCGTGGAACTGGGGATGGTTCTCTGAAGCTCCCGTGATCCCATTTTCGTCGACGTCATCGCCATTGCCTTTTTCGCTCACGAACTATATGCTTCCGCTTGCACTTTCAACCCAATTTTCAACACTTTTTATCTATTTTCCCCGGAAGGGATCTTACATCGACCATCATGCGGCGTCATGGCAGGGCTGGTGGAGCGACCAAAGCTGTAGCGCCCATCTCCGACACAGTTTCGCTAATTCACTCCTTTGATTCGTTGACGAATCCGAATCGCCCGGTGCGCCCATCACCATTGACGTCGTCTAATATCCAAGCATTACCCTTAGACCTTGTCGACAGATTGCGCTCGTTTCCCTTGTTTCAATCTACGCCAGAGTCCTTTTTGACCGACGTTGGGCAGCACCTTCGCCCCCAGCTATGTGCACCGAATGACTATATCCTGACCGAGGGTGATGAGGCTAAGGCAATATACTGGCTGGTCCGAGGTGCAGTCTCGGTCACCTCTCGAGATGGCGAGAGTATATACGCGGAGCTCGAGCCGGGCGCATTTTTCGGCGAGATCGGCGTGTTGATGGATCGCACACGGACTGCGACCATCGTCGCCCGCACAAGATGCTTGCTGGTGGTATTGACGAAAGAAGACTTCAGGAATATCCTTCCACGCTTTCCCGAGGTAGAACAAGCTATAAGAGATGAAGCTCAGGAGCGATTGATGATTTTGGAGAAGAAAAAAAAAGAAACCTCGGCCCCAGCGGCCGATCTCACGAATACGGCCCGAAGAGGGTCAAAGAGGTTGAGAGACACCTCTAGGGATTTGTCTCTTAACAATCAGGATGGGACAACCTTAAAGTTCGTCAACAAGAAGCGCAAATCTCCGAGTCCTGGATTGGCTGATGGATCCTCAAGTGCTCTGGCGAACGGACTTGTGAACGTCCGGCTTCTTTTGAAGGAGCTGCCTCTGTTTGCTGGTCTGCCGTCAGATATTCTTCACTTCTTAGGTCTTAATGCGCAACCTCGATCGTTCCCGCCTTTCACCGACATCATCAAACAAGACTCCCAGGGACGGGAGATCTATTTCATCGTGCGTGGGGAGGTAGAGGTCTTGGCAGAAATATCGAATAGCGAAGGCGCGCACTCCCTACCAAACACTATCGAACACCCGGGATTTGAAGTGAAAGCACGCTTGAAACAAGGTCAATATTTTGGGGAGGTCGTGAGCCTTTCCTTAGCCCCACGCAGGACAGCGACTGTTCGCTCGGTCAGTGCAGTTGAATGTCTTATGATTAGCGGTGAGGTCCTCACGCAATTCTGGGATAAATGCCCGCAGAGCGTTCGTGAACAGGTGGAGCGAACTGCTAAGGAAAGACTGAAATCTGCATCCGATGGCGATGTCGTAATGACCGAAGCTGGAGATGATGACGAGCGAGGTAGCGATGAAAGCTTTAAGATCAGAGCCTCTCGGAGACAATCTATGCCTCTACTAACACTCACGGAAACAGAATTGGACACCCCCCTCAAGCCCAACGGCATTGACGACCATGCGGTCTTGCGTCCTTCAGACCCAGACCCTTTCCTCAATGTCGGTTTAGACAATGTTCGGCTTCGAAGTCGACGCGGGTCTGTTGCTCCACCGACCCCAGAGGAGGTTGCTCGGGACCAACAACGGCCTTCGCCTCCCTCTGAAACCCGATCTACCAGCTCGTCGTTTCTCACTCTTCCAGATACCTCTGGTTTACCGGCATCTCAGATGACACAGCGTGAACCCCTTGGAGACAACCATGGACTTCTCCCGGACAACGTACTTTTGAGCGTTTTCCAATATTTAGAACTTCATCATCTTCTTCGCCTTCGAGCCGTCTCCCTTCACTGGTCGGAAATCCTCAATAAATCCACAGGCTTACTTCACGACCTGGATCTAAGTGTTTATAATCGATGTGTCACCGACGATGTGCTGGCGAAGATTATCTGCCCATTTATAGGGCACAGGCCACGTTATATCGATATTAGCAATTGCTTCCACATTACCGATGAGGGTTTTAATAACTTGGTAGCCACCTGTGGCGCTAATGTTATCGCTTGGAAAATGAAAAGCGTCTGGGACGTAACTGCGTCTGCCATCCTCGAGATGGCTAATAAAGCTACCGGCCTCCAGGAGGTAGATCTGAGCAATTGTCGAAAAGTGGGAGACACCCTCTTAGCTCGGATTATCGGATGGGTTACCCCTGGACAGTACAAACCAGATGAATCTAGCAAAACCGGCAAAGGAACTATTAAGCCTACCATGCAAACGGCCGCTGGAACCGTCTTTGGGTGCCCCGAACTCAAGCGGCTCACGTTATCCTATTGCAAACACGTCACCGACAGATCTATGCATCATATTGCGTCCCACGCCGCTTCTAGGATCGAACAGATGGATCTAACGCGCTGTACCACGATCACAGACCAGGGCTTTCAGTTCTGGGGGAATGCCCAATTCACCAATCTTAGGAAACTCTGTTTAGCAGACTGCACATACCTAACTGACAACTCTATTGTTTACCTAACGAATGCCGCCAAGCAACTTCAGGAATTGGATCTGGTAGGGCGCCCTAATTATAATATTAGCCTAGGCTCACTAACCATGCTTGCTAGTCCTTTTGCTGTGCTTTATCTGATACTGCAACAGAGGTTTTAGCTCTACAGTGCTCCCAGTTGACGTATCTTAACATGTCGTTTTGCGGCTCTGCCATATCTGACCCATCTCTACGCAGCATTGGACTCCATCTTTTGCATCTTAAACGACTTTCCGTGCGTGGCTGTGTTCGGGTCACCGGCGCGGGAGTTGAGGCCGTAGCTGATGGCTGTAACAAACTCGAGTCATTTGATGTCAGTCAATGCAAGAACTTGACACCATGGCTGGAAGATGGAGGGGCATTTAAATACAGGAAAAGAATATTTTTCGAGACTGTCGCGATAGACGGGAAGCTTTATCGATAAAGTTTCTGTGTGCAGTGGTAACCCAACCTTTCATCTCGATTCGTCACGTTTGACCTAAACAAAACATGGTATACTGCCCTTATTTTGGGTAACCCCAGATTCCTTTGTATTCGGGGACTATGTTTAATGCTTCATTTCTATTTTTTTTTTCTTTTGATCAATATTCCCCCTTTCATTTTTACTCTCGCTTGGTATCCCTTTCTGCTTTATTTTCCGGAGTTGAGGCTCTCTGCAGTGCTCTAATTGGTGGTCTTGCTGTATCTGTTGGCATATGGAGCGCATGTGTGTAGAAGTGTTTTTATTTCTCTCTCTCTCTTTTTTTTTAACGTTTTCCATTTGTTCCGGATGATCTTTTTGTCGATTCGGACATCTTTTTACGATTTCTATCCAGATCCGCGGAAACTTGGGCATGGCAGGAGTTTGACTCAGAAAGAGAGCCTATGGCAGCATAAATTGTTTAAGGATTCGCTTGATGATATCTATATTGCATGTTGGAGCAACGAGCGGTTACCGGGCCCTTTGTACCTTAGATTTTCTTGATTTTCGTCCTCACGAGAGTGATACCAACGCCTTGACTAGGCATCTCTTACACACTGAATGAAAATTTAGAATTCTACCTTTTTATTTTGAAACTCCTGTTCATTATCAAGCGGGTCCCGGAAACGGTTTTTGTTGACTTGTGGCTTCTTTCAGCCTTTGTCACTGCTAACAACAATGTCAAGGGCAAAGAGGGAGGAAGAAAGAATGACAGCAAACACTTCCATTCAAACATGAATGTAAAACCATTACTTACCCGAGAGTGTTTCTTAAAATGTTCGAAGTCACCCCTTCAATTCCTTTTGAAATCTTTGTCTGTCCTTGTTCTCCGCCAAACAAAGAGGGGGCGTTAGCAGTCGCCATAATGAAGAACACTGGTTTGGGCTTCATTGTTTATCTTTTTACAATCCATTATCTATCATCTACAACAGTGAAAGAATGGATAAATAAGCCAGGTGAAGAAACATACAAGGATAAGTCTATAAAATGGCGTCAGTTGGCCGCCATAAATTCTCTTCCCCAACACGCCGCCATCACATGCAATACAAATATTCGAACAATATCGAAGCCTATACAGCCCCTGCCAAAGCCTATTGACACTGTTTTACGCGAAAGAACCGATTGCATTTTGTGAGTTACCCAGAATGGCTTCAAGAAAGCGGACTGCATCCGAAACAACCGAGGGACAAAACAAAAGTAAAAAACGGCGGGTAACAGGTCCAGGCAAGAAAGGAAAGAGCAAAAGGTCTTCGGCTTCAAGATCTCAAGCTACAGTTACAGAGTCATCTGCGGCATCTGCCGTCTCCGGTACTTCGACTTTAACGGCTGGAGGTAAGAAAAAAGGAAAGACACGCCGTCCTCGATCAAAGAAAAATGATCCGGAGCCGGACTACACAGAACTAATCAAGAAAAAGATAAAGAGAAGGAAAGCGAAAAATACACCCAATTCATGCGATAGATGCCAGGTACATTTCAGCCCCATTCCTCTTACTAGCCTGCCCTTGTCAATATGTTTACTTATCATTTCTCTTGTCAGATGCGCCGAATTAAGTGTGACAACCAGAGACCTGCATGCGCACCATGTGCATTAGCAGCACAAGTATGTAGAACAACTGATGGAACACTCATGGAAACAACGCGCCGCGCGCAACCCAGCCAGGCGCAACTGATTGTTGACAACGAAAGCCTGAAAGATCGGATTAAAAGGTTAGAAACCGAAACTTTTAACCTTCGAAGACAAGGGGCCCAAATTCCTTATCTACAAGCCGAACGGTCGAGATATCGGGCTATGTATGGCGAATTACTAAATGTAAGTTGAAAGGGAATCCCTGCCTCTCACACTTCCTTCCCCATGCCAATAACCACATGCTAACGATATAATCGCTAGACTAACCCAACGATGGCTCCACCCCCTGCACCTCAAGATAGTCTCTTCCAATCGTGGGCACAACCACCGCAACCACGGCAACAAGATTCCCCGAGCCTGTCTCCAGGTATGGGTCTGACTAGGAGGAGGTCGGAGTCAGATATGATGAGCATCAGCATGGACTCTCCTCGAACACAGAACAACCTCGCTAATAACATTAACGACCAGACTCAGGTAGGTACGTTGGGTGGCGAAGCATGGATGCAGGAAGAATTCGAATGGGCTCGCCCTCCACCAGCTCGCACTCTTCCTGCCCTTGGCCCTAATGATATTGGATATACGGGTCCTGAGGCCCCGACCCCCATCCGCGCACCTGTAACTGACTTCCCCAGCCAGCCTACAAGATCGTTCGCAAGACGCTCTAATTATCGGAATTCGACTTCTAACCGGGCACGTACCAATGAATTTATCGATTTGAGCCTGCTTAACAGGTGGACCCAAGGTATAAAAAGGCATAACCAAGATCCAGGTGCTCACCCTCCCCAGCAGCAAGAGGGCTACGACATGACGGAGGGCACTATTGACCCTACTCTCCTTGAAAAGAGCGACTTTGATGATATGAGCCTCTAGTTTTTACACCCGGTACGTCACCATCACTGCTCCAGTTTGTGTTCTGCCCGCGAGTTTTGTTATTGTGAAGAGGGTTTATCCGATTTGACTTCGCGCCACAGCTTTGCCATTTGCATGGCCGTGGCTAGAAGTGTGGCTTTTTACTCTATACTATTATTGAACGTTCTTAGTTTTGGGTGCTGCTTAATAGCCTTTTGGATTTTGGAGTTTTCAATGATTTGATACGCTTCTACCTTTTTTTCTCATATAGATACTATTCACTTTCCTCTCCTCCTTGAGATATGAGCTATAGCGCCAATTCACTAAAAATCTCATCGAATTGTTCGAACAACTTATCTAGCGCCGAAGAATATATCAAGATTCTTGAAGGGGTATTCTAAGTATATCCATGTAAGAAAAATAAAAATAAACTCCAAACCGTTACCAACTACCAAAAAACTCCAATCCACCTTCCTATGTAGACCTGGGATAAATGGCATGCTTGTGTATGGTATATTCATGAAGAAAAAAGAAAAGAAAAATCAACCATGATTAATAGTGTCCAAGTGTTTTTCTTAATTTACAGCAACAGCAAATGCCCTTACTCTCGCACCATTCACGGACAAAGCCCGCGTCAACTTCCCTATCCTCATTGACAAGATTGAGCCCTTCCGTGTTCAGCCAGGCTGTGAAATCCTCGAGGACGATGGGGTCATACACGATGATCTTCTCGTGCCAACTTGGACGTAATTGCGCTCCATTAGCCGCTAATCGTGGCTGCGCACGTACGGCTTTAGTTATCAGCTCGCCTAGGTTGGAAGGTTTACCGGTGGCAGCTTCAGTGGCAGCTTTGGTGGTAGTCGCTGTACCAAGAGCAATAGCTAATCCGGAACGGGATGGGTAAGTAGTAGTCCGACTTGGACTAGGAGTTAAGGGTGCAGAAACAAGTAAGGGCTGCCTCTCTTCGTTAGAGTATGGGAGGTACCGGCTATGTAGCCGACTTGGTGACGGTATGAGTTCCTCTTCTGAATCTTGGATCTCCTCCACGTCAATGAAGTAACGCGTCGACGTGACTTGAGGGCTCTCTTCTTGTATGAAGTCGTGATTCTGCTGATGAATCCCCGGACTCGGTTCCCTGGAGGACCGGCCTCCATTTTTACTAACCATTTCGGTCGTTATATCGCATAGGGTTGTTGCATTTGAGGAGTTCGTCTGAAGCTGCACTTCTGATTTTTTTTTCTGGGGTGCTTTAGGCTCTCGTGGCTTTCTCGGGGCCGTTTTCGAGGCGGATTTGCCTGATTTGCCAGCCGCCAGGCTGGTTGGTGGAGCTTCACCACCTTCCTGGTTACTTGGGCCGTGTTTAGACTCCCAGCATTTCTTCAATACTTCAATCACCTTCTTTCGGTTTTTGATCGCCTTGAACCCATAATCTTGAACTTTCTTCGTTAATTCAACGTCTGTAAAACCATCATAATGTGGCATTGGAGGGTTGGGTTTGGCGATTGGTTTATCAAGAACAAGACGACCAGCCTGAGTTGATAATACGGGTAATTCACTTTCAGCCGATGGATCCGCTCTAGCTTTAAGAAGCTCTAATGTTGGTAGGTGGCTCGTTTTCTTTTTATCCTTATTCACACGGTCTTCATTTTCCTTCCCATTGCTGCAATTAGTCCTAGAACCAGTGGTCTTGAAAGCATCAGAGGTGTCAATTAGATCCAGAACCTCCGCCTCAGCAAGAGATCCATCCGTGTCTCTTGCTGCAAAAGACCATAGACCACCTGGGTTTGTGAAGCGGGAGACAGTGCGGGAAGGTAGGAATGTTGACTTAGTATCTCGATTTAAACGGGATTGGGGTGCAGATAATGCTTCCTTTTCCGACTCCTGCATAGCAATTTGGGTCTCTCTGAGCAAATTCGGTGGGTCATCCCGTTCCAGTTGACTACAGGTCCCAAAAACAAGGTCTTGATCATTAAGAGAATTAACAGCAGCTTCCGGAGAGAGCACAGCAAACCGAGGCCCCCTGAATTCAAGGCATGACGTTCCATTTCTCTTGGTTTTACGACTGCGACGGCCTCCAGCTTCCAGGTTCTCCACGGTAGCCACCATCTGCTCGCGTCCAGATCCAGAGGTCTCAGTAGGGCTATTTTCATAGGGAGCTGTCACACGGGCCGTGATGGTTTTCAACTTTTTCGGCCGCTTTTTCGGCTTCCCCACCGTTGGAGAGCCTGATCCCGAAGGACAACTATCATCCATTTGTTTGTCGCCAGCACCGAGCGGAACTGGCTTAGATGGGCAAACTCTAGCATCTACAAGCTGCGCAGAAATAAGCATTAGGAGAAAAATTTGACAAGGTCGAAACATACCTCGATCCGTCTACGCTTTGTTGGGCCGCTCTCTCCGAATACCTGGGACTCCTTCGAAGCGGTTTGTACTTCGTTATAGCCATATTCAGAAAGCAAAGTTCCAAGGCGGGGCTGACTAGCTTCCCTGATAGTCTCATCTAGGCCAATCGCTTTCGTAGCAGTATCCTTAGATGGGGTCCAATCCAGCCTCCTCTTCATTGCCAGGTCTAATTGTAGGCCATCTTTCTCCCAATCTAGATTCTCTACCCTGCTGGTAATCCGACTAGGTGAAGGTGTTGAAGACGGCAAGCCACTTGTCTTTTTCGCATCCAGGTCTCTCGATTCCGCATGTCCAGACTTCACAACCCTTCCCGTGATATTCTTGTTTGTGAGCTTCTGGGGCTCTTTCCCGCCTTTGGTCTGCCTTTTCCGCATCCCAGAAGGTTTGACCGACGCGTTCTCTTTGCTTTCCGAAGTTGCCGGCGCATTTTTAGGTTTCCTGCCTCTTCGGCTTGGTTTATCCTGTACTAAGTCCGTTGGCTGCGCTGCCATTGGTGCATCTTTTGTTGTTACATCCTTAGTGCTCTTTTGTTTCGATGAGGGGGGAGGTTTATCGGATCGAGTTGTGGTGCTGTCGAAGAACCTAGAGCGCGATGGAGGCCGGACGAGTTCTGAAGGTGAAAGTATCGGGGATATGTCACATTGGGGGCGCCTGGAAATTCTTTCTGGTTCATCTGGTTGTGGTGTTGGAGGAACGGCCGACTGGTGCTCTGGTGACGAGGATATAACAATAACATCCATCACTGCCGGTATTGTCTCGTTGAATACAGCCATAATCGATATTCAAAGCTCGGGTAAGGTGGAAATTCACTGTCAATCCATGCTGGGAAGTTTATTCATCATTATTCGGGTCGGAGATTGAGCTGGCGAAGAAGAGCTGGCGTTGATAAGAAGGGATCGACAAGGCTTGGAGTGTCTGCCTTGGCAAAGCTGTAGGATTGCCACTTTGGGAATCAATCTTGGGTGTGCGGGGCAACGCAACCGATGGCATCCAGAAATTCTCGAAGGAACTATACACAATTGACTCCAGTTATGCTCGAAGTAGTCATTCAATTCATTATGGTATTTTGGCTATCCTAAGTATTTTTTTTATTTTGGCCGTTTCTTTCCTTCTACATGTGGGTCCTTTGGCCATCATAAGTAGCGTGCCTATACTACCAAATCGAGGCGGGTTCTAGTTGGGTGTGCAGAGGCTCTTTAAAGGCGCACATGCCCCTGCTCCCTACTATTATAATGGTGGTCGCTATTGCCTCCCAGATCTGTATTTGGAGGATCGGGAACTTCTCCGCTGCAAATCACTACTCATCCTCTCAGGAAGCCAGTATCCTTTGCACAGGACGAGGCTGGTGTCCCGAGGATCAAGACCAGGTGGAAATCATTATAATAAGATAACGCGACAATCATGTTGCGCCTCGCAAGGCAATCGCTCCCAAAACAGAAAGCTCGAGCTGGGTTGGTCCGTCGCCCTTAATTCCGTTTACTTGAGTCGGAGGAGCAGAAGGTAGTGCTCCCAGCTTATATGCCTTCTTTATTTTCGTAGCGTCGGTTATGCTCAACAACGTTTCGTCGGTAAACGGCACAGGGTCACCTTCAACGTGTTCCTCCAGGTGTTTGGCAACGGATTCACGAGTGACATCAGGCGTCATGGACACCTTTATCACCAGGAGACTTTTTGTCGCGTCAGTAAGGCCAAATTTTCTAAAAGAATCGGCAATCTGGCGGAAATTAGCTAGGGGTAGAGTACGCTTCTAGCGACATTCTTAACGTACATTATTCGTGGGGCTCAATGAGAAGACAATCTCTGAGTGGATATTGCGAGACTTGAGACGGTCATTTAGATAATCATTCACGGCGCGAAATACCGCAGAGAACACATGTGCGCGAGAAAGAATCTGCAAACTGTGTTAGAAGCAGTCACACACGTAAATAGGAGTTCGCGAAAGTATTATGGCATACCATGCTTGCGTCGATAAAAGCATACTCAAACTCCCCGTTGGCCGACAAAAGCTGCTGGCGCAAAAAGGGGGCATTCTTCACGTCCTTATAGAGAGCAACATGCACAGGCATGGAGGAGGGGAGGTGGGGTAGATTGATAGATTCTAATGATGCCATGGTGGATGGGAGGTACGATAGGTTTCTGAAGGATTTATAATTCAGAATTATAGCCGATTAGATAGTACATGGATCTGGAAATAGTAGCCAACAACAACTCCGAGAGCCGACCCGTTAAATTGACGTTTTCCGATAAAAATGAAGCTTTCCACAGCCAAACCCCACGATGGCCGGAGTTAACAGATTTATGCCCGAGCATAGTTAGTCATGGATTTACACGTGACTTCATTTCTCGAACGTTCGGGCTGCCACCCAGCAAGTGATATCACTCTTTCAACTGTTTAAATACCTACTGTGAGCAGCTCTCTCCATCAGTCTCGTCTCATCCATCATCCCTCATCTACGTCACAACCATGGCGTTCTTCCTACGACGGCCTTTTGCCGTCCCAGCAGCCCTTCGTCAAGCTCCAAAAGCTGCCAATACCGCCCGATTCATCCATAGCTCGCCGTTCAACCCTGCTCAATCAAAACATTTCAGCCCCGCGTCTTCTTCCGTCCTCACAAAATCTCGCCAGACTTTTCAGAATGCCTTTCGCCGCACATATATGCAGCAGACGTATAATGCTAGCCAGGGCGGTGATCTGACCCAGAAGTTGATATATGGCGCAGCTATTGTCGGCGGAACGATCTTGGCGACAAACTTCATCTTCAACCGAGAGACAAGAGAGGATGGCGGAATGCCCGCCTATGAACGCAGCTATTTGAACGAAACTTTTATGCACACTGGACTTGGTATCGGAATTATTGGTATTGCCGCTCGCGCTCTGCATGCAAATGGCTGGTCGTATCGTCTCATGTCTGCGAACCCTTGGCTTGTTGCCGGCCTGGGCTTGGTCGCCAGCATTGGAACCATGTATGGTACAATGCACACATCTCCTGACAAGTAAGTTGAATTTGCCGTCCTCTAAGCTTCAATAAAATGAGCAAACCGCTAACTTCATTCAAGCTACGTTCTGAAGTATGGTCTCTGGGCTGGATTCAATGTCACTCAGGCTGCTCTTCTTTCTCCTCTGATGTGCATGCACCCGGCTTTGCTTGCCCGCGCTGGTCTGTACACTGTCGGAATGATGGGATCGATTGCTTTCGTTGGTGCCACTGCTAAGCAGGAGAAGTACCTCTACTTGGGCGCTCCTCTGCTTGCTGGTGTGACCATTGTCGCTCTTTCTGGCTTTGCCCCGCTTGTTCTCCCGTCTACCGCCACCCGTGCTTTGATGTGGTCTGAGAAGATTTGGCTGTATGGTGGTCTTGCCGTGTTCGGAGGTTTTACCCTTTATGATGTCCAGAAGATCTTGTACCACGCCCGCATGGCCCAGAGAGGTTTGGTCCGCAAGGATGTTGTCAATGAGAGCATCAGCCTTGAGTTGGACTTTATCAACATCTTTATCCGCATGGTGCAGATTCTAGGCATGCGAAGCCAGAACCGGAAGTAAAGAAAGTCCGTAAAATCTGGTACGGACTTCCATGGGATGAGACGAGTTCCCCATCAGCATGGTTTTTACTGTTTTAGCATCTAAATGGGGGTAAATCCCCATTTATCATTCTCTTTATTGCGTTATGTCTTCCGGGTTGGTTGTATTAGTATGGTGTATGGGTTTCCTTCTAATTTTGCATTGTATTGTATATAAATCAAAATTCCCCCTTACATGGCTTTTCACTCAAAGAACTTTGTCTGCATTTTCAAGAGAGTCACAATCACTGAAAGAGGGAACCAGCAGAATCTCTACTCTTGCTATTATGAAAAAAAAAAAAGGAAAATTATGTATCTTACCCAAGAAGAAGTCACAGTCCTATCACCGAACCAAAATCCACCCTTTAAATAAGAAAAACACCAATAAATGAGACAATGAAAAGACAATTGAAAAAATAAAATTGATAGATTACACCACAAACGAAACCAAACAACTCAATCCAGACAAAAACAAAACATACCACAATTCCTCCACCTCTCCACGCAGAAAAAACCTAGCCCTACCCCCAGCCGCTGAAGGTTCCGGCGTCGGCGAAGACCTATTAACAAAATCCAAGTAGGTCACTCTAGCTTCTTCATATCCACAAAGCCCACTCCCATGCATCATATTCGTAGGGTATAGAACCCTTGGCTCGCCCTTATTCATATCCAGACGGAGTTCCCCCATGTCATTGATAGCGTAGGTCCTGCATGTTAAGACGTCTAGAATGATATAGTCGGGCTGATACCCGTTCATCATCCGGATGGTGTATTCGCCACTTTCCATCCCCTGGGTGGAGAGGACCATGACAACCTGGCGGCCCTCGCGGCCTTTCCGGAATGCCATCTCACTGGACCCTCGGTAGATGGGGTAGGTTTGGGTGTTGATGTATTCCGGGTCGATCTGGATGGCGTGTTTGCGGATTTTGTTGAGTGTTGTGAGGAGTTTGTAGAGGGGGGTGTCCGTGGCGTAAGAGGAGAGCCAGAGGGCTTCGCGGTTTGAGGGGTCGTGGCCGCCGGAGAAATGCTGTTCTTGGCCTTGGTATATCATGGGGACGCCGTCGAAGAGGAGGGTGAATGTGAGGACGTTCTTAGCGAGCTACGTTTGTGTCATTAGTTCTCTTTTGTTCCTCTTGGGGGTGGGGGGGGCGTGAGTGAGAGAGCAGAAAGAGGAGTGATAAAATAGGAAACAAGTATGGGGTTGTGGTAGAGAGCTTACATTTATATCATCCTTCATGCTGGCAAAGCGGGCAATGTCGTGGTTCTCAGAGAAGGTTGTGAGAGCTGTCACGTTAGAACAGGTATTTTTCATGACCTCTACTTGGTTTGGGAGGGTATCCGTGTTACCCGTGGTGAAGGCCTCCAGGAGGGCGTAGTAAATTGGATAATTAGGGATGCTAGCAAGGTCGTCTTGGTAGCCACAGATAGCTTGGACGGACTTGTCGAATACCTCCCCTGTAATGAATGTATTGGCTGCTCGTTGGAAAATCGGGAGGAAGCTGGGCGAGACATGTTTTGCGGCGTCGAGGCGAAGCCCATCGATCGAGTACGTGTTTATCATCTCCTTGATCCACTTATCCAACATGTCCTGTACTTGTTTATCCTCTGTTTTTAGATCCGGAAGCGCCACAATGTCATCTCCAGTCCAGCAGCTCTGTGCGAGAGGGTAGTTGCTGTAGTCAGTGATTTTGCAGTAGGGATGATAGTAAGCTGCACTATCGAACGGCTTAAGCTTGGAATAGTTAATATCCGTTGCTGGGTCTCCGCCTTTTGTAATATAAGCCATATTGTTGATGACAGTATCGACCATAAGAAACATATCCCGGTCATGAAGAGCCTTACTGAGGTCCAGTAAGTCCTGATGAGCCCCGAAGTGAGGGTTGAGAGAGTACATGTCCTCAGGCCAATAGCCATGGTATGCCTCTCCGTAGGATACTTTTCCTTCGATGTTCTTTATGATGGGGGATATCATAATTGCATCGAACCCCATTCCCTGGATATAGTCAAGACGGTCAATCATCCCCCGCCACGTCCCTCCACAATACATTCCTTCCGTCGTATTGCATAGATGGGTGGTTGATCCGTCCGTTCGAGCGAACCGATCTGTCATGGTCTGGTAGATGGATCTTGTTTTCCAGGCCTCAGTGTTTCCAGCAAATACTGGCGTAGGCAAGATAAGCGCTGCAGTACCTGAGAGCCATTGCAATCGTCGAAGTAGCCGCATTTTTTTTTGCCTCTCCTGCGTGATAGCTATCCAAAATGAATGCCCAGATTGAAAGTGAAATCTGAATGTATTGTGAGTTATATAGCTGCAAGCTTTGGTAAAATTGAACAATTGAGGCAGAAAGCGAGTGGTTGAGACGATTTTCAGCCTCCTTGTGAATAATGTAATAGAGAAGCGAGGGGAACAAATGAGCGACAGCTTGCCGTTTAAGAGGCAGGTCAAATTAACTTAACGAGTGTGGTGTAGAATGAAGGAGGAAGCACCTAATGATTGATAGTGTTATCACATTGAGGCCTCGCAAATGATAGTAAAGTTCGAAGGACAAGAAAGGTGGGAAGTAAATCCCGCAAGCAAAAACATACTCTGTGCTGGATATGCGCCTGTTTCGGTTCCTGCAGACGATCTCCCAGCTCAAAGTTACAGGGGTGGCTTGTCTGAGGCCAAGTGAGAGAATCATTTTCACTCAAGAGTTTCGTCAGGCCCCCTGGCGATAAGAGCAATAAATAGTAAACCATTCATTAGTTAAGCCATCCGTGTTCTAAGTGAGTACACCAACGTTATATGCAACGTTTCCAAGATGAAATAGAGAATTCAAGAAAATAATTACACGCCATCACCATGGTCACTCGCAATTTGATAACTTTCGAGCGAGTGGATGGTGGAAAACCGATATCCCAGCTGATTATCCCTGCCAGATGCAAGGCAACTTCAAAGGCACACTACCTAGGTACTAGTAGGTAGTAAGCACATCCCAGTATATCCCCATAATGAGCTGCAGAGTCATTGGCTGAGAATGCTTTCTTTGAAAGTAAAAGGGCGGGTAACGCTCCCTTGCGGGCACGTGAAAAGCGACGCTCCATGACTAGGGAACAGATATCGAGAGAAGTATCGATTGAGGTAATTCGAAACATTTCGAGGTTTGGGTTGATGAAGATATTCACTTATATATTCTGAAATATCTTGAGATATTCCGTAAGCTCATGAATGGGTGATAATTAACAAGGAGGGGACTCGGCGACTATCAAAGCAAGGGGGAGGGTTTAGGATGGGAGCTTTTAATGAAGGTGTTTAATGATTGCGGCCATTATTCTGGGAGAACTTCCCAGGCCCAAATGAATCAAGGTGTGTTCTACTTGTGCCTGCGTTTGGAATGAAGAAGAGCCAGAGCACATATATTCCTCGAAATCCTTAAATATGCTCCACCATGATGGCCAAAAAGTAGCACCTGGGTACATACGAAGAAAACTCCGAGCCATGCATGCTCGAATAGGTGAACATTACACGAAATCATCCGCTACCACCCCCCGGGAGGCACAAACCCCTGAAAACAAATATCCGAAATGAGAAATGCAAACATGCAGATTTCCAACCCCAATCACATCTATGCAAATAATCGATTCCCCTAGTACTCTACCGGAGAAAAGACCTGAGAACTGTACAAGGACTGTTGCAGACACGCAGATCCATATCAGCATTCGATCACAATACAACTGTACAAAGGCTCCAGCGCGGCCATTTCCTCGTGGAACACGATACGCCTCCGCTCATTTTCCTTTTCCCAATACTGGGCTCTGCGTGCCTCCTTCACCTTCATCTTCCTCACCTTCTCCCTCTCTTCCACTATCTCCTTTTCAAGCGCATTCCAGTCAAGTCCGGCGACAGTGGGGATTTCCTTCATGTCCAAGCCCACAATGCGACACCAGTTTTCGGGGTTGATTTTGTTGAACGTCTTCAAGATGAGGGCTGCCGTTCTCCAGCTTCTGATTCGTTCCTTGGGAAGAATCATCTCCATGGTCTGTTTAGGCCAGTCGCATTCATAAAAGTCCGTGTATAGCTTGCTATCAGGCATAATGTGCGAGAATCCCTCATACTTTTGCTTCATCATCATCTTCCTTTTATTCGGAATACCGCCCGAGCTTCGGATCCGGAAAGAAAACCAGAGACTCGCGTCAGGGAGCCCCTTCAAGTTCACAAAACTCATGTACTGGGACTCAATTGTCAAGCGTAGAGTGTAATATGTATCCTGGTATTCAGGATCTTCCACGGTCTCCCGCAGAACGAGCGTCCCGTCAATCAGGTCAAAATAAACGTCGATCTCCGAACCAGGCTGATCAAGCTGGCGGAACTGACCCGGCTCGGAGCCTCGAATGATCATTCTAACTTTTTGCCATGGCTTTTTAGGCCGCGGATGGCAGGGACACTTGGGGTCATCGCTATATTGGAGATTCCCCCGTCAGGATTTGGATATAGATATGTAAAGTGAAACTCACCACAGCATTGAGAAGGCTGGCTCTTCAACTATTTAACTCTAGATCGCTATCTAATATCCAAGGAGATAGCTCATATATTTGAGACTTTGGGTAGGGGGAAATACTGAGCTGTGTGGAGATCATATCAGTATTGTGTTGTGGTGTTTACAGGTGGCTGGCCTCGCTTTATTCACTGCACTATCTATTCAACAACACTGATTTCACACAAGAGAGAAAATATTGCTGGAGAAACCATTAATTTAGTTAAAACCCTCTCACCCTATAACTCACTTCATGCTTCACCATTATTTACAGGTATCTAGCCATTAGAACTGCCCTAGGATTGTATCATGATTACAATAGACGGCGCACCAAAACAATAACTTTTCTGGAGAACCATTACTTTTTCTTTGAGACATGAGCCTATATAAAAGGTTCTACATCAATAACACTTTTCCTTCGCATTATACTTGTTTACTAGTCCTCCTACTAGAGTAGTATGTATGAGTACCACCCATGGCGAAGGTACTCGCAAGCAAGACATCCCAAGTGTGCTGAGTAGATTTTTGTCTCCCCCCAAAATTTTTCTCCTCCTCCTTAGTCCTTTAAGTACCCTTTATTATGGGGCAAGCTCCTCGGAAATCTCCACTAAGTTTCGCCTCTTTTGGTCTAATATAGTTCAATCCCCAAAGTAGTAATGTTCACATAATTTCAGGGTGTACTCCGTATATCCATATATACTTCGGCTTCAATGCAAGTGCATATGAACGCCATTCCGGGCCTTTATTTTGGGCGAATAAACCCCAATATAAACCACAACACCAATGAGCTACTGACATACCTAAATACTTAATATTAAAGAAAAAAACCTCTTAACTGCCTGCCACCACCCGAATTTCAATCTTTTCGGTTTCCGCGACTGCGGTTGGATAGCTTGTTCGTTACCTCCTGCCTCGGCAAGTACTAGTTCGGAGGTAAGCAGTGAGTAACCAACTCCAGGCTAACTCAACTAAGTTAACCTAGCTAGTTAACCCATTACATAAGCACACCGGAGCCTCAAGGGAGGCAGATTAGGCCTTGAACCAACTCACCTGGCGGACATCATCCTAACATACCTTGACTCGCGTTTTGTCGCCTATATACCCGCGATACCGAAGACATTTAATTCGACCGCTATAATGTCTGGAGAAATGGAAGTCGACCTCCCACTCTCGCCCGATCTGGCCGCCGATGCCCCAGCAGGAAACGGAAGCTTCGAGCCACGAACACAAGCAGCTGCCGTTGCTGTGCGCAGTATTGAGGGATGGATCGTGATCGTGACCAACATCCACGAAGAAGCCTCCGAAGAAGATGTGACGGACCTTTTCGCTGAGTATGGCGAGATTAAAAACTTTAGTTTGAACCTCGATCGTCGGACGGGTTACGTGAAGGTAAGGCTTCCGACTTTCTTTTACTTGCCCGAGAGAGACCCTTGGGGGAGGGGGGAAACTAGTTCCCCCCCACTTTTTAGAATGTGGATGAAGGATAGCTTCTGATTATTTATTTCGACTGTAGGGATACGCTTTGATCGAATACTCCACTCTCCCCGAAGCCTCAGAAGCCATCAAGGCGCTGAACGGATCAAAACTTCTTGACCAGACAATTCAAGTCGACTACGCATTTGTTCGACCACCACCCTCTGGCAAAGGAAAGGCTGGAGGACAGAGAGGCGGTCGCGGTGGAAGGCCTCGCAGCAGGAGCCGTGAGAGGAGTCGCAGCCCCGGGGCTGACAACGAGAGGGACTAGACTAGACATCCTCCTGCCTATGACTGTTTATGCATTCGCACATTTTTAAAACCTCCTCCTACTCCATCGTACCGCATTGAGATCAACTACATCACTTTCCTATTTTCCCCCCTACCTCTGGCATTTCTGTCCCCACATGATCGCGCTCGGCGGCAGGGGACGCTGGCAACTTTGGTTATAGATTGATATCTCCGGACTGGTTCGAAGGGCATGCTGTGCTAAAAGCGAGAGGCGTGCGGTATTTTGCCGGCAATGTATCCGTCCGCTGTTGCGCATGGACATTTCACTGATGTTCCATGGAAATGACGGCCCAGGAGGGCATTTGCCGGCGTCATAACTTATTAGTGGTGTGGTATGGCCTCTCTCTGGTGATCCTAAGGTCTATTTTATGGTTTTGCTGACGTCGAGTCTAGAGAAGCAGCACCGAATGTTTAATCTTGAAAGAGGTTTAATGATATCTCCAACCGAAAAAAAATGATCTGTTAGCCTTCGGATTTTTCTCCCGCTACCAAAGTATCGCGAGACTGGAAGCTAAGGCGATTTTTTAACTTTTTTTCCTCATTTCAATCCTAAGGGATCCATTTACTCCATAAGAATTAAGATCCGTAGAATGGACCACTGGAGCTAACTCCTTGGTTTTCCTATGCATCTTCACGAGAGCTCGGACTTTTTTATACCGCCAACCGACGTCATTCTGTGCCTATAATACGTGGAATATCTCGATATAATCGACAACCGCATTGGTTCGAAGGCTCTAAATCTCAACTTGGGTGTCTTGACCCCTCGTAGTTCGATGTCTATTCTTACCCCGCGTGATACTCTCGAGATTGAGGGGCGAATCAGCAGGGAGGGTTCAAGCCTTCCCCCTCACTGGGAACGCCCTATACTAGCAAATGAACAACCAGTAAAACTCCACAAGAATAATGAAAATAAAGAATGAAAGTCAGTCACCGTTGCTGGATCGTTGCGATTCTGGATTTGCTTTTTGGCTCCTTCCATCCTCGTCAGGTGCCACATTCCACAGTGCGACCGCCAAAAGCAAGATACTTTCACTACAGACTAACAATTGAATCTTGCACGACGGTGTATGGCGCACTATCTAGGGGAATGCAAGAAATATGCGACATTCCCGTCGCCTTTTCTTTCTCTACTATGCCTCCTTCATTTTTATTTTTTGTTTTCTTTCTCACCTCACTCTCCGTCCGACCTTCCCTCTTCCTTCCTTCTGGATAAAAAGTGGTACTCGGTTACTCCGCACTTGGTCCATTTTCGGGGACCATCCATTCCTTATCGGAGTTCTTATCCCACCCTTGTCATCGCCACTTTTGTTTTCTCCTCTTTCCCCCCAACTTTCCCCAACTTGTCGGGTTGGGTAAAGGGGGATAAGTACAGTTTTATTAATACAATGGCATCGTTACTTACTGCATGGAGTTTTCTGTCGTTATTTTTATCTCCTCTCGAGGCTCATGCGCGGGCGCTACCCGAGCCCAATCCCCCACCGGTTCAAATTCCCCTCTCCACAAACGAATATCTCACCTCTACCCTACGAGATCTGATATACGCCCTGGATGTGATGCAAAATGATTACTTTGAGTTGTGGCAGGGCAAATGGCCGACTTCAATCGATTGGACTGCTGCGGTATTGGGAACTCATGTCTCGGCTACACTTTCCTCGTTGACCGCAAGTGTGGACGATGCGCTGCTGTCAACTCTGTTACAAGATACACTCGTATATGGGCAGCAACCTCTGACAATGGACCGGAATTCTCAGGCTTTCGAAAACCTAATAAATCACTATTTCGATCACCTAACGGCTTTCTATTTTGGTGAGGATGCCTTCGCGATCAGAAATCAGGCTTTCGACGATATGCTGTGGGTCGTGTTGGGTTGGCTGGAGAATATCAAATTTCAAACATTGCACTCTGATTTGCACTATGAAAACTCTGCGGGGCCTTGGCATGGAACCCAATTCCAAGGGCCGGCTGCCCATCGAGTGCGCGTATTCTATGAGCTCGCTTCCGAAGGGTGGGATACATCGCTCTGTGACGGTGGCATGGTTTGGAACCCTCGCCTGGTTCCATATAAAAATGCCATCACCAATGAATTATGGGTGTCAGCTAGTATCGGAATGTATCTCTATTTCCCTGGAGATGGCAACGACTCGCCTTACTTGGGGACTAGTGCAGACGGAGAATCATCGCGCTCTTACCCCCATAATCCGGTTCATATACATAACGCAATTGAGGCGTACAAATGGCTCAAGGACTCGAACATGACGGGAATTGGCGGGCTATATGCAGACGGGTTCCATATTCGCGGGTGGCAGAGTACCCAGAATCCAGGAACACGTAATTGCGATGTCCTCAACACAATGGTCTATACCTATAACCAAGGTGTGATCCTAAGCGGGCTGAGGGGTCTCTGGCTGGCTACTGGGTCGGATGAGTATCTCCGAGACGGACACGAGCTTATTCGTAAGGTGGTTATGGCGACAGGATGGCCTAATATCGCCAACCAACAATGGGCGGGATTGGGCCGAGCCGGTATTCTTGAAGAAGGATGCGATGCAAACGGCGACTGTTCTCAGGATGGTCAGACTTTCAAGAGCATTTTCTTCCATCATCTAGCAGAGTTTTGCCGACCGATCCATCCACAAGAAGAGCGTTTCCTGAAATCGGAATCTAGGCCGGAAAGGAAATGGAGATATTCAGAAAACTGGCACCAAGCTTGGTGTGGCACGTATCGCCAATGGATCGAACACAATGCCAAATCTGCCCTTGTAACCAGAAATGAAGAGGGCAAGTTTGGCATGTGGTGGGGAAGGCGATATCGTGTATTTGACGATTCCCTCGATCGCAACAGCCCACTGCCCCATGGGGCAATCGACTACCGTAATCATCTCGATCCAATAAGCCCAGAATGGTGGGGAAATCTCACGGAACTGGTCAACAAAGTGAAAGAAACGGCGAGCGACATGGTCAGCAGCGTCAACCGGAATGGTCAGCCCGAGTACAATGATCGTGGCCGGGGTCGTACAGTAGAAACCCAGGCTGGTGGCGTCGCCGTTCTGAGAGCCCTGTACCAATGGAAGACCACCCAATTCTCACTGGATGTTTCCGCAGAGCTTTGAGCTTCTCGTGTCTCTGGCTTTGTCTTTTTTTCCGAAGGAGTGTGGAGTGGAAAGCAAAGATATTAACATTGGAGTTGGACGCTCGCAGGCGAGTTATGAGAGGGTTACAGGTCCAAAGCTGACTGTAAAGCGGTCATTGAGGTCCTCATCTGCATCATCATTAACAACAACTGCATTGGTAGCAATACATATGATTGGAACAACATCAGTAACAGTAAAATCGAAGCAGAGAGTATTATCATTTGTCCACTTTGAAAAGAAAACCCTTTGAAGTCATTCCCAACCAAGTCTCTGCCAGGTCATGTATCACTCATCAAGGCGGTACTCCTCCGATGTACTATTATACTTCTTCCTGTCGCCACGTCAAAGCGCAACATCGAGCGCCAACGGGTTCGTCCTCGTAACTACCCAATTAGGTAAATGATGGCTCCTGCCATAAACGACAAGCATTTCCATTGTCGTCATTTAACAAAAACAGCATCATTATTCAACATGTCGAATCTTCCATTAAACCTACAGTGACATCATGTAAAATCCTAATTGACTCACCTTACATTCCCTCACCTCTCATCTAAATCCCGGGGTTTAAAAAAAAAAAAAAGGATAAAAGCAAGCAACGCAAGCAACGCAACGTGAAATTAGAAAAAAACGCCTCCACCCATCCAAGCATGTAGTATGACAGACAGGGAAACCCCCAGTTAAGAATACAGAAAAAAAAGAATAAAATACACCTTCTAACGGTTGAACAAAGCCTGTCCCCCCTTTCCAGGGTGTTTTTTTTCTTTCCAACTTCCAATGTTTTTCTCCCTCCTTCCCCATCCCACGCATGATCTACACCAGGCTTGCAGGGTGGAAGCGCCCCTTTGGTTCCGAACACCAGGACGAAAACCTAGGAAACCCTTAGTGGTGAATATGGGGACACTTACTTACTCCTAGCGACTTCATTCATGGGGCAAGGATGGGGAAGGAGGAACACTGGAGTGTTGGTTTGGCAGCATAGTTTATTACTTGTGTGTGGATCCTTTGTTGATACTTGATTTTTGCTGAGAACTGCGTCAGAAAAGGCGGGAAAAATGGAGGTACATACTAGGTACTTTTGTAATTCGGGGGAAGGAGCCGGGGACCTGGATTAAGCTCAGGAAGATGCAGGGAAAAGAAATGAAAAGAAATGAAAAGAAAAGAAATAATAAAGAATATATTGGAGACGAAGGAAATAAACTAAATGAGGAAAAAAAGGGAAGGAAGGAAGTAAAGAACACGCTAAGAAACATGAGGTTATTTGGTTGGTTGATGTGGATAGGAATTTGTTCATCTTGATCTGATTTGGTTGGTTGCACCGCTTCTGGCGGATGGCTCTCCACAGAGTTTGTCTCTTTTTGTTTGAAAAGATTCGATTTCTAAGTTTATTCTGAGGGTGGGTGGAATTAATAATGTTGAAGAGACTCTCGAGGACCGAACTTAAAGGGATCGCTTGAGGATTTGGCCCACGATTCCAATTAGATAACTGGATAATTGAGGTTAAGAATTTTTTTTTCTTAAGTCCCTTTTCATCTTTCTTTACCCGATCTTGGCTTGTACACCGATTGTTGCAATGGGGTCATATTTTAGTCCTGGTGTTGGGTGTTCTCTCAGGATCATTTATTGAATCTGCCGCTGTTTGCGGCAAGGTATTATTGGAGGTGATGAGTTGGGGCATTTTCTATTGCGCGTATGACTGACTGTCTGCCAACGATCCGATAGCTTAGGTTGTTGAGAGTGACACATATCAAATGGTGAATTTGATATTGGCCCTCATCAGAAAAATACTCTATCAAAGGAGATAAATGAATGGGAGGGAGTTGGCACTGACAGTTGTCAGAGAGCCCAATTCCATAGCATGGAGCCAAAAACTGATAGATTCAATCATGCGGTGGGGAGAGCATTAAGTATATTAAACAAAGATAAGGATTCAGGTAGCTGCTGAAGCCACATGCAACTGAGGTGGGGATTATTTTAATTTTTATTTTAAGGTGCCGTCTTCACATTGATAACCACCAAGCTCCTTTCCCCAAAAAACATGTTTTGGGAGAATTTCTACCTATCTAATGGATAAAATCTAAGTTGTATACTTTTTTATTCTTCTTCAAGCTGCTGTCAACATCAGGGATGACCTCACTTTCCTAATGAAGGAGATTTCGAGAAAACCTCCAGGGCAAGATGGCGGACACCACCGACAAAAGATAAAACAGCGGGAGTCGGAATCTAGGAGTATTGATCCCATGCAAGTTCTTGTTCCTGTGATTGCTCAGCCTTGTGAGTATTGTTCTTTTCTTTTTTCTGCCTTGTCCCTTAATGCGCTTCTTATCTTCAAGTTCCCTGCACTTAGTATTATTTTTTGTCACGCCCCGCCCAGTATCGTCGGGCAACCTTCTCTCCCCTCTGCTCGAGGGCCTTTGGCACCCTTGAAATTTCAAGTCACTAAAAAAGACAAATCAAGTCATGATGTTAACCTTCCATCGACTCAAAATTGATCGAGCTCACTGAGGTGACCAATAGATATGATTTGGGTGGTGGACAAGGGCCAAACCAGCCAGTCACTGGCCGCGGATCGGCAGTTCTTTATCGTCATCCAACAGGGATCTTGCTGTACCCGCTATATCGTTGTGATTTCATCAGAGTGGGTGTTGGGGATGGAGGGGCGGAGGGGGAGGGAACAGGGGAGAAATGCAAGATTGCGTTTTGGTATGTATCTGTAACTTTCTGCTGTTGGGTTGGAAGAGCAACTTGAAGTAACTAGTCATACTCGTACTTATATAAAGAGATAGTTAAATAACCGTTGCATATCAAATAAGAGTGATTTCTATGAATTCAGTAACTAGAAAAAGGGGAAAGAGAAAAACCTTACTCCTTCCATGTGAGCTCCTCTGCAGTTGTTTTCCTTGAGGTACTCGCAGTATAGTAGTACTTAGTACTAGTACGAGTATCTACTACTTCAGGTAACAGCCTGAGTGGAATGCTTTCCCTCCAGGTTTCCGCCAGAAAAGAAAAAAACTTCTCTTGGTTTGAGGAGGAATGGTTTGGTAGGTGGAGCAGCGCCAGTCACGCGGCTGACTTGTGGTACCCTTACTTACGTACGCTCTTTGAGATGGGAAAGCCAGTACACAATGGTATGGTGGTATAGTAATACCGAATACAATGGCAAATTCCCGCGTCTCTTGAAATGGAAGGCCTGAAGAGCATGAGGGATTCATTTGGGAGAACCCAAAAAAATACAACAAAATATAAGAAAGAATTGCAGATGGGGGGAGTGTGATTAATCATTCGTATTTCTTCTTCTCTTTATTTTTTAATTCTTGCCTTCATCCCGATTTGCTGCTAGTCTGAAGTTGACAACTGTCATGTCGACGAAAATCGAAAAAGACAAAAAAAAAACAAATAGGAACAATTCAAAAGAGGGTTCAAGCGTGGTCCTTGTCCTCTTCGGGTCACAAGTTCATCTTCAAGGGTGCCAAATCTGCGACCCAGCACTGATGCGGGGGTTAAGGAGCACTTTCAACTGGTCCGTTTGGTTGTTCAACGTCCGGATGAATGTTCCCCCCTCGGTGGTAAAGGGACCTTTTTTCTTGGTTGGGATGGAATTCTTGATGTAGGTGGGAGGTCCGAACAACTTGTGTTGATTCAGATGAAGAATTGCTGTCGGAGTCCTACCTCCATCGTACATGCTACATATGTACGAGAGAAGCAGTTAAGTTGTGATTATTGGTAAAGGTCCGGCAGAGGGGATATCTTTCCGCGCTTCTTGAACTCAGAATTAATTAATTAATTTTTTTTTTTGGTTTTCTCCAACAACATTCTCTCGCGCTTTCGAACTCTCGTTGGAAACCGCCGGGGAAAACGTTCCGGTCCTCATCACCGCTCCAAGGATGGGGCCCATGTATGCAACTGCCGCACCTTACTGCAAAATTAACCATGAAATTGTATTAGTTGGTCGAGGGCAGACCCTCGATCTTCTTCGTTATGAGCTGTTCAGCCGCAGACAGGTGACGTACTCCGAAGATCTTGAATCAGTACCCCATACATGAGTTGTTGAAAAAGGAAGAGATAAAGAATATTCTTTGTGTCCATCAATTTCTTAACACAGGCCGAATATAGGCAAGCAGCTACCTTTTAGTTTTTTGGCGCAAACGGCACTGGCTGTCCATGGTTATAAAAATTACTGTACCTTGTAACTGGGACTGTAAATAATGGGGGGGGAGGGGCCAGCAACACCAATAAAAATCATCATCCATGATGTGCTGTGCCGTTATGGTGCCAATAATTCCTCGTTCCGAGTTTGAACTCCCATGAAGACTACTACTGAGTACTGAGTACGAAGTATACTCTGTACCATACAAGCGGATGCTCCACTGGAACCGCAAGGGACAGCCCCAACAGGGAGAGGAACTTTCAGAGAAATTTCTGTTCCTTCCACCAAGCCATTTACCCATCGCTGGGGGCGTTTTTATTGATCGAGATTTGGTTCCCGCTATTTTGGATCGGCTTTTTAATGACCACTGAGAGGGTGGGTGGCTTCTGCCTTCACAGCTGAGATGAATACCAAGGAGCCATTCTTTGAGAAATCCTTCGAGCAGATTCATGAGCTGCCAACATAACATGTGCAGAGTCTGCAGACCACACATGGCTTACATTCGAGGTAACGAAAAGGAAGACGATTAAAGGGAAACCCGGTCCGGGTCCCCCCACAAATGCTCATGGTGAATTCCTGATAATTATCGTCATCTTGCCCATTGGTGTGCTTTGATCTCGATAAAAAATAATGGTGATGATTGATGATTGAAGAGTGTGCAACATCGATGCTCTCAGTGACGATGGATCGGCGTCCCGCATATCCTTTCCCGGTTTCACCTCTCTCGTCGCTTGCCGTCATGATCAGTCAGACTCGTTGATGGTGCAGGAATGGATCGTCCTGCTCAGAGCTGTTTCCTTCTCCCTGAATGTCCCAAAGTAGAAGGCCTCACCGTTCGGGTCACCTTCGGCGTTATTATTCAGTCACCAGAATGGGATGATGATACAGCGTGTTTCCGGAACGTTCAGATCGTTTCTTCATATCGTGGCAAGTATCAAACGACCCTCTCACCTCCACCTCCTGTCCTACCTGTACAAAAAATATTCCATGAACAACCAAAGAGGTTGGGAGTCGGGACAGGAGGGGGCGCTATATCACGGTCTGTCGTGTGTTTCATCAAATTTAAAATACACCCCTCTGACGACTCGATCGACATTGCGTGACCTCATCCCCTGAGCATGGGACCTTTATTTGAGCCACCCCGTTGGGCAATTTGCCCCAGATATCCGCCCATCTCCTCGGTCACTCCTGTTGGAAGGCTTTGACGAGATGAAGGACTCAAGGGAATGGTCATGTAAACTGCTCAATGCTCAGTCGGGAGTCAATACGGATAAATAACCTGTTGAAAAAAAGTTTGGGATGTGGCTACACTGGTGGAAGGAAGACTTTGTCATCGTAATAATCATGGGCGAATGGCGACCACCCCCATGATCTCCCTCAGTACCGTCCTTGATCATCATCTTCCGTCCTCTGTACATTACGGGCAGTGAGTGATGAGGATCATCGCCTCCCCTCCGACGACCACTCCTCGTGAGTGGGTTTTGCCCCCCCTGGGAGACTTTTGGTTCTTTGCTAAACTGGAAGGCTGTCGAACCAAGGGGCTTACAATCCTGGAACAAAAAAATGGCTAACCGAACTAAAGGGAAACGAACCCCTAAACTCCCCGCCGCCCACCAACCAAAGGCAGCCAATAATCCATGCTTCACCGAAACAACTGAAAATCATCTGTACAGTGACAAGGAGTGTAGTCGGCATAATTGTGGCTCAGAATTGTCGTTAATTATTGTCATCTCTGCAAGTTCCAATGTTTTCCGAACGCGGGCGGAGGCGAACTCGGGAGGGACCTTCTAGGAAAACCGCAGGTCAAGTCAGGTACATAAAATGCACATTTTCTCGATGTACCTACGTCAGGTATTATTCTTTCACACCTCCGTAAGGTACCAGCGCAATACGGTGATAATCCGTCTCAGTGGCGGCCACGAGTCTTTTGAACCACCAACTTTCTTTCGGACTAGCCCCCAAACGGGTAATCAGATGCCCATCCCGTTGTGCTGTATCTGTCATACCGATTTCATTACTGCTTCCTGCCCAAAGTACAGCCGGTCCCTCCTTGTCGACGTCGGTACCAAGGCCGTTAGTAGAGGGTGATGTTCCCTACTGAGCAAGAGTGACTGTGTGCGGGAGGTTGATGAACAGGGAAGGGGGTACCTCCTCGTACCTCCCGATTATTGTTCTTCAATATGTATTATTGAGTATTAAATACACAGCATGAGAGACAAGACCAACGAGTCTCTCATGAATGAAGTGTTCTTAATTTTTTATTTTATTTTATTTTAATTATTTATTATTATCATTATTATTATTATTATTATTTATTTTTTTACTCACAGTATCATATTCTTCTTGCTCCTCCAGACGATGATAATTATTATTACCACCGCCTCGACTGTTCCCACCGCTACGTCCTGTTGTCCTGCTCCTCCTCCCACAATCAATCGCAAGCATTATTCATTTTCCCTGAGACGAGCCGTTGCTCAGGATCCTCAGTGGCCGACCTTTCTCCTCTTCTCGTCGGATCTCTTTTCCCTCTCCCTCCCATCCCCTTTCCACCCTCTAACTGTGACCATCGTCCAACTTTTGATTACGCCCGTTTTCGGTCTCCTTAGCTCCTTTCAAAAGCAACTTTGCTCAGACTACCCATCAATAATCCAGAAGAATTAGGGAACATAAAAAAAACCTAATAGAGAAACAAAGCCGAATTCAAGGGCAGGTTCATCCTCCAGAAATATTCCTGAATTGCTTTGTCCCAAGTATCAATCAGTTTCTTCCCCAACTTCGGTTAACACCAACGCCTCCCCCCCCCAAATTCATTCTTTTCTTTCAAGCTTTCCTTCAAACTTCCCCTGGATCGCTCCAACCTTTCTTGTTTATTTTTCTCTTTTTCCTTTTCCTTTCCCTTTCTAAAAAAGCCCTTCTATTTTCCCCGTTCATTTCGTTTTTGCTTTACTTGATTCTCACCCTTTCTTTTCTCCATTCGGCGTTGTCGACCACCCTTGAATCCGCTTCCTGTTTTTCGCCTTGTCCAACCACGATAGCTACCTCCAGCGAAACGCAGATTCTGTATCTGGAGTCATCGCTAGAGGTAGTATTGTAACTAAACAGCCGAGTTGGAATACTCTACAGCCTTTCGAAGCGGAAAGTTTTTGCTCGCAAGCGACCGTCTGCACATTAGGCTTTCAAGCGGCCAGTTGAACCACAGAACCTCTGAAAGTCAACCGCCAGAACAACCACCAAAATAACATGGCGTCGACGTCAGAGGTACACGGCTCATCACCCGTTCCAACTTTACCCCAACCAAACGACAACGGTCGCGCACATATGTCCTCACTTTCCTCCTCTTCCTCCATATCCGACGCGGAGAACGAACGAAGGGGGCGATCTGAACGCCCTCGCATGGCCAGTCGAAAACCAAGCGCTTCGATATTAGTTCCACGAGACCACCCAGAGATTGAAATTGAAGAAGAAGAATTCCCTCCAGACGACGCCCGAGCCATGAGTCCCCGGCGTAATTCCGCAGACCTAGAGCGACTAGGAAAGGAGGCCCGACAGACTCTACAAGAGTAAGTTTGAATAACACTTGAACCATTTAATTTTTCCTCCTCAGTCCTATTAATGTGTTTAAATCATCTTAGGCAAGCAAAGGCCCTCCAATCTTCACTCCAAGCGCTAGCAGAACGTATTGAAGCGGTCAAATCCGACCACGACAAGCTTGAAACCGAGAACAAGTTTCTTCAGGACTACATAGGAGGCTTAACTAGAAATATGACCAAACCTGACATGTCCAGGACGAGCACCAAGGTCAAGAAGTCACAGAAATAGACTGGCGGCGCCAGCCCCCCGACCGATTAAATACGAAAATGGTTGGGATACTTTCGCTTTCTGGGAAAGCGAAGAAGTACATGAGACACCTTTCAACATTCTCTTTTGACTCTCTTTCCACGATGTTCTCGAATTTGCATGGTGTTCCCCCATGCTACAAGACCTTTCCTCACAGAGGAGTACATATTTTTCAAGATACGCAACACATTACGGAGAAACTGTTGTTTGGATCGCCACATTACATGGGGAATTGAAACGATACCCATAGCGTTAACGAGGCTAGTGGATTCTTTCGTTTCGTTTAATTAGAGGGGTTCAAATTCACGATACGCCTTGGCCAGAAAAAAAAAACAGAAATGGGAAAGAAAGGAAGACAAAACGGTAGTAGAAGTCCCTGGCTTCAGCTTTTTCCTCGGGTTTTCTGAACGGGCATGAACCTTTACGACCTGTGGAATTATTGATTTTCCACAACCTCCGAATTAACCCATTTTACCAACATATCCATCATGACATTTTCGGCTTTACTTCAGCACCTCGTCCTGCCTCCTGTGACCGTCCACGATCTAGCAGCTGTGACATCATTGTATGCCGTGTGTTGGCCTATTGAGTCTGATCAACAGTCTTGGCACTGGTGCGTGAGGCTGATGACCAATCCTAGACCGACCTCGCAGATAATGTGACACATTCTCGCAGAGTTGCACTCAAGGTCAATTTTCGACTGTTCATATTGAGATTTTTTTATTCCCGCCCCCAACAACCCCCCATCCATTTTCTTCTTTGTCCTATTTTCCCCCTTTTCATCTCTCCTATTACTGGCGGCCTGGTATATTTTTTTGTGGCATAGCACGCTCGGCGTTAGGAAACTTCATGGGAACTTTTATTTTATTAGACTTGGTTTGATATCGGAAACCGCAACTGGGGCGCATCTGTTCTCGTGGTCTGCAAGCAAGCAAGCGCGCAACAAACAAAAAACGAAAGGTGGGAAAGCATTTTCATGGAGCAACCAAACATTCATATGGTTTTTCTTTCTTCTTTTTCCTTCCTCCAAACCATACTTCCTCTTCAACACTTCCTTACCGTCACCAACATTTCATCGTGTACATTGGGATCGTCCTGGTCTGACGATTCGGTTGATTTTTGTTTGGCTCTGAAGACATTTGCTTTACCATACCCAGGAGCGTGCGGTTGATTCATTCATCATATTTGAAGGCATGAAATGAACTTGAAAGCTATAAATTCATATTTTCCCTCTTCCTTAAAAAATAATGAAAATGGTAGCATTTCCTTCCCCAACCGTAGTCCTGATTAAGCCTTGATAAACATTCCGATCCACTAACCTGGGACGCATCAAAACCACATTAATATCCAAAGAACACTTGGCTAGGAAAAATTTCCCTCCAGATCCCAACAAGTAACTTCCCTTAGGCCGCCACATTCTTTCACACCCCTACCTTGAGTTGGGAGACCGGCGCCGCCAGCCACTTAGCTGTCCTTTGGAACCTTTCTCCGACTCCGTGCTTTTCCACGACAATCCCGTGACGCATACTTACTATTTAGCCGAAGGAAGAAAAACGAAAAAAGACTGAGCCAGAAAGATTATTTCCGTGGTTATTTTATTTCATTTTATTGTTAAAAATGAAAGACAGAAATAAAGAATATTCATGTAAGGGTAATCAATATTGTTCGCTTACCCGCACTGCGTCATCCTCGAAAAGACCCCTCGATACCCAGAGTCAGAGCTTCATAAACCCGACTTTTTGGGTAGTACTAGTATAGTATATACTCTAGATCGTGTGAGTATCTTACCTCAAGCCTGAAATAACTCACGCGACCCTCTTTTCCCTATACTATCTATATTTCCCTGTCGAAGTACAAAAGAAACTAGAACGGAAAAATAAGAAAAGGATATATGTTCTGTGGGGGATAGAGATAAGGTTGGTGGGAGGGGTGTGTGACATGAGGTACAGTATACTGTACGACTCGCTGCGCATAAGTAATAAGAGAGGAATTATTATCCTGCGAATATGCAATAATACCCTTTGTTAAAAAACGTGTGATCAAAGTGAGAGGTGATAAGAGTCATGTCATCAAGGAACATTTCAGATGAGATGAAGGAGGCCTGCTGCAAGCCGCATACGTCATGTTTCAGGTTCATGAAGGGCTGCGTGGCTGACTGGCTACCTGGGGTTTTGGCTAAGGAAATGCGTCTCATGGGTTTTTAGATTTCGTGATTTTATCAATGATGACCGAGAGAGGGAAAATGAGGAAGGCCAGCAGAAAATAATAATCTCTTGCGAGTGGAGAACCGTATGCAATTTTTAATAACTTCCAGAGGGATTTGTTTTTTCTTTTTAAATAAGAACCGTTTGGACTCTCCAATCAGATGAAGGGCCTTGAACATAGATCGCCTATTTATTTAAGATTTTTTTCTTGTCTGTATTGAGGGCTGGTCGACAGCACGGTTGTTATCAAACTTTCAACTTTCTTTGTGAAGCCACTGCCGGACTTTAAGATCTAAACTCGAGCTAAGGCGGCAATCAAACGCCATAGGCGGCACAAAAGGTAGGACCAAGACAGAATTCGTGACATTAGTCAAGGCATAGGGTAGGGGATTGGGAAATAATTTCATTGGGGAAGGGGTAGACGTGATGGTGGATGTATGTAGTAAGGGAAAGGTATTCTTTGGGTGATAAGGGGCAATAGACAAAATGTAAATTAAAGAAACCAACGAATATATGAAATCGAAAAATCACGGTTGGTCAGAGAATCCAGAATGACTAGTCGAGCTGGGAGCCGAATTGAAAGTGGAAGGTCGAAAAGTGAAAAACCGAGCAAAAGACATGTCGCAAATGACTGCCTGCCTATCAGCCGACTAAAGGCGACACTTCCGCAGGAGTAGTTGCATCATTTTGTTCGCTCTCATGGCTACTTGCCTTATCGTGGCTTCCATTCTTTCGACAACAACTCAGCCTGCTTTCCGGTCTCCTTCGCTATCCGCGAACGGACATGAGTCCTTCTTCTCTTCCTTACTCGGCGGGCTTCTCACCCTCAGCGGGAGCTTCATCCTTCTTGTCAGTTGGTGCGTTTTCTTGAGCGGGCTCAGCCTCGGAAGAGGTCCAGAGCGTCTAAAAAAGTATATTAGCAAAGATCTCACTAAACCTCAAAAGTTAATAAGATAGTAATTACCAAGTTATCCCTGAGGAGCTGCATAATCAGGGTGGAGTCCTTGTAGCTCTCCTCGCTCAGGGTATCAAGCTCTGCAACGAATATTAGCCCTGTTCAGGTAAATAAATACCGATGAGAGTTTCGATCCCACCAGCAAGGATGTCTTCCTCCTTACCGGCAATAGCATCATCGAAAGCAAGCTTGGCCAGGTGGCAGGCCTGGTCTGGTGAGTTGAGAATCTCATAGTAGAACACCGAGAAGTTAAGGGCCAGGCCGAGGCGGATGGGGTGGGTAGGGGCAAGGTCTGTTTGAGCGACTTCGGTAGCGGCCTTGTAGGCCTCGAGGGAAGCATCAGCAGCACCCTTGCGACGGTCGCCAATAGCGAACTCTGCGAGGTAACGGTGGTAATCGCCCTTCCTGTTTGAGTGGAGGGAAAGCCATATCAGCACTCCATGTCCCGGTCGCGCTCGCTCGGTGAGGAAGGAGGGCAACGTTAAAAACCTACATCTTGTGGTAGAAAACCTTGGACTCGCCGGTCTGGGCAGAAGGGATCAGGTGCTTATCCAAAACCTCCAAGATGTCATCGCAGATCTTGGCGAGTTCGGCCTCGATCTTTTGGCGGTACTCCTTGATGAGCGCAACCTGAGACTCGTTGCCCTTAGACTCTTCTTTTTGCTCAATCGAAGTGACGATTCTCCAGGATGCACGGCGGGCACCAATGACGTTCTTGTAGGCAACGGACAGGAGATTCCGCTCCTCTACAGAGAGCTCTACATTGGAGGAAGCGACAACCTTCATGTTCTCAACCATTTCTGGATGATTTCCGTCAATATTGAGGGCGAGAATTCCCAACCGGAACAAGGGAAAGGGGAAGTTAACGAACCCTCGTAGCGCTCAGCCTGCTCGGCGAGCTTGGCCAGGTAAACAGCATCTTCGTGACCCATTATGATTGTATCTGATCGAGCACAAGAAACAAAAAATATTAGCGATCGGTTTTATAACACAAGATGAGTGAAAAAGAGTTCCCCGCTATCGCGCCGGTGGTGTGGGCTTTCACAATGTGGGTGATTTTGGGAAAATAAATAAATCCAACACAAAAGCCAAAATCAGGAGGATGGTAGAGTGGAAAGTAAAGGCCTAGATTGTAGAATCAGGTGAGGGGCAAAAATGCGGCTATCACACGGCACACGAAGTGAGGCTGTGAAGTCAAGCGGGTTGATCAACACGAAAGCCAGAAAACAGCCCCGAGTTTGCCTTGCACCAGGGACCCCGGTCACACGGATCATGACAAGATAAGCTCCCCGAATTGGACCATAATTTAAGCCCTCCCCGATCGGGGAAAAATAAAATAAATCAGACGAGATAGACAAGAGAGAATCGCAACTGGGTTGACAAAGTGCATGGCGTGTTGCTTGTCGTCGACCACTCGACTAGTCGGGGGACGATGTCGCGGTTGGGGGGCGATTCCAGTCTAGACAGATGCCGTAGAGAGGGCAAGGGGGGGGGGAAGAGGAGGGCAAACAGAGCAATTCAGGCTCCATGACCCAATCCATAGAGATCCCAGGGAAATCCAAAACCAAAATACTGTGAAAATAGTCTCCGCAGCCGATTGGGATGGCTCTTGCTGGGGGGGGAATAAGGGCCAGACAGAGAGGAGAAGAACAGGCGTGGAAGAGGACAGAAAGGGAACACACGCAACTCACCTGACGCGATGGGAACAACAACAATGAGTTTTTATTCTAGGGGTGGGGAAAGATGAGAGAAAGACAGAAGAGAAGATGAGGAAGAAGATAGAAATCTCACGTAGGATTGGGATGAGGAGGATAATGGACGGAAATCAAACAAAAATTGCGTTAAAGTAATGGGAGGGAAGAGAGGAAGTGAAGAGGGGGGAGACGAGGGAGGGGAAGTAGAGGGATTCTTCCTTAGGCTGGGCTGGGGGGGGGAAGGGAAGAGGGAAGGAAGGGATTCACTCAAGTCTGCTCTCACGGGGTTGAGCAGAGCGACACTGTTTTATAAGGATTCCTCAGCTCCACCGGTCTCTGTTTTCGCAGGCAAAAAATATTATTATTTCCGTGCCTTTAATTGTGCTCATTTATCTATGTTTGCTGCTCCCAGGTCGAGAGCAGCGCGCCCTCAACAACGTTCTTTCTTGTCGCTGCTTCTCCTGACACCCAAACTTTTCCCAGGCAGTCCGTCTGTTATTGTGTGTGGTTCGGTGGGCCATCCATCGTCATCCCTATTTGACTCCCGCCAATCGTCCCGCCCACACCACAGATCCCCCCCATTATTGAATGAGCCTCGCGGCTAGTGATTCTCATTCTCAACAGGAGAAGCCAGATTATAACAAAATATTAATATCATTATTATCATTATTATCATTATTTTCGTTTCTTATTGTGGTGGAAGGTTCTGGATCTTGATGTTATTTACAGACTTGATCTATATATACACTTTGGGATTCCACTAGGCTTTTCATTCCTGATTCCTCGCTTTGGTGATTTGTCGGAATGATGTCGAGAAACTGTCTGAAATGCTTTGTCGAGATAGATCCAACAGCATTGTATCAATCCGATTGATATCCACCTTGGATGCAAGGCCTGGGTTGTTCGGCAGATGGAACTCCTCTCTCCATCAATTTTCCCTCTCAACACTCAATGTGAAATGAGGTAGAGATATCTGACAAGAATTGAAAAGAATACCCAAAGAGAGAGACAGTAGGAACGCGTCTCGACATATCAAATTCTGCCCTTATTATTCTGGAACTGTCCACAGGACTCACCTTGTTCCCATTCTCTCTGTATTTTTAGAAATACTAATGATAAACCGGACACTGCCACTTCTACTGGCTCCGGTTTCTGCTCTCACATGACTTATGATGCTCCATCCGCTGACTCATCGTTTATCACATGACCTGTGGTGTCGTCATTCAAGGTGTTTTCGTTGGGTCTGGATCTGGAAACGGTGGTGGGAGGACAAGTCCTGGCAGCGTACCTTACGTCCGGGGCTCCTGTGAGTCCTTCCCGCTATAGCACAGCTTACTGTACGACATCAGCTCTCAAGAGGACGGTCCCATCCCATCAGGCCATAAGAACCCTGGTCATTAGGCTGTAGTCAGCAACATATTATTCCCCTCTCTTCTCCTCTTTCTTTCCCGTCTCTCCTTCCAGTTTACCTATCCCTTTCTACCTTTCTCTTCACAATATATTTATTTTCGTTTATCGCATCCATTGCTCATCATGATCCGCCAGTCTATTACCAGGCCTATTACCGCTGGCAACCTCACCCGCTCTTTCTCTATCCTCGCCCCCAGAATGGCTGCTGGTGACACCGGTGCTCCTCGCGCAGGTGGCGTCCAACAAGGGTATTATACACTTATCTCCCCTTCTCGTTATTTTTGGCTCCATGTTCCCATATTCCTCTTCTTTCTTCTCGAAAATCAACCTTTCCTTCTCCCCCGCTCAGTTTCCCTCAGCGTTTTCAAATGATATCATCACCACCATCAACTCTTCTCAGCCACCGGAAGCTCCTTCTGAGCATGACCATATTAACCAAAATACAGTGACCAATTTACGCGTCGCGAAGCTGCTCAAGAAAGTCTCTATATCCACCAAAAAGAGACCGAAAAGTATCCCCCCTCTCCCCTTCCATGCTAACACCTGTGTATTAATTGTGGGCTGGCAGACTCCTCGCGCTTAAGAAGAAGGTCGCGGAACAGCGCAAGCATCTTGATGAATTGGACAAGCACATGTATGTGACCCCACCGCCCTCCCTTTTGCTTCATATTATACGCCATTAGAAGGGCCTAACAGACATCTCCACAGTGATGACATGACCAAGAACCAGGGGGGTGAGCAAAACTAAGAGACAATATCGTTTTCTATTCCCCCAAACACGGGTCATGTCTTTTTTTTTTTTTTTTTTGTTTTTGCCTCATCTCTTCACGCCCGAATTTCGAAGCTCTTTCGTCATGAATAGAGATCGCGAATCCCCCCAAGATCCTGGCCCGCGGGTCTGATAGCGTTACATAGTACCATCATCTGCTACTAGTCATGGTGTATTTGCCCACGTGTATTCTATCTAATAATAAACTCTTCTCAAACCCAAAACTTTAGGGGTATTTCACACAGCCTGCGGGTATACTCGGTAGCTGTTGTGAAATCCGGCAGGAAACGTATAATTTTCATTATATGGATTTTTCGGCGAAGACTCCCAATACTGGCCTAGTAAAATAAAGAATGGAACATAGGAATAGACCTCAAAAAATAAACGAAGAAGCACGAATCGAATCCCAGAGCCGTCGAATACAAACCCATCAATCCTATGGCTTCACAAATGCACAATCCATTTCATCCCAACACGAATTGGACGCTCTTTCTCATTAATCAATTCAATCAACCCAAACACAAGAAAAAAGCATATCACCGACGTCCCATAAAAGAACGGTAGAAATCATCTGCAGCGCTCCCATTCTCCACGCCAGAGTTGCTAAAGCCATGCCCAAAACGTGATGACATCGTCTGTCCGGCTTTCTGGGCCGCAGTGACCTTGGTCTGCAGCTCGGTTGTTCCCTGGTCGATAGTCTGCAGTTGGGAGAGATGCGAGTTGAGAATCCGTACGATTTGTGAAATCTGTACCATAACGGCTCCGGATTAGTAGTGGTTGGATCAGGCTTTTTACCGTTTTTCTGGCAAGAAAAAAAAAAGCAAAAGAAGAAAAGGAAAGAAAGAAAAAAAAACCCACCGGTTCATCGGCCCTGTTCGTCTTACTCAAAGTTGCGGAAGCGCCGTTGACTTCCTCGATCATGCTAGAGAGATCCTTGCCCATCTCATCTAGCCGTTCGGATAGTTTCTCGGCCAGATTGTATCTATATTGTAATTCTAAGGTTAGTTCATATCCTTAATTAGGTGAGCAAAATATTTGCTCGAGTAGTCAAAACGTACGTTCGCTCACGCTCCTGATCAGGACCCTGGAGACTCTCGCCCGGTCCGACCTGCTTCGACATCATCTCATCGACTTCACGTTCGTAACGGTCCAGCCACGAGCTTAATTCCTCCTGCTGTCCCTCAACGGAAGCAAGTTGTCGTTCCACCTCCTGGGTAGCGCGCTCAGCGTCGACTGTGCTTCCATACAGCTTCTGGACCTTGGTAGAATTCTCCACTAGCATGCGGTCCCATTCGGCGACCTTCTCCGCCTGCTCTCGAAAGTCCTTTTGGTACTTGGTGAGATCAGTGGCCCATCGGGTAATGATCTCATCCATTGTCTTATTCTTCAGGCGTGATTGCGCTGGAGGAGCAGGCCCAGCAGTCGATGCGCCAAGCGGGGCTGCGCCGGTCACTGTGCCCATCCCCGTCGTCCCGGCTGTTGTAGTGGCGGTTGGGGCCGGCCCCGACGTCGCATTCAGGGACGGCCTGGCGTCCGGAGCGGTGGCTGTGGCTGCCGCCGGGGTGGCGCTTGAATTCTGAGAGGGGGCCTGGGTGCCGTCGGCAGGCTTATTGAAAAGTCCGCCTCCGGGAGTTGCAGGCTTGATTGGTGAGGTCGACTCGGCAGGTTTGGAGGTGTTTAAGGCCGAGAATAGCCCTCCAGAAGGAGCGGCGGCGGGTGTAGATGACGGGGTAGCTGACGAAGGAGTGGTTCCGCTGAGAACTGGGAATAATGATTTTTGTGGAGTTGCGGACGACGTGGCAGGGGATGCGGAGGGTGGTGCAGTAGGAGTGCCCGTGAGGGAGAACGCGGGTTTTATCGCATTATTAGTACCAGATGATGCAGCACCGAAGAGGGAGTTGGGCTGAGTTCCAAGAGCTGGGGTTTGAGCGGGTGCGCCTGGGAAAAGTGGCTTGGAAGTACCACCTGCGGTGGATGCCGGGGTCGTGGACTCTGCGGGTTTGGCCTGGGTAGCATTTCCAAAAAGGCTGTTACCAGCCGTTGCAGTCGGGGCTGTGCCGAACAAAGGATTCTGTTCTGCGGTTGGTTTGAAGGCGCTGTTACCAGTCGACTGTGCAGCTCCTCCGAAGAGCGATGGCGCGGAGGACGTCGCCGTAGGAATGGCAGCCTGGGCGGCAGATGGAGCCGTGACGTTTCCAAAAAGACCGCCCGGCTTTTGAGCACCCTGTCCAAAGAGCGTTTGACCCTGGCTTGGGGTGGTTCCTTGCGGGGGAGGGCCAGCAGGAGTTGTTGACGGCTGGTTCCCGAACATTGTTCCCGTGCCCGACTGTGCAGGTGTTGCTGTGGTGTTTCCGAAGAGGCCACCACCGGGCTTCGCGGCATTTCCAAAGAGTCCACCAGCGGCAGTTTGGCCCAATCCCGACGGCTCAGTTGGTTTATTCGGGGTTTGCGACACGGGACTCAATAATGACGATGGTTGCGTAGAGGTCCCTGTTTTGCTCTGGTCGGCCCCAAAACTAAAGGTAGGTGTGCTACCACCGCTACCGGCACCACTTCCAAACATTGGGCTTTTCCCCGCTGCGGCTCCCGTTCCAAAGGGTGAAGGCAAGGGAGATCCGCCTGTAGAAGCTCCTACATTTCCAAACAGCCCACCGCCGGACCCAGCACTCGACGGGGCACCAGCGGATCCAAAAAGACCCCCGGAGGGGGCCCCTGAGGATGCTGGAGCTTTATCAAAAGAAAAGAGGTTGGACATAGTGTTGGAGAATCAATCGAATAGGGCAGCCCTGTGGGAGATTAAAAAAAAAGAGTAAGCCGCCAAAGTTAGACAAGAGCCCAAATATGAAAAACTGGGCCGGCAAAGGGAAGGCAGTAAAGAAGTTGAAGCCACTTACTGCGCCCAGAAATAGCAAGCCCTTAGGATACGGACTAGCAATTGCAAGGTGGAAGAGGTCGATGGAGGAGCTCAATCACAACAAAATAATCGTCGTCCCAAAGGAGTCTGTCGGTTACCAGAGCCAATAATTCCTGAGGCGGCGCGCTTGTCTCGTCAGGCGCCTAGAAACACACACCTGAGGCACAACGGCAGAAAGGCGGTAAGGCATGAGGCCACTGTGGCAGCCTCAGGCCGCGACAGACTCGACGTCGTCACTCCTAGTCGTCACCAGACAATCTGGACCGTTCCGTGCCCTGTTTCAGGAACGCTTGCGCTTGCTTCCCCTTCGCCTTCCCCTTCTTCTTCTTCCAGGACTAATTCTTTCCCTACATCGTTCCTTTCATCTGAATTCTCTCCCTTCTGGGAGCCGTTGCCTCTCGCTCTACATGTCCCTCCCTGCCTTCTAGTGCCTGGTTTATTCCCAATGTCAGAACGCCCCTCCCGTCCGTCCAGCCCGTACTTGGAGCCCCCAAGGAAAAGTGTGGAGGTCGAGGACCCCGGCGCCCCTGATACCAGTGAGTCCTCGATGCATGATTAGTGTACCATTTACTTGGTGCCTTTCTTACTGACACCTGGGATTTCAATTTCTGCCTAGTCTCCAATAGTGATGAAGAGCATTTTTCAGACGCCAGCGAGGGCAATTTGCGTTCCCAATCCTGCTTGGCGTCCGGTCGCAGCTCCCCTGTCCCGCGCACTCGGGTAGAGAAAGTTGATGATGCTCCTTCGTACGGCGAGGTCCCTGGAACATCCGCCTATGAAAAGAGGGAGCTAGACGCTGTCCCTGATGAGATTGAAGTCATCCCAGAAGGGTCACGCAGCAGGAGCCATTCGATTGGAGGAAGCCAACGGCGTTCGCTAACTCCAGGTGGCTCGTCTATTCCCCGAACAGTCGTGGAGAGGGTCAGTCTGGATCAACCCAGCCATGGGGAAGTCCCAGGCACGCCAGCATATGAGCAGAGGAAAATGGATGCCGTCCCCGACATTATAACGACGCTTTCCGGGTCCGGAAGCAACCCAACATCGCCCAACGGCCCTTCCGAGGCCAGTACTACAAACACGCCTGTGCCAGAGACACTGGTCTCGCAAGTGGAGTCCCCAGTAGAGACAGCAACCTTCGGACTACAAGCTCATCGGAGACAACCTAGCGATGCCTTGCCAGATGCAACGGAAACAGTTCCAGATGCTCCAGGTAAGCATATCTAGGGCGTTTTCTTTGAGACATAAGACTTCAGGGACGATTGACCAATTCAGATATGGAACCTTCTTTGTCAAGTAGCTCTCCGCCCCATGGCTACACCCGACGGAGATCGACTTTGATTGGCGACGAGGCCATGCAGGATGACTTTGATGACTTTGCAGAAGGCCATGACGACGACTTCGGAGATTTCGACGACGGATTCCAAGAGCCGGACACAGACCTCGCTGACCCCGGATCTGTAGACATACAGCTCTCCCAGCCTACTACACCACCTTATATTGTAAGTACTATGCCTGCTGTTTTCGATGACTTTTTAGGACTAATACCTACGCATGCAGCCCCCACTAATAGATTTCGATACTGTTGATTCACTCTCTGGCCTGTTTAACGCCCTGGATGAAACTCTCGATCGACTCTTCCCTGCCTCCAAAAACGCTTTCTCAAAACAACCTCCAATTGAACCAGTTCCCAATTCTTCCGCCATTTTCAACACCGAACGGTCTCTCTCTCTATGGTCCCAACTAGTTGCCCCACCCCCTCTACAACCCCAAAACTGGGTGAAATCGCGGATCCGCCGGCTCTTTTTGGTTTCCCTGGGGGTCCCCGTAGATCTAGACGAGATCCTACCAGCCTCGAAGCAAAAGAAGCTCGTTCTTCCTTCCATCAACATCGGCCGGTCCGACCTTGCAGGCGCTGGTTCTCTATCACGATCCCAGAGCCTGGCCCGAAAAGACACTCAGAGCGGGCCCAACAGCCCCCGCAATTCTGGCACTACCGCCCGACACAGGGCATCCCGACGACGTGAGCCCTCTCCGCCACCAGAACTCGACCTCCCGGCGGTACGACGATTATGCGCAACCACCGACGCTGCATTGGATGGGTTCACCGACACCGAATTAAAATTCCATACCAAAGAACTTGAGCAACTCACGTTACGTGCGAGTGCCGTTCTAGAGTACTGGCTCAAACGACGAGACGGACTCATAAGCGAGAAGGAAGCCTTTGAGGGCGTAATTGAAAACTTAGTCAATCATGCCCGACGTGTAAGGAAGTAATGAATCCAAAAATTTTTCCTTTTTTTTAATTCCCCCTTGTCTCTGCCTTGTCTCAGTTATAGAGGGAGTAACTGTAATTTTTTTTTTTTCTATATACATATAATTTTTTCTACTTTCTTAGCGGTGGCCGAATCCTCCTGTTTCTTTCCTTTTGCGACGAAAATCAAAAATACTACTTGCTACCATTATACGTGTTTTGAGAGCGCATCTGGCTCTTTGTTGTTTACTCGCTCTCTTCAATAGTAATCTTCCGTGGAACGAACCTTGTGGCTTTGTCTTGGGATAGTAGTTACTAGTACTTATAATACAACATTAGGTAAGCTAAGTTTTATATAACATAGCTATTCAACTTTTTATTAATAGTTGGTTTCCATGCGAGAATATAAAATATCCGAAATTTTTCTATTTTTACCTTTTTGGGTTTTGGTTTGACGAAGCAGTCTGAAGTGTGGGATCAAAATATATAACAACCGGAAGTAGTCCGTCTCTTATCCTTTTGCAATACTCGTAGTTTTACGGCCTCATAGATATGAAGGTAACACTATATATTAAGTAAATACTATAGAAGATATATAAATCTAATAATAATAGTTAGGAATAGGGATTGAATCTGTTTTCTCAATCCCAAGGGATTAGCCCTCTTAGCATTGGTGGTAGCTACTGACCCACGACACCACAAAATAACTGGGTTTGGAGGGATTTGACAAAATTGAGAATTATTGGCTGTTTTCAACTTTTAATATTCTATTTGTCGCTCTCCCATCCGTGCCAAATAACCATATTGCTAAAACAAAGGATAATGTATAGAACCAACGAGAAGCAGTCAAATACCAGCCCACGGACCCCGGAAAACACCACAGAATATGCCGACAAACAAGGTGAAGAAAAAGTGCAATTGGATGGGGTATCTCGTACAACAACCAAAGCGCCTGGGCAGAGTCGTAAGGCAAACAAGAACAACAACAACAAAAAAAAAAAACAAAACACAACGCTGATAGAATAACAGACGAGGAATGGGAGCAAAGGTCGGTAATGAAAAAGTCAGTCCAGAATAATGACGTGTGTCGGTTGGTCGTCCTCGGGCCCTTCTGGTATCGGCACCGAAGGGCTCTGCTCAATCTTGGCCCGTTGAGGAGTGGGGGTGCAGGTGTTACCCAAAACATTCGACTTTCGCTTCGCCAGCGCTTCCGGGGGCTGGGAGGACCCCTGTACAGGTGACGGGAGATCCGACTCGGTCTTGACTTCCCAGGACCCATCTGATTTAACCTGAAGGGCTCGAGCACCGGCGCACTGATTCGTATGTTCCATCTCCGCGCGTATTTCGGCGAGGAACCCGTCCACGACAAGGCTCTGAGGGCGTGCATCTTGGCGACAGATAGGACACTTCCAGTCCGCCTCCAGAGAGTAGCACGGCGATTTCAAAGCACGGGTCTGGAGAAATGTATCATGGTCGAAACATTCTGGATGTGTGCAGAAGCGCCCACGGACCGGCACGTTGAATAGGCGGGCTGTAAATGGATCCACGAGCGTGACTGTCAGATCGTCACTCACAATACTCAGCTCATCATCAGCTGCTTGGTCAGGAGCAAGTCTGTTACAGATCTGACGTCGGGACTCAGCAGCTGATGAGGACTGGGCAAGGTCCTTTACTTGGGAAAAGGAACCCAAAGTGAGTGATTCGACGGCCATGGCGTAGGTCAGATCGAGGAATTCCGACGGACTACGGATAAAGTGGACTGAAACTTGATTCGTCCCTTCCTGGAGATACGGTGTGATGTCTAGGGGAATATCTCGGCCATTGTGGACCTTCCTGCGTACAAATAGCTCCACCTTGTTGACAAACACATAGACCACGCTGGGCCATACAGTTTCAGCGACACACCACGAATTATTGCTAACTGTGGTGGCCGATGGGGATACCTTGACACACCGAAGGCGATACAGTTGGTTGCCCTCCACCAAGATTCGGAGAAGACGACGCCCCGCCCCCTGAGATTGAATGGGAGGGAGGCGCTGTAGCTCCACCCTGGAGAGCGAGAATTGCCAATGAAAAGCACCTTCAGTTTTACCCAGGGGTGTTGCTGGCACGACAAGCGAGTCCAGATACGGGAATAGTTCAGTTTCTTCCTCTCCGGTGGCACCCCGGGAGATCAACCGGTTTAACGGATCCCGGATTATCGCTTGATGAAGCGCAACACGATTAGGGTTGGGCCGTATGTTCAACACTGAAGGCGCACCGGCTGGGGGCAGTAATAAAGTGGGCCCACGAGGGATCCGCCGAGCCACCGAGGGTTGGGAATTTGGAGCCGCAAATCTGGGATCTACTGGCATTTGGGCAGAGTGGCGTGGATCCTGGACTGCTCTGGAGTTCCCTTGCCTCAGTTGCTGGACAGGTTGGGTAGGCTGCTGAGCTTGATATGTCGGGCGCCAATCATGTCGTGCCGCGTAAGAGGGTGTGGTGGCCACCGTGGGTGATGAGATCATGTTGGTGTTTTGTAACAGTGCCACGTTCGGTGAGAGTGTGACATTTTGGGCGCCTGGATAAGTAGAAATCGGAGTGCTGGGATATATAGGAGCTGCGGCGGGTGCACTCCTAACCGGTCCAGCCGGGGTAGTGCCATTGAGAGGATGTACTTGAGTTTGGATATGTGCTGGCGCGACCGGGTGAGTTGTTTGCGCCGGTCCGGATTGACTTGCGGCAACTGGAGCGGCGAACTGAAGAGGTGTGGTGGCTGTTGGAGTATTTGAGACTCCCGTTGGCCTGGGGGCGGCCTGCATCATGGCCGGGGTTGGGACATCTCCATTCTGTGGCGCGAAGATCGACTTATACGCGAAAATGGTTTCGTCAAGCTCACGCTGTATCTGCTCGCGGGAAGGTCGACGAATATAACGGGTCCTGAAGTTCTCTAAATCACGATTAAAGATTTCTTGTAATCTATCCTCCCGCCTCATGCCAGGGATTCGACGACACAGGCACCGAACTACGTTAGATTGCAAAACCGGCGACAGGATATTAAAACCACCCGTAAGTTCCTCAACTAGTGGAGGGAATCCCCGACTCCGCACGGCCCTCTCGAACGGGAGCCAGTTGTCCGCAAAGCAGGCTAATATGTGAGAAACGTCGCGGAGTGCGGCTTGGTACGCGGGGACGTTGAGCATCAATGGGATGGGTCGGGGAAACCGGATGCACCATCCGAGAAAGTCTCCTGAAACTCGACGGTTATCTACAAGAAGGTGGCGGAGCGTCTCTATGCCTTGGAAATGCTTGGCAGTGAACCCGGGCATTCTGTTAAACTCAGAGGGGGCATAGCTACTCAGGCAGTAAATCTGATGGAGAACAAGAAATACGAGATCTTTCTCAACACAGGCGTTGCGGATGAGCGAAACCCGTGGTGCTTCGACCGTCTCTGAAAGAAGCATCCCATGCCTGGTGGAAGTAGCGTAGGACTCCAGGTATGCCCTTGAGTGATCGAAGAAAGCATCGTTAATGACCGGAAATGTTACACTACCTTGGCTCTGCCCGGGGCCATTTTGAGTTGGTCCACCCGGTATTGGTACGGCTGGACGGATGACAGGCGTTGTTGGGGTTATTGCTGTTGCTGGAGAACGAGGGGGAGGACCCCGGTGGCTCGTACGAGAATTTCCTCGGCTCAGTTGAGGCAGTGGAGGGGCTCCTATTGCGTGTCGCAGATTGTTGGTGGGGGGCACAGCCATTGCTCCGACGGGAGGCACATTCTGTCGCAAGGATGGGATCGAAGCGGCGTCGCCATTGGGAGGGGATGGGAATGTGGCTAGGGAGGGGCTGGCGGCAACAGGCCCATTCCTGTCTATGGCACTCGTCGGGCTGGTATGGGATCGGGAGGTAACAGTGGGGTCTGGCGAAGGAAGCGAGGAAAGCACGGCGGCTGATGGCTGGTGCTGGGAGAATTGGGGTATTTGTAGGGCCGGTGGTCGCGGTAATTGTAGATGCTGCTTCTGTTGGTGGAATGGCGCAGGCCTGACGGGAGCCGGAAGAGGAGCAGAAGACGCCGCCACGGCCGCGGTGGACGTATGGGTTAAGGATTGAACTGATTTATTCACGTTGGGGGTTATTTGGGGAGGAGTTGGCCCTGGTGGAACATTTTGGAGAGATCTCTGCGCAGGGGAAGCGACAGCGGAAGGCGTCGCGAGGGTGTTGCCGCCGTTATTGTTGCCGAACGACGCGAGATTCTCCTGGTAATGCGATGGAGAATCTCGCATGCCTGAAAGACGCGTCTGCGAGGGATCTGGAGCCACCGGAGGGGGAGGAGGCGGCGTTGCGACAGGAGAAACATCCAACGGCGTCGGACAGGAAGGGCATGAGGGCGCCGGAATAGCAGGCAAACTCGGGGTAGTGGCTGGGGATCGCACGCGCTGAGGATCGGAGTTGTTATTATTGGTAGCTCTTGAGGCTGCTGGAAGGCCGATCTGATTCCGATTAGTGCTACTCCTGTCCACGTTCACCATCCACGATTTGCGGGCGCCACCCAGAAAAATGCTGGCGGTGGAATTGGAATTATTCAAGATGTCGGCGGGAGGTCGAGCAGGATCGGCCGGGCGATTAGGTAAGTGGGGAGTCATTCTGACATGATTCCGGGGGTCCCTCCTCAAGAGAATAAACCAGGGGCATGAAAATAAATATTAAAAATTAAATTCAAATATATTGCTTTTGATATCCATCGGAATCCTAAAGGATTCTATGAAGGGGGAAGGTAAAGGGGGAGGGGAAGGGAATAAAGGGAGGGAAGTTGGATGGAGGAAGAGATTTCTGGTGGTGGTTTGATGATGGAGATAGTTCTGGTTATGATGAATGAATGGAAGGTCTAGTCCTTTATCTAGTCCTTTATCTTGTCCTTTTTCTTTTTCTTAAGCCCCCTCTTTTCGGCTGTTGGCAGTGTGCCCCCCTCCAGAGTCGGTGAAAGAAAGAGAAGAAAGCAGAAGACAGAGAAAGTCCTGAAAGACATGAAAGAAAAACAAAACAAGCAAAGCGTGTTCTGGAAGAAACAAACAGCTGCAGCACCAACTCGGGAGAGGGGAAAAGAGAGCAGAACAGAGAAGCGGATCTTGCCCTGCAGCTTGTTTGTTTGATTAGCTCTTGAGGATGGGATGCATTTGCTGTCGTTTCCCCAAACAATAATCAGGTAACTAAAGATTGGGTAGTTACTACCTACTTATTAGGTAGGCAGATATCGGTATAATGACATCCTGTAAAGGGACCATTTCCTGGAGGAGGAGGACCTGGACATGCTTGGTCGACAGGGGAATCGAAGTGGTGGCCTTAAGTTAAAAATAGGCGAGAATTTCAAACTTGTGCCTGGATTTGTTTTTATTTTTTGATTTGAACTCCTCCTGTGGATCTCTGGCTGCATTCGATTCGACCAGTCGCTGGAGGAATGTCGATCGACTGGATCAATCAAGGGATATTTCTGCTTGGAGACTGAGCTTCTTCAGCTCCATTGACGTTTTCAAGATAGATCATCCCCACCAAGAAATTTAAAATAATAAATCTCAAAGTTAAATTAAAAAAGAATATCAAGGGAAATAACAATAACAATAAGCTCATCAGAATAAAAATATTGAAAAGCAAGGATGAACAGTTGTCGAAGGTGATGAACTATTCAGTCTCTCTGTTGGCTCCAATCATTCCAATTGCTTCAATCACAACCGCCAAATATAACCTCATCCAGTTCAGAAAAATCATCCCTATCGGAATCATCTATGACACGATTCTGGTTTGCATCATTCTGACTCTTCATCTTTCCCTCCCCGTCTGTTCTGTTTTGCCTTTCCATCTCTGCTCTCAATTCCGCAACCCAATCTTCATTACCTCACTTTATTTTATGATACTCCTTCCTTGCTCTTGCCTCTTTCTCGCGCGCGCGCTCTCTCTTCTGTCTCAATCTGGTGATCCCTCGCCTTCCTGGTCCCTGTTGCCTCTCGTTTCTCTCCCCGGCTGATCCGCTGGTCCTGGGTAGGTACCCTTGTCGTTTCTTTTGGGTTGAAAAATAAACTCTGGGAGTGACGCTTTTCTTTGCCACATGAATCCTTCAAGGACCCTTCTTCCTTCTTCCCCGACAGTCAAAAGGAAGAAGACAAGAGAAGAGAGGAGAGGAGAGCGGCCGAAAAATGACAGCCCTTCAAAAACAAGAAAACTAACAAATCCATCAGGCTAGGCTTCGCAACTGAGCGATCTTCAAGGGTCTATTTTTTGATTTAATCATCAACACCTGTCGGACGAACGATTCACCACAGATTTGATTAATTTTAATTAATTTCCAATCACGCCTGGCCGCTTGTTCGTCCTTAAGTTTCGGTTTTTCTGCCCTTTTTAACCACCCCCCACTCACGGCCTCGTTGGGGAAGGGTCGCCTCTTTTCGAGTCCCGATAACATCTTCTTCCTCCCTCCCTTCCGGGCTTCTGTTCCCTCGTCAATCTTCCGGTCCGTCGAGGTCGCCTCAGCATCCCCGGAGGAGGGCTGTGACGCCCCATGTGCTTAACCTGCGCAAGAGCCGTTTTCTCCTCTCGTCGATCTCCATCTCCAACTCTAACACGGAGCATAATAATTAATCAATCAATAATCCTGCCTCGACTAACGACTAGTGCCCCATTGACGGCCTCTTAAAATCTACTACTAAGAACTAACGAACTAATATAATAAATCACGACTGAAATCTCCTCTCCTTCTCACCTCCCTTTTCCCTCCCTTTTCCACCCCGCTTGGTCCCGGCAAATTAATTATTTCGCTTGGGGCCACTGGCGAGTCAGGATCATGGCTCTTACATCCCCGCCCCGTGGGTTTCACCAGGGAGATCTTCTCTTGGTTGTTCGTAAGTGTGATCTCAATTCCCCCGCTCCTCCCGTGCCATATGCTTCATCCTTCCTCGGTCGCAATCCAACCCCTCCCCACCTCGGCTGCTTTTACTGTCTTTATTACCTCATTGACACATGTCGGTTCTCCTGAAGATGATTTCACTGCGCGCGGACCCGATGAACTCACGTTGCGACGTGGAGACAAAATTGAATTAGTTGAGCTGGACGACGGCTTTGGGGATGGTTGGTTTCTAGGGAAGGATTTGGAATCAGGAGTCACTGGTCTTTTCCCAGGAGGTAATTATTGCTCTTTCCCTCTCTCCCTCATTAAAGGCACAAAGTTGACTAACAACGGTCTAACTTCACGCAGTTTACACAACTAGGGCTCCAAACATTCCACTGCGGCATCGAACCGACGACCTGGAGCCAGATGAGTCCAAGTCGAATGGATTTGGAGAAAAAGGTGCTGGCCCAGAAACCCTCTCGAAAGAATTAGGCGAATCCCCTGTGTCGCCCAAGAGTGAGGATTCGACCCCGCACGCATCGCGACATGCGAGCTTGACGGATCTTCGAGCTGGCCAAGAGACTGGCGAACCGGGTGCTCCCTTTATTTCGCCAAAACAGCCACAGCAGCGATCCAGCTCATCTCCATTACCTGCCTCCAAAATGGCCATCGATATCCAACAGTCAGTGCGGCAGTCCCTTGACCCCCACATAAACGGCCAAGATAGCCCCGTGATGAACGAAACACTCAGCGTGATTGATGAACATATTACGGATCTGAGCACCCCTCGCCACAGCGTGAACGCTCACGATACCAAAACGATAAACGACTCCGCCAGCGAGTATAGCAGCCACTTGGAACATCGTATGTCATATATCAACGGCCATGAGACCGATGAGGAGGAGGGGAACCAGCAGTCTGAGGGCCAGGTTCGGGGTTGGGGCCCCGTCGAGACCGCTAAGCAGCTGCGTCAGCTAGGAATTGAGGAGAGCCATTGTGTGATTTTCGAGGAGCAGGAGATCTCGGGCGATGTACTCCTTGACATGAACCAGGATTTCATTTTTATGAAGGAATTTGACTTTGGAGTTATGGGACGAAGACTAAAGACTTGGCATAAGATCAAGGCCTTCCAAGAACAGCTCAAAGGATTGAAGGAAAAGGAGACGTCGAGCGCTGGTGGCTCTGCTGCAGGCTTTCGAACTGCGCCCGAAGAGCGATCCCTGAGTCGTGCTGGGCAAACAGGGCCTCTTCGGCCTCGAATACCGAGCCACCGAGGGTCTTTCGGTTCGGTGCAACACCCACGACTGATCAGCAGCACGATGCAGAGCAACACAAGCTCCCCGATTACTCCGCAGACCCCTCCGTTTATGGACCACACTCGCCGACCCTCCGCGGCGTCGATTCGGGAGATCAACCATTCAAGACGACATTCATCTATTGACGCAACGAGTCGATATTCCACGACTGCAGATTCCCCGCGAATTGGCTCCCTTCATCACAAGCGCGGCTCCTTTGATCGTGGCTGGACTATGTCCAACAATGTTCAACAACGAGCCCCCCCTCGTCCAGGAACAGCTCTTGGGGCCTCATCCATCGATGCATCTCTTACCCAACATACGAACGGTGGATTGGACTCGGCAATCGCTGTTGCGGATGAGTTGGATCGGGGATATTTTTCGGGACCGGAGGTAGATACCCGTGCGCAAAGGCGATTTCTCCACAAACGTGTTCCTACGAGCGGCAGCGCTCACTCAGTACACTCCAACCTGACCGATGAACAGCTCCGCTCCAATCGGCGGCGTTCGCGCATGAGCAGCGTGGAGTCAATTACCCATATGCCACCAAATGGGTTGCATTCGGGGGTAACACATCCTCTTCCGAGTTCTAAGGGTCGTTTCCGGAGCTTAAGCACTCGCAGAGCTGCCGATCGACATGGTCAGCAGTCCTCCCGCACTACCACTGGTACTACGGAGAAATCATCCGGCGGTGGGTTCTTCTCTGCACTGGCCCATTTCGGTGGCAGGTCCGACGCCAAGCCTGACGCAGATGGTTCACGATCGACAGCAATGCCGTTACAACAAATCAAAAATGCTAGACCTAAGTTCCGACGTGCTGTTGGTCTTCGTGCTATGTCAGACGTGATTGGTAAGGGAGTCGACACATCTGTAGCTCCTGCCTCCCCGGTGCGTGATTTCGACCCTTCCACCCGAACTGGGTCAACAACACCGTCTACATCTAAGAGCTCGGAACGCCATAGCACGGATGGGTCTGGAAAGGCTGTGGACGCAGGTATTTCCTTCCCGAGGGCTCGCCCTTCCATGAAGAGCGGACCAAAGTCGAAAAAAGACACCAGCGCTTACACCCGCGGCCTCGAAAAGAAGTCACCGCTGGAGCAGATTCCAGGCTGCGATTATTCTGGCTGGATGAAGAAGCGGTCTTCGAACATAATGACGACATGGAAGCCTCGTCTCTTTGTTTTGCGAGGCCGTCGTCTCTCTTATTATTACTCCGAGGAGGACACAGAAGAGCGGGGCCTCATCGATATTACTGCCCATCGAGTGATGCGGGCAGATAATGACCCCATTGTCGCCTTGCACGCGGCCGTCACAGGCGCCACAGTCTCCCCGACTTCCCCAGTCGGCTCTAATAACGGCGAGGGCTCGATCTCCGAGAAGGGTTCGACTCTGGAAGCCTCGCGTGGGCCTCGAACAGGTGGGGATGGATCTTTCTTTTTCAAACTGGTCCCACCCAAGACTGGAACCTCACGTACCGTCCAATTCACCAAACCTGCGATCCACTATTTCCAGGTTGATAGTGTCGAGGAAGGCCGGCTATGGATGGCGGCATTGATGAAGGCGACTATTGAGCGGGACATGAACCTGCCGGTTGAAACCACAAACAAACAGAGGACTATCAGTCTCAAGGAGGCCCGGCAGATGAATCAGCGGCCCCCAGCTCTCATGGTTGATACCGAAAACACCGAGGAAGAAAGTATAGATAAGCCAATAGCTTCCGCAGATGAGGAGACCCTTGGGTTGATGATCCAAGGTCTCAATATCGACCAGATAGCTTCCGGCGACATCACGGGGGAACCGAAACGTTCCTCTCATCCTGCTGGCGGCATTGATTCCGGTTTATCGTCTATACTCCCTGATCCTGTTCGAAAATCCGGATGATTGGAGTTCTCACAAGAAAAATTCCTTCCTTTTATATTTCCTTCCTCTCTCCCTTCTATGTCGTCTTCGCTCACCATTTCCTTTGTTTTGGATGTTTCTACCTTTTGGTTGTTGGCTCTACCCCCTTGGCGTTTCTGTGATATACCCCTTGTTCGGAAGTTCATCATCAGTGCTTTCTCGTGTTTCTCCCGAGTAGTGCCCCATTCGATAATTGCTTTTTTTTCTTTTCTTTTACCTCTTTTAACGCTGCTAGGAATTCATGTAGGTCGAGGATTTCGAAGCTGTTGGATTGTGACGAATGTAGTGACGGAAATTGGACTGTACGACCATGTTCGCTGTGTTTCGACAGCAGATGATTTCTATAACCATATTTATTATTCTTACTATTGCTGCTACTACTACTACTACTACTATTATTATAATATTTGTTTCGATCACCGAATTCCGTGATTGTTTTGGGCAGATCCCTTTGTGCGGCCATTGAGGTACCTTACTTGTATGGCGATCTTCGGCCGCCGCGCCACCCCCAGAAAAATAAATCGTCTCAGACACTTACTTGTATTCCAAGGAAAATCTTCTTTCACTTCTGCATCCTCCCTGCTTCTCCCACTAGACGCGCATCATGAAGATTCTAGCGTAAGAGTGCCCTAGCCCAATTCCATGCCATCACCCCCACCGTGAGCCTCCGTCCACCAATGTTTCTGCACTACCTCGTTGCCCGACTCCTTCTCGGCCTCCTTCCGCTCGCAGTCCTCAGCACCGTCTACTTCTATCTCTACCCCGTTTTCCATGGTTGTGCTCATCCCCTCCCTCTAGAGCCAGAGACGCAGGGGGGTTTCTGGAACCGTGCATTCGTCAACACCGTCCGTCAACATGTAGCACCGCAATCTGCCCAGGAGGAGCCCGCGATCTTCCGCCTCCTCGTACTCGCTGATCCACAACTCGAAGGAGACTCTTCCCTCCCAACGCCAGAGTGGGAGCTCGGAGCCCGAATCAACACGCACTGGAATGACACCCTCATCTCGATCGCCGAGGCGTCATTCCCTCTGCACCCAAGCGTCGTTCGCACCATCCTGAAATGCCTCTGGGCCCTCGGCACAGGAGATATCCCGCGTACTTTGGACGCGGTCCGCAAACGCATCGACCTCCTCGGAAACGACTACTACCTCGCCCATATCTACCGCACATTACACTGGTGGACCCGTCCTACCCATGTCACGGTGCTAGGGGATCTAATCGGGAGTCAATGGGTGACGGACGAGGAGTTCGAGCGCCGGGGACGTCGATTCTGGGAGCGTGTTTTCCGTGGCGGTGAGAGGGTTCCCGACGAGATCGTCTGGACGGGAGAAGCAGGATCGGAATCACTTCCCACTAAGAATAAATCGGAGCTAGAGGAGCTAGATGATTCCACCTGGTCAAACCGGATAATAAACATTGCGGGGAACCATGATATTGGGTACTCGGGGGATGCAAGTGAGAACCGGATCGAGCGTTTCGAGCGAGTGTTCGGTCCTGCGAACTGGGATATTCGATTCCGCTACGCATCGCGGAGCAAGAACGGCACAGACACGGATACAAGTATAAATACAACCACAGACACAGAAATAGTCCCAACCCTCCATCTGATCAACATGAATAGCTTGATCCTTGACTCGCCGCCCTATTCCACTGATATCCAGTCCGTCGGCTACACCTACCTCAATGATGTTATCTCGAAGCGCACGTACCCCGTTGAGGACCGCACGACGTTCACACTCCTCCTTACCCACCTCCCGTTGCACAAACAGGACGGTATCTGTACAGACGGGCCTTATTTCACCTTCTTCGAGGAGGATGACCAAGAGGTTGAGGAGGGAGGGGAAGTGCGCTTTCGTGCTGGCAGCCTCCGCGAGCAGAACCATCTTAGTGAGCATGTTAGCACGAATGGCGTGCTGCAGGGTCTTTTTGGTATGAGTGGTGGTGTGCGTGGACCAGGAGGCGGATGGGGACGCAATGGTCTCATTCTCACGGGCCATGACCATACTGGCTGCGATGTTGTCCATTTTGTGGATCAATTGCCGCCACCAGAGACAGAGCCAGAAGCTGGGGACGATGGCCCAGAGAGTGGAGGTAAAGAGCAAAGAAAGCCCTGGGTATGGGATGCAAGACGTTACAGTGCGGATGTTAAAGGACAAGAACAAGGGGAGGAAGAGCCTGAGACACCGTCCATCCGTGAGGTTACACTGCGGTCTATGATGGGGGAGTTCGGGGGAAATGCGGGCCTCCTTTCTCTCTGGTTTGACTTTGATGCGGTGCAGTGGAAGTACGCTATCTCCATGTGCCCAGCTGGGGTGCAACATATCTGGTGGGTTGTGCATGTGGTTGATATAGTGACTTTAGTGGCGCTGGTGGTGTTTGGTGTGCTCCAGATGTTGGTCTTGTGCTCTGGGAAGAAGAGGGATCAAGTGGTTGGGGCAACGAAGAAGACTCAATAATGATTGGGGATTCCGGTAATGAATATAATTACTGGTACATATCTTTCGTCCTCACCCTCTTTTATGAGCTTTGTTGTACATGAGCTAGTATATATACCCCTCTACGATATAGGAATTTAATGTTCAAATCCAATTACGCTCCGTTGCAAGATAAAAGGTTGAAGTTGAGGGAAATTTCATTTTCATTTTTTGTCATAGTAATGCCATGCACCCAAAGGAGGTTTTCCCCGCTGGTATTTCCTTCTATATCCTTTTCCATAATCCATCTCTCGCCCTAGGTACTTGCTTACATGACGACACCGGAGTTGGAAGCGATACGCTGCAGAAATGGTCAATTTCTACACAAAGACGGATAAAGAGAGGAGGGGATCTTACAGGCCAAAGCTCAGCAGCCTCCTTTCCAACGGGACCAGTGATGGCAGATCCCTTCATCTCACCCTTGGCGTTGACGATCTATACATAGTACCGTTAGTCAACTCTGATTTCTTTTATCTCATACATATGCCGAATATGATGGCTTTTTGTTCACGTACCACACCTGCGTTATCCTCGAAGTAAAGGTAGATACCATCGGGACGTCTCCAGGGCTTGCTCTGACGGACAACAACGGCGGGCATGACCTTCTTTCGCAGCTCGGGCTTTCCCTTCTTGACGGTGGCCATGACCATGTCACCGACACCGGCGGCGGGCAGGCGGTTCAGACGCGCACCAATACCCTTGACGGAGATGATGTAAAGGTTACGGGCACCGGAGTTATCGCAGCAGTTGAGCACGGCGCCGCTATAATTTGTGTTAGTTCCTGTTGTCCTCCCGCTCCTTGTTCAAGATATGGCGATTTTTCATTTTCCGTTATCTTGTACCGGTGGAGGTTGCAAGGATCGTGTCGAGAAGAAAACGTACCAAGGCAGACCGAGCGTCATCTTCAGCTTGTTGCCGGCAGTACCGCGTCTGTAGATAAATTTCGATTAGCCTCTTGCCAATCTTCAGATTATGAAGCCATAGCAAAAATAAGCATGCAGTCATCTCGAATTCCCATCTTCTCTTTTCATATCCCCGGTCTTGATATTGTGGTGTTCCTGAGTCGTTTCTGCTTTCCATCCTCTCACAATGCAAAACCACCCTCTTTTCTGAATCCTTCTCTCATCACTCCGAGCCGTGGTCAATGTAACCGGGTCAAGTCGAGTTGCGGGTTCAAATCGTATCCCATTTCCTTTCGCCTTAAATCTCCTTCCAAGATCTTGCTCCGCTCCCACATTGTGACTCCCAGAACCGTGTGACTTGCACACTTCAAAAGGAAAGAACTTCACAAAAAAAATAACTCACCCGCGCTTAGACATCTTGGCTGTATGTGAACGTTAAACGGTGTCGGATAACTGGGGATGGGCGACAAAAAAAAGGGAGGCGACGACAAAAAAGGTCGAGACGAAGCGGGTTTGGGGTTTCGCGATGGTGGCCCTCTTCTCTCGCTTAGTGTGTCGTCCATTTGTGTAAAATCTTGGCGGCGGTGTTCTATTGGTTGGGTCGCTGACTGTGTTTTGCCCTAAGGCTTACCCTATCCTGGCTTAGTCTGTTTTCTATGTCATTGAATCGTAGATTATTATTCAGCAACATAACTCAGGTATGCAACCATGTATGTAAGGCCCCCATGGGTGCTACCCTTCAGATACAAAGTAGGTATTAGAATGTCATTCTCATTCATCCCAGGGCTTTCTCAAATAATGTAAAAGAATTAAATAAAGGATTAAACTCGAAAGGCAGCTATGAAAAAATATGACAAAAAGTAACCCTCCATACTAAACGCGGACCTAAAACACCAAATTGCCAGTCCCTTGCGCCACAAACTTGAGAAACGAAACAACAGCTTAGTCCTCGCTCTTTGCGGCCGTTTCGGGCTGTGGTTCAGCCGTGGATTCTTTCGAGGCCTTGGGGGCTTCCGACTCGGTTTTTGTCACGGTTGACTCTTCTGTTGCTGTTGGAGCTTCCGTGGTTTCATCCTTAGTTGCCGTTGTCTCCTTTTCTGCGAGCTCTGACGACTTTGCTGCTTCCCCCGGCTCCTTCTGTTCTTCGGTTTCCTGGATTTTTGATTCGGCCCGGGCTGGAGAGCCTTCTTTCACAGTATTATCGGGCGCCGGTGTTTCCTCGACTGGTTTCTGCTCTGGCTCTTGTACTTCGCCCACCGCTTTGGGTTGATCTACTTCGGTTTCTGGCGCAGTATCCCCAGCATCTTCCATCGTCGTATCCTCATCAGCTGGTTTTGGGGATGGTTGGCGTGAAATAACGGCGGAGCTTGGCGCCAGCTCTTTCTCATCGACAGCCATCTCAGAAGGCTCCTCGACAGATTTGTTATCAGTCTTCATTTCCTCTCCGGTGGCTGGGGTTTCCTGGGCCTCAGTCTCCGGTTCGGGCGCCTCCATCATGGTTGCATCACCACCAGTGTCTAGGTCTTCATCTGGGATTGAAGATGCCTCCTGTGGTGTCGCCATGCCACTCTCAATTCCCGAATCGGGAACATCTAATCGATAGTTCACCTGGTTCCTCCGCTTGAGATGATCGGGCTTTCGGTGAACACCATTGGCAGCATTCTCGTCTTCATCTTCACTGTCGCTGAGCTCGCCCGGTTTCTCGATATACTGGTCAAAACGCCGTTTTGTGAATCTCTTGTCCTTATTCTCATCCTCGTCCAGGTCGTCCAAGATTGCATCCGCCTCATCGTCCATGCCTTCTACCAAAGATTCGCGGGGAACATCCGTCATCTGGACAGACGGCGCAAAAGCTGTTCGCTTGAGATTCTCCACCACTTGTGCGCGAATCTTATCTAGGTAATCTTTTGTATTGGCATTATCCATATTTGATGGGCGGACGTCCAGCTCGTAGTCTGGAGCGAAGTACTGAGCTGCGAGTTAGTCTGATTGTAGCCACAATGTCCAGCGATATGGACAACCTACCTCGTAGTAATCATTGTATGGAAGGTCTGACACCAGGTTCTCTCCCACGAGTATACCGGTCTCGAATGCCCAAGTACGTGCAACATTGCGCATAGTGTAGCCACCGCCTCCGAGGATCAAGGTGGGGAGATTGAAGCTCTTGATGAAGTTCACACAATTCGCATGGCCTCTCATGCTAAGGTTAAAACACCCTAGGCGGTCACCCGAAAGGCTGTCACCACCACATTGGAGGACGACAGCCTCCGGCCGGTACCACTCCATCACACTCTTGATGACAGGCTCAAAGATGCTCTTGTACGAGACATCATCGATGCCGTCACGAAGCGGGAAGTTCACGGCGTAATATTTACCCTGTCCTACACCGATATCGCGAAGCTCGCCTGTGCCGGGGAAATACTCACCATACTTGTGGAAGGAAACCGTCATGACGCGATCGGTAGTATAAAAGGCCTCTTCAACCCCATCACCATGATGGACATCGATATCGACGTAGAGGACTCGTTGCTTAAAGCGGAGCAACTCAAGAATACCCAGGACAATATCTTAATAGACCCATTAGTTGTAAAGCTTACACCCAGCACCAGAATCGCTCTTACCATTTACGTAACAAAACCCACTGGCTTCGCTCTTTTTCGCGTGATGTAGTCCACCAGCCCAGTTGACAGCGATGTCGCATTTGTTGCGATTGAGGCGAGCTGCACCCTCCATGCTACCTCCCGCGCTTATTCCACAGAATTCGAATAGACCGTCGAAAACAGGACAGTCATCACCGACATTATACTTGCTCTGCTCCTTCGCGAAGGAGTCCATGTTGTCTGGAGTCACCTTGGAAAGGAAATCGATATACTCGTCCGTGTGGAACTGGGTCATCTCATACTTGGAGGCTGGTTTCGCACGCTGAAGGTTTTAACAATCAGCGGTTCCACTCTCCGCGGTTAACTCCCCTCGAGTTTGAAAAGCCAAATGATGTAACTCACATAAATTTCCATCTTCTTGTACAGACTGTAGTTCATAACCAGGCTGTGTGTCATCCTGATGCGATGGGGCTTCATTGGGTGTCCCGAAACATAGGCATAGTTGCCAACGTCGGAGTCGTAGAAATAAGCTACCTTCTTACCACGATCCGCTGCCCCATTCAAGTTGATGGGGTCCAAGGGGGGCCCGGAAGCCATATTGGAGGGTAATGCAAGAGAAAGAAGTGCACAAGTAATGATTCACTTTAAACGGCAAGTCGGAACTGGAACCTCTGGGGCGCGGTGTTTTCTCGGGTGGGTATATCTGAGACGGTCGGATGGAAGGGAAATAGGGCTGGGGAGTATGTGGACGATACACCGTGCCGGATGACGGAACTAGTGAATGAACGTCAGAAGGATTGTGGCATTTGAATTGGCAGCATCCCCCATGAAACGGGAGGAAATGGGATTAATTGACGAGGAGAAAGTGAAGGGGAGAGAGGCCGTGCGAAAGGCGGCAAACCAGATAAATTAAGTTCCCGGCAGCCAGAGCTGCTTCCACCGCCTTCGTCAGCCTCTCAAACCCATACCAGCTGGACCTCTCCGACATCTCCAAGCTACAGCTGTGCCTGACTCTTTCATCCTCTTCTTCCATCCCCAAATCTAAACCCACACCGTCTGGGTTTTCTATTCTCCTAAGCCCGGAAACTTCACTCATATCTCATCATTCTCACCCTGTTCAGTGTCGCCCAAACTTCTCTTCACCCCATCTGGAGCTTCCGTCAAGGAAGTTGTCCTTTGTCCATACAACCACCTCACCTCTACTTAGATACCATTATCCGCCATGGATAGACTGAATCGAATGCTCCAGGCCGCCCAGGGCATGGGAATGGGAAGTGGTGCTCCTGGTGGCGTGAGTATAATCCGTCCCTAGCTGACTTCAAACCCCTTCCTCTCGTCATGTGTCAACTCTTCCTGCGGGCTTTTGCTTCCGGCTAGCTGTGTTCAGCATATGTACCTTTATGAGCACGATGGTTGATAGGATGACTCTCTAGGATACCCCCAATCTCATCGATAACTCCGAAACTGTACATATTTCATCTCTCGCGCTCCTGAAGATGTTAAGGCATGGCCGCGCAGGTGTGCCCATGGAGGTTATGGGCCTGATGCTAGGAGAGTTTGTGGACGAATATACCGTTCGAGTCGTCGATGTGTTTGCAATGCCCCAAAGCGGTACCGGTGTTAGTGTCGAGGCTGTGGACCCCGTTTTCCAAACAAAAATGATGGACATGCTTCGACAGACTGGACGGTAGGCTCGCCATGACGCTAGTTTCTTTAGAACACCCACTGACAGTGACTCTCTTTTGGTACAGACCTGAAACAGTTGTTGGCTGGTACCACTCCCACCCTGGGTTTGGTTGTTGGCTTTCATCGGTCGATATCAACACCCAACAATCGTTCGAACAGCTTACTCCCCGTGCCGTTGCCGTTGTCGTTGACCCAATCCAGTCCGTCAAAGGTAAGGTCGTTATTGATGCCTTCCGTCTGATCCAACCGCAAACCGTTGTTATGGGCCAAGAACCCCGACAAACTACTTCCAATTTGGGTCACTTGAACAAACCATCAATTCAGGCCCTCATACACGGCTTAAACAGACACTACTACAGCATTGCTATAAATTACCGCAAAACAGGACTGGAGGAGAATATGCTTATGAACCTGCATAAGCATGTGTGGACGGAGGCGTTGCAGATGAAGGATTTCCACGAGGAAGGCCACCACAATGTCGATCGCATGAAACAGCTTGTTAGCCTTGCAGAAGGCTATGAGAAGCGAGTGAAGGAGGAGACAGAGCTCACGAAGGAGCAGCTCAAGACAAGATATGTCGGAAAGGTCGACCCCAAGAAGCGTGTGTTACTCCCGATATCACCATCCCTCTCATCATTCGCCACTAACCCGCAATTACAGACATCGAAGATATGAGCCAGCAGCTGATTGAAGACAATATTGTGGCGGTTTCACGACAGATGATTGACAAGGAGGCCTCGGTGGCGCGGCTATCAAACGGCAAGGGGGCCCAGAATGGGTCGGGCATGGACGTCGATGAAGAGCTATGATCGATCTGAGAATTAATACGTAGGTTCCAGCGATAGAATCTTTGACTCATTGTTCGACAACCCAAACTACAAAGCCATAAATGAATGATGCTTCCATGCCAATCACCCTCATAAATTATACAGCCCCTTGACGCCCATTTAAAAAAAAGAGAGAGAGAAAGAGAGAGCGAGAACGAGAAGGCAATACATAGCGATTCATTATAATAGGCTATATCTTGGGATATTTATCATGGCTATCTATTTATCGTTGGTATATCGGTGGCATATTCAATGATCTTGGTCAACAAGTCTTAAAAAGTGCAGCGATAACCGATCACATAACGTCCATCACTTTGGAAGTCCATGGTGTCGGTTTACGGATAATATCCCTAATTATATACCTGCCACCTCTCTATAGGCTACCTTCCCACTTCTATTTTGTCTACTTTTTTTTGCTCTCTCATCGACATTGAGCGCGGTCCCCATTGCCTGTCTTGGTATATTGAGTCCTTGGAGAATGGGATTTGCGAACTCGTCTTCTTCAACCCAGTCGGTCCAACCCCGCTGGGGACCCCATGCGATATTCTTGTTTGCCGCCTTGGTCTCATGCATAAGCCGCTTCATCAACGATCCGCTTTTCGAGACAGATGGGTACCCGTCGAACTCCACATGCTTCAGGCTTGGTAACCTCTGAAGAATTTTCTGTAGCAATTCGCCAGCGAACTCAGAATAGAAATTTTTGGAGATACGGAAGCCTTCAAACACCGGGTGGGAGGGATCGCACTCTATAAAAACCTTTAGCCTGAGGACGCGAGTCATTTCCTCGAGTCCTAGGCTGTTGTTGACCTTCCAAGACCGTGGCGGTGCTGTCCAGCTTGATCCCAGGATCAACTCAATGGTCGCAATGGAAGGACGATATCGGGAGGGAATGGCTTTGATGATGGGCACACGGGAATAATCTTGGACTGGAAAAATGCGGAAGGCTTGGGATGAGTAGAAATAGTCTGAGGCCTCATCATGCATGCGGTGCGATACAAGGAAAACATTCACACGGTGGGCTAGAGGGGACGGAAGAGGGTTCTTGGACGAAGCGCCCACACTGCCATTGCTCTGGAATAATGGTCGATTGCGACGAGGTGTAAAGAGGACAAAGGCGTAGACACGTAAACGGATCTCGGACGGCAGGTCGAAGAAACGGAACGGTTCCACGAAACCCGGAGCTTCTTCCTCAGGGCCTTCTTCATCGTCCTTCTTGTTGTTTCCAGGTTCTTCAGGCTCCTTGGCCTTATCGGTGTCCAGTGAATGATCATCGAGATGGACCTTCCCCAGGGCTTCTATGAGGGAAGTCATATTGCAGTGTGCAGGTATGAGTCGCTAGGTTGTACCTTATGGGAGAGTAGTGTGGAAATATTATACGTTGAATGATACGAAAGGCTAGACCTGTGCCCAAAAGGGACCTTTTTTTCTTTTCTTTTCTTCGTCTTTCCCGTTTTGTTCTTTATAACATCATGCCATTATTGTGAGTTCTCAAACTGGAACCCGAAGAATTAACCGAATTTTTATATATTTCTCAACAAGGTGAAGAGGTCTGAGGATTTATATCCCACCAACGGGGCTGCAACTGCACAGATGATCTTCGCTGCGGCTCTTGGGTGTGGGATAGAAGACAAGCTTCATCAGTCTCCCCAGTTAAATCAACCCAGCATGCATTGAGAAAAGGCGCTTGGAGGGTCAAATTTCTGGGTTTCAACTTTCAAAATTGGAGAAAAAAAAGAAGAGAAGAATGGAAAACCGGCGGATGATGGGGGATTATAAAGGCGGAAAAAGTGCGCAAGTGGGGTTCTGCGGGTGGCCGTACAGCCATGGAATCCAACTTTTCCGGACGGACATACGTTCGACATACGTTCGACCTCGTTCGGATACCCCAGTCGTCACGTCTCAATTCAGCTTACCAGAGCGGTGCAGTGTCCTCAGCCCCTTTCCTGCTGTGGAGCATGAGCGCTCGATTTCCCTGTTCCCTGACCTCGTTTTCTTCTTTGCTCACACACCATGCTTAGCCGTGCCGTCCTGCCTCTGACGAGGCCCAACATCCTCGTCTCCGCTACGCGCATATCGGCCATTCCAGCATCCCATTCACGATGGTATGCGAAGAGCTCGAAACCTAAGGCTCCTTACAAACTTCCCGAATCAGTTAAGCCCCCGAAACTCGACCAGTCTGCAACGACCTCTGAGCAAGAAGGCCGTGCCGCGGAGCAGGCGGAGTTTGAGAGCACTACCTCACAGTTTTCCGAGGCGGTAAGTTCGATGGTGTTTAAGGAGACTCGGGTGAAAGATGCCATTGTCTGACTTAAAAATCACTACTCCAGCCAACACCTGAGCAAGATGCTCCCCAGAAACCGCTACCTGACCTCACTCAGGGTATTCCTTCCACCCTTGCCGCCGAACTGGAAGCTCGCTCGAAGAACCGCGGCTCCACTACGCTGAACCTCACAGAAGACCCTTCCAAATACGAAGAATATACCGACGATGGTGGCCGTGGCGATATCCCCAAGGACGGCTACGTTTCGTCACTTGATCGAAAGCGGGCCCGTATGGCCAATCTGATGTATGGACTTTTCCTGCTTGCAGGTGTTGGCGGAGTCGCATACTTGGGTCGGAACTGGGATACAGAAGAGGAGACGAGGCTCCACCCCGAAACTCCCAATGGCTGGGGCTTTGGGCTCTGGTACAACCGTATCAAGGCTCGTTTCGGTGACATCACTAGTTACTACAAGGACCCTGCCTTTCCCAAGCTGCTCCCCGATGAAGACGCCAACATGCGCCAGCCGTACACTCTGGTCCTAAGTTTGGAGGACCTTCTTGTGCACAGCGAGTGGAGCCGTGAGCATGGATGGCGGGTAGCCAAACGACCTGGTGTCGACTACTTCCTCCGCTATTTGAACCAGTACTACGAGCTTGTTCTCTTTACGAGCGTGCCTAGCATGATGGCTGATCAGGTGCTCCGAAAATTGGATCCCTACCGTATCATCCGTTGGCCCTTGTTCCGGGAAGCTACCCGATACAAGGATGGAGAATATGTAAAGGTATTATACTTTTTCCCTCCCCCCACCCGCCCCCCAAAAATTATGCAGTTGACTGACTATTTTCCTAAATTAGGACCTTTCGTACCTCAATCGTGATTTATCCAAGGTGATTCTGATCGACACAAAGGAGGAGCATGCCCGTCTGCAGCCGGAGAACGCCATTATTCTCGACAAGTGGAACGGTGGAGCTGGGGATAAGACCCTGGTTGCTCTGATTCCATTCCTCGAATACCTTGCCGGCATGGGAGTCGAGGATGTGCGTCCTGTCCTGAAGTCTTTCGAGGGTGCCTCCATCCCCGTCGAGTTCGCCAAGCGTGAGAAGGCCATGCGCGAACGATTCGAGAGTGAACTCACCGAGGAGCAGAAGAAGCGACCCAAGAGGGGCCTCGGTAACTTCGCCGCAGCCCTAGGACTGAGCTCCGGACGCACCGCCACCGGCGAACAGTCTCCATCCCAAGGATTGGAACAGGGCAAGATGCTCTGGGACCAGATCCGCGAGCGTGGCCAGAAGAACTACGAGATGATCGAGAAAGAGATCCGCGAGAACGGCGAGAAGTGGCTCGCTGAGATGGCTGCCGAAGAGGAGAAGCTCCGACAAGAGCAGATGGAGAGTATGAAGGGCTCCTTTACCAGTATGTTTGGAGCTGGAGGCAAAAAGCAGTAATTTTTGATCCTACCCATTCTCAATGAGGAAAAAGACAAAAATAAACTACGCACATCTTTTGTTAGACCCTCCCTCTCCCTTTCCCCAATACCTCTCGGATGGGCTTGTCTTTTTTTTTCTCTTCTGTGGTATTCTTCCATATCGACTCTCCCATTCTTTATAATGTGTGTACTTGACGTGCTTGCTTCGTTTTTGGGGGGGATGGGGTTCATATAATAGAGGATTCTTATTTGAGCATCACGGGTGACTTGTAAAATAGCATTTGATTTATTATTGACGTTGTATAAATTGAACAAAATACCTAATAAATATATTCATGGTTGAGACTGAAAATCTTGGAAATCTCTTGATATATCTATGAGTGTTGCTAACGTATGCTTCATAAATTAAGGTAAACCGGGGGATATATATGTTAAATATATAATCGGGGTTTATTAGGTATTCCAACCGATTCACTTCAGGATCCATTCACCCCCTTGTTGCTTTTGAGAACATCCTATATATAAGTAGGGATGCGGAGAGAGAAAAAAAAAAGGGAATGCTCTATGTTAGGTTCACATCCTGAAAGACGGACACATCCCATATCCCGGTCATATCAAACGGGAACCCATCCATAGTCCCAAACGTCCCGGAGATAGACATCATATCATCAACGATATCATTATTCGTCTGCGTTTCGGGCAACGAAATCAGCGCCGGGTTGACCAGTCTGCTACTATCGAGGAGTTGTTGACTTGTTGTGATTCCGCCAATGCTGATGTCGCCGGCGCCAGCGCTGCCGTTGTTACCAGGGAGGCGGTTGAGGATGCGTTCGCAGTGGTCGAGACACATGTCGGCGACGTCCCAGTCCTCCTCCTCGCGGACGCGGCGGAGGATTGATCGAAAGTTTTCGACGTTTGTGAGGCAGGAGCGAGCGATTTCGGGGTCGGAGGTTTCAAGGGCGCAGCGGACGAGGAGGGTGGCGGTTGAGGTTAGGTGGAAAGCGCTGTCTGTGGGGTTGTTAGCCCTTTTGTTGTCGTTGTTGTTGTTGTTCTTCTTTTTTTGCTTTTTTGGGTTTCTTGGGGTGGGGGTGAGGTTGATGAACGTACAGGGGAGCCAGAACTCCTTGAAATTTTCTGTTCGTAAAGAGGAGATGAATTGTACTATTTCTTCGGCTGATTTGCGACATTCTGTTTGGAAATAGCGACGGGCTTCTGGGTTGTCTGATTCTGAGTTGTTGACGTCCTGCGAATATGCCCTGTGTGAGAGAAGGGATAAGAGAGGGGAGGAAGATAATGCCTTACGTTCAATTCCACCCTCCCCACGAGCATCTTGAGGGCCATGAAGGCCAATTGAAGACTGCTTATTCCTGCTATCCTGTCTTCTGATGTGTCTAACGGGGATCGGAGCCAATCTGGCAGAGAATCTTCCCATCTATCCAGGTCTGTTCGGATCTGGCGCGCCTTTTTGCTGGTTTCACGGGGGAACCGCTGCTGAAGACCATACACGAGGGGCAGCAGCTCGCCCAGAATTTCGGTCAGTCGGCATAGTGCGATGTGGCAGTGTGCAGCTCTTACTCGCTCTGGGGTGCGAGAAGACGCTGGTACGAGAGCGTCCACTGTTGGAAGGGGAACATCGTACTGATTCTTGGCTATCTGAGGGGGCACACCATGTCCGAAACTCCCCCTTTGCACACAAAGAGGTCAGCGGCTACAATTGGGCGGGGATGGGGGTACCTTACCAGCGGTCGTGTATGACAACAGCCCACCAGAGGCGGATACGGTGGTTCTTTTCCTGTCGCGATAGCTTCCAATTGCTGGGGTCACGATTCAAGCCGAGACAATGGGCTAGGGAAACCATACGGCCACAGCTGATGGCGTTGCCGGTCATGGAAAATATAGGACGTCCGGTTAAATCAATCAGGGCGGCGCTGATAGTCGACAAACCAGGGGCGGAAAAGTCCTCGTGCAGAGCGGCCACGGTCATATTGATTGCGTACCGGACATCTGGTTTTGGGTGACAGGACAGTTTAGGGGTATGTTTCCAGTAGACCAGGGACATGGAATAAACTTGGCACAAGAGGGACGCTGGCGGTTCACTTGGAGAGTCCGAAATGTAAGCCTCCCAGAAACTTTCCCCATCGAATATAGGGAACGCTGCGTTGAACCTGTCTATAAACCTGGAATATCCGAGTCAGCAAAGAGGCGGGGGTCGGGCCGGATCGCAATCGGGACAAACGAGCGTACAGTTTAACCAAATCGTCCTTGAAAGGTCCAAGTATTTGCTCCAGGATCTCCTTTTGGTTCTCCCCGGGCGGAATGCCCACGCGCATCCCCTGTCTCCGCCGGGAGACGGTGGTATAGAGAATGGGTTTCCTGGGATCGCTCGAATAAACATTGTATGGGTGATTTCCTCTGGGCTCCACGGACTTGTTGGATCGTTCCGGAGGCATAAATTTCTCAATCACCTGTGCGTCATCGGCCACCACGGGCCCGACTATAAAAACAGATTCATTGGTGGGGTCATCCACTCCGTGGCGTCTGGGTTCACTTCCTCGGCTGTTGAGAGCGGAATCGGACCTGGGTCTGTCGGACGTGTCTCCGCGATGACGAGGCGGTAGCGAAGGGGAACCGTCCTCTGGGGTCCTCTTGCGCTTTTGGCCGGAGGGGAACCCTTCCCCAACGTGGTCCCGGGGCCATGCGCGAGATTCTGGATCGGAAGTGGTAGGGTGCTCATGACTCGATTCCTCCTGGTAGTGGCAATCCGCCCCTTGTACTCGACACAACAGACACGATTGGCCAGGGATATCGACTGTACAGCGCGATTTGCGTTTTCGACACAGATCACAGGCGCGGACCTTGTGTGACCTGTACGGCCGCGCCCCCGCATTCAGGGCCGGAGAGGCGGTTTTTTGAGTCGAACTGGACTTGGCAGCTGCAGGTGGCATTGTGAACCCCGATCGGTGCTACAGTTTGTCGGGCGCAGTCTGCATGAGCCTTCCAAGGTTCCAATTGATGATCCTGCGCGTCATTAACCCAGGTTTGGGAACAGAGCAGGGACCCTGAGGCAGTGCGGAGAGGAAGGAAGCGGAGGTCGCCGGGTTGGGGGAGGGGGCCGCGATCGAACGTATGACAGGTGTGAAACTATATGATGTGATCCGCGGGTAGTTACTAGATAGTCGTAGTCAAGTTCACCCTAAGGCAAGTGCCGTCACCAAAGCTCCTGGTTCTCCTTCTCCTTCTCTTCTCACACCGTCTGGTTGTAGTTCGTTGGACCAAGGACTCAGAACTAACGCACAGGCGGCATTGACGCACCAGAAACGAGGATTGTGGAGTCACACTGAGGATTGCATCCTCCAAGGGCGGATAACCAACAGAGCTGGGACTGAGAATTACTTCTTCCTTTTTTTCCTTTTTTTTTTTTTTTTTTTACCCTTTCAATCGGACCGGTAATCTTCTTTCGCGAACTCCGTCTGTGCAGCTCCCCGGAGCTTTTCTGCTTCTTTTTTTCTTTTTCCTTTTTCTGCTGCGATAAGGAGGGCCGTGTGGGGAAGCTGACTCAGCCACCTGACCAACCACGTGCAGGGCTATTTTTATCCGCCCGCTAGGCTATGTGCTCCTCTCCAGATCTCTGTGCCTCCCAGCCTGTCCTCCTCTATCGTGAGAGAGAGAGAGACAGGGAGAAAAAGAGGATCCGTGTTTGCTCGTTTTAGTCGCTCCTTCATCTTGGCTCCAGCTTTTCCTGTCCGTCCGCTCTTCCGTCGCCTCATTTCTCCGACGCGGCTTGGGATTAAGGTGGGGTGGTGTTTGGTGTTTTTAGCTCCGTTCCATCACTGCGGCGTGCCTATTATTACCTACGTATTTGACCCCCCCGTTTCGCCTTCTCCACCCAAAATTCAGGCTTAGCTTGAGAGCCAATAACCCCATCTTGCTCACGCTTGGGCAAGATCACCGTTGCAGCAAGTCAGACACAGCCACCAACCCAAGTCACTAGTGAGCCTCTTCTCTTTTTTCACCCCCAGAACACGAAAAGTTTCCCTCGATTGTACACTCCGCCCCCTGATGCTTCCCCGGACCGTGATGGATGGGCACAATTGAACCTGGATATGTACTCGTTCACCCCAATGTAGACATCTGCTAGGGTGTTTGATTGAAGATGGAGGAGGATGTCCGGCTTCCTCGGGATGAGCGACTGGATAGCCCTCCGAGGGGCCACGAGTCACTTGTCCAGGCTGATTCCGTTCAGCGCCCCCAACTGCACCAACAACACCAACAGACGGAGCGCCATGGGTCACAAAAGCAGCGTCAAGCAACAGCTCCCAGCAAGCAGGGCCTAGGGACTCCATTTAGTCGCTTGCCTCGGACGGTGATTGAACTGTGAGTCCACGATTTTGATCTTCCCCGAGGCTCCGGTAGTAGTTGTTACGGTAGCTCGGGGCTCTGTTGTCGATTCGGATCCTGTTACCAATGCCCTTTTTTCCCTTGTACTTCCCTCTTCTCCCCAAAGAGTTATTTTGACCATGGATCTGTAGAATTCTCTATCTTGCCGATGCAAGCTCATTTGCCTCCCTGGCCCTTTTGAATCGAAAATGGCGCCGCATCTCCGACTCCTCCATATTGTATGCTCACCAATTGTCTAAATGCCCCTCCTTCTCCCTGTCACAAAAGGCCACCGCAGGCCCCGCCCAGTCCGACGACCTGTTTTTTCTTAAACGCCAATTCTTCTCCGAGATCCGGCGCAATGGGTTCGACGTATATCTACGACCCCACAAGACTCTTATAAAACTGATCTCGACCTCGATGAGTTCGTCGACCGCGTTTCCTCATGGGGAGGCTTTTCGATTTTCGTTTTCGCAGAATGCCCAACTCATTCTATGTGTAAGCTCCTCGAGGATCGTTGTGCTCGACGTGGCTTCGAAGCGAGCAGCGGTGAAGCATGAACTGAAAACTTGGAGGCGTGCGCTGCACGCCACTATCCTGGATGATGGCTCCCTCCTTGCCGTCGTCTCATCGAGCCATCAAGTCAACATATACAGCCTCACCCAGGCGGAGCCAAGGCTTATTCAAGATCTCAAATTAAACGATATCCCCCGGGCGCTGGCGCTCTCACCTACTGGGGGTGTTCTCGCAATTGCGTATGGTGATATGATTGAGGTGTATGCGATTGGAGAGGGTGTGTTGGCCACTGACCGAAGAGCCGTTCGGTGTGCTGGTGTGGACTCTATCTCATTCTCTTCGGACGGCGTCATTCTACTCGGCTCCTCTGCTGATAGTCAAATGGGAAGTCTTGTCACCATCTCCGTCCCTTTTTATAGTGAGCAGGAAGCAGATTTCTCGGCCAAAGATATTCAAATTCAGATGTGGACGACCCAAATTTTGTTTCCCGAAACCGTCCCAGGGTACAGCCATGCATGTTTGCTTCCGTTGCATGCGGAGGGTGAGGGTAGCTGGATCTTGGGATTCGACAACCAGCTCGGAGCTTTCAGAGCCATTGGTGTCAATAATGCAAACTCTGGCACTACGTACTTTGTGAGTCCTGTGTCTGACGGAAACTCTCAGGAACATCGTCCGATGATGTTAGCAACCTCCGACTGTCGAGGGGAGCTCGTGGCGCTGGGATTTCAGGACGCCGGAATTTGGGTGTATGGAGTACCCGATCGTCTGGATATTGCTCCCGTGTCGTCTGGCACAGGCGAGATCAATGAAATGTCGAGCTCTAGCCAAATCCAACACGCCGGTGGCTCCGCTAACCAAAGTAACCTGGACCGCCTCCAGCATACCATCACTCGACCGAAAATGCTCATCAGTGGGCGTAGAATGGCTGATATGCCTGGAATAACTGCCGCCCGCTGGGTACGGCATAACCATTGTATGGGTGATCATCGAAGGCTTGCTGCCGTGGCCCCTGGTGGAGTCGATCCCTCGATCATTGGTGAGGAAGATGTTCCGGTTGATGGTGGGAGAGTGCTCCTCTTGGATTTCGCCCGCTCTGCTAAAGATGGCGACATGACGGAGGTTCATATCGAAATTGGTGAAGCGGAGCCAAAAATGCTCCACGAACCAAACTCGACCCTCGATAATGAAGTCGAACTTGAAAGAAGGAGAACTCGAATACAACGTGGGGCCACAACGGCTCAATTAGGGAGGGGAGTGAGGGACTCGTACCCAGGGGCTAGCTCTGGTAGCAATGTACGCCATCGCAGGAATAGTTCGTTTCTCTCGACTGAGTTTATCGACGGTGAGATGGCACAAATTCCGGATAGCCCCTACAATAACACCCAGCCACGATCCCAAGATACCCTGCGGCGCGCTGCGACCGCTGCAGCGGCTAACCGAAGGAGGGCGAGGCCCGCCCGCGAAGTGCGCCATGTATATGATGAAAGGCCCGTGCCTCAAATTTTCCAGATACCTCATGAAAGCGACGCGGATAACTGGGTCCCGCCACCACCTCCCTACTCAAGTGAACCCGATGCGCCACTACCAGAGTATCTCAGAAGAACTTTACTTCCTACCAGGACAGAGCCGATCCGTCGGGTTGGTGAAACGCCGATTCCAGTTCGGAGATCCAATTCGACCCGTCTAGAAAGCATGATGGAAGAATCCTCTACTTGGTCGTCCTTGCACAGATTAAACACAATCACGGGGCCTAGGATTGCTTCTCGTATGAGACGGCGGCTGGGGGAGTCTGGGAATCTTAGCACCCCTCGAAGACAAAGTAGTTTTCTTGGAAGGCGAACAAGCTCTGCCGGCCACTTGTCTGCACGACCTAACGGTGTGAATGGACACTCTGAGTCCCAGTTGCTATCATCGCCTGACTCTTCTACTCAACCACAGATGGTGCGAAACATCACAGACGTCTCTGCTGAGGCAACAAACACCACGTTCCCAATACCACCTTCTATCCCGACATTACCTGCACCCGCCCCGGCACGGCTGGACCCTCACCCAATGTCCCCAGTCGTTGAGCAACCAGCTAATATTCATAATGATGAGCCGGCAGGCTGGCAGCACCTTCTCCCGCAAATCCCCACAACACCCTTTACTATGAACAATTTCCAGTTCTCCGTCTCCTCCCCTGACCTCCCAACCCCAGCTCCCATAGTGCCGGAGGCCATGCGGACCCCACAAAGAATTCAATCCAACTACTTCCGACCGTTTGATCGTCGTGCGCAATCACAGGATTTACGGCCCCCAATAACAACGGCGGCACCCCGCCGGAACCGACGGGCCTCCACCGACCCCACTCGCTCGACCAGTTCACAGTCCGTCACAAATGAGCAGTGGCGCAGGCGCATCGAGGATTGGAATGACCGGACGATATATGAAAGGAGTAGGAGGAGTCGGAGCAAGTGCCGGATGATGTAGTTGGTCCTTGTGATCAATCGGATTCTTTCACACTTGGTCCTGTCTCTCTTGAACCTTCGTCCATTAACCTCATTGATGCCCCCCTTCCTCTTCATGACAACTCCCATCCTTTTTTTTTTTCTAGCGATTTCTGCTCACGGATTTTTCTTCCCTTCCTCTTCTTCTTCCTATTTATTTATCATTGCATATACCCCAATGGACATATACCTGTTGGAAATATATGAAAAGAAAAGAAAATAGTTCTTCTTTTACAGATACCCCCCAATCTTCCCGTCGCTCGTTGTTGCCTAAATTTTCTACCTGATCTGAAATTAGGGTGGATATAGATTTTGATATGTTCGAAAACTGAATGACAAAGTCGCTATTTGAACGGGTTCAACTTGTCGATTATCTTCTAAAGTTCCAAGTTTTATTAGTGAAGATATCTGAAAAAATAAACCGAAAATACCATTTCAAGAAGGAGCACCTGATTCTTGAGATGTTGATTTGGTAGACTGCGCCAATCGAGTTGTCAGCAGGTCGTCCAGCTTTTCGCAGTGGCCTTCGCGTAGGTACCTGTTTTATCGTCCTCCTGCAGGTGGGACATGTCCCATAGATCCAAACTTAAGGCCCAACAGACCTTATCGAGACTGGGGTGGTTTTTACTTTACTTTTCGAGACCCGGCGCCATCTTGTATAACCGTCTTCACGAAGAGATACCGTCTCCCATAACCAGGGGCAACGAGCTCCTGCGGAAAAATGGCAGCATGGGAGCCGAGAACTCTAACAGTTGTCGGTGGTGTCAAGTGATGCATATCCAAAGGCCAATGATAGAACCTGGTCTAGCAATTCTGGTGGAAGGCCTGTGGGATCTGACATCCTGATTTCCTGCGAAGCTTGAGCTCTTCCAACTACGCCGACACTAAGTGAGACGATAGGTAGAAGTTTAGAAGCCGCAACATGTCAGACAGGGGTGGAGGGGGAGAAATGGAAGGTGAAGACGAGGCGCCAGAAGCAGCAGGTGCTCTTCATGGCACTGTTGATCAGGAACCTTGGGCTCTCAAGTGAGGCAGGAGCGAATATCAATACACCTCCAGCTACTAGTATACTACCTACTAATGGAACCTTGGAAGATTTCGGAGGTTGTGCCTCTATTTCCAGACCTCCAGTCAATGAAACCCGGGGGGGATTTTTCCTTAAAATTAAATCTTTACTAACTCATCTAAAATAAGGGCGATATATATTTCGATCCGTTTGAAAACTGAATGACAAAATGGCTATTTGATTGTGTTAGACTTGTTGATTCTTCCAAATTCAAATTATTACTAGTATTAGTGAGGATAACATAAAACTAAAAAACAGCTTCCCAAGAAGCAGCGCTTGCATCTAACAAACCTAAGAAGTGAATAGAAGACGGAAAAGGGGAGAGGGCGATTTCTTCATAGTATGCCTCTTAACAGCCGCCTCCGCCACCACCACAACCTCCTCCACCACCTCCCCCTCCACAGCCACCACCTCCTCCTCCGCAACCACCACCTCCTCCGCAACCTCCTCCTCCTCCTCCTCCACCGCCGCTGTCGCCCCCTGCACAGCCGCCTGAGCATGCTGCCCCCATCCCACCGCAACCACCGGCCGCAACGGCGCCACCGCAAGTTCCCGCGGCGCAATTTCCGTGAGCTCCGGGCGCTAAGCTCATGCAGCTCGGATCAGCCGGGTAGACATCGCAGTTCACGCCAGGGTCACCAGAGTAGGGGGCGTAGAAGGCGACGGGGACGGGGTAGCCCCAGGCGTAGGCATAGGCTGTAGCCTCGGCCCCACTCCTATCCATGTTCTTCTCAGACTTGTCCTTATCCTTGCGATTTCGCTTTTCTGCGCGTCGACGTTGTTTCTCGTACTCGTTGCGGAGCTTTAGGAATTTGAGCTCGCGTGGATCAACCCCGTTGGCGAGGAGGTCCTTAGTTCGGACCGCGTTATGGGCGGAAATGTGTGGGTTTTTGTTCGGGTCGGAGGAAACTTCGGGTCGGTCGTGAAGGTCCGCGGCCGCATTACGGGCTCTGGAGGCAGAAAGGGAGGGAAGGAGGGTCCGTTGGATATCGCTGGACCGGGTGACCTCACAGTACCAACAGGTGCATTCGCTATAGATCTGACCGTCTGTGAGCTTGCGGTACATCTTGCTGGTCCATTCAAAGCCATCTGAGAGCGCTACTTCGCTGACTTTGTCGTCGTGGTCAATGAAATTGGCGTGAACGCTGTCTTTCGCCGTTCGGTAGGTAGAGAATTCGAAGTAGCGCGCGGGTGAGAGCTGGTGGGTATGCCAGGCCAGGTCAACGTCCAGAGTGGGGACAGCCATTTTCCTTGGGTTGGAAGACATGATCTGGAAGAAGACGGCGTACTTTCGAATCAGACGTAATGTGGTCTCTGTGAGGGCTGGCGAATGGAGCCAGTCGATGTTGTCCATTTTCTGGATGAATGTTCCTTGACGGACAACAGCACCCACAAGGTCAAGGGCGAAAAGTGAACTGTTCTCCCAGTAGCGTGACATCATGCGACGAAACGCTATTCTCTCCTCACTGTAAAGAGACATCTTGAAAGTTGTGGGCTTGACCATCCGCATAACTTCCCTATCGGTCAGGAGGCCCTCTATATAATCGCGCAACTCGTGAATACTGCCACAGGAAAGACTATTTTCCGGGGCAGTAAAATCGAGAAGGCGAGAACCAATAGCCAGGACCAGTTGGTTGGGGAAGATTGACTTTTGGCTGTCTCGAGCTCTTGCTTTTACGGGCTCCGGCACCCCGCGCAAATTGTAAAGTGTCCCTGGCATCGGGACATGCGAAACCAATAGGTTGGAAACATCTTTTCGATACTTCGATACCCTGAGGATCCCGTGGTTGATTTCGAAATAGCACTTTCGGCAGAAAACGCCGAAATGTTTGTCTGCAAAGCCCTTCCAGTCTTCAAATGGCTGGTCGACCAGTAACAAGCTGCCGCCCTGAGTCCAGGGCACAGATACCCGATGGCCACACTTCGGACAGCCGAACGACTTGTCAGATGTTTCGTGTAGATTATCCCAAGGGTGATGGGTAGACAGGGCAAAATTTTGTTTAGCATTGTTTCCGGGATCGTATGTCAATGTTTGATTATCAATAGAAGCATTGATAGCTTCCCACGGAAAGCCAGATGACCAAAGGCCCATTCTTCCTTGTCGGATACAGTCCTCCAGGAAGTCCCGAGGGTTCAACATATGGGCGTGCCATACCATCAAAACATCTACCAAATCAGTAGGGTTAGAAAGTTGCATAGATCTAGACGGGTAGAGGTCCAGGAATTTAACAAACCTAAAGGAGGTAAATCGTCGCACGCCCAAACCATTGGTTTGTTATCGGCTTTTATAGGGTCATAATCGGGAGTAAGGAGCGACTCTTCTGAGGGACATTGGCTACTTTGCCGAACGCATTTATTCCACCACTGAGTATAGCGCTCGACTGCTCTGGAAGTATACACGGCCCATCGCTTTTCCTTTACTAAGGCCTGCGCTTCGTTGATCTTGGAGTCGAGAAAAAATTCAGGGCTGGGATCCTGGATGCCGAATAAGTCCGAAGTACTGGTTACTGTGTCCCGCAAATCAGAAAGCGCTGCGAGAAACTTGAGATGAGCGATGCATTCATCGAGTGTGATAGTCGTATACTGGGGAGGCCCCGCCGTTTGAGATAGATTTAGAGGAGGTATTGCGGGAAGCTGTTCCGAGACCGGAGCGTAAGGTGGAGGTTCCTCACTGGAGTTCTTTCGAACTGTGGAGGCACTTTTATCATATTTAGAGAGGCCCATGATGAAAGAAGACTTTGGAGACGGGATCGATAATTCATGCGAAATAATGGGAACGCTTATCCAACCCGGGGACTCCCGCTCAATTTATACCTCGGCGAGTGGAAGATGATCCCGGACGTTAGGAGGGTGATCTCACCGGCGAGCGACGCCACCAGACGCATAGCACGAGAAAGACCGCGAAAATAGAATTCTGTCCCAGGAAGGAAGGCAGGCCATGTTGCCCTGCGCCTTTTTTAGGGGATGCGGAATGGAATCTGGAGAAAGGAAAACTAAGCCCTCCGGTCGACCATTCACGTCCAAGAGTGCGGGGAGGACTTCAAGGGTGGGTGCCCCGCTGGGCAAGATGCTTGTTGCTGCAGCCTCTGGGAGTGGGTCAACCCAGAATAAACCGATCGCTGAAATATCAAAGTGTGGTTAATCCGGTGGCTGAGAGAACAGGGACACTGCCCCGGAGCTCCCGCACTTATCAGCAGTCACTGCCACGGTCGACGTCAGACAACCAGGGATTCTGGAAGTTTGTTATGATCTTCGTGTAAACCCTCCGTTCTTGTGACGGCTACCTGCAGGCTGCCTGATCTTCGGGGATTTTCTAGAAGGTGTGGAATCTTCGAATGGATGGCCAAGAGGAACAGTGGAGACACCTGAATAAAGACTGGGACTGGGGTTATTGGGGGCATTGTCCGCAGCAGTCGTGCATGTAATTAAGGCCCGGCCTTTCTTTTCTTTTCTTTTCTTTTTTCTTTTTTTTTTTTTTTTTAAATCGGTCCGCGCAAGGAGTAATGGAGGCAATGATAATGATGAATTGAAATATTATTTGTAGATAAAAATGGGTTTTTGGGCTGAACAATACCTCAATGATGAAGGCAAACTAACTGCCTTAAAAGCGGCATTGCGCTTAAAGTAGCGGGGAATAACACCACTTGACACTTGGTGATAGAAAGTTAGAAACAAAGTAGTTGAAAACAACCTGCATTTGCTAACCTGTAGTCATCGCTAAGGTAGGTAAATTGCGGGTAAGTACCCTTGCATACCTACAAGATGAGTATATGAAATTTCTCGAACCAAGATAATCTGCTCCTAGATACATAACCCCGCTGTGGCTTGATAAAAACATGGTGGATAAGAACCCGTGGACAGAATAATAATAACTAATTAACTATATGGTACAACTTACGCTAAAAAGATCGCCAGGCAACCAAGTTGGCCTTATTAGGTCACATATCGCAGGTCGATAGAACCTTAGAGGTGTATTGGATATCGTTAAGTGACAGCTAAACAAACCACAAGAGCCAAGGAAATTAATCCAAAGAGTACTGCGAGAATTGCTATTGATATGGAAATCTTCTATTACTGATCCTTCTTGCACTTTGAAAGTTATGAAGACCTAACTAAATAATTTTCCCACTGAGAGGATCTACCTTCTGTCTCCCCTTGAAATCCACCTTGAGCTTCTGCGAACCGCTCCGAATCAAAGCCTGTAACCACTCGGGGGCACCACGCTTCCGATCGTCAGCTTAAATCAAACTTATACTTAACAGAATAGAGATGAGGGAGCCTAAGAACCTACGATTCCAGCAAAGTACCGAAAAACCCCCGGTAAAAATAGGGTCCGACTCTCACCACTGTATAATATATCCACAATGGCATTCCCAACCGTGTCGACGTGCATCAACGGCATCAAGAACCGGGATTGATTTGTCTCCCCCTTGAACAGGGGTGTTTTGGTGAAACCGAGGACGGCCATGGAGGTCCGTACGCGAGAGGCTTGGTGGGTGTACTTTAATTCAAGGCCTAGGGACTAATATCCATATAGCACCCACCTTAGCAAATTGCTGGGGGGACTCTGTGGATATTGGGAGGCTAGAATACCTCATGAAAAGCAACCAACCCCGCTTTCGAGGCAGAATAATCCGCTAATTCAGCTGGGGGCAGGAAAGCACTCATCGATGAGACATTGAAAATATGTCCGTGGTTCCGTTCGATCATGCTGGGGAGGAATTCTTTGGTGAGTAAGAATGGAGCTAGAAGGTTCGTTCGTAGTGTGATGCTGTTGTCAGCGTAGGTCCCGTTCGCTACGCTTCTACCACGAGTAAGACCTGCATTGTTGACTTTGGAGGGCTCAGTATATTATTATTTCATAGCGCAAAAGCGAGAACTGGGGAGAAAATGGCGCTCACTCAAAATAGAGGGATTTCCAATATCTTTCTTGATGGCGGCGCATACTCTCCTTATCTCGGATTCATCACTTAGATCACAACGGTAGTAAGAGACCCTCTCGCTATCTATTTCCCGTTTCTTTTAGCTGGTATAATGAGATAGTTCCTCGTTTGTTTCGGGAGAGGTATGTTTAGAAGGAAAGAAAGGGGAAACATTTGGGTTCAAGCGTACCTGCAGCGTAAGTGAGAGGGATTAGATCCACGACGATGACCCTTACTCCATCTTTAGCTAGACGCTGGACGATACTTCCTCCAATTCCACCACTGCCCCCTGTTACTACGACGATCTCATTCTTCCAGGCCCAAGTATGATCGACAACCCAATTATTCCGGGCCTTACGGTTCAAGTACCCATTGATAGAAAGGATGAGACTTGCAGCTGCCAGATATAAACTGGGGTTTCTTAAACTTTCTAGTGCGGCGGGTTCTGGGAACGTTTGGAGAAGAAAGGAGAGAGGGAGGGCGAACAGTGGGTGGAGAAGAGTTTTGTGGAGGGCGGAGGCAACGGGGTCGACGTAAAGGCCTTCGGGGGGGAGTTTGAACATGTTGCACGGAAGGCCACCGATTTTTGGCAAGAAGTTCTTGCTAATGCATATGTCAAATTTACATACATGGGAGGTTTTCATGCAAAAGATATAAAGAGAAGTTAAAGAACTAGAATGGTAACCCTGAGGGATAGGTTATTATATAGTAGATAAAAAAGAGGGGTTTCAAGGCCAAATTGGGCACCATATGCTGTAGGTCCCTAGCTAGGTAGTACTCTAACGATGGATTTCATGGGCAAGCCACGACTGGGTGCAGCGTAGGGTGGGAAGCTCCGTGCTGATCGACGGGACGATGTTATGCGTTGTAGATTTGCAAAAGGTATTCTGTTTCAAGTAAGGGATAAAAAATATGAAAATCGGCAATAATTGTGAACCCCGGTCAAGTATCAGGCCTTTTTGCACCATTGTATGGAGAGGTGAGCGCTCCGGGTCCTTTCCGGTGCCTCTCTGGACTCTCCGGAGCCGGCCCGACTAGGAACTCAGGAAGAACGTCAAGCTCAGGTCATCCAAAGCATTTTTTTTCCTTTTTATTTTTCACTCCTATTTAGGTTATTACCATCCCATGTCGACCTCTTGAGGACTACCTGGGCTTGGTATGACAGTCTTGATTGCGCGGAAAGAAGTATTCCATGGAAGATCTCGCTATGCTTTCCGCCGTTACCCAGCTAGTAAATAGCCATCCAGTGCTGAAATCGATCGGGGCAACATTACTATGTCTCCTCGCCACATTTCTAGTTCTGCAGGAGACCTTGAAGCCCGTGGGAAAGCGCCGCGGACCCGGAGGGAAACGATACAGACTTCCTCCGGGGCCAAAGGGCATTCCCATCTTTGGGAGTCTCTTGTTTACGAAAAATGCACGGGAAGATAGCCGTCTGGTCAGTGTTCAGATCCTTCATATAGCATAAAAAGCCACCCAAAGAATAGAATGCTAACGTCTTCATAAGCTCCCTTCCCTAGCATCCTACGGAGAAATGACGACCCTGCATCTCGGTTCCAAAACCTGGGTTTTCCTCAACAGCAAGCGCGTAGTCTCCGAAATCATCGCCAAACGCGGCTCCCTCACTAACGGCAGGTCGCCCATGCCTATCGCCAGCGGAATAGTCAGTCGGAACAGCCGTTCCCTCATTCTACCCCCGTCCGGTTGGACAGAGAAGCGTCGCGTGATGCACTCGCTTCTTAGCGGCACAGCCCTCAAGCAGTACGGCTCCTGGCAGGAACTGGAGAGCACCCAGATGATGGTGGAGTACCTGCATCAACCGCGCCGCTGGTTTGCGCACCACTACCGGTACGCAAACTCAGTCGTGCACCGGATCGCGCTAGGTGAGCGCCTGGTCAAATCTAGCCAGGAGCTCGCTGATCTCCAGAATGTCGTCACCTACTTCGTGGGCAGTATCGGATCTAGCATGATTGACTGGTTCCCGGAGCTGGACCGGTTGCCACGCTGGATTCAATTCTGGCGTAGGCACTGGGAGGACCTGGGGCGGTGGAACTATGAGGTTTACCGGTCGTGGTGGGTGCCTGTCCGTGAGAAGATCGAGAACGGCACCGCGCCGCCGTCTTTTGTTCGTGATGTGCTCCTCCACCCAGACACCAAGTTTACTGGTGATGACCAGGAGGCTATGTATGTGGCTATGCAGCTCATTGAGGCGGGTAGTGATACCACGCGGGAGGCGCTGAATATTTTTGCTATGGCTGCTCTATGTTACCCGGAGAAGTTCCTCAAGGCGCGCGAGGAGGTCGACCGGGTCATCAGTGGGCGTGCAGAATGGGTTGATGATGACGCTCCGCTACGACTACCCGTCCTCGCTGACATGGAGCAAATGCCATATATCTGCGCCGTAATCAAGGAGGTGCTCCGCTGGCGGCCCATTTTCGTTCTCACACCAGATCACTCTCTCACCGTGGACATGGAGTTCGAGGGCTACATGTTCCCCGCCGGAACGGGGTTCGTGATCAACGAGGTCCCCGTGTGCAATGAGTGTGAGGATCCCGAGGAGTTTATTCCGGAGCGATGGTTGGATGGACATGAGGCGGACGCCGCCCATGGTCTGTGGCAGTTTGGCGGGGGGAGACGGATCTGTGTGGGCTATCGGCTGGCCCAGCGGGGGTTGTTTATTAACATTGCTCGGCTGGCGATGTGTTTTGATTACACAGCGGTATGTTACCATAATATCTGTTCTTTTCCTGTTTTTCTTTTCAGTCTGTTATGCTAATATCGTGGCGTTGGTAGATGGGCCCGATTGATTCCAAGAAACTCAACCACCATATGACAGACGAGCCCTTCCCTGTCAAAGTCACCATTCGGAGCCAAGCACACGCAAGACTCATCGAGCAGGAGGCAGCTAAGGAGGGAATACTCAGTGACGCTCGCCGTGACTAACCTATTCAGAACAATGTGATTTCTTGGATAAATTTGCTCCTTCTCTTTTCTCAAGCCAAAACGTAGCAAACTTTGTAGTGATCTACATATCAACACTTAAAAGCCCTAACCACCCACTCTCCAATCGCCGTTCCAGATAATCCAGGCGTTCTCCCCGCCGAAAAATCCATCAAGGGCCCATCATGCGCCTCCTCATCCACCATGCAAACCTCCACCTCCCTACCCTTCATCCTCTGCAAAACCTCCACGAAGCGCAAGATGTGATCCCGGAATATCTCCTCATGGCCGCCAGTCACCAGTACCTTCTCAACCGCATCGTCTAATCCCGCCCACCACTCATCCCTCACATCTAGCGCCATACCCCACCCCTGGCCCTGGGATATTTCCTGGTGCCAGGGGGACCGGTCGATGAGATGATTCCCCCATGTGCGCACGACGTAAGGGGAGAGGACGTCTGTACTGCAGCGTGTGTTGTACGAACGGGTCGTGAGATCAAAGGAGAGAAGGGGGGAGACGACGAAGATGCCTTTTAGTTTTTGTTCTCGGGGGCGAGCGAGGGAGAGATGTGAGGCTGGGTAGGGATGCATTAGGGCTGAGATGAGGGAGAGGGTCAGATGGCCGCCTGCAGAGTCGCCACCGATTATAATCTATTTTGTTAGGTTAAGTTTAAGCCGCTGTGATAAATTAGGAGGGGTTAGGACTTACATCTGAGAGGGAGTAGCCATTGCTGAGGAGATGATGGAGCGCTTGCACAGCTTGATGGAGTTGGCTGGGGTAGGGATTTTCTGGGATTAAGGCTGTGAAAGCGGAAAGATATTAGAGTCAATGCATATCTGTATGGAATAGTGTCACTTACAGTATTCCAACACGCAGATACTGACATCCAGCCCGGCCTTGAGGCAGACGTCTCGCAAATACGCCATCCAATTCAGATGGCCCTGGGAAAGCGGCATGACATAACCGCCGCCTATGCGATTCATTACCATCGTATTTCACCAGAGGAAATTTGCATCTAAATAAGGTAGGGATGAAAGGTTGGGAGAATGGGGGGATTTTACCGTGAAAGAAGAGTATAACCTGCTTTGAGTCTCTCTCTCCCAGCCAGAGGAGATGCGTCTTTCCATCTTCCAATATCTCAACCTGGGCTTTACCGTCCGAGGACCTGCTGTGGATCCAATTTCGATACGTTTCCACTGTCGAGGGCAAAATTGCCTGAATCTGGTCCGGCTGGATACGGTCCATGAAGGCTCTGGCAGTAGCGTTCCAGATGCTGGTGCGGAAGGGTAATCGTTGTAGCAATGCTCGGACACTGGCGCGGATCACATTGGAGAATACCGCCGGGGGGATGCGAAAGATGAGAGTGAAAGCTAGATGGAGGATTCGCGGAAAAGAGAGCTTCCTTGGCGCCATTTCTCCCCTTTTTCGCTTCTTTTCGACCAAGAGGTGGTTGAGCGTCGAGGTACAAACAAAAGAGAAGAGGATATTCACTATAAGGAAACGATACAACCACATCGCGCATGTTCCTCCCCCACCCGACCCGTAGCGTAACGCTTAATGTTTCTCTAGAGTCATGTGTCTTTCACATTCGATCTCAGTTAATTAAACAACCTAGGTTATCAGCTCGCTTCGGATGAATCCGTGGGCACGGAACATCCCGACTTACGATGAGGAGCGTCGGGTTGATCCCGGACCTTCACATTGAAGAGGGATAAAATAAACGTGACGCCAACTACTACCAATGGAGGATATGGTTACTGCTAATTTCCTTTTTTGGAATCAAATCCATGGATAAAGCTGATATCCCATCCTACAGCCAGATTGCCTGTGTTGGCACTGGGCTGTCCGCCGTCGCTCTTGGGGCTACCCTGCAGCGATGGTATGACCTTGATGACATTCGTTTCTTTGAGCGACACCCGACAAGTGGAGGAACATGGTATATTAATTCGTATCCGGGTCAGTACGATCTGCTTATTACTTGGTGGGAAGGGTACTGACCTTATGCTGAAACCGGATAACAGGCTGCGGATGTGACGTCCCCAGCGCTCTATACAGTTTCTCATTCGCCCTCAACCCGGGCTGGACCAAGCTCATGCCATCGAACGAGGAGATTAAGCAATATCACGATGAGGTGCTGGATAGCTATAAGCTCCGCGATAAGATGACCTTCTCCACAGAAGTCGTGCAGAGTGCTTGGCGAGAAGATGCCGATCGCTGGCATTTACTCCTCCGGGACTTGAAAACTGGTCGTGAGTATACTCACGAATGCCAGATTTTGTTCGCGGCTACCGGTCAGCTTGTGGAGCCAAGGCCATGTGATATTCCTGGTGCAGAGAGTTTCGATGGGGCCCTCTTTCATTCCGCTCGATGGGATCATTCAGTCGACCTGAAGGGAAAAAATGTTGTTGTTATCGGGAACGGATGTAAGCTCCTTCCCCCTCATTTTCTATATGAGCTCTTCCTGTCTTCTCAAGTATACAAAACCTGTTTTTAGAGCTAAAGAACCTGATTAATAGGTACGGCTGCTCAAATCGTCCCTGCTCTAATCGACAAAGCCAACATCAAGTCCCTCACGCAGATCGTTCGAACTCAGCATTGGATCTTCCCTATCGCCAATTTCAGCTATGGCCCGATTCTGCGGTGGATCTTCCGCAATATTCCATTTGCTATGAGGCTGCATCGCTTCCATATCTTCCTTCTTGCTGAGAACTCGTTTCGTTTGTTCCCAATGACCAAGGCCGCTGCGAGATTGAGAGAAAAGAGCCGACGAAATGTTGAGAAGTACATGCGAGACACGGCCCCAGCCAAATACCATGACCTTCTCATCCCGAATTTTGATGTTGGGTGTAAGGTGAGTGCTACATTCTCCTTCTTCTTCTTTTTCTTTTTCTTTTCCGCTTTCTGGTGAGGTATCTAAAGGTCATGCCTAGCGCCGTATCTTCGACCCGGGTTATCTCAAATCTCTGCACAGCGACCGACTCTTCCTAACGGACGCCAATATTAACAAGATCGTCCCTGAAGGCATCAAGACCGATGATGGGGATATTATCCCAGCGGACGTCATCGTGCTCGCCACAGGCTTCCAGACAAACAAATTTATTCCTTACATGAACGTTGTGGGGCGAGATGGTTTGACTGTCGAGGAACACTGGTCTACGTATGGTGGCCCATCGGCTTATAATTGCTCTGTAATGAGCGGCTTCCCTAATTTCTTCTTGTTACTTGGCCCTAATGCTGCGACGGGCCATACTTCTGCCTTGATGGCTGCAGAGAAGTAAGTTTCCCCTCCTTTTGATTCTTCTTTTCAGAGCAAAACTGAGTCGAGAAAAAGCTCTGTGAACTACGCCCTTCGAATCCTAAGACCGGTATTTGATGGGGATGCCGTTGCGGTTGAGGTCAAGGGTCAAGCGGAGCGTGATTACGCCAACTGGATGCAGGAAACATTAAGAAAGCGGGTCTGGAATGCGGGATGTTTGTCGGTAAGTATATAATAACTGTCTAAAAATTTAACTAGCCACGGGGAGTGTGTACTGATTGGGCCGGGCAGTGGTATCTGAATGATAAAAGGTGGAACTCTATGTCATATCCCTGGACGCAGGGGCATTACTGGTGGCGTAGTTTGTTTCCTAGATGGGCCGATTGGAATATCAAGGTATGTTTCTATTTGGAATCTAGCCACTTCTACGTATTTCTCCTTTAATCCATTCCAAGGACACTGATTGAAGTTATGTAGAAAGCGAAAAAACCGTGGCCGCGACCATGGCCAGTGATGCTTTTAGTGCTCTCGACCGTGGCACTTTTGAGTGGAGTTGGGGCAATTTGTGACTGGAAGCAGGTGGATTTTGACAGTATCAAATATTCCCTTTATGAATTGCTTGAGGGGATCAAATCGTTGGGCAAGAGGGTTTAGGGTACTATCTTTTTGGGGTTGGTTGGATATAGTTTGTTTCTAGTACTTACCTACTGTCTGTGGAGAACTCCACTGCGTAGATCTGTAGATTTGTAGCACCAAAGAATTGGAATCATTTTCAGCAAATTTTTCACCGAGTCTATAATTTCCCCTCCAAATATAAGAAAACCGGTTCAATATAAACGGACGATACCTATAGTTGTTGGTGGGTAGTGGTATACTACCTACCCATGTGGACCTCGGTTGCCAAGATCCTTCCCCATCTCTCCTCTCTTAGTTCGTCCCCACAACTCCATTTAACAGGCTTCATTCCCTCACCTGGTCACCCCAGCTGTTTCAAGCACCCTTTATCTCCAGAATGTTCGTCAATGCCTCCCAAAAAGTCCGGCGTCTCCAAATCCCGGTCGACACCCCGCCGGAAAATTGCACTGGCCTGCGAACCCTGTCGGGAGAAAAAAATCCGGTGTGACGGAGGAAAGCCGATTTGTGGCCCCTGTACGCGTCGCTCCTACACCATCACGCAATGCGTCTACAGTGCAGAGAATTCAAGGACAGCTAGTCAGGATGAGTGAGTTCTCGCTCCCATGAATAAGCCAAGAATAAAGTTAATGGCTGTGTGTATATACGAAGATATTTTCGAGTGCTACATGCCCGAATCAGAGAGCTTGAGCAGGTGTGTTTGAAAGCCGGGGTGTCCGCTTCTGTAGTGAGCTCTCTAGGAATTGGCACACCAGAGCAGACGAGCGAGCACCCCCCCTCTGAAGAGCAAAATGCGCTTTGTCCCCCTCCACCCGAAGAAATCGAAGAGTCTGCACCTGCCAATGACAGGGCGAGCAGGCACATTGATCTCCGCCCGTCACCGAGGCAGGAACTGCAGACAACGCCTGGTGTGCCAAACGGGAGGACTTCTATCCTGAGCAGGGACAGCACATCCAATCCGTTCCGGGCGTCACCTACGGCTAGCTCGAGGTCCCCTCATTTTGATAGCCCCGGCCAGGTCAGTGGCATGGGCCAGTTGTCGGCCCTAGAAGATCAACGAAGGGTTTCAACCAAGGAATACTACGGTACCTCGTCTACGGCATCCTTGATGCGGTTTGCTCGCGCGTCAATGCCTTTTAATACCGCATCGGGGACTCCAAGGGAGCCAAGCACCCCCATTGAATCAGCTTACCATTATCAAACTTATGACTTACGAGCGCAACCGCGCCCAGAGGACTTTACTTTACCACCCCGGCCCCTTGCAGATCATCTTCTGGAATGCTACTGGAACCACGTCTACTGTCTTTATCCTTTTTTCGATCGGACCAGCTTTGAAGCTGCCTATGAGAATCTCTGGAAATCAGACCGAGAGCCCAAAGCGACCCTCCCGGAAGCGAATATTGGACTCGGTGGACAGCTTGATTCGGGGCCTCGGTCGATAGTGTTTTACTGTGCTTTGAACTCTATGTTCGCGTTGGGCTGCCATTTTGCCGATATTTCGCTCAAGGAGCGGGAGGTGACGGCGCACTCCTTCTTTCTCCGGTGCAAGCGGTTCGTCGGACTCGATGTTTTAGAAATTGGCACCATCGGCGTCGTGCAAGCCTTTCTAATCACCGCCTTGTACTTCCAGAGTAGTCCGTTTCCAACGCGCTGCTGGAACGCAATTGGTGTGGCTTGTAGACTCGCTCAGGGATTAGGCTTGCACGAAGCGCAGAACTCATATTCCATGGCCCCAGTCGAATGCGATATCCGGCGGCGGACATGGCATGGCTGTGTGATATTAGACGTGTAAGTCTCATTTTCTCCCACTCTTTCGTTATATAATGTGCCTGACGTGACCAGATTTGTGAGTATGACCTATGGACGCCCCAGCATGACCAGCCATTTAGCCCCAGTGCCGTTGCCCACGATTACCGGGCGAAATGAAGAAGACCAGTCATACATGTTGTTCTATGTGGCGACAATTGAACTGTATAAGATCCTCGATAATATCTTGTCAGATGTGTACAATGCGTGGCGCGGCCGCTCAGGTAGAGAGCAGGACATCTTGTCCCGCCCTGGAAGCAGTAACCTTGACGTGCTTATCGACCTCGAGAGACAGCTATGTTCGTATGAAGCAAGCCTCCCAGCGTTTTTAAATTGGACGGTTCCCGTATCGTTGGAACTGTCGGGACATCAGATGGCGATCATTGAGCGGCAACGGAATGTCCTCCGTGGACGGTGAGATTAGCCTTTTTTCTAGATTCCACTAAGGTATTTAAGCTGATCTCAAGCGAAGGTATAACTACCTCCGTCTACTCCTCTATCGTCCAATCTTCACCCAACTGTGCTCCGATAATCGTGAAGGATGCGCCGAGCCGACAGATATACCCCGCGGCAAGTCCACAGAGAGCGTGCTTTATTCATGTATGGCCAACAAATGCGCCGCCGCCTGTGTGATGACCGCAGTCGATCTTATTCAATTCGTTTTCGAAACGTATCAGACCTCGATTACTGACGCCTGGTGGTACAATGGCTTCTGTGTTTACCCTTTCCCCGAAATCATCACGAAGATGGGCCATAAAATACTAATGAAAGCATAGACACCTCGACCGCCGCAATCGTCCTCATCATGTCCTACTCAATTCCTTCGATTCTCGACTCGATCGGCACAACAACGGTACAAGAGAGCTGGCACAAATGCGAGCAGATCCTCGGACATATGGCCACTTTCAGTCATTTCGCTCATAATACTCTGCGGTTCTTGCAGGCTGCGTATTATTCCCAGATTGTTCCCGCCGAGACGACGGCCGCTGTTGCTCACTCATCGCCTACCCAGCATCCCCCACCTGGGTCGGGGGCGCAAAATGCACCCTATCCCGGACTAGACGGGTTTTCTGGGTCCGGTTCTGTACCGGATGAATTTGGATTCTTGTCCTGGATGGATATTCCGGATTTCTCGGGGTGGTTTGGGGAAGGGAGGGCGGATTCGCATTTCGTGTAGTAATAATTGTATAGTATATTAACCATTGTGGCTTCATGGGAATACGATAAAAATATTTTATCCGATATACCTTTCTTCATTACTCAATTCCAAATTCGGTGAGTTTTCTTCATGGTGAGGCGAACAGACTCAGCCCTACCAGGTCGGCGGCTGCTCGTATTCGCCAGTGAATGCAACATTCCCCGCTAGCTCAACAGCGTGACAACGGCATCAACCCAGGTGCTGCCTCAACATCTTTTATCAATTCAGGGAGGATTCTATAGGACTCTATCAAATTTCAGGGTAGTCGAAGCCGAAATCAATCTATACACCGGAACAAAATGAGTTCACGACCACGCGTCCGAGACCTCGGGTACAGTCCAGGCCGATTCCCCCCAGGCCCCAAGAATTCTATTCTCGACGTGAAAGGTACCTCATAAGCCTCTTATTATCATTACCTTATGGTAATGAAGCTAATTTGAATAGGTGTCACGGTCGGCCAAATCACCATCCACGAAAAGCCCGACATCCACACGGGATTGACCATGATTTTCCCTCGTGGTATCGAAAAGACTCGCCAATTCCCTTGTTACGCGGCAACACACGATCTCAACGGAATGGGAGAATTAACAGGCACACACAGTCTTACCGAATGGGGACACATTACCTGTGTAGGCCCCCCCACCCCTGACTTACCTAGATTCCCCTTAATAGCGTTAGGGACTAAACATGTTGTAGCCAATCGCATTAACCAACACCGTCAGCGTAGGAAAGGTCTACGACGGTGTTTGGCTCTGGATGCTCGAACATGGCCAGAAAGATGGAGGAGATGATCTCGAAGCTCTACGGACAGTGACTATCCCGGTTGTCGGGGAGACATTCGACGGGTTACTGAATGATATTAGTGCTTCTGTCATTGACAAGAACACAGTTTATGATGCAATTGAGGCGTCGAAGACGCAGGAGGATGTTCTCGAGGGGAACTATGGAGGTGGGACTGCGATGCGGTGCCATGGGTATAAAGGAGGAACGGGGACGAGTTCGAGGATTGTGCCCGGCGACAAGAAGGATTACACACTAGGTGTACTGGTGCAGGCAAATCATGGTCAGAAGAAGGATTTGAGAATTGGGAATGTTCCGATTGGAGAGTTGCTGAGTCGGGAGGAGGGTTCGGTTCGCGATACCATGCCATCTCTGCCGTTGGGAGGGAAAGCTGCGGAAGGAAGTAAGCACTCCTGATTATTCTTGGCTTCTAAGTTTGTAACCAATGCTAACTCGTTTTCCTTAGGTATTATTGTCGTGGTTATGTTAGTATGCCTATCGCCTCGCCGCTTCAATTGGCTAATATATATAGAACCGACGCCCCATTACTCCCCCATCAGCTCCGCCGCATTGCCCAGCATGCAGGCATGGGAATCGCCCAGGTAGGTTTTTTACCCTTATATCATAAATGATAAATAACAAGCTTCCTAGTTAATACTGAGATAGGCCGGTGGCCACTCCGCGGGACGCAACTACTCAGGCGAAATCTTTCTTGCTCTATCCACAGGCACCTCCCCCAATGAACTGGCGACTGCGTCGAGCGGATTCGATTATCTCCCCCTACTGGAAACACAGGGGGTGGAGACGCTTAAAAATGAAGTGATAGATTCACTATTCTATGCCACGTCCGAAGCGACAGAGGAAGCGATTCTCAATGCGTTGTGCAAGGCAGAGACACTGTCGGGGTTCAAGGGAAGGACGCAGCCGGCATTGCCAGTAGACAGGGTGAAGTTTCTGTTAGATCAGTATATGGTGAAGTTCTGATTCGCATGGACAGTTTAACAGTCGAATGTTTCGTCGCTCCATCGTCGAGAGATACTTTTTAATGCTATGATTAAAATAGTAACGAATAAGAAAGATGCCCTGGAGTTTATGCCGCCATTATGCACGCCAGGAGACATGAGATATCGGTGCTGAATAACCATGGCTGAATTGAGGGGAAGTGACCAAGTTACTGGCAGGTGGCAGGAAACTATACCAGTACCTACAGAGTACAAGTAACACAAGACAAGTGGAATGCGGGTGAGGAGACGACCATGTTTCTCCGATTCCCGTACGATATCCAGCTGCTTGTAATCAGTTTTGCTGCTCCACATGAAATTGCAGCTCTGTCATGTACCTGCAGACACCTCCGCGACCTCTGTTCCAGAAGTCGCCAGGAACATATCACCTGCAGGGCTATTCTCGATGATCGGTGGCCCTGTGCATATCCGCCAAACATCCCAAATCCTGGCGCGGATGAGCCCCCGAGCGGCGCGCCCCGATTCCTGGTTCATATCGCTCAAAACCCCCGCTTACCGTGGTACGTGACGGAACTAAGGGGTAGCCCTAGTTACGAAGAAGATGAGGTGCGGACCAAGGACGTTCTTAACGCCGCAAAGCAGCTTCTAACGCGCTCATCGGTGATTGCAGAGAATGAAGTGCCAGGTTGGATTGATGCGATTGCCGGTGGGGGTGACGGGGCCGCCCTGGGTGTATTGCTGTGTCAAATGACGCACCTCATATATCTCGAACTCGACATCGAGGCTGAGTGCCTCCTCACTCCGTTTGTCACTCGGGCGATTAGCCGGCTGGCTACGAGATCCTCCCAGGGCCTACTAGGGCAGCCTCTATCCAGTTTAACAAAGGCCCGCGTATCATTCTATACCGCTCCTGCGGATAGGGACGACTATACCGATAGCGACTTCGGTAGCGACAGCGATAGTGGCACGCCGGTCGAGCGGAGACCGCGCCTGGCCTTCCCGGAAGACCAGGCCCAGCAAGATATTCGCCTTATAACCGCTCTCGCGAGGCTTCCAAATATCCACACCCTGTCGCTGCAAGGCTACAGTTGTCCGCCTGATCTGGAAATGGAAGTCATCAATGCTGCGGACCCAGCATACCCCCTTCCGTCCGCTAGGTGTCAAATCTCATCCTTCATTATTGATCTTGGCGTCGTCTCAGGTGGGCTTCTGTCCCAGATTCTCGATCGGTGCCACCGCCTCGAAAATTTCCGGTATATGGTCTATCATTCTAGTGAGACCTTCGGCGAGCGCTGGCGAGGAGAAATAGAATCAGACCCCGACCCCGACATGACCGTGGAAGCCACATGCCGTGCACTCCTCAAACACGCCCAGTCCACCCTACGTCATCTACACATCGAAATGGTGGAGTACGGAGGCAAGTGCGGATGTCGACACGAGCCCTGCCTCGACCCATACAAACCCTTCATCTCCATTAACCCCTGCACGCCGGCAACTACGAATTGGGGCCTATACGAGTTCACTAATCTAGAGCGTCTTACCCTCGATATCGATCTGTTTAGCAATGCCGAAGACGGCGGCTGGCTCCCATTTGCCGACACCCTCCCAACCTCTATCAAAGACGTGGTGATCCTCGCGCATTACTGTCCCCCTGGCACAGACCAACTCGATTTCGAGAATATGTTCCGCGATTTCAAACCGCAGTCCTTCCCCCGTCTACAATCAATCAGCGCGTGGCACCAAACCGGCCCAATAGGTCCCTACGGGGTTGGACAAAATGGTGCTGGTCATATCTTGCCCACATACAGGCGTTCTCTCGAATTATCCGGTATTCCATCCCATCAAATCAGAAACTATCGGCTCGATGCAAAATATTTCGCGGCGCGGCAAAAGCAACGCCCTGAGCAGGGGCAATGTTCGTATCAATTCGGATCTCAGGACTATTATCTCTATGCGCTTCCGCCAGAGGACACAGAGGGGAAAGTGATCTTGGGAGTTTACCAGTCCACGAAAATATTAAGTGGCGGGTTTACGGACGATTTTTACGACGGGATTGTTGTTGAAAAGACATGGTGTCAATAATAATAGGGTTGTGTTAGATCGACACCACCCTCTGATATTTCGACACCCCCCGGTGTTATAGATTCTTAGCAATCAACATATAAAAATTAACAAGGTCCACCACTAAGCTGCGCCGACCGTGACACAACGACCAACCGCAACGACCAACCTCAACAACAGCTAATAGTAGCGACTAGTCATGATAATTTACATTATTAAAAACATCATAAAAGTCCTATTTTTTTTAAGAATATGGTATAAAAAGGCCTTCGCAGGCGCTTCTTCATTGAAGAGCTCAGCTTGCGGAACCCAAGGGGTGTCGATATATCAGAGGGGGGTGTCGATCTAACATAACCCTAGTAATAGAGACATGTTTGTTCACATCTAGATTTGGAATCGGAAATGAGCTACGGTAAACCAGAAGGACCAGCTCAGCAATACGCTGGAAACAACACCCTCAACTCCGAACCACCTTCCATCATCTTCCTCCCTCAATCCGGGAAAAGAATAGACGGACGAAAAAGAAGAAGTGGAAAAAAGAAAAAAAGAAAAAAAAAAATGCCATTCCAAGACCATCGCCTAAAATCCCACCTCCTCATTCCCACAAAACGCCCCTTGACTCCCTCCCGATCTACCACACTGCGTTCCAACTCGCAATCTCAACCCGTCCATCTCCCTTTCCGCAACGCCATCACGCAGACCCAGACGGCTACCACAACGGCATCATGCTCACACAATCCTGAATCGAGAAGGGAATCGCGGCGTGTTGAAGTGGACTTTTCGGCGGCACCACAACCGTTTCTGGATCCTGCGTTGTGGGAGCGAATGAGGGCGGCGGAGGAGAAAGTAGAAGAGGAGCCAGATGAGGCGGAGAGGGAACGGAGGAGGGAGAGGGAGGGGGGTTATGGGGAGTTGGCCGTGAAGCGGAGGGTTGGGGGGAGGATTAAATAAATAGGTATGGCTTGGGGTTTATATTGCATTTACATTGGGTAATGAAGGGATGCTCTCACGGGTTTGGTGTATGGCGCCCTCTGTATTTTTTTTGGCCACAAAGAGCAATGCACAGGGGGTTATTTATTTAATGTGAGTAAGGGGGGGGAGAACATGTTGAACTCAATAAAAAATCAAAATCGCCGTGCAAGGGAGCGTTGGTAGTATGATACATGTAAATTCATCATCGTCGTCTTTGGATACTCATTTTGTTCCTCATTTTCATCGTAACTCATCATTAAAAGGAATTCCATATCCCAAGAGGAAGATTGTATGAGACTGCATAAAGCAAGAAAGAAACCTGAAAAAAAGAAACGAAAACAAAAACAAAACCGGGGGACCAAATCATCAATCATAAAAACCGGTTGTATCGTATGAACAGGTAGGAGAATCTAAAGTAAACCAAAAGTAAAAAAAGTCATGTCTCATGATAGCTTCAAGTCAGGTCAGGATACAGGCTTCCTGACCTGTACCTGGGTACTCGAGTTCACTAAGACAGCCTCCCCGATGCTCTGTTTCAATTTCTCGCGTCGCGCCTCGCGCTTCCCCTCGGCACGTTGCTGCATCGACCGTCGCAGTCTTCTACGGAGCGTACGAACCATTCCAGACCGGAACCGGAGCCTCCACCACGACACGGCGGGGAATTGGCGCTGGTGCAGAGAGGTCTGGGAATATAGGGCGTCCGGGGTGAAGATGCGACTTTCCACCAACGCGCTTCTCGTCGCGTGGTAATAGGGGCTTGAACCGTCGAACCGTCGTCGCGGGCCCTGGCGGGGAGAGGAGGAAAGAGAGGGGCCTTCGAACACGATGCGCTTTTGAGGCATACCGAGGGAATTACCAATGTATTGGTCTGGGTCTGGATTCGGGGTGGAAGAAGGCCCGGGTTGCTGTTCCTCCTGTGGCGATTCGCCGGCAGTTTCGGTTCCGGGGGAGTCGTCCCAGAATCGACGAGGTCGCCAGAAGGGCTGGGATCCGCCGTCGATGTCCTCATTGTTGGCCTTGGGGTTCTTGGCTCCGGTTACTGAGAATGAGCGGGCGAACGAGTTAAAGGATTCGGATCGCGGTCGGGAGACCCAGGCTCGCCGAACTGATTCGAATCGACGTCTGGGGCCGCTGTTGGGGTCGTGATCAATCGTCGGATTTTGGAATTGACCATCTGTCTCGGCTCTTGTTGCTAGCGGCGCAGCTTTGAACACGGGTGGTTGTGGGGGTGGGCGGGGGTTCCTCAGCGGCGAGCCCACACTAGTATCGGGTTGCTGTGAGATCTCGGGGGTCTGCGGATGGTTTTTGCTAGTTGGTTCCACCTCCGTAGGCAGCGGCCTACGGAGGCTAGAAGGTACTTGGGGTTCCACGAGCAGAAGGGATTCGTTGTTGTGCGGAAAGAAGGTCACGGTTCTCGCCTCGTCGATCTCAAACGGTCCCGGGGACGATGATGGAATCGAATACTGCGTAAAAGGCACCGAAGGAGGCCGTAGGTGGGACATATCTTCGACCCCAATCAGGATCGACTGTGTTTTTGCAGCGTCGGCGGTATCGGGCCTGTCCCGGCCGCGAACCTCCGGCGCAGGAGCAGGAGCAGGCCTCGGTCGCTCAGTAGGTTGGTTTTGCATTTCAAGTTCGACAGCCAAATTATGGCTCCGTAAGCTCTCGGAGGTAAGCGAGGTAGTCCGTGAGTTATTCTGACTCGTAGGCGCAGATAACGATGAACTGCGTGGGGGAATATATGGTCGACTAAAGCTCCGGCCACGAAGCTTTGCTCCTTGAGAAGTAGTGCTGGCATGTGGGTCTGAGAGTGTACGTTTCCTCTGACGTGGAAGATCTAGAGAGCCGGGCCGACTTCTCGGTAACGCTGGCACGCGTCGACTGGGTGGTCGGGAGCGGGTCTTAGACGGATCCCTGCTTGTTGGATTTGAAGAGGCTTTCAGGGATGACCGTCGTTCGGGAATTACGACCACTGGGACCACGTCCACATGCGGCTGCGGGGCCCCCAACGTCGAGCTTTCGGAGAAGGAGATCTCTGAGGCAATACTCCTCCTATCGCTCTCGGTGATCCGAGCAGCCTTGTGGCTAAGACGACGCTGCAAATCTGTGCTGGACGCGAGAGAACCCCGCTCTGACCTGGTGACAGGTGAGCTTGCCGATCGGAGCGAAAGTCTCTTTTCTGTATGTCGAAGGGCGCGCTTGGCCGGTTGGGGGGCGTCAATAATCATGGCTTCAATAGTCGACGACGTGGATACACCTGAAAATCGACGCTCATCCTCCGATTCGGCTGGTGCCAGTCCGCCCTCCGAGGAGGGCCAACCGATTTGCTGGCGGAACTGGTCCACGGCTGCGGTGTGGTCGATGTCTGGCATGCGTCCTATTCGATCTCGGAGACTCTTGGACCGCGAAGGACCGTCAAGATCGGGTACACCAACATCGTGAATGTCGCGCGACCGCTTCCCCTGGTCGCGGACCCGCGCGATGCGAAGGTCTGCGCCCTTCGAAGGTTTCGCCCTGGGAGGAGGTTTGGTCGTCGATTTTTCGTTCTCTTTCGAATCGGAAGATTTTGGGGGGTTGACAGGTGAATTCACTGCAGGTGTGATATCTCTTGTTTTTGTGTCGTTTCGCTCAGAGATGTCAGTTCCTCGGTTTTTACTCTGCAGAGTCTGTACCGCCGAATGGAGTAGCGATTGGGTTGAGCGGCGAGGAGTCTCCGCCTCCGCATCGGAAATCATCTCCCGGGCGGTCTGAAAAGACTCCGCCCGCGAGGAGCAAGATGTATATCCAAACTGGTTTAACCCGGGTCGATAGCTCGTCCCGAGACCGCGAGGAGGGGTGGTTTCGGGGGTTGGGGGATGTGAGGGCTTGGAGGGCGTGAGTACCCCTGCCACCGAGTGGGAAGAAGCCGCGGCCTTTGGGATGTTTGTGCCGGTCGGAGACTCGTCCTGAGTGAGGCCAGGAGGCGTCAGAGGCAGAACAAGAGCTGCGGCGTACGGCACGCCATTTTGAGCATCACCACTCTGATCTAGAGGCGACACCTGCGTGGGATGGCCATATGGAACACTATTTGACCTCCTCGGAAGCGACTTGTGAGACTTGAAGAGAAGCCGGTCTGGATGTTCTGGCGTGGCGGGAGTCGTGCCAGCAACTTCAATGCTGGGCATTTTTAATTTTTTTTATTCACGAAACCCAACCGCACACACCGTGTGCCGAAAACAGACGAAGCTGCGAGGGAGTGCCAGCTGGGTCGATGCTGTCACAAATAATCGAGGGAGATATTTGGGAAGAGGATCATGACACCTAGATTGTTTCAAATGAGATTGGTCCAGGGTGCAGATTGACGAGGTCGCATGGCGAAACCCAGGACGATCAGGTGAAAGATCCAGATCTCGACAAGAGAATCGTAAGCAGATAATCTTGGTATTTTTTTATTCTTTGTTTCTGTCCTCTCTTTGTCTCTTGGGGAAGATTAGTTGTATTCGCAATTCATGGAAGATTTTCCAGAGGCGCGAAGTAAGGAAACTCGTGGATTCAACGCAAGGGAGCAACAAAGCACTCTGCAAGGCGCGCGCGTCGTCTTCTCACCAATGCAATCAGTCGTCGAGATCCCGACGAGCAAACAATCAAACCAGAAACCAGGGGGTCCAATAAAGAGAGGGGGCCAAATCAAAAGACAGCTGAGAGAATGAACAATTCATTTAAATTAAGTTCCGGAAATAGAGGCATGCCAAAGATTAATAAAGAGGTAGACAAGGGTGACATGCAGGAATCAATCCTGTTGGTATGGTAAAAGACCCGGAGACGAGGCGGCTAAGGTACGTACGTTTTGTCCGTCGCTCTGAGTCGGCCAAAGAAAGAGAGAATCGAAAGGGAACATTCCACGTCGCGTATCCTCCGTTGTTGGCGTTCCTTAATATGATTGGAAGAGGCTAAGGAACGGAACAATAATTCAATTACTGGGGGCGATGCAATGCTATTTAATGATAAGGAGATGTGGCCATGAGGGAAGTGAGCCAAAGAAAATTGGAATATAAGGACACCTGGCTGACCCTGTCGGAGTAATAGATAATGTACTGAGTGAATGATTTGAATCGGTCCCGAGGGGTGATAATAAAAAGGATGGTGAGGGTAGAATGGTATGGGCCAGAAGATGAGTACAGGCTTGGAGGAGTCCTCATGAAAATACTACTTTCAACCTTAGATAAGAAGCCAATAATAACTGCTGAACAAGAGGTCAAGTATGAGGGGACGACGAATATCATGGGATCTTTGCATCTTCGACCAGGCTTAAGAGGACCTGTGTCTCAGAAATGCGAGTCCCTAAATTATCTTAATTTACTATCTACCGAGGAGATAGGTATCGAGATGCTGTCCCTCGTTGAGCCTACCTCGTTGAGGCGGAGGAGGACAGGAAAGAGGGGTAAAAAAAGGACACAAAGAAAAGCCATAAAAACTCAGCTGTCAGCCACCAGACGGTGTTCCTCATTAAGTGGGAGATCGGTGCAGAATCGGATCCCTTGTCCTCTCAGATTAGTGCCTCTCCTTCCCAAGGACTAACCTTGAAGGATTGAGCACGCCCCAGAGAGGTTACCTGAGCTGGTCCCGCAGCTGCCGAACCACAGTAGTGGGCCACCATGAGTGGGCAGCCATAATGAGAGAGTGTGGACTTCCACGGAGGAACTCCCATCATCCCCCTTGATCATCGGATCAGAAGAGAAATATAATGGCCCTTCACTCGTTACCTGGGCGGCTCCTTCTCCCACACCAACGAGAATCACTCATCATCAAACAAAAAACCCATTGCCCCGTTGCTCCTTAGTTCATTGTTAGTGCCCTTCGCCGATGTTCTGTCAAAAATGATGAGTCAGCCCATGACATCGGCGAAGATCCACGACGTCATCGGTGCCGGGTTCGATGACGAGAATGGGATTATTCGTCAGAAGGGTATGGAAACTCGCGATAAATAATCAGCAATAAGGAACCATGGAAAGTGGGATGAGACGAGAGATTGTAACAAAAAGAGGATTGATAACGGCACCCCGTTGATCACCGTCATCGCTGTTGCTCCTTTTCGGCTTCCCTGACGTTGATATCCCCCCCCTCAGCCTCCCCAACTCCGTCATTTTTTTTTCGTCGACTGTTCTTTATTACGATCACTATAGCCCAGGTACGTCCTGACTAGTAAATTTTCCCCATAACTTCTTGCCTAATTCTCGGTGGAATAGTATGATGTTTTGAGTTCCCCACCATTCTCGCAGCGTTTTAGTCACACTGACTCTCCTTGACCTACTGTAGGTACTACTTTATTACTGTTTGGGTACTTTCGTTGGTGTTTTGAAGGACGAGGCTAAGAGCAGTCCTTTTCGCAACAGCCATTCATATCCCATCCCTCATCATTATCTCATTCTTATTTGCTTCCAAAAATCCGACGACTTTTTTTTCATTTCTTTTTTCTCCCAGCCTTTTTATTTCCCCTCCCTCTCTCTATTCGATAGGCGCCTTCGGTTCACGTTTCCATCAACTCCCGTCGTGCTTCCCCAATCTCTCCCTCCAATCACTGTCCCATTTCGTCTTTTTGCCTCTTCGCCATTTCGCGTCTCTTGGCGGGGTAGAGGCCAAACAAGAGGGAAGGAAAACTAAATTAAAAATAAAAATACCGCCTTAAAAGAAAAACTAAAGGGAAAAAGGAAACCAAAAAAAAAAAAAAAAGACCTCCCGACCAGTGAAATTCACCACCTTCACGTCATTCTTCACTCCCCATCTCTACACTCCAGATTCAGCTCCATCCTCTTCCCTTCCCCTCCTTCTCACACCCTTCTCGCACCCTTCTCTCCCTCTCTCCCTTCCCGTCTCCCTCGTATTCCTGCTATTATCTCATACTTGCCTCATCTCTTTAAATTTCCCCTCTGCCCTTCTTCCCTTCCTCCCAGCCCCGTCCCCTCGGTTCGCCCCCTTACTCCTCACCATGAGTACGATTCAGAGTCTCAAGAATTTCATACGTCATGGCAAGCAGGCACGCCTTGTCACACCCCATGCCGAACCCACAACCAACGTCTCAGCCATCCATGCTGAACAACAGCGTCAGCCTCACGGTTCTTACCCTCCAGCCGTCGGGAATCTGGATGCCATTGATAGCAAAATAGGGAATGGCCATGCTCAGCCGTCCCAGAAGTCTCCCGATCTGCCTGTGAAAAGAGCCCGTGAGGCGGAACTCGAACAAATTATTGCTGAGGAAAAGAGCAATCGTTCCAAGATGCCAAAGTATCCTGGCCTCGAGCGCTGGATCTTGCTGGACAAGATGGGCGACGGTGCCTTCAGTAACGTCTATCGCGCCAAGGACACCACGGGTGAATATAATGAAGTGGCCATCAAGGTCGTCCGGAAATTTGAAATGAATAGTAATCAGGTAGGAGGTCTTTTTTTTTTTGCTTGTTTTCGATTTGGTTTAATTTGATTCTTCGTTCCATCACCCACTGCTTGTTGCGTTCCCTTCTTCCTCACACACTCTCTCCCCTTTCCAATTACCCATTCGGGCCCGTCCCCTTGATGTCGAGCCATTTCGCCAATGTTTATCTAGTCTGTCGCCCATCTACATCCCGAGTTCAAAAAGAAACCAAAAGCTGCGGAGGTGTGCCAGTCTTCTAGGTCCCTTATCCAACTCCCGCGCCTGCCTACTTGGCCCTTTTTCCCCCATCGCACAGCTCCTCTCTTGGAACTTTCCTATCTTCATACATGACTTCGCAACTGGCTGACTGATGGGCTGACTGGTTGCGTAGCGAGCCAACATTCTGAAAGAGGTTCAAATTATGCGACAACTCGATCATCCGAACATCGTCAAGTTAATTCAATTTTCTGAGTCCCGTCAATACTATTACATCGTCTTAGAACTCTGCCCTGGTGGCGAATTATTCCATCAGATTGTGCGATTGACGTATTTCAGCGAAGAACTTAGCCGTCATGTCATACTTCAGGTCGCTAAAGCTATAGAATACCTACATGAGACATCCGGTGTGGTGCACCGGTGAGTTTCCATCTTACTCCCCCCCTCCCCATATTCTTCTAGGAATCTAAGTTTTTAACCCATACGTTTCTCTAGTGATATCAAACCTGAGAACCTCCTCTTTTACCCCATTGACTTTGCTCCTTCGAAAAACCCCAAGCCCCGCCAGCCCGGTGATGAAGAGAAAGTGGACGAGGGTGAATTTATACCCAGAAAGGGAGCCGGTGGGATCGGAACCATCAAAATCGCTGATTTTGGACTTTCCAAGGTGATCTGGGATACGCAAACGATGACCCCCTGCGGGACAGTCGGATACACCGCTCCAGAAATCGTGAAAGATGAAAGGTACTCAAAGAGCGTCGACATGTGGGCCTTGGGTTGTGTTCTCTATACGCTCCTCTGTGGCTTCCCTCCATTTTACGATGAAAGCATACAGGTACTTACGGAAAAAGTCGCCCGTGGCCAATATACCTTTCTCTCCCCGTGGTGGGATGATATTTCCAAGTCCGCTCAAGATTTGATCTCCCATCTCCTGACAGTTGATCCTGACAAAAGATACACGATCAAAGAGTTCCTCGCGCATCCATGGATCCGACAGACCAACGAGGAAACCGAAGCGGCCGCGGATGCTCCTCCACTAGCAACTCCCTTGACCGCCCGCAAGGCGAATCAACAACCGTTAGATGCAGTCGCTGCCGATCTTGCACCCTACCCCCCGGCTAGCGCGCGTCTTGGAGATCAGCCTTCCGCCGGCCTAGACCGCCCCATGGACTTCCGATCACCGGGTGCTATCAACTTGCGCGAGGTGTTTGATGTCGGTTACGCCGTCCACCGCCAAGAAGAGGAGAGCAAACGGATCAAGAATGGCCGTAAAGCTAATCCGACTTCTGCCTTCCAATCCGCCCTCAACCCACTCAACGAAGACTACGACGATGAAGAGGAGATTACATATAAACCGGTCACTAAGGACGATTATCCCCCCACAAATATCCAGAAAAATGCCGGGGAAATAGCAGCCATGGAGGCGAAGTTGCGGTCCACGAATCTGGGTGCTACGAGCCACGCGGCTCAAATGCGACAGACCCACCAACCTCGTCAACAGCAGGGTTATGGGCAACACAGCCCTGCTGTGGCAGCAGCAGCAAAGCAAAGTATCGCTCGCGGGGCACGACAACCGTTTGAGCTTAGCCTAGATAATGCGACTCTGCTGGAAAAGCGAGGCAGAAGGCACCAAGAACAACCCACTGCATAGCCTAGCTTCTGAATATTGATACCCCTCACCATTTTCTTTCAAAATTTTGAAGCAACGAGAAATCACGGACTTATGAAATACTCTCTCGGCTTATTTCTCTACATTTTGCTGGCGATTTCCCCTCCTCCCTCTTGATCAGCGGCGGATGACTTCCGTTGACCGGCCAGCCCGCATTTATTTTGGGTGTTTGTCATGTCTTTCTTTCTCATTTTTTTCTTTTATGGGGTTTAGGTTCTCACTAAGCACGCGCACTGCATTTATTTATTTCATATGATTACTGCCTCTGAGGGACAGTATTTTGTGAGGGTATATATCTCTTGATGGATATGTGCATGGCTTGTCTAACATATTTGATATTTTTTCTTCTTCCTTTACGCAACTAAGTTTTTCTTGCATCCATTGCTTGCATAGGAGAAATACGGTGGTACACGAACGGGTTCTCTCATGTCGTACTTTGCTCTGCTTCCTTGCTTTGAAAGACTTTGCATTCAGCCTTACATGTGTCATTTCATGTCCATTGAACCAAACCGATTTCACCCACTTTGTATTTGTAGCTTTTTGTGATTGTCTGCTAATGATTTTTGTAGTTTCTGCCTCCGTAGATAGAGACGCTACCCCCATCTCTTCTCAGTTCTGTTTGTAAAATACAACGCTTTTTTAACTTAGCTACCCTAGGTCTTATCTTATGGAATATTTGTTTCACCTCTGTTCAGATTCCCCTTTCTCTATGTATGACGCAATAATCCGTGTCTCCGAGAGAGATGAAGTCAGCACCCCCCAACAAAGCAAATTTTGCAATGACGTTTTGCCCAGACTCCTTCCTGGAGAATCATGGATCCTGAAAACCGGCTCAATTGCGCAATATGTAATCCAGAAGGAATATGAATATGATATATGATTTTTTTTTTTCAATGCTGGAGCTGCGTCTATGCTGCCCCTACGTCACCATAGGGTAAAAAGAGTCGTTGCATGTCATGCGGGAAAAAAGCAAAAACACACTTCCGCCAGGATATATAAATAAACAACTTTACATCTGGCATGATGCATGATGCCAGGGGAAACGGTGAAAATGGAGACAGAAAAAAAGTGTGACCAAAACAAAAAGAGGCATCAGAATTATCAAATGCTTATAGGATATTCGGTGGTATCAAAAAGGCATTTCGAATCGTTATATAATGAGAAATTTTTGACGGGTTGAGAAAAAGAAGAAAGGAGAGAAGTAGTTAAAAAACCAGGGCGAATAGATGGATCGCATATTTACAAGGTTTGTTTACCCCTGGTCTCGATGGGGAGGAGACACATGGCTGCAAAGGCAGCCAGGATCAAGCCGCCGGAGGCGTAAATGGGAGCATCAGGATTGGCGTCGCCGCCGTATATCGCGACGATCGGAGCACAGAGGCCGGCAATTCGGTTGAGGCAGCTGGCAATTCCGGTACCAGTGCCACGGTTGGGCGCTGGGAATACCTCTGGGGTGTAGGCGTACAGGACACCGTACATGATGTTCTGGAAGAAGGCCTCGAGACAGGTGCAAACCAGCTGAATGTCCGGGTTCGTGGAGGCAGTGAAGCAAAAGAGGAGTACGCCTGTGATCAAGGTTGAGATGATCATGGTGCCCTTGCGGCCGATGTACTTAATGTCGACGGTGTAGCAGGCAAGGATAGATCCGGGAACTCCGACAATGGAGGTGATAGCATAATTGCGATACACGATGGAGGTAGGCTGCTCGGTGTCTCCACCAGCTCGCTGAATATACTGAGGCAGGAATGCGTTGAAAAGTGGGTAGCCCATTCCGATGGTGATCCAACAGAACCAGAGAAGGACGGCTATAGGAAGAGGTTAGCGAAATCATATTAATAGTATCATTTAAGTCCTTGAGTGAAGAGAAGAATACTGGTAATGCCAAGTTTCTTATTAGCGAAAAGAGGGGAGATTCGCTCCAAAGAAAACTTGGAGAGATATCTTTGGATGATCTGCTTGGAATCAAGAGTCTGGTCGTTGGATTGCTCAGGATAACCGCCGATTTCATTTAAAATTTCCGTGGTGAGCCAGGTCTTTGCCCCGTTCTTGTATGCGATGCCATGGACGGCAGCAACGGCTTCATCCTGACGGCCACGAGAGAGAAGGAACTTAGGCGATTCGTATAGGTGGAAAAGGAAAAAGCGGCAGATGAACATGAAAAATGTTATAGCCCCGAGAGTGAGGACAAGATATCTCCAGCCCATATTTTCCGACTTGGTGCAGGGCCCCTCCTCGGAGCAAGAATAGGTCGGGATAAAGGCCCATGCGAGCAAACTAGAAAGGAGATATTAGCAGGTTAGCCCGAGAGAAAGAATAGTAGAGGACAGACCTTGCAATAAGATTACCGACGGGCCACCACACGCTGAGCATGGTCAGCATATTTCCAGAGGCGAATGGCAGAAACTCGAGGAAAAGAGCTCCATCAACTGGCAGGTTTCCACCCACTCCCAGGCCCAAGCAGGAGAATAAGGCAGAAGTACTATAATACCAATATATCAGTTTCCAACGGGTTTGAATCTTTTTTTGGCTGGTTGAATTGGAGCGAGATCTTACCCAATCCAATTTGGACCTCCGCCAGCAGCCAATCCAAACACACCGGTAATAAAAAGCGTAAAGTTGAATGCAGGACGGCGCCCGATAATATCTGAAGCGATACCCCAAAATGATGCACCAATACAAAGACCTAGGAACAATGCGCATGTCGTGAAGCGGACACTCGAGCTGGAAACGCCAAACTCAAGAGACAATTGGGGTAGAGTAAGTGCAACACCCTTTGGCAAAGTTAGTATGTCATTCGTTTCTTGGTTAGTTCTTTTCGCATTACAATCATACCTGCAGCCAGAGGCTATAATTCCTCAACGTCAGCTAGCATTCATTAAATGTCAGATGAAATACGAGCTTACTTGTCAGCTAGCCAACCACACCCACAGAGAGCAAACAATTCCCATTGATAACGGCCCATGCCAATATCTTGGATAGCTCTGTTGATTACCTTTGCCTTTCCTATATCCCAAATTAGATCTTAACTTTCGGTGGGATTATTCAACAGAACACCAGGAACATACGATCATATGCGGAATCGTGGGCAGAAGCTGCAACGTCAGACTCAATCTCTGCTCGCAGTGCTTCAAGAGTTAAATGGGTGTCCTGGATATGTTGCTGGATAGAGCCGATGCCATTTTCTGATGAGGATGCTCTGTCTAAGCTCCCAGCGTCAGTCTTCTCATCGGATCCTATTTTCTTTTCTACCTCTGGATTCGGGTGCGAATGCGCCGGGACACTAGAGAGGGGGACAACAACCCCAGGGAAGTTTGTGTGGTCGTGCTTTCGGAATGGGTTGAACGGCATCTTGATGATTTCTTGCTGCTTTGGATAGAATCTGGTTGGTGCGCGCTGGGTTGGTTCGTGGCTCTGCGGCGGGGATTGGAAGGCCTATGACTAGGTTGCAGGGCGCGCTTCGGGATGATGTCTACTTCTCTGTCTGTTGTGCTCGCAAAGGCAATATCAATTTCGCTTTCAGGGCCGTGAGCTGCTGCTGGGGTAATCAGAAGTAGCCGCTATGGAATAGTCAATGGCGGGCAAAATGGCTTTGGGCCGGATCCGTGAATCGACGCTGCTGGGGGAGAAAGAGACCGTGATCAAAATTGGGATCAAGGGGAATTGGCGACAATATCGAGATAATTGGTTCGCATTGAGGGGTTCGCTAGATACTTCGCTACTGAGGAGCGCCGTAGAGCTGGAGGTCAAAGACGATATTCCGTCACCCTGCGGAAGTAAAATTCACAATAAAGTAGAAATGGCATATAGATGAGGAAAGAGGATAGCAATCTAAGCCTGACAGGAATTTGATGGAGAAGGAAGCAACCAGGAAGCGCAGAGTACTTGTGGTCGCAGAAGTGAAATTGAAGTTCTTCCCTGAAAGAACAAGAACAAACACTGTGAGCTGTGGTTGTCGAAGAAGCAACCCTTGAAGAGGAGGATAGGTAGGAAGGAGGTAAGATACAAGAGGAAGAAATTCGAGGCACGGAAAATGGGGATCCCTCAGACCTATATAGTCTGCTCCAGGTTCTATGGAAATTGAGAGAGAGAAATGTGGAATCAAAATATTAATGGCAAAACAAAAAAAGGAAAGAAAGAAAAAAAAAATAGCAGGTTATCGTGTCCATGAGCAGACAGCATCCCGGGTCACACCAATAATGACATGGGCTGGTATGGGGCTGTATCAGTAAGATACGGGGATGGAGAGATTAACTCCCTTTCGTGTTTGCCTCATGTGGCAACGGCGTCAGTCTACCTACCAGCAAAATCTTGGGGAATTCATGGAAATGATTCAATTCAGAATTTCAAGCCAATTGGCTTCCACTGGCTACCACTTCGCGCTCCCACTATACCTGCTGGTTTCTCCGACCTTGCGTCCCCGAGACTGGGGACATTCGCGGAGAAGATCGCCAGAAACTCACTTTCAAATTTTTATTTTTTATACCTCAGGAACGGAGTACCCTGCCTGGAGTCGGACGATCTACCCGACTCAAGAGTCAAGACTATTCTTGGCGGTTCCCTGCACCTGTCCAAGCAGCAGGGATGTTATGAAAAGCAGCATGGATTATTGTCGGGGCCCTCCGCCAGCCCATGCCATACTCGGGCGATTGTTGCACTCCTCGGTCCTTCAAAGTGGATGGCACACTCCAGATCCCACCTGGCGCACAATGCGGGTCAGCCTATGAAGATGCACAGCCAGCCAGAAAGAAGGGCTTCCGACGCCAATTTTTGATTGGCGTTCGGCTGTCGAGGTCCAGTCTTGGTGGAGTAGTTCGGTGGTGGGGGCTTTCCACTTTCGGAAACGAGAGAGTGAGCGAAAAAAAATGAAAAGAAAAAGAAAAGAAAAGCTGGAGAAGTGGTGAAATCATCCCTCATTTTTATGGGGCTATTGTTTTCCCCTTCCCTTCCCATAAGATCTTAGCTGGCGGCCGCCTCTAATTTGATATGATATTAAATAGTATTATGGGACGTGGATGGCGAATGATTCACCCAGATGATGGAAATTGCGACACGCAAATTTTTAAGTCCAAAATTACCCTGGACGTTGCCATGGACGCTAAGAAATAAGAAATCAGCCACGCCATCATCCCGAACCCGTAGTTCAGTTGTGGCTCGGATGATGCAGCGACAAGAAGGATCAAGCTTATCCCTCCTTGGTAAAGCTCGGCGGTCATAGGGCGAACACCTTTGGCATCTGCCGCCGTCCAGCTCTCTCTTCAAGGGTATCACAATACCGGCAAGGCTGAACCCTCAAAATATATTTAGGGAAGGGAAAGAGACATTAAACTTCAAGGTACTCCATACAGAAATCAAATAACCAAAATGTATTATTACTAGGAGATGAAAAGGTGGTCCACGTGCCGAATATCTCGGAGAAACCCTTCCGACTCTCATTCTCTACGTCATACCTAGGAAGGAAGCATTGGTCTAAACCTTATTGGGATTTTTTTTTACTTACCTAATGGAAATATGCTTGTCCACTCTGTGCTTCCAAGTTTCAACCGAACTGAAACTCCTCCTCTGGTCCTTCATCTGCCTCGTAAGTTGTGTGGCTTGAGTTAATTAACAGCCTCCCACAGGGGAACCAGGCACGATACCCTCTGCGGTGGATACTCGAATGTCGAAATCCTCTTCTTATTAACCTTGCAAAAGACAACACGCTAGACATGACTGGATGGAAAGCATACTACCCCATATTAACACCGTGGGTAGTTTCGGTTCCAGTTTGGAGAGCCGAATGCTACCAGTAATTTACTACCTAGTAGTATTATTGCACACTTTTGTCAGTACATGTAAAGACAAAGTAACTTCAAGTTCCTAGGGTCCTCATCTCCCCCTCAGTTTGCTGATCGTCATAAAGTGTGGTGGACGGCGGACACCGGGCCGAAGGCTGCTTCTGCCTCACCCTTCCGCATCCGGTCTACTTCAATATCGGTATTATCTCATCACAAGTTACAACCAATTGTACAATCAACAAAATATAAAATCGATTATTTTAAATTCCCTCGAGGGCAATACTGAGGTTACACGAACGATTATGGGGTCCTAACTCCGTCGGCCCTTCCGAGTGATGGAATGCATCAACCGGGAATAGAACTGAAAAAGAATTTGTAAGAATGATTATGTTTGTTTAATGTGATCGTTGGGCAATTATGTCAACAACGGGCAAGCTTAGCACGGCAAACTCCGCCCAGCGCCTAGCTTCACAATCATAATTCTCATCTCCAATGATCAAGCTTAGAGACGATGAATTGAAAGGACAAGGCTCCCACCTTTGTTGGTTGGTGTAACCTAGCAAATTCCAAGTTGATCATTGGCCAAAGGAAGCTTTCAGAAGTGCCCTTGGTTGATCTGGAGCAGGCTCCAAGGATGGTATTCTATTTGAATCATGATAAGGAAGTTTAAAGATGAGAGGTAACATTACTATTGGAATTTAATCAAGGCTATGATTTACTCATGATTCATAACAGCCTCTCAAATTTATTTTGGGGGATCTTGAATAACGTGTTCCCCGCCGGGCGGTATTGGCCCGAATTATCGATAGGGAAAAAATTTTTCTGTTAAGATGCTGGAAATTGGCATTTTTTAATGGCCTAATACCACTTCAACACAACATGGTACCGACAAAGATGGTCTGATCCTACGTTTCCCTTCTTATGCTTGGCCATTCGGCCGGAACACTATTATACTAATAATAAGATAATAATAATAATGCAAAAATACTGAGACGCATTGAAAGACCTGTATGATACTTGATACTCTCCGAATACTACTAATACTACAATAATACTAGTAGTACTAGTAGACCCTCTTCCGAATACAGGAATTACCTCCAAACATTAATTACTTGAGTTATATTGGAAACCTGGCAGTGGAAGGGTGTGCAACTCGGCTACTAGGTAACTACTACCTAGTACCAAACTAGAAGGTCCGATTGAATGTTATTCCCATTATTTGGTTGATGATAATGGAGATAATTAAACTATGTTGGCAGTATATCCACTTGTTTGACGCCCATACCCACATGGCGACTAAACTGAAGTGAGTACATGTAATGACATGTTCCACACACGTACATGCGAGTAGTACATCAACAGCAATCCTTGTACTTCAAAGCAACATAAAGTACTGTCTTTTGTATACTATGTAGTTTTGATCGCTATACAAGTAAATTAGTAGTGGTCTTTATCTAGAACTTCTTAAGTCCTTTTAATGGTCATGTCCTTCCACGTTGCCTTCTTGAGCAAACACTATACACTCGGCAGGAGTGAGCACTAGCGAATATCCCGTTTCAGCACCTGGCATGCTTTTTAACTCTAATCTCAGTCAACTGGGGAAGGGAATATTTACCCATGGTGTTGATTGTATCTGCTGAATGCCATCTTCCAAGTTTGTCTCTTAATCATCTATGTGTCTCCTGCTATACAAAGCGACATCCTAAGTTTAGCCAAATTAGTGCTAAGCCCTGGAATTTATTTTCGAAATATTATATACAAACTTTAAGGCCCCAAAGGATATTATTTAATCGCCTACACTGACGTCCACTGGCGGAATATGGAGTCGAGCTCTGAAGATATAAATTGGTGCTATTCTAGGCTAGCTTTTATCCAAGAGGTGTAAACAAAGTTGAAGTCCAAGGGGAAGGGGCGGGGTTACTCGTTCTAGTGTGGCCCAGCGCAGATATGATCAGCGACATCAAATCATCCTCTACGTCTGATGCGAGAAGAACGATTCCAGGAATCTGTGACTTACTCATTAGAAAGAAACCTTTACTTCCATCGAAAAAATTTCTCCGGTTTAAATAATAATAATATGACTCACGAGTCGTCTCTCCGCCCAATGTGATACCTTGGGTTATATACCTTACTAGAGGTTATTCAACGATTAAGGTATCTGAATCCAAAAAGTGGAGTCTTTAAGAGCTAACGCTTTCAATGGAGCAATCTCAAAAGGTCATAAAGGTAAAAATTTCCTTGTGGAAGATCAATCGCAGCTCATCAGCCTCTATCAGTCCCACACCCTAGAGATGCGCCTAATAGGTTATGCATCAATTTCGATGGCAAGCATCAAACTCAAACATATTGCCCATTATATTCTTGAGGATAACGGGCCCAGGAAAGGAATATACAACCCGTCGAAAGAGGGAAGAACGTGCAGGCGTTTACAAATCTCAGTCCAATTTGAGAGAAGTCACAGGTTCATTACCACCATCACCCCCACCCAAAAGCAAAAGGGAAGGAAAAAAAAAAAAAAAAGAACAGTGAACACCACCACTATTATTTGCAATGCGGGTGTATTGTAGTCCAATATGTAACCTTGAGGGTTTCTTCTTTCTTGGTTTTATCTTAATTCTCCGGTCGGAAAATTCCCTCCTGCAAGTTCCCTCGTGCGGAGAGTTGGAGACAAACCACTGGTCATCCTCACTCCACTCTATACTTCAATCCTATGCTTTGACTAAACTCAATGGATAAGTATGTCCCCCATTCCCCGTGCAAAAGATTCGAGACTCGTATAATGCTCCCTTTTTTCATTATTAGGAATTTAGGATCCGATCGATAAATCGCCGGTTCAATTTAGATGGGGTAGGCCACCAATTATTTCCTCCGTTCCCCCACTTTTCTCCCGCCGCCTGCAGCCCGATTCTTGAACATCATGGCCTTCATGTTTCGTTTCAACAACTTTATTAGGCCTTCGATTACCTTTTGCCTCATCTTCAGATTCCTACCCAAACCATTTCCGGGTGAATTTCTCATATGCATGCCCTATCACATTACGCCTTGTCCAATCCCAAGTTCAACCGCTTCTGCACCTGGTCATGAGTCGGCTCAAGCGACCTTCCTGATATTGTCTAGTGCTGTTCCCCGGCCCCATCCTTCACCGCACAAAGAAGCAGGCCAGGAAGGATGGAACTTGAAAGAAAGTGGAAATGCCGTATACCATCTAGCTGCCGCTGAATTACCAATCAAATTTTTTCTGCTTGGACGACAGGTCCGAGGATCCTCCACCCGGAGGTCGAGGCCAATAATGGACCACCATCAACCCTTATGGCTCAGTGACCTTAATTTTTTGCACTTTTTCCTTTTTTTCTGAGGAGTCCTGCTTCCTCGATTTTAAAAAGGGAAAAAAGGCCCTCCTTTTATTTCCTTCTCATCCATAAAGTTCCCTCGGAGACCATATTTTTCAGAATCATTCCTCGAGCTTATTCAAGATTTCGACTTTGTTAGCAAAGAAATAGCTGATAACGAAGGGCCGTGACAGTTTGGGTGTGCCTGTGTGGTGGAGAGCAACAAGGTCAACCGCGGTCCACTCCGCCCCAGCACTGATACTAACATGTCACCAACTACCAGTCTCTCTGACGACTTCCCTTCTGGCGGGATAAAACAACATGGGTCAGGGGAGAAACCCGATGACCCGCTTGTTTCGTCATCAGGCAAGTCATCCCTAGACATCTACAATAATAATAATACGCTCGATGAACCGAGGGCCAAAAGCAGAGAGTCAGTAAGCCCCGAAAAACATGACCTACAGCCATATCAACAAGAATGTATCCCACCACGGGATGCGCAACCGTCGCTAGAAAATGGTCTCTATAGACTACCTTCGGAGGAGCTCCTCTCCGACGACTCGATCCATAACGTACAAGTGAGCCGTGTAACGACCGATGCTGATGGAAATACCTATCCCGAAGGGGGGTTGGAAGCATGGCTGGTCGTCCTTGGGAGCTTCATGGGGCTTTTTGCCTCTCTCGGATTAATCAACACCATCGGCTCTTTCCACGCTTACCTTCAAATGAACCAACTGAAGGAATATAGCCCTGGAGCTATTTCCTGGATATTCGGCATCTACGCTTTCTTGACTTTCTTTGGTGGCGTCCAGGTTGGCCCCGTTTTTGATGCCAAAGGCCCTCGATTACTTGTGCTCGCTGGCTCTGTGCTAATCATGGTGATGGTTATTACCCTGGGATTCTGCTCTCAGTATTGGCATTTTGTCCTTTCCATTGGAGTAGTTGGAGGTTTAGGGACCTCTTTGATCTTTACCCCTGCTATATCCGCGATTGGTCATTTTTTTAACGAGAGACGTGGAGTCGCAACCGGAATTGCGGCCACAGGTGGCTCAGTAGGCGGAGTTGCGTTTCCACTTATCTTGGAAAGCCTATTCCCCCGGATTGGATGGGCATGGACTACCCGTGTGATTGCTTTAATATGCTTGGTTTTGGTGTCCGTTTCGTGCTTGCTAGTCAAGTCTCGGCTCCCAAAGAAACCGGCATCCAAAGAGAATGTTCTCCCAGATTTCCGTATCTTCCGAGACGTCCGGTTCACCCTCACAACGGCCGGGATATTTTTCATCGAATGGGGTCTTTTCATCCCTGTTAGCTATATCTCCTCCTATGCTTTGGCACATGGAACTTCCGAGAAACTGTCCTATCAGATGCTTGCTTTTCTGAATGTGGGTTCGATCCTCGGAAGGGCTATTCCCGGGTTTTTTGCAGACCACGTAGGACGCTTCAATGCACTTATCGTCACGGTGGCGATGTGCCTTGCCTGCAACGCATGCCTTTGGCTCCCAGCCAAGGATAACATACCTGTCACCATCGCGTATAGCGTGTTATTTGGCTTCGCAAGTGGCAGTAACATCAGCCTTACGCCGGTATGTATTTCGCAGCTGTGCAAAATTGAAAACTACGGGAGATATTATGCCACGGCGTACACGATTGTGAGCTTTGGGTAAGGCTGTCATCTTACACGCATTTCCTGGCCCCACATATACTACAACAAACGATGACGAGTTACCATTCCACTAATAACTTGACTTTAGCACCCTAACCGGCATGCCCATTGCGGGCGAGATTCTCTCTCGCTGTAACGGTGACTATTGGGGACTTATCACATTTACGATTTGTTGCTATGCGGTTGGGCTTGCTTGCGTCACGGCGGCGAAGTTGATCCATGTTGGCTGGCGTCATCCGTGGGCACTCTACTAAGGCCAATGAGAACTATTGGCAAAACCTCTCGAGCTTTCCCTTAGTGTCTATGGGCCAAAGGTTAAGTTAACATGAAAAAAAAAGCTACTCTATATTCTCGTCACCAATACCACGGCACACTGAGATAGGACCCAAAAGGCCCCTCCCTAGGGGATTGCATGACAGATCCATATTGATATAACTGAGTGTTTCCTCTTTACGTGTCTCCCACAGCGTGTGAGCGCAAAAAAAGTTTCAAGATAGCTGGCAGTCTCCGCGCTCTCACTAACTTTGACTTTAAAAATGATTCCCCTCTTTTGGAAAATGGACAACATTGGCTCGATAGAATTTCCCGCACCTAATGAGAAGATGAAATTAATTCTAATTTTGATTTACAAATATACTATTGAGGCAAAAAACAATCCTTACATGTTACTTTGAGGCGGGCAACGTATACCTCCCCCTTCGGATGTCGCATCCGCAACACTCTCCAAAACCGATTGGCCATCAGAGAACAATTTGAAATTATCGTCACAATGATGGTTCGTGGAAACTACAGCAAATGATTTCCGTCTAGATCTAGGTTCCAGTTCGAAAGTTCAAGGCCTCAAAATAAGAGGGGTCTTGTCGAGAAGACGAGCTGATGACATATCCAAGTCATCACAGGTACTGGCAATACATATACCCATTCATCCATCTCTTTATCAAGCTCTCTGTCCTCATCCTGCTTGTTAATTGGCGTTGTGTTTAGGCGGATTTCCCACATGAGACAGGAAAAAAATTACTGATTACGCCCATCATGCTACCCTCTCATAAAATTTTCGTTGCCCTCGTCTTTGCTTTTGGTACACTTTTCCAGCATACCGGAGCCATCCCACCCAACCGAGGACAAACACCAACAGAACCCGCAGTTCCAACTGGTACAGAGATCCCTTCATCCCCTGGAGAGATTCCGTCAACCGGTAGTGAGGGAGGTCATGGCCCTTCTACCAGCATCATTCCTCCACCTCCGGGAGAAAGTGTAATGTCAACACCAGGAGTTAGCCATTCTCCTAGCATAATCCCTCCTCCCCCAGTGGAGACTACGAGGTCGCCCCCAGGAGGGAGGACAAGTCGCCCTCCCAGCATAATTCCTCCCCCCGTGGAAACTACCAGATCACCGACAGGGGGAATAAGTCCCCTTCCTAGCTTGACACGCTCTCCTCCAACTGGGGGGGTTCCAACCGGCCCTGGCCACACTCCGCCAACTGCTGTCATCACTAATACCACAACACCCGGCGTGCCGGGAACTCCCCCAGGAGGAACAAGGCCAACCATCCCTCCGATAGAAACAACTACCCCCCCCGCAGGAGCTTCCTGCCCTCCTTGTCCTGCATGTCCTCCACCACAAGGACCAATCTGCTCAGCCTGCCCCCCTACTCAAGCAATCACCAGCACCGTCACGATCAATATATGCAGTCCAGCTCCATCTGGACCTGGACGCCCTCCTGAAGGCGGCGGCGGCCTTCCTGGTGGGCCTGGTGGACCTGGTCTGCCAGGAGTTTCAAACCCCGTGCCTAGCCCGTCTCCCAGTGGTCCCGGAGTTCCCGGTGCTCCAGGTGGAGTGGGACCCGGTGCGCCGGGTGGGCCTGGAGCAGGAGGCGGGGGAGGGGGAGGAGGAGGAGGTGGTGGTGGTGGTGGCCCCGGTGTTCCAGGAGGACCAGGCGGCGGCGGCGGAGGAGGTGGCGGAGGTGGAGGAGGTGGAGGTCCAGGCCAACCAGGCGGTCCTGGTATCCCTGGAGGGCCTGGAGGAACCAGCTCTGTGCCACCTCGTCCATCACCTAGCCCTCCTGGCCAAGGTGTAACCACAGGCAGTCCCGGTGTGCCTGGGGGTCCCGGAAGGCCAAGCACTCCGCCAGGAGGGTGTATTGGAGAACAGGGACCAGGATGTCCTACTCATGTGCCACCTGGCCCGTCACCTAGCCCTTCCAGACCAGGGGGGGTGAGTCCTACAGGTCCTGGAGGCCCTGGAAGACCAGGAACAACTTCCCCTGGCCCAGGTGGACCTAGTCCTCCACCAGGAGGTTGTGTTGGAGGCCAGGGGCCTGGATGTCCTACAGGTGTAGCACCCGGTCCGTCTCCGGGTGTTCCTGGTGTTCCTGGAGGTCCAGGCGGCGGCGGAGGAGGAGGCGGAGGAGGTGGAGGAGGCGGGGGTCCGGGACAACCCGGTGGCCCCGGTGTTCCAGGAGGTCCAGGCGGCGGCGGTGGAGGAGGAGGCGGAGGAGGCGGGGGTGGAGGAGGTGGAGCAGGCGGAGGTCCAGGACAACCCAGTGGCCCTGGTGTTCCAGGAGGACCAGGCCAACCAGGCCAACCAGGCGGACCCGGAGTTCCTGGCGGCCCTGGAACTCCTGGATGTCCTCCCCCGGCTAGTTGCCCTGCTGGTGGGCCTAGCGGATGTGCCGGGGGTGGCCCCCCGGGGCCAGGAGGAGCCGGAGGGCCTGGCGGTGCTGGAGGAGCAGGAGGCGGCGGTGGAGGGGGAGGAGGAGGGCCCGGTGTACCTGGCGGACCTGGACCCGGTGGTGGTGGTCCAGGGAGACCAGGAAACCAAACCACACCCGTTGTTCCACCAATCCACCCCCCGACAACAAGACCTACAACACCACCAACTCAAACAATCCACACAACCACCCGCAGTCCATCTCCGCCACACACAATACCTCCTCCTCCTCCTCCTCCTAGCACTCACACGCGAATGGGTGGTTCAACACCAGCAGAAACACCGACTGTCCAACCGCCAGGCACGAGCGAGGCCCCGCCATCAATCTCCATTCCTCCGACCGGAGCTCCCCCCGGTGGTGGCGGTGGTGTACCTACAGAATCTACACCTCCCGTGTCAACAACAGAGGGAACGCCACTATCAAGTGCAACAGAAACACCTGCATCGCCACCCCATGACGGACACACACGTGGTAAACCCTCATTGAAAGAGCGTGATGGAAGAAGGGGCTTCCTCTCTTTGCTTCGTGGAAAAAACCAGACCTCCTTTCCGCCCAATATGACAACGACCAAATCCATTCCGTTTCTTTTCCGTCATATTCAGTAATGCTGTGTTGGACTAGGATGGGTGGACAAATGGAAAAGTAAATCGACTGGATTGATCTACACGGTATTTACCTACTTTAATTTATATGCTTTCATAATGTTTATTATTAAATGTAACTAATTGCTTTTGAAGCTGGGAGAAGAGGGAAGACGGAATTGACTTTTCTTTAAAAAAACAAAAAGACAGGGGGGGCTCGCAGGTTGAGAATATCTGTTCAGATATATATGCACCCTGATGGTTGGTACTACCCCTCGAACTTTTGGGTTGAATATCATTTTCCAGAACAAAGAATTCCGAAGTACTACATAGTTTATTTAATTGTTTTATTTAAAAAAACGATTCAATTTTCTTGCTCGAAACAGTAATCACATAGGCACATTGGCCGAGAGGAAAAAGATATGGATCTCCTGGAGATGATTCATTCATACACGCCCAATCGAACTTTAACACAGTTGATGTGGGCAAAAAAAGAGACGAAAGAGAAATAGGGCGAAAGGCAAGATGGAAGGGGGCAAGAAAGAAAGATAGAAAACCTGCCGACTTGAGGAGATCCCGGACTCCAGAAGGCCACATCTGCTAATATGAGGCAAGGGATTTAAATACAATACAGATGGGAAGGGAAATAATAGGAAGTTTAGATGGAGACATGCATCATAAACCAGACCAAGATAAGGTTGAACGGCAAAGGGAAAATGAATAATAGAGTCGGGTAGATAGAAATGGAACATATGCAAGAGAGTTGGAGTTTACAACAAAAATTCACAAAGGATGCTAGCTCCTCAAGCTGTTGCTTTGAAAAGATTTCGCCCTTATTTCTCTTGATCCCATGCTGTAAGTAGTGTATTTAAATAACGAGGACCCCGCCGATGGTTTCATACGCCAAACACCTTACACCGAAGTAAGCTGGCACGAGTAGATAAGAGCCGAAATCACAACCAAATATAGTATGGGGCAGGTAAGGAAAAGTAAAAGGCACAGGGTCGTCACTCTACCGCTGACAATGTAACCAGCAACAGGCTGATGTAAATAAAAACAGAACACAGTGCGTGATCGAAAGTCAGATCGATAAGGAGGATGGTTTGTTCTTAGGAGGAAGAGGTGGTTAAATCGAGGTTTGAGATGGCACGAGACCCAGAAAGAGGTCATGATACCAAAGGAATCTTTTTACAGGTGCGATAAGAAAGGGGGTATATAAAGATCTCGAAAGAAGCCACTTGGAAAGTTTAAAGTCAAAACGCGGAAGGATATCATTGCAACCCATATCACGAACTGTTAGATCGGAGCAGCGCCTATTCACGCAGTTAGCATGGGTTCGAAAAATAGGAAGAATCACTTGGGAAGTCTTTATTTACCCTTTCCATGGCAAGGCTGTCGCTTTTCTCGGTACCAGGGCTGGTAAGAGTGCCACGGCCCATGTTACTCGTCGAAGTGATTGATCGAGTCTCCATGCTTGGACGTTGGCTCTTCCCCTCGGATCCCGTGTGGACAGGATGCATTTCACCGCTGCTTGAGATTCGAGATTCCTTGCTCTTTTCTAGGAGTGACCCGCCAAGAGTTGCACATTTCAGAATCGTCTGCATCATTTGATTCTGTTTCAGCGGTTTCGATAGGTACTCGTCCATCTGGGCCTGGATACACTTCTCCCGATCGCCCAACATGGCATGGGCTGTGAGAGCAATAATCGGTGTTCGACTTAGACCTGTCTCTTTCTCATATTCACGAATCTTGCCTGTTGCCTCAAAACCACCCATAACTGGCATCTGAACATCCATCAGAATTACATCATAGCGACGTGCCTTTACAGCCTCAACGGCCTCCAAACCATTGCTAACGACGGAGACATTATGGTTGTGCTTTTCTAGGATTTTCACGGCCAGTTTCTGATTGACATCGTTATCCTCCGCTAGCAGGATATCGAAAGACCTGGAGTGGTCGGTTGTAATAGGTGTGGAGCGCCCTTCTAAGGCTGGGAGCATGCCATTGCCTAGATCGATTGGCTGACAAGGAGTAGTCATGTAGGAGCTGATTCCGAGGTCGAGGGCAGACTTCAGGCTCACACAAACCAATGGGCAGACCAAAACAATAGGAACGTATTTGAAGTCATCAAATGTGCGGAGCAATCGAGCCGTAGCCACCGAATCAACGATTATCACATCGTAAGCATGCCCGGATTCTTTCCCGGAAGGATCCTGGATCTCTGGAGGGGGAACATGATCCTCATTCCGAACCACTAGTGGTTCCAGTTCGAGCTCCTTGAGCATCTTTAAGACGTTCTCTGCTTGACCGCCGTTCTCTCCCTTATCGATGAAAAGCACTCTGTGGTTCTTGTATGGCAAAAGCTGGGAGGCAATGACATTCAAGGATTGGTCTGCTAGTTTGACCACGCAAGTGAAGTGGAACGTGCTACCATGGCCATACTCGGATGTGACCCAAACATCACCGCCCATGAGATTCACCAAGCGCTTTGAAATGGATAGACCCAAGCCCGTACCGCCAAATCTTCTGGTCGTCGATCCATCTGCTTGCTGGAATGTGTCAAAAATTAGATCAAGTTTATCCTCCTCGATACCAATTCCGGTGTCCGAGACGGAAAACTCGAAAGCATATTCATTTGCGGCACATTGTTCCCGGTCCGATTTGCAGATCGTGAGTTTGACCTCGCCATGCTCAGTAAATTTAATAGCATTACCAACCAAGTTGAGAATAATTTGGCGTAGACGGAAAGGATCACCAATGACATAGTCGGGAACCGTGTTGTCGACCTGGTATGTTAGGCTTAGGAACTTCTCATTGGCTTTCACAGCCAGCGTTTTGAGGGCGTTGAAAACAGTTCCCCTCACAGTAAAGGGGATGCTTTCGATGACCATCCGGTTTGCTTCGATCTTCGAGATATCTAGTATATCATCAATGATTGTCAAAAGACTGTTTGCCAAGTTGTGCACGACATTCAACATCTCCCGAGTGTAAGGCTTAAGGTCATCAGTGTCCAAGGTGAGTTGAGTCATGCCAATGATACCATTCATAGGCGTTCGAATTTCGTGACTCATGTTCGCGAGGAACTCTGATTTTGTGCGATTTGCAAGCTCGGCTGCTTCCCTTGCAGCTGTGTTTCGTTGGATACTATCTCGGAGGTTCGACACCATCTTATTGATCTTGCGCTTCAGTTCATCCATTTCCCCGGAGGCGTTGACGGTGATGAGTTTGGTGAAGTCACCATCTGTGGCAGCATCTGTGATCTCGCCAAATGCACGCACTTGTGATGTAAGGTTCTCTGCCATCGTATTGACGTCCTCCGTAATCTCCTTCCATGTTCCAGCAATTCCTTCTACATTAGCCTGGCCACCCATCTTACCGTCAACACCGACATCTCTGGCGACCTTCTTCAGCTCCGTTGCGAACTTCGCAAGTCGGTCAACCATGTGATTGATCGTGACTTTTAGGGTTAGGATCTCCCCTTGGGCATGAACCTCAATCTTCTTGCTAAGGTCGCCTTTGGCGATGGCCTGTGTAACGTCCGAAATGCTTCGCACTTGCGAGGTCAGGTTCTGAGCCATGGTGTTGACGTTGTCAGTAAGATCTTTCCACTTTCCCTCCACATTGTCTACTTTAGCTTGGCCACCGAGGGTACCATCAGTGCCGACCTCCCTAGCGACCTTGCTGACCTCAAAGGCGAATGTGTTGAGCCGGTCCACCATACCATTGATCGTGCTCTTGAGGTCTAGTATCTCACCCTGGACATTAGCAGTGACTTTCTTGGTTAGGTCACCTTTCGCCACAGCAGTTGTAACGTCTGCGATTTCTCTGACCTGGGTGGTCAGGTTGTTCGCCATTCGGTTGACATTTTCAGTCAAGTCCTTCCATGTACCCTCCACGTCGTTGACCGTAGCTTGACCACCAAGGACACCATCCGTACCGACCTCCTTGGCAATCTTAGTAACTTCCTGAGCAAATTGGCGAAGTTGGTCCACCATAGAATTGATGATATTCTTAAGCTCGGCGATTTCTCCCTTGCAGTTGGCCTGCACCTTTTGTGTCAAGTCACCCTTGGCAACAGCCTTGGTAACAGTAGCAATATCTCGTACTTGAGTAGTCAAATTATTCGCCATGGCGTTCACATTCACTGTAAGTTCATTCCACATGCCTTGTACCCCTTCAATCTGAGCTTGCCCACCGAGGACACCTTCTGTGCCGACATCGCGTGCGACACGGGTGACTTCAGTTGCAAAGGTTCGTAGTTGATCCACCATGGTGTTAATCGTCTGTTGTAGTTCGAGAATTTCACCCTGGGCCCGACTTTCAATTTTTTGACTCAGATCACCGTGAGCGACAGCTGTTGTTACCGCAGCAATTTCTCGTACTTGATCAGTGAGATTTTTGGCCATAATGTTCACGTTTTCCGTCAGCTCCTTCCAGATACCATGGACCCCAGTGATCTGTGCTTGACCACCAAGAATTCCTTCCGTCCCGACTTCTCGGGCGACCCGAGACACCTCGCTACCAAAAACTTGAAGCTGGTCCATCATTGTGTTGATTGTCCGCTTGAAGGTGGCGATTTCGGGGTCCATCTCTAAGGGGTGGATCTGCACCTTCATAGATAAGTCTCCATTGGCGACCTGAGTAATGATACCGCCGATTTCCCGGAGCGCCTTTTGGAAAGCTTCGTTGGCTTGTTGATGTTTGCGTAGCTCCCGCTCCAACAAAACCACATCCTCATTCTCGACCTTTGTAAGGGCTCGCCGCGTTTGTTCCTCTTGCTGCTGCAGCTCTTCGCGGACCTGGCTTATGATGTCTTTCTGGAAACTTATTTCCTCCGCTTGTTTCTGCACATGATTTCGTAGGTAGCTAATATCTTCCTCGCGGACCAACCGCGTCCTTGACCCAGGATCTTCATCCTCGTCACTTTCTTCATCATTAATATCTTCCTCCGCCTCGTGTTCTCCGGTATGTGAAGGCGAATGGCTTTTACCGTTGGAGTTTTGTTGCTGCAATGTACAAGAAGAGTCAGAACCGTCATAGGATGGCAAGCGAGTAGGACCAAAAGACCATAAGCATCCAGAATCACTCCCGCTGGGAGTAAGAGAAGTCTGGGGTAATCGAAGGGGGTTTCCGTGGGATGTTTGGTTACTGACAGTTTGGATTTCCAACCGATGGACCCGACGAATCAAAGCCTCCAACTCGTTTTCAAACGCCACTTTAGCTACGCTCGGCTCTCCGGGCAATTTAGCGACTTTTGTGTCGTAGCCATTAGTCGATTGGGCGGAGAAGTTGAAGTTGAAAGAAGGTGATCCAGCAGAAGGTGCTTCTGTAGCAAGACCTTGAAGAATGGCAGCAGCGGCCGCGAGAGTTTCGTCCGCGCAAGCCATGTTGCCCTGGGACGATTTAGTCAAAGATCGAACATAAGTATGAAGTCGTGAAGAAATTTAGTGTTTCGGTTCCAGTTTATCTAAAAATGGTGCCTCAAGTGAGAATGACTCCAAGTAAAAAAAATAAAAAAATTATGGACCAAGTTCACCCATAAAACAAACTGAAAAGGGGGATGGGTAATTTAAGGTGTTTGTGGATCACTAAAGGGAAAGATGTGTATATGCAGATGTCAAGGGCAAAACAAATCTAAAGCTCAGGGATACATCCACCAAAAAAAGAGATATGGAAAAAGGGGATAATTGCATAGGATATAATCAAGATATAAAGATGTGAATGGAAAATCAAAGTTCAAAGGAGCGAAAGCTTGATGTAATATAAAAAGAGTTGAAAGGTTGATAGATGAATTAAGCCTCAACAGCTCTATAAAGTTTGTAGACGGGATGAGACGGAGAGAGAACAAAGAAAAATTGAAAAAGGCAAGTTTGATTCGAAATTTAATGGCGAACCTACCTAACGGGAAGCCGTGATACTGACGCGAATAATCGGGTAAATCTGTTAGGACGACATGGAGCGTATGTTGGAAGGAGAGGGAGAAGGCGAATGAGTGCGGTGGGCGAAGGGAGAGGAGGGATGATTTGGATGAAAGTGGATAAGATTGGCAGACAAGCAAGTTTGCAGCGGGGAGGAAAGATGGAGGGTTGGAGAGGGCAAGGGAAATATAATAATAAAGAATAATAATAATAATACTAATGACAAGGATAATTAAAGGAAAATCGAGAAACAAAAAAGAAAAGGCACTGAAAGGGGGTGGAGAAGGAAAATCGATCAGTCAGCGAGCAAGAGGAGAAAAGAGAGGGAGAAAGGCGGGAGGAGAGAACGGCTTGAGGAGGGCAGATCAAGAAGGCTTGTGGGAGGCGGAAGGGAAGAATGGGAGAAGGAGGAAGGGAAAGAGGGAAAAAAAAAAGAAAAAAAAAAAAAGAAAAATCGAGGAGGGTCAAGGCAATAATAATAAGTCAAATAATAATAAATGGTAATATAAGAGGAATGGTGAAGAAGAATATGCTTGTGAAGATGAGAGCAGGAAGGGGGGAAAAGAAGCAAAGCAGCCAAAAGGTGGATGGGGGAGGGGTCGGATGTATTGATTATTGGGTTCTGCTTGTGCCGCTGGTCTTGGTTTGTGATTTTTAGCGGTGGTCCTGGCCTGTCTTTACCTAGTTTGGTTGGCTTGGTTCGAGGGAGGAAAATGCTGGGAGTCGGTTTCCAGGAGGTGGACATGAAAAGAAAAAGGGTGACTTGGTCCAAAAAAAATGCTAGCAAAATCAAGAGAGTTCAGTGGTTGAGATCGTGAGGGAATGAGGAAAGTAAAGGTAACGAACCAACTATCAATATCAGCAAATACCAAGAGGGCTTGAAGTTAGAATTATACCCAGCTGGGGTGAAATGGGAAACATTAATAAATATTTAACAAACTGGAAGAACTCCTCCAGGCTCCTTCGCACTACCCTGACTACTCTATCTCGAGTTCATTGTGAGTACCCCATACCACATGCGCCCTTAGTTGGGTACGGTATAGTGACCTCACTGACGGCCTTCGAGTTTGGGGCGTAAGGTATGAAGATTTAGGTACAAGGGGGAATCTGAGTCTGAAGGCCTAGAGTGAGGCAAATCCCGTTAATTAATATTACATGGCCGCTCGACCGAACCCCATAACAGAAGAATAAAAGCAAAAACAAAAAAAAGGGCGAGAAAGAGAATAAATCATTGAAGATCATAGTTCTCCATCAGATTTCGCTTTTCTCCTCTCCGTAATTGGGTACGGGTATTATATACGGAGACCACAAACCTGATAACGGAGTACTACTTACTCGTCAAGAGGAGTAGGTCCTTCAAGTTACTACGGAGTATGTCCTCCACCTGTTCGATCTGACTTCCCCGGAAGGTGAGTCTTCCCCGAATGATGATTTTTTTTTTCTATGGATATGATGATATAGATAGATATCATGACTCCATGCATTGTGATATTCATCACATCAATTTACCCCGTTAGGAAAAGAAACCATGCTGAGCAAAACAGGACTTGAAGTTGATAAATCAGCCTGTTTCAAAATGTGTGGCTCCGACAGTCCAAGTGCGTGGTGATAGGTTTATTGCCAACAACTCATCAATCAGACAACACCGCCCGCCACTTGGGGCCTTGCACCACAATCTCCAGGCCCCACAGTTCTCGAGCCACAGATGTTTTTGTGACCAAATTACCAGTACAAGCGCAGAACAAAAAGAAAAGAGATACTGAGGCTCACCTTCCCTCAGTCCTGCCCAAACAGCGATGACAGAAAAACAAGCTCACTTGGGCGAAAGCAAAAAAGGAAAGAGATTATTTTAATGGGCAAAATTATTGAGAAATAAAGCCGCTTGGCCAGAGTATAGTGTACACTAGATGTGTGCGCGCGTGTGTGTCCTCGTCCATATTGATCTCTTGTTTCATCTCAAGGCGTATTTAATTGGAATGTTGGTGATGGCCTCTAAGGTGAAGTACTTCACCTAGTGGCGATCGTTGGATATCTTCCCGTTCTGGTCCTTGCAGGTAAAGTCGATTGCCTATCACACTCCTCCGTCCTCTAACTCATTGGGGTTAAAGGGAAAGTCCTGAGGGGCACATGGGAGTTGGCAAGAGTCCTTCAAGGAGATGATGCTTGCTCTGTCTGACAGGTGGAAGGCAAGTGCGGATTACATGAGCTATGCTTCAACAAATACCACTCAATTATGCCCAAATGCTTAGCATTCCAAATATTACTCCTCTGCCTCTCGTAAAGTACTACTACTAGTAGTACTGGAGACTGGGAACTGCATAACGAATTGGATGTGAACAAACAAGCTGCATCCATTGGTGGAGGGGGAGGGGCCATTAAAACGTCCGGTACAACGCCGTTTGAGGTGTTATCCTTCATTTATTATTCAAAAATCTCGAGTTCGTCGGATATGTTCGCTTTCGTGGATTAATCGTACCCATATCGTGAGATCTCACTGGTTCTAAGTGTCCGGGGCGGAGAAGTTCCAAGCAAAAGGTTCGTTAGTTCCAACTGTGATGGGACATGCCATAGGTAAGGAAGAAAGACTTGATTCAATCCGTGGGTATAGTTATAAGAGTCTCAAACGTCTGCCCTTCAGTCGGGGTTGGGGTTTTTCAATGAGATGGTATATCTCGGACTTTCGAAACAAGATCAATATTCCACTTTCATAGAATTATTTATGTACCTGCAAATAAGACACCACAACAAGCATGTCATGGCTATAAGTCGGACAAATATGAACGTGACCATCCTGACCCTCGTACAGGGATCAATACAGCATGGGTCTAAACAGCCAAACATATACCGAAGAACTGAAATGGCGGAACTTAACGGTCCGGGACTAGTGGAGATAGGCCAATAACCGTCGACTGATACCCAAAAACCCACCCCAAGCTATTCCCTTGTCGGATGGCTTCTTGCGCGACGTATGGTAAAATAAGAATGTCAACCAACTTGAACTTAAATATTCAGGAGGAAGAACTGAGCTTTCGCAGTGTGTGCTCATGCTCTTTCAGTTACTGAACCTGGTACAAGTACCGCGAAGGTACAGTAGTAATTCTGGTGGGAGAAGTCTGTGGCTTTACCCCAGGATATTTGGGATCATGATCATCACAAATACAGCAAGAGAGAAAGCCAGCAATCATTCTTCCCCCGACCATCCCGACGATGCGGATGGCTGAAAGCCAAAAACTTGATCCTTCTTCTGTCGCTTCTCAGTTGATGGTGGTGCCCTGGTCTTGGCCAACCCATTCAAAAAGAGGCAAGGTCACCCTAAACCGACCAGGATGTTGTGCCTGCTCTGTCTCTGAGACATCCCAATGATCCGATAGACATATCAAGACAGGAGAAGAAAAAAATCCTTCTCTTCATTATTTGTTTCGATTTTTTTTTTTTTTTTCGCCCCGGTTTCCCTTCTCTTCCCATTCCTCCCAGTTAATAGGTCCTTGTCTCCTCCGTACTCCGTATCTATTCCGCTTCCGAGGTTCGCGTTGGTTTTTTTCCCCCAACACCCACGGAACGTACTTGGCGAGCAAAGAGGCATGGCTCAATCGGCTGAAATTGCTGCTCTCCAGAGATCTTTTCCTGCACACCCTTAGCGTGTTTCCTGCTGCAGTAGATCCTTGACGCTACTGGTTGGTTTGCATTTTCCAGAGTAAGAGTTTTGCCAGCAAGAGGACCAGGTGACTTCATCTCTGGGAAACAAGACAGTGTTCGCATCTGCCGGCCGGAAAGGGTCACCCCCGATAGTCGTTTTGCGGTGTGATATCCTTAGAATAATTTTTAAATATCAGATCGGAGATATCGCTGCTCGAAAGGGTTGAATAAACTTTTCCTCTTGACCGCTTTTGACAAAAACCCATAAAATACAACAGTATCGACTGAAAATACTACCGACGTCAGTAAAAACTATATCGGTTTTAGCTCGAATCTGTCATGCTGGTTGATGTAACAACGGCCGATGACCACTGTCCCGCACATCAACTCCTTGATGCAGACCGCCTCGTGGATGGCGACTCAATCTTAAACTTGCTGTCAACTTTCTTGGAAATTTTTAGATCATGGGAACAATATGTTGACTACTCTGAGGCGCATTAGGTCACTATTGAATGTCTCTCTCTTCCAGTGCAACGTCGGCTGGATATGGGAATCGTGAGCCCATTCAAGTGGATAGTTTATACAAAGATGCTGCAAAAACATGCAAAATGACCGAGCAGCACCGGAGTACTCAGTAAGGAGAATCCGATCCTTGTTGATACCTCGCACGCATGGGCAGCAAAACCATGCATGGCGGGGTAATTTACTTACCTATTCTGAATTATGGTCACGTGAAGTCGTACTTGGTGCCTGAAGCCCACCGTAGCGGGAAGCGGGCGCCCGAAAAGAGTCACAAATTGGATAGTGGGCTGGAGTTGGACAATATTCGAGGCTTGGAATTTTGTCGCTCTCGGCACCGTGCTGTGCACTTAAAATCAACTTACCCACCCCTTTTGGCAAGCTCCCCCGACTGCATTCATGGCGTCCGATCTGACGAATTCCATTCTGGGGGCCTTGTCCACCTCCGAGGGCCCGATTTTCTCCAACGAAGCCTTCCCCTCCACCCCCTCATTGAGTATCAAGAGTGCGCTAGACCGCCTAGCTTCACGGCATATGATCGAGTATGACACAATTGATAAGGAGGTAGCTACGCTGACAAAGGAAGGTGAGGAAATTGCAACCAATGGTAGTCACGAGGCTAAGGTCTTCGAGGCCGTGCTGGCTGCTATGGATGGATTGAAGATCGGAGACCTGCCTGGAATTGTTGGAAAGGAAAACGCCAAAGTGGGCCAGGGGAATGCCTTCAAAAGAGGCTGGATCAAGAAGGACAAGGATATCCTACGAGTGACGACCGAATCCATTGTCGACGAAACAAAGGAGCAGCTGTTGAACATCAAGACAACCCAGACCCTACCGGACCAGAAGACTCTGGTCGATTTGAAGCGGCGTAAGTTGGTCACCCTCCAAAAGGTGATCAGCTTCAAGATTTCCAAGGGCCCAAAATACGCCACGGAATTCGTCAAGGAGGAGACCGAGTTGACGGCCGAGATGCTCCAGAATGGATCGTGGAAGACTGCCCACTTCAAGCCCATTAACTTCATGGCCAAGGGTGCCCCCACCCCGGCTGGAGCACTGCATCCGCTCAACAAGGTCCGGCAGGAATTCCGCAATATCTTCTTCGAGATGGGCTTCGAGGAGATGCCGACCAATCGCTTCGTTGAGACGGGTTTCTGGAACTTCGATGCCCTCTACGTGCCTCAACAACACCCCGCCCGTGACCTGCAAGATACCTTCTACATCTCGGACCCCGCAAAGGCTGATCCTCCGCGTGAGGACCCAGCCGACGACCCCCACCGTCCCAAAACCTATACCTCCACAAAAGCCCCTGACAAGCCCCTCGACTTCAACCAATACTGGGAGGATGTTCGCCAGGTACACGAGAACGGCAAGTACGGCTCGATCGGGTACCGCTACCCCTGGAGCGCTGAGGAATCGCTGCGCCTAGTCCTCCGTACACACACAACCTCAGTGTCGACGTATATTCTGCACAAGCTGGCAGCCAACCCCCGACCCGCGAGATATTTCAGTATCGACAGGGTGTTCCGCAACGAAGCCGTCGACGCAACCCATCTAGCTGAGTTCCACCAGGTCGAGGGTGTGATTGCGGACTTCGGCCTCACCCTCGGGGGTCTCATCGGTTTCATGGAGGTCTTTTTCGCCAAGATGGGCATCCACCAACTGCGGTTCAAGCCGGCCTACAACCCCTACACCGAACCAAGTATGGAGATTTTCGGGTACCACGAAGGACTCGGTAAGTGGGTGGAAATCGGAAACAGTGGTATGTTCCGGCCGGAAATGCTGGAGCCAATGGGTCTTCCTAAAGACATGAGGGTGTACGGATGGGGATTGAGTCTTGAGCGACCAACAATGATCAAGTATGTCATTAACCCACTAGAAAAGGAACGATCCCTATTTACTAACTTTGTTTCGCTGCAGGTATGGAGTGAGCAACATTCGAGAGCTTCTGGGGCACAAGGTTGATCTCAACTTCATCGAGACCAACCCTGCGGTGAGATTAGAGAAGGAGTAAAAACGGAAGTTTATCCCAAAAGGAAACATCAAATTTTTATCATGGTTGAACATAAGAGCAGGGCCGCCTGGGGGAGCAGATCATGATATACCCAAAATCAGATTATGAAAGTACGTGGATGAACGGGATACAAGTATAAGTAGATCGATAAAAATAAAAACCAGAAGGGGAAAAAAAGCATTTTTATTTCGTTTCTTCGTACTCCGTACTAGGTATTCTTTCGAATACCCCTAACGCCGCTAGCCATAATATATATGATCTTGGAAAATGTATACGGTTTACATGTCCCACCCGTATCTGTGCCCCAGCACACATCTCTGCAGCAGTGGCTCTTCAGTAGGCGGAAATAAAATCAATCTTCGGCAGATAAGATGTATAATCGGTTGTCTACCTCCTCGGCTCATAGGTGCAGGAACAGATGTTTGTTCGGAAAACATACAATCCGATCCGTGCAGGGTTGAGGAGGGTTCGATATGCCGTCGAGCAAAAGAAAAGAAATTTATAGGAAAAAGCGGACGATATATCCAGTCTACAGCAGATGAGAAAAGCAAGACGAAAAAAGATTGAATCAGGAAACAATGAGATTGAGAGGATAGAAATGGAGTTGATTTTGATATAATCTTTATAAATGCCTTTATCTCTTAAATCATATCAGACCCGTATAGGATCTTCAATTCCTATTCAAACATTAGCATTTCGCTCCATTTCCCTTACTATTCCCTCCTTCGGCAGAGAAAAGGAAAGGGGGGAAAACGCACCATGATTCCCAAATCCTCCTTTCCCCTCAAAAAAAAGAGAAACAACCCGTCATTACAAAACCCCCCAATAGAAAACCTCGGCTTTTTCATTGTTTCATGATTCTGTTTTTTAATTTTGTTGTTGTCCGGTTTCTATTTTTTGCACATTTATCGTTGAGAGCTGGCGGTCCACACGTTACGGACGTATCCATCACGCTGAGTGAGGCGGTTCAGGGAGTCATCGCTCTCGCCGCGGGCACGGATGAAACCGCACAGAGCGTAGGTCTGGTTCTCGCCGGTGTAGCGGCCGTTCTCGTCAACCTTGCCGATGGAGATCTGGACGGAGGCGTGGTCGTTGGCCTTGATGATGCGGTTGGTGGCGCTGCACTTGCGGGGCACGTAGCTAGATGGTTCAAATTAGTTTTCTGTCCTCTTTCTATTTTTCCTTTGTGCGTGTATATGGGTATTTTTGCGGATTGGATTCAACTGGATAGATATGTTTCGTGTGTTGGGAGGAATTTCGAAGTTTGATCAAGTGTGCTGGAAGTGGAAAGCGCGAAGGATTTTTCTCTATTCTCCGTGACGAGCCTTTTCTTTCTCCTTGTGATTTTCTTTTCATGCAAGTCTTTGATGGTATTCCAAGGAGGAAATAGACTTGTGTTTGGCGATCCGTCCTTGCTTCCACTCCAACTCCAAGGGAAAAGAAGACATAATTGGGGTATTATAGTACGTACAGATCGACGATTTCTCCCTTCTCGTTCTCCATTTTGGCGGATGTTTGATTTGTCTGGGTTGACGACGGTAGGGGGTTAAAAACGGTGAGGTTGCGCTGGCGGGTTGGGCTGGACGTTCGGAGATCGTAAGAATCTCTGATTTCGCCTGACGGCGGTTGTGTGGGTCATGTGATATTTTGTCGAGGGTTTGCCGGACCCAATTTATTCCGTGGCGGTGCAGGAATTCGGATGTGGCTGGTTGTGGCCGTCGGATGATTTCTCGCCTTGAGTTTAAGGTGTCTTGCCCATTTTAATTTTTCCCATACAAATTTACCTGACAATTTTAGATTGTCCAGAGCAACGGAACAAATAAGGCATGAGAATGAGCGATATAATATGGGCGTTACAATAGAGTAGCGAGATGGTCTCTAATAAAATCCACGAATATAAAGACTCTTCATGGGAGTCTTTAAAACTATGTACAATGCAATACTTCACGGACTTTCTACCTCTCTAAAGACTGCTCTTGCCTTCGGGGCCTGGAAAGACGTCCTTCCTCCAAGCCATACTGACCTCGCGAACACTACCCTCCTTGAAGCGCACGACAACAACTCGATCTGACTCACCGCGGCGATCTGTTGCCTGCAGCTCCGGCCCCGGGTGATCTAGTTTGAGGATTGACCGTCCGTCGCTGGTCATCTTGCCGGCCTTTGGCGAGATGCATTTCTCCGTCCATGGCGGGCTGCTCGTGTGCAAAAACTCCCGGAGTTGGGTGCGTCGTCGCTGTAATTCCTCCACGGAAGGGCTCCCAGTTCCGGATTGCTGCCCCTGGTCCAGGTGCTGCGACGCTAGGTGGAGCAGGAAGAACTGGGGAGGGTAGAGGATAATCTCACCACGATTGGACATACGGAGCCATTCGGATGCGGGAAGGAACCTGGCCTCAGTGATCTCAACGCCACCGTCGCTCGTGGGGACCTGGATCTCCTCGCGTTCACCCTCCACTGGGATCTCGTTCAGGAGAGGCTTCTCGGACTCAAGGGGCAGTGGGAGGAAGTAAATGTACATCTGGGTGGTGTAACGTTTGGGGACGTTCGTAGGGGTGATCCATCGAGTGAAAGGAATGAGATTATCTGTTTAGGATTTTCCTCCTTTTGGTTAGTTGAGAGGCCTCGTAAGATTGAAAGACGGAAACCAAGGGGAGTGCGGGGCCGGGCAACCTGTATCGGGTACAGCATTGGGATTCTGCTTCTTAAGCCATTCTAAAAAAGTGGTTCGTTTCTGATGAATCTCCCGACGACCCTTCTCGCGTTCCTCTTCCCGGACGGCAATCATCTTCCCTGTATTCTTATCCTTGGCAACTAGGATACCGCTTTCTTCGAAGAGCTCGCGGATCGCAGCGTTCCGGTACCAGGATGCATCTTCATGTCGCTTAGGGTCCCCAGGGTCTGGACAACGCCCGTCTTGGAGGGAAAGGTTGCCTCCAGGAAAGACATGGGCGGATGCGAAGGAGGTAGAAGTTTTGACGCGGTGGAGAAGCAGGATTTCATTCTTTGGGGACACCAGGATTACGCTGGATTCGCATTGTTAATTATTATGATTCATTCAGGTCAAATCCTCGACTTTCTATATTGAGGCTAGCTTACCTGGAGCTAGGCCTGGGTTCGGCCGGCGGGGTTTTGACCTTGGGAGACATTTTTCGGGATGGAGATGCGGAATTGGATTGTGAAGCGGATGAACTTGATCTGGCGGTACAAGCTCTAATAAAATTGATCCAATGGAAAGGTGCAGGCCGTTGATGTACTGGATGGCTTCTGGACCAGAGGATCCCAGAACCTCGGCCAAGGTGGCGCTGGCGGTGCAACAGACGGAGTTGGAGGATTAACCGGGCAGCTGGTGCTAGAGACACATGGGGGATGGGGAGCATGTCCTCCGCAGAAGATGCAACCGAGGCGCATCAGCTGATCCGATTCCTTCTTCAAGCGTAATTAATTAGTCAAAGAACATTTATCTATCAACCACTCATACTGGGGCTGGTGAGGGGAGGATCAGATAGCACACCGTCGGAGTTAACCTTGGCTAGGACGGCGGAACCTAGGCTCGCTCGGCTTTACCCCGCGTTTTCAACACTCCGCCATGTGGGAAGAACTTCGACGATGAAGTGGACCACACCAATCAAGCTGAGGGGGTTTGGTGTCTTTAGAGGCCACAAATATGCGAACTATAAGTTGAGTTACGTAGCGAGGGACGAGGCAAATTATATCCTGTTTGGTTTGCGCCTGAAGCAAACGCCAAATTTCCCCTTGCTGTCGAGACGCTTAATCGTCCGATTCGGCTATCTGGGGTTCAGTCCCGAGCCACTACTGACGCCTACCTTCTACCTAATGGCAGAAAGCCTTCTTAACGTCAGTTACTCAAAGCATTCTTTGACATAACTCCTACCTCGCTAGAAAAATCATAAAAGAGATACTAGTCTCCCTGTCGAAGTATTTGACAAAGTCCAACTTGAACCATGGGTGGATGCTAGGCAAACACATGATCTCTAGGTAACCAGGAAGACACGCATTTCATTCGGCAGAATCCAAATTCCGCTCATGTTTATGCAACTTTTACTTTGGGAGAGCAGTCACTGAGTCATAAATCGGGGCATCACTTCTTACCATAGTCGGGAAATCACGGGGGATAATTCCAGGAAATATCTTTACGTCTCTGGGGAATATGAACTAGAAAATCTGACATTTTGAAGCATTGTCGGGGTTTTCGAGTATCTCTTGACGAGAAGCAGACATGTGTAGTAGACCAAAGTCGGAGCCAGACAAACGTTTGTAAGTCCCTTCTCGTAGAGGATCCCCTTTTACACATTGGTATCACAAGCACTAGGTTGTACTGTATGAACAAATCAGTAGAAAATATCGGATACCTTGGCCGAGTCTGAAGCATTACAGTACCTGCCGTTCTAGGCAATCCGTGAGGCGTTCCAGGTTCCAGATTCCAGATTTGTATCCTGTCACAATTACACATTTGACCCCCTTTTTCCTGTATAATCATCTTTCAATCTAGAAGTATGGGTCACAGCCATATTCGGTCAATTGGGATGAGCCCAGACTTACCATCTTCTTGGCCTATAGGAATTAACCAAGCATACGAAACATCATCTCGTCGACATAATGAATGAATCTCGCTGTCACCGTTTGCAGCTAGTTTCTGTTCTTGCCACCTCCTATTCAACTACTTAACCCCCTTTCCTCTCCTGTTTGTCCTTCTGTTCATCATCTCTTGTACATCCTCCCACCTAGTGCTAGACGCTGCCCTTCTTCCACAAGCATCTGGGTGCACTGGTGGCTGGTCATAGCTGGTACCTTTTGGACCTGTGTTACTTCGGATGGCTTTCTTTAGCAACCACCCTCCTTTTTATAAGCTCCGTGGCTGAGTGAGGTTGCCCTTGTCGACTGGACTTGCCATAGAGCATAACCGTCGAGTCTGGGTAAAGGTAAGTACTTTCATCTTCTTCGCTTTCCGAGTCGCCTTCTTTTTGATGATCACTCTGATCTTGGTTGACGCTTTCAGACCGTCCTCACAATGAATCCGCTCCGCTTTCTTTTCTTCGGGCAGTTGCACAAGGTGTGGAGTTGAGGCACACGAGAGGGGATTGGTGGGTGGGTTTAATCTAACACTACAGGTCAAACAGCACGACGAACGATCCGATCTTCTCCGGTACAGCGCTGTACCGGGCCTTGGAGGGTGGTTGGGACGGGCCTGGGACATTACAACTGTCGCCGCACGGAACACTAAGCTTCTGGATACACGCGATCACATTTCACCCACTTGGGCCTTGGAAGGGCGGTTGGGAATAGACCTGGGACATTACAACAGCGCACGGAACACTAAGCTTCTGGACAACCGTGCTTGCATTCCACACACTTTGGCCCTGGAGGATGGATAGGGCCCGCTTGGGACATCGCAACTTCTGCTACGGAACACTAAGCTTTCGGCTTAAAAGTGGCTTGCATCTAACAAACCCGGGGCCTGGAGGGTGGTTGGGATGGGCCTGGGACATATAAACTGACTGAATAAATAGGGTCGCTGAGCACTGCAACTTCCGTTTCATGGGACACTAAGCTCCTCTTAGAAACGCGACTTGCATCCAACATACTTGGGCCCTGGAGGGTGGTAGGGACGGGCCTGGGATAACTTTTCCTCTTTTCAAGACAGGTACGTGGGTAGCTCCCCCTTGTTTTATTTGCAAGACACTAACTCGTTCTTTTCTACGATATGACGGTCGTGACGAACATACGGGGTATCGAGAATATATTTGATCCGACAGCATCGGGTTGGATGGTTATGGAAACTTCGAGTTGAAAGCAAACGATGTCATCAAATGTACTTAGTATCAATCAACCGTCTCTTCCATCCACAGCCTTCTCCAAAGCCCTTATTGAGCCACCCGACAAATGATATAGGCTCACGTAGTATCAAAACAAAAAGAAACGTCTCGTAAATTCCAGATAGCATATCAACATGCAAATCTCATGAGTAGGAGAGCAAACAACCACTATGCCATAATTCTATAAGCCTCCAGCATATTTCTCTACTCCATATCATTAAACGCCCTCCCAGCCTTCACCAACGCAATAATCGGGACCGAGAAGCCCCAGGCCCAAATACCTGTTCGCAAGTAACTCATGGTCTCCGACTTAGCCCCCATATATACTGCCATATACAGGAGGCGAGCTGTAATATACTCCAAGGAGAGGATATTCAGATCCCTGGTGGGCAGTTTCGCTACATTCCCCGCAAGCTAAAGAAATTTCCCAGAATTATTAGCGGTCATATCACGAGGGGATGTGTGTCTGAAAAAGGGAGAATATGAGGTATCAGGAGGAACATACCATCGCAACAGCAAACATCGGCAATCCCTCCATGGCATTTAGATGCGCCCCTCGAGCCTTAGCGAGTTGATTCCAGACCTGTGCTGGGATTTTGCCTTTTAGGGACGAGAGGTTTTCGCGAGGTCTGTAGTGTTTATTAGTATTGTTTTTTTTTTTCTGAGGAAAAAGGATAGCATTGTATATGCCCAATAGCAATAACAATCGAAATGAAAGGGTGAAGTACAGGAGGTTAGTCGCGAGGCCCTTTGCATTAGCCATCATCTTCACATAAAAGTATCCGTGTGGAATGAGGCCGAGGCCATACGCGGCGGCGACGGAGAGCATGGAGTAGTTTGTGCCAGACATGGTGATGGCAAGCAACTTGTTGAATGAAGGGGCAATGGGTGTGCTAATTGACAATCTTAGGCGAGTATAGCCTTTCTTGTTTCATGGTCTTCGAGCATACTTTTATAATTTGTCTTTCTTCTACCTTTTTCTCATCTTCGCCATAACCAATCGAGAGGGAGAGGAAGTTGGAGAAGACATAACGTGAATTGTGATGTTGACCTTTTCTGGGAGGCCTTCAAGCGTTATTCTATGCAAGGTCCCACCGAGTTCCTTGCAGTCACACCACCAATGTCAGCACTACTCACCAAACAAAGTGGTTTTTTTTCATCTGTGAGTGTCATTGAGGAGGTAAGAACTCCTCCCTCCCAGATATTAGATCAAGTGTTGATTGGCTAGACCAGCCCTCGTATTCGATTTATTGGTGGGGCTCTAAAGGATAACGTTATGCTCTTTCGCCAAGAATATTGAGCGTTAGAGGCCTCATCATTTCCCCCACCCTCTCAAATCTTTCTGTCATTCTCTGTCTCATTCACAATCACAGAGCACAGGTACCATAACGCTTGCACATAATTTAATTTATTTTCCTGTCGAAATGCCGAATAAGCGTCGTTGTAGCGACATCCCCGTCCCTGACTTGACGGAGGATCCGGCGGAGCGAAAGAGAATCTTGAATATCCTAGCGCAGAGACGATACCGTATGCATCTTTCTCTTTCCCTCTCTTCTCTTCGCTTTGCTTTTTTTTTTTTTGTTGGAGGTTTTGAATAATAAGCTCAGTACTAAGTACAATCCAGGTAAAAGAAAAAGAGACCGTTTCCAGAACCTGCAGAGCCAGGTCGAAAACCAGAGCGGCGCTGCAGGGACCACAACCACAACTACATCTAGCGCTATGCTCCAGTCTCCTTCCTCCTCACAGAAGGAGATTGGAAATAGATCAACGCAAAGTGGAAATAGTTGTCAAGCTTATCCAACAGCTAGCAGCAGCGATAGGGACAGCAATAGTAGCTCCTCCGATCCCAGAATGACCATCCCCGATATGTCATTAACGGGATACTTTCCTCCGCTGTCACCCCTGAGTGATCCCTCCCAAATGAACTCCTTCCCTTTCCTCCCTATTTCTACGGATGAACTAGATCCGTTCTCTTTTCCCCTGGATGCCCCGGACGACGAGGCCCAAAACCTAGTATTCACAACCTGGCTTCCCCAAGCCACGAGCAACCCAAACTTCAGCACCATCACCAACAGTAACGATAGCAATAGCAATGACAACCGCAATAACCTCTCCGATCAGCTCCAGATGTACCAATCCTCCACTTTCACGTTTCCAGACGACCGCACCCTCGAGATCCCTTCATTGACACTCCTAAACGCAGCGATGAAAGTAGCCATACGCCTCAACATTGGCGGGTCCCTCTGGGATATCTCGGCAATTAGCCCGTTCTATATAGGATCATCATCATTATCACAAACCACCATCAACAACAACCCTCTCTTGAAATCCCCTCCTTCCTTAGCCTTTACCTCATCATCTTCCTCCTCCTCTCCCTCGCCATCCTCCTCTTCTTCAGAGAAAGAAAACCTAGATATCGCTTCCCTCCCAACCCACCTCCAGCCAACCCCCTCCCAACGCCTCATCCCCCACCATCCCATGTTCGATATCCTACCCTGGCCAGGCACCCGAGACAGACTCATCCAGGTGTTTAGTCTACCTGCCGAGTTACGACCCGAGGCGGCGCGAGACCCGATCGCCCTGATGCGTCTCGCGTACGACATGGAGGACGCGGGTGGGGAAGGGATCACGATCCGCGGGCAGGATCCGTTCCAGTTGGAGGTGTGGGAGATTGGGCAGGTGATTTTTGAGCGCTGGTGTTGGGCGTTTGAGACGGATATTGTTGACAGGAGTAACCGGGGGAGGAGCGAGAGGGGGATGAAGGGGTTGACTTTGACAATGGGGTGATCACCTCTTTTTTCCTTTTTCTCACCAAAATAGTACGGGAGTTGTAGCTGAGAAGCGAAGTTTCAACCTGTAAATTTAGAATGGAGAATAGGGTTTGAGCTCTTTTTATGGATTTGAAATGTTGGAAATCGGTACTTTACTCTATCATTTAATTTCATTTCACATCGAATAGCAATAAGCATAACATCAATATCAAGTCTGTGCAATTCCACATCAAACTCCTATCCCTCATGGCCGTGCTTTTATTTTCATTAAAATCACATGTCATCATCGTAGTGACCAATTCTTATTAATGAAAAAGTGTGGGAAAAAATAAATAAAAAAGACCTAAGAAACCATTTCATGCTCAAAAAAAGTTATTACCACTTTTTTTAAGCGTAAAGCTTCTTGTCGTAGCTGTGCAGACCGTGGACGTTACCCTCAGTCTGGGCACTGGCACTGCGCATCTCAAAGCGGACAACACCCTGATCAACACCGTCGTGCAGGGCCTTGAGACTAGGCATACCAATATCCTGGAGAGAGTGCTGGATACCTGCAACGAGGTAAGGCACGAACTTAGTGACGGAACCGCGATCCAGGACGGACCCGGCAACACCCTGGGCAACCAGGACGCGGTCCTTCTCGGAAAAGTAGCGGGCTGTACCAGCGTTGCTGGCCTTGCTGTCTTTGCTGCCTCCACCGGCCTTCTTGTCCTCCATGGCAGCAATACTGCCCATACCACGGTAGGCCTTGACGAGTTGGCCCTCATTGGAGACGAAATACTCGCCGGGGGACTCGGTGGTACCAGCCAACAGACCCCCCATCATGACAGTAGAGGCACCCATGGCAAGACCCTTGACAATGTGGCCGATGTTCTGGACACCACCGTCGGCGATACAGGGAACGCCGAAGCGAGCGGCGAAGGAGGAAACGCTGCGCACAGCGACGGCCTGGGGACGACCAACGGCCATGACCTCCTGGGTGATGCAAGCGCTACCGCTGCCCATGCCAATTCTCAGGCCATCGACACCGGCGGCAATCAAAGCCGCAGCCTGCTCCCGGGTCACGACGTTTCCGCCAATGACATCGATTTCAGGGTATGTTTCCTTGACGTATTTGATCATCTCAATCTGGTACATGCTGTTACCCTGGCTGCTGTCCAGGATAACAATGTCAAGGCCAGCCTCCACGAGGAGCTTCAGGCGGTGCTTATCTTCCAAGCGAGTGCCAATGGCAGCAGCGCAGATGAGCTGCTTGGAGGAAGGCAGTTTAGAGGCCAAGGGGTAAGAGAGGTTCTTCATCAAATCAGTGCGAGAGAGCAAGGAGACGAGGTTTCCATTCTCGTCCACGATGGGCAGCTTGCCCTTCTTAGAACGACGGAGGACATCGTTGGCCTCGGCCAGGGTGGTACCAGCGGGCGCAGTCACGAGGTCAGTGGCCATCACAGCGGTAACCGGCTCATCAACGTTGGGGTGGAATTGAATGTCTCGGGTGGTGATGATTCCGACAAGCTTGGAGCGGAGAGTACCGTTTTCTAAAAGCAAGGTTCCGAGTTAGCCTCCAATGTTTTTTTTGCCAGGTAGGTTGCACAAATTCAATCAAAATGGAATTGAAGAGGATCAGATAAAATCGCTTCTCTACACCGCAACTCTCGTCGCTCCAGTGGAACGAAAGTTATAAAAGATAGATGGAAGATCATCATGAAAAAAAAAAAAGAGAGAAAAAGGAAAAATTGACATAGAGCCAGAACTTACCAGTAACAGGGAAACCACCGAAGCCCCACTTCGCTTTCAGTTCCTTTGCTTGCTTAACAGTAGTTTGAGGAGACAACACAACAGGATCCAGGATAAATCCGTTCTCGTAGCGCTTAACCTTCCTCACCATCTCTGCCTGCTCCTCGGGAGAGCAGTTGTGATGGATAACACCCAGACCACCCAGAAGAGCCATGTGGATAGCCATGTTGTGCTCGGTGACTGTGTCCATGGGGGAAGACAGAAGAGGAGCCTTCAGAGAGACACGCTTGGTGACAGGGGTGTCAAGAGAGACGTCCGAAGCAGGGAAGCCTTGCCATTGGAATCAGTTCCACTGAACCTGGAGCAAAGTCAGGCAGTGCGAGCTTACCGATATATCCGGGCAGGATGAGGAAATCATTGTAGGTCAAAGCGCCATGCTTATCCGAGTCAAGCAGGGTATCAACATCAAGGCCATCACTGCTGTACTTCTTCAGGAGCTCCAGGGCCTTGGTGTGGTCCTCGAACTCGGCAGGCATGGCCCTGCCTAGAGCATCACCGTTGGAAATCGGCATTGTGAAAAAAAGAGGGTGATCTACGGGTTCTATCGCAACTCGCAGATGACAAGAGATAAAAGATGATGATAATCAACAGACGACGATAGAAACGTTCTGTTGATGGAGAAAGTCTTCCTTTCCCAAAGAAAAGAAAGAAGAAGAAAAAAAGAAGAAAAAAACTGGAGGAGAAAAAATTGGTCTTTAACTCTGGCGCACAAGCTGCCCTGGAGCAACCATTCCGGATCGGGTGTAGTTGGTGGCTGCAGCAGCTGGCTATTACAGGAGCTGATTGGATGGTAAACGAAACTCCTCAAGGCGGTGAGACTGGAGGGGAGTTGATGACCAATCATGACTGATCCCTGAAAATATCTGCACCACGGCAGACATCATGGATCCAATGCTCCACCGCCCGAGCGATTACTACGATCACCGTTTTGAGGTATTATTAATATTTTGACACTGCCACATGAATAATAATGCTTGATGCGCCGTTTAATATTAGTTAACTCATATTAATAAGGTATTCCAAATTGAAAAACGGTTCGGGAAGCTTCATTGGTTGCTTCAACGGTCCCGAAAACATTTCAATTTCGTCGTCAAAACGGCCCAAGAATATATTCAATATTCACCGGTAGGTGCAACCGCTCCATTTGATAAGCTTTATCCCTTTTACCAGCAAAGCATAATCGTAAAACAGTATGGCGGGAGACCGGCGAGTCTTCGAGCAGGACATACTCTCGTGTGGGCATAGGTGCCTGGGGCCCCCCAATTCCAAGTAAAGTTGTCCAGGGTTGATCCAATATGCAAACAAAGGCCCCTCGCAGTCACCTTCCCACACAGCTCCAGGTAAATACTGCTTCCAGAGTGAAATCTAAGTAGATTCTCGGAGAAAAGGCATTTGGAAATCCCCGCTGGAGGCAAAATTGCGAAACATCAGGTCGAGCGCCTCGTAATTACGATCGTTTTAGCGCGAGGGCAGGGAAAGCTAAACAGCTGAAGCAGGAACAAGATCACCGTGAAGAAATAAACTGGAATGATCCAGCCCAGCGCCCACTGGCAAATCACCGATAGTCAGATTACTCATGCCCATTTTGGACCTTTTCCGGCTGCCGAAAGCCGCGCATCGATGGCTTGCCTGGAGCGATTGAGCCACAGAAATCCCAAACTGTGATAGACAACTCGACCAAGTAGCCCCCTACCTCCCACTCGATTGCTGTAAGGAATTTGAAGAGATCTCATGAGCCCCGTGAGCCAATACTGCCCTAGTTAAATGGGGGTAGCACAACATATTGAGGTTGGGAGTGTGTTTAAGAAACTTTGTGATGTCGAACTCATCGATCAACACGCGAGTGAAATGAACTGCCTGAAGGGATGGTGTTTTAATGTTACAGTGTGGGAATCTGGATGCTAGACTCGTGGACATAGGTTATAGGATTATACTATGTTCCATTTGTCTTGCAATCCCAAAATTTCCGCGGTCTCGAGCGGAGGTCATTGTGCCCACCTAATGGAAGGGAGTAGAGTGTGTAGATAAGCTTGCAAGTCAATGCCAGGCTCTCAAGCCCCTCAAAGGATGGTATGCGGAATGACGTTTTCGAAACCCAAAAATATAGACCGAAAAGCACAATGGGAAATATCTCTTGTCTGAGCAAGTATATCGGCACCGGGAAATTCGAGGGCAAGAAGGCGTTCATTGTATATGGAGGGTATGTGCGCCAATATCAATTTACATCTTGAGTATTATAATTAGGGTACTTATGAATAGGTCAAAAATGGACCAATACATTGCGATTCTGATGGCCAAAGAGGGCGCCGACGTTACAGTCATTCACCTACCTGCCCGAAGAGAAAGAGTTCGCGGAAGAGACTCAAAGGCTGATTGAAATGGAGGGAAGATCATGTCATTTGCTAGGCGCGTATCTCACCAACCGTCAGACATGTCGCGAAGTTGTCAAGGAGCATATCAGGAGGTAAGTATCGCCAAGTACACCATTTTAATAAGCCTAAATTCGTGTTGTATTTAGATTTAAAAAGCTGAATGTTCTTGTCAAGAATGGCACACTTCGACCCGCCTGGAATGGACGGAGTCAGTGAGGAGGTTTCCCTGTTAAACATAGTCCACATGGTATATATGGCGAGATATGCTCTTCGGCATACGCCCCGAGGCGACTCGTCAAACAACAGTGGTTTCTAGCGCTCATCTGCCCACATGACGCTAATTGGTGGTTATAGAATTATCACCACTACCTCCGTTGAAGCCTTACTGCATCGGGCGGGATGATGGACTATGTAGCGACGAAAGGTGCCGTTGCTGGACTTATCCTGTCGCTGGCAGTTCATTTGGAGCCAAATGGAATCCGCATTTATGGTGTATTGTGAGTTTTGGCACACAGGCCTCTTCTGGTACCGCAGGTTGACGTTTGTTCATTTTAGACATGGGCCCGTTCATACTACTGTTCAAATTGATGCTAAAATCTAGGAAGTAGTGGAAAGAACCACCTTAAGAGCTCCAACACCTGGTCATCTCGGCGAGGTTGCCTCTGATTTTGTCTTTCTGGCTAGCGAGGATGGTTCCTCTTGCAGTACGTATCTTTCGTCGCTGCGGTCTGCCTAGGGAAGACACCGGCATTTGCTGACTCTTTATTCAGATGGACAGGTTTTACATTCATACTTTATGATAGCTAGAAGTAAAAATATACCTGGTAATCATATATAATGGAGCACATTTTACGGAGTACAGTCTGAGGGATCAAGTACAACTTGGGAAAGAATCACATAGGTTGTAGCTGCAGTTAGGGATGTGACGCATTTCAAGGGGGGGAGGGGCTGGAAACAAAAAGGCAGACAATTTAATATAAGAGCCAGGGCTTTGCCTTGCTAAGGGCATTATCCCATCCATCATCATTGGTCCAGACACCTATGCTTTCTACCTCATCCTTGCCAAGCTTAAACCCGTTGTATAGATGCTAATTTCGCATGAGTTTCTTGAAGAAGATGGAATTTTATTGTACATGGAGGAATAATCAGGGGGCATATGAGCAACTGGAAACTTACGGGGAATAAACCTTCCTGCGGTCTCGGCCCGCAGACTTTGCCCTCAGGGGATTCCCAACGGATATCCTGGGCGATCGGTTCGTATGGGATTCTTAACACGTAGACAAGGGGCTCATCCTTGAAGAAGAACCTCAATGTGTTTGGAACTTGGAATGCGGTTGAGAGGTGAACGAATCCCGATTGCTGGTCGAGGTCGCTTACTGGGAGACGTTCAGGTAGTGGTTCGCGGATGGGGGATGTTGAGGGTACAAGTTTGTAAACGTAGAGGGGATCGGCGTCTGTCATAATTCCTTTTCTTTTCTTCCTTGCTCGACTGACTCTAGTGAAAATTCAACAAGATCGGATGAAAACCCTGGGTCTGAAATGATCTGGAGAGGCGAATTGTGGTTGACAAGACACCGATGCCAAGTCGGCGTGATCGTCTTTTTCCACTGGGACGAACCGAGCTGTAGGTAATCGGGAACAGCGCTTTTGGGACCCGGAAACTTAATTAGATGGGTACGGTTTTTCATGACGGTTTAAGAAATCTATTTGAGCAAACAAGGTCGAGAAGCGGGACAATATACTGAGGCTTTCTCATAATTTCTGTCAAGAATTATCTAACTTCTGACTCTGAGGCATCCGAGCTGCGACTCTCGTTCTTGGAGGAATAGGGTGGGTTAGGCCCATGTGACGATTGCGAATTCTTCTGCGATTTGCTTCAAAGATTGGCTAATAATAATGGGCTGTTATCCCTCCCATTTCTTTGCTTTAACTCGATCTAGCTGTCAAGATTATTAGATTCAGGTTCCTAGTTCGCAGGCTGCCCGTCAGCTCCTGCAAGAAAGAGAGGAAAAAATGAGGGTGGCTGGGGATCGACGATCGACACCCAAAGACCACCGAATCTGTGGCGCAGTCACCTGATCTCAGCTCGCCATACCCGATCGGGAGATTTGTTTTCCCCTCCCGCTGCTTTCCTGCCTCCGATTTACTTCCTGCCCCCCGCTTAATTTCCTGTTCTTATTATTATGACTCTTCCTCGTTTCTGAGCCCTGGCCAGTTTCTGATCTTAATCAAAGTACCGAGTGCTTCGAGGCTCTCTTGACATCGACGTCCACCACGGGCAATTTTTCTTTCGTTTCCCTCCTTTTTTCCAGTTCCCCCCTGCATCAGGTAGGTTTGAGGGTTCTCTGCGGGACGGAGACATCCCGTTTCTATATCAACCAATTCTTGCCGCCCGAGTTCTTGCCGTTACCATAGAGCAATGCAGCCTCTCCCTTGAATGCGCATTCCATCCGCCTAAAATTCCACCACTCGTACCCATCTTTCTGCCTCGTCGCTGCTTCGGTTCGTGAAGCAGGTATGCGGTCCATTGGAGTCACAAATTTCCGATCTCTATTATTTGCCGCTTCATACCTGTCCACTGGACGACTCCAGTGATGTCAGGCTACCCAGCTTCGCTGCGCCGTGCGCAGACAGATCTCCCGACCCAAACACCAAGCCCACTCCGTCACGGCTCGACGGCCTCCACAAACTCATCGGTCTACTCCTTCTCGTCCAACTCTTTTGCTCCCAGCCGTACCAGCACTATTTCCTCGAATGCATCTATTGGATCCGTATCGAGCGCTGGCCATAGACGAGGCAAGAGCGAGGTCAACGTGGCCACGATCCCCGAAAACATGAGCCGGGGTGGCGCGGAATGGCCCAGCGCGGGCACGACATACGAGAATGTGCGCCGCTCACTGCGCCCGCTTCCCCAGGCACCTAATGCCTGCCCCCCCGCAACTAAACAGTCTGCGTACCGTCATTCAAGGAGCCAGACAGTCGACAATCCTCATTACTGGAAGGAAAATCGGCCGCAAACCCCCGAATCTCGTTATGGATATAGCCAAGAGATCGAGCCTCTTCGAGAAAGGGAGTCACCAAATATCCATAGTCCACCAAAAACCGGTTCGCCACTACATGATACTACTCATGGAGGGTCACCTCGTTCAAGGCCTCACGTCAGATCACAGCACTCCCATAGTCTGTCCAACCCACAGCCGCCCGCCTTGACGAGTACCTTCTCAGCCCCGGAGCTTGAAACTTTCCAGAAATCCTCAACGGGTCATCTGCGCGCCTTATCGAGGTTTGCCAAATCGGGAGAAACAGAGGATTTTGCGCTAGATACTTACACTCCGTCCGTTGTGGGAATGCAAGGACGCCGGCGCTTGAAACGATCCGATTCGGTCGCCGCCAAGAACCCTTTGAGCAATGTCCAGAAAAAAAATGCGTCGGCCTGGTCGACGGGAAATTGGATGGATAAACAGCGACAATTTTTGCAGGCCTATGAGTATCTTTGCCATATCGGAGAAGCCAAAGAGTGGATCGAGGAGGTAATCAAACAGCAAATTCCACCCATTGTTCAACTAGAAGAAGGTCTCCGGGACGGTGTAACGCTGGCAGAGGTGGTACAGGCCATGTATCCGGACCGAAAGCTTCGAATCTTCAGACACGCAAGACTACAGTATCGACACTCGGATAATATAGCACTATTCTTTCGCTTTTTGGACGAAGTCGAATTGCCTGAGCTCTTCCGGTTTGAACTCATTGATTTGTACGAGAAGAAGAACATTCCGAAAGTTATCCATTGTATCCACGCCCTGTCGTGGCTGCTGTTCAAAAAGGGGATCGTCGACTTCCGGATGGGAAATCTTGTGGGTCAGCTAGAGTTCGAGCATCACGAGCTTGAGCAAACGCAAAAAGGCCTTGACAAAGCTGGCGTCAGCATGCCAAGTTTCTCCGGGATGGCTGCCAATTTTGGCGCTGAGCTTGAACCAGAGCCAGAGCCAGAACCCGAGTCTGAGGAAGACAGGATTGAGCGAGAACTGCACGAAAACGAGAGCTCAGTTGTGGATTTTCAGTCTCAGATAAGAGGAGCAATGCTTCGACTGACACTGGGCAATTTAATGAACGATCTGTGGAGCTTTGAACCTTTGTTGATCGACCTTCAATCGAGGCTGCGAGGAGATTGGACACGCCAAGTTGTTCAGTATCGCCTGGATATGCGCACTTTTGCTGTTAATCTCCAAGCAATCTGCCGGGGATTCATTGTACGATCCCGCCAACAGGATGCCAAGGAGAATTACCAAGCTCTCGAACATCAGATTCTTCGGTTGCAGACACTCATCAGGGGCTCAAAAGCACGCGATCAAGTTAATCACCTTCGAAGCCAGGCTCGAAAACACGATTCAGGGATAAAACTATTCCAATCTGCTTTGCGAGGGGCCCTCCAACGGAAAGCTGTCTATGATATCTACGATGACACCAGAGATGCAGAAGGTCAGGTGCGCTTGCTACAGGCAGCTATTCGGGGCGCTTTGCGACGGTCGGAGGTCTCGAAACAGTATGAGGCAACCCGAGATGCGGAGCATGGTGTAAAAGAACTTCAAGCCCTTATTCGGGGCGCCATCATCCGGCAAAGTATGGGCGCACATCACCAGGAGATCGCTCTAGCAGGAAGCCGGTCAGAGCTCGTACAGGCAGCGATTCGGGGCATGTTATCCCGTAGGGCCATAACGCATATTCAAGATTCGCTTAAGCAAGAAACTCCATCGGTTGTCTATCTTCAGGCATGCGCCCGCGCTTTGGCAGTCCGAAAGTCACAGTCACAGCTAAGAGAATCTCTTCAAAAGACCCAAAATGGCTGTGTCGCTCTTCAGTCCACCATTCGTGGAGGCGCCGTGAGGACGGAGCTAGATTCGCTACGGGGGGGTCTCGCGCGGCATGTGTCCTCATTCATTGACCTGCAAAGTGTACTTCGCGCCAATGCTGTAAGATCTTTCCTGGAATCTCAACGGGAGTCTTTAAACAAAGAAGCAGACTCAATTCTGGAGTTGCAGTCCATGGCCCGAGGGCTTATCCTGAGAACACGACTGGAAGCCCATGCAGCAGCTTTGGAACAGCAGGAACATATAATTACCGAGCTCCAAGCGCTCTCACGAGCCGCAGTCCTGAGAATCCAGGTTGGCGGAATTCTTGAACAGCTCGACTATTGCGAAGACGAAGTCAGCCAGCTACAAGCGCACATTAGAGCTATGATTGTGCGAGTAGATGTCGGTCAGACCCTAGCCCACCTCGCGTCACAGGAAGATGTCATCACTGATTTCCAGTCCCGTATCCGCGGACATATTATCCGAGCGAGATTCGAGGAAAAGCGCCGCTACTACCGAGAAAATATGGAAAAAGTTATCAAGGCACAGAGTTTCGTACGTGGCAGGATCCAAGGCCAGGCTTACAAGAGCCTCACCACCGGCAAAAATCCTCCGGTTGGAACGGTGAAAGGATTTGTGCATCTTTTGAACGATAGCGAGTTTGATTTCGACGAAGAAGTAGAGTTTGAAAGGACGAGGAAGCAGGTAGTTCAGCAGGTACGGCAGAACGAGATGGCTGAACAATACATCAGTCAGCTCGATATCAAGATCGCTCTCCTCGTGAAAAATAAGATTACGCTCGACGAGGTGGTCAAACATCAAAAACACTTTGGCGGACACGTCGGGAATCTTCTGCCCAACACAGAAATATCTTCCAAGGACCCATTTGACCTCAAGGCTTTGAACAAAACCTCCAGAAGAAAGCTAGAGCACTACCAGGTCCTTTTTTTCCTCCTTCAGACCCAATCGCAATATCTCGCGAAGCTTTTCAGGAGGCTGCGTGAGGTGAATACGCCAGAGAAGGAGTACGAAAGGATTCGGCACCTGATGATGGGCCTCTTCGGTTATGCACAAAAGCGCAGGGAGGAATATTATCTCATCAAGTTGCTTGCCCGCTCTGCTCGAGAAGAAATTGAAAGTTTTGACTCCATACATGAGTATCTTCGCTGCAATTCCTTCTGGAATAAACTTTTCGCATCATATATCAAATCTCCACGAGATCGAAAATTCTTGCGCGAGGTGCTGAGTACGGTGGTGAAAGAGAACGTGGTGGACAACCCTGAACTGGATCTGGAAAGCGATCCGATCCAAATCTACCGTTCGGCCATCAACAATGAGGAGCTCCGGACCGGAAAACGCAGCAGACGCCGACTCGATATTCCCAGGGAGGAAGCCATCCGGGACCCAGAAACCAGAGCAACTTTTATCCAACATCTTCAGGATCTGCGAGATATTGCTGATCAATTCTTCTCAGCCCTTGAGGAACTCCTCTATCGCATGCCCTTTGGAATCCGATACATCGCACAGCAGATGTACGAGACTCTACTTTCTCGATTTTCGAATGAAGACCCGGGATTCATTCTCCAAACTGCTGGTCACTGGCTGTGGAGGAACTACTTTCAGCCTGCCATAGTCGAACCAGAAAAGTACGGGGTGGTAGACCGAGGCTTGACCCAAGAACAGAAACGTAACTTGTCAGAAATTTCAAAGGTGATAGCTCAGGTCGCATCTGGAAGACTTTTCGGGGCAGACAATGTCTACCTCCAGCCATTGAATAACTATATTGGAGAGTCAATTCAGCGACTTGGAGAAATCTGGGGAGACAGTGAGTAACATTCCCTCCTGCAACGCTGAAAGTCTCTTCCTATACTAACTTTTCCACAGTGGTTTCCGTCCAAGACGCGGAATCCTATTTTGATATTGACGAGTTCAATGACCTTTACGCCAAGACGAAGCCGACTCTGTATATTAAAATGTCCGATATCTTCTCTATTCACCAGCTGCTCGCCTCCAATATCCACTCGGTCTGCCCGAACCCAGATGATATTTTGAAAGAGGTCATTCGGGATCTGGGTAATGTTAAATCCAACGAGAACGAGTTGATGAGCGTTAATTCCTCTGAGATTAACCTCACTCTTAATCCCAAACTCGCTCAAGTTGAAGGTAAAAACAATTCTTTTTCCAGTTTTGAGGATGTTCTGACAGCTAATCAAAATCATCTAGATCCCGAGGGAGACGTTAAAGCCCTTTTCATGGAGACCAAGAGATGTGTACTGTACATTATTCGCGTTCAGTCTGGAGCCAATTTGATGGAAATCATGGTCAAGCCACCAACGGACGAGGACGAGGCCAAGTGGATGACTTTCGTGCGAGATGAGTTAAGTTCAAATAACACTCGTCGCAGCGCATACTCTGAGGCCAATACTCTGGTCGATATCGCATCAATGAGTTATATGGAACTGAAACGTACGGCGCTCGAAAACATCTTGCACCTTGAGCAGACAGGGAGAATTCGCCGTGATAATTATTATCAGGACCTTCTCAACGCCATCGCCATTGATATCCGCACAAAGCACCGTCGAAGGATTCAACGTGAGCGAGAGCTGGATGGCGCTCGCATGACACTTGCCCGGCTAAACGACCAGGCTGGGTGGTTGGATCAGCAACTCAAGACTTACAATGACTATATTGAACAGGCAATGATCACATTACAAAATAAGAAGGGGAAGAAGCGATTCCTTATGCCTTTTACCAAACAATGGGATCACCAGCGCGAGTTGCAAAAGACCGGCAAAGTGTTCAAGTTCGGATCTTACAAGTACTCAGCCCGTAATCTGGCAGACAAGGGAGTCTTGGTTCGTTGGGAAGGATACACCGAGAGACAGTGGGACCGTGTGGATCTGACGATCTCAAGTAACGAGGTTGGTGTCTTCACACTTGATGGAAGCAGTGGTCCAATGATGGTTCCCGGAGCTAATGCTCAAGTACCACTGGATGACTTGTTGCAAGCTCAGTTCAACAATATGCAGTTCTTGGACTTCTTTGACGGGCACTTGCGAGTCAATGTGAACCTGTTTTTGCATTTGATCATGAGGAAGTTCTACAACGAATGATCCCATTTCATTCTCATCGACGATGGCTTTTCTCATAATATTTTCTTCTCTACTTTCCTCCTCCGAATTATACCCTTATCCTCTTTCTTTGGCTTCTTCTTTTCTCTTCTGCGGTACTTTATTGCGATATCCCCCTTCATGATCATTGCCCTTTATGAATGTCAGATGAAAAGCGCAGTGAGCCTCTTGCCACTCGTAAATTGCCCTCACTCACCTTCCCTCCACTTACCTGAAAGTTATCGCGTCTACTGATCAATTAGCGACCACCCACTTTTCATTTTATTTTTGATATGCTATCCCATTTGTGTGTCGGTGTTGTGATGGTTGTTACCCTGCCGGCTCTTCTTCTGTTTCTGTTCAACCCTTTTTACTTTCTTGTGAGATGATTTAGACGACTTCCATGTATGTATGTATGCAAGTAAGTATTAGAAAATAAAACTAATTAATCAATCAAGAATCACCTCTTTCCCAATGTTATAAACTGAATGAGAATTTGTATTTCCGTGAAAGCAAGACGATTGGTGCAGCTCAGGGGTCTGCCACGTGACCGTCTTGGGGCCCGACGGGCAATGCCAGCTGGAAACACCGCAACAAAATGACGACCTTCATATCCTCTCGACCCTCCTCTTCTCCTCCATATCTTTTCCCCGTGGGTTTCAGTTTATCTCCCAGGCCCAATTGACTCTGTGCAAGTTCCTTAGGTCCACGCTGCGTGCACCATGGATTTCGACAATCTCAAGAACCAAGTCAGCAACCTGACCTTGTATGACCTCAAGGCCGGAGTGCGCAAGGTCCAAAATGGTAGGCCCAGTTCTGCAGAAGATGCCCGCCCCAGCACCAATCCCTCAGCCCGGTCTGGAGCATCTCAGCTATGGAATTTAGTTTTGCTAATATAAAGCAGCTGTCATGAACTATACTGAGATGGAAGCCAAGGTTGGTTCTCGTCCTTCCCGCCTGTTTCCGGCACACACTAGGCTTTATCCCTCGAAAGGCTCGGATTACGGCGTCGATAATTCTTTGCTCATATCCCATATACTATAGGTCCGAGAAGCAACCAACAATGAGCCTTGGGGTGCATCTACCACGCTGATGCAGGAAATTGCCACTGGAACCCACAGCTAGTCAGTTATTCCTGCTCCCGCTCCCGCTCCAGTTCCCCGCGCCCCAGTTGGACGCTGTCGCAAGAGACTTATGGGATCGGTGCTAACCTGTTCCGGTTCGGGGACGATAGCCAGTTGCTTAACGAAATTATGCCAATGATCTACAAGCGATTTACAGACAAGACAGCTGAGGAATGGAGGCAAATTTACAAGGTACGGCGCCGATTTGGGGTGATTCAACCAATCGTGCCTCCGCTGACCGGGGGACCTGGGTGTTGCAATTTAGGGTCTTCAACTACTCGAATTCCTTGTCAAAAACGGGTCTGAGCGAGTTGTCGACGATGCCCGATCCCACATGTCACTCCTCCGCATGCTCCGCCAATTCCACTACATCGACCCGAACGGAAAAGACCAGGGTATTAACGTGCGTAACCGGGCTCAGGAATTGGTCAAGCTGCTGGGCGATGTCGAGTTGATCCGATCTGAGAGAAAGAAGGCGCGGACTAATCGCAACAAATTCCGCGGCTTCGAGGGCGGAGCGAGCGTTGGGGGTGGGATGGGAAGCTCCGGGACTGCCGGTCGTTATGGAGGCTTTGGTAGCGATAGCCTTTCGTTTGGTGGATATAGCGGAGGTGTCTACGGCGATGGGGGTGGGTTTGGGGGGGAGACGGGTGGTGGCGGTGGTGGTGGTGGTGGTGGTGATTTCAACGATAGCGGACGAGGTTCCAACCGGTTCGAAGAGTACGACGAATACGATGAAGCCGACGCTGCTCCTTCCCGGCGGCGTGATACCACTCCACCCCGTGCCCAGCGAGAGACCAAGAAGCCCGAACCTCCCAAGGTGCCCCAGCAAGATCTGTTCGACTTTGGCGACGACAAGCCGGCCCCCGCGCCTGCTGTCCTTGCGGCGTCCACTGCCACAGGTAAGCAGCCAGCGGGTAGCAACGGTCTGAATATGCTCGATCCTACACCTGTTGATGATGACGATTTCGATGATTTCCAGTCCGCACCCCAACCAGCGTCCTCATCGAACCAATTTGGCATTCCTGCTCCCGCATCCACCGTTAGTACAAACTCCAGCACTCAATTCGCGGCCCCCCGACCAGTGTCGGCAACGCAGGGCTCGAACCTGAACGGAATTGTCGGCTTTACCTCCATGACCCCCACCCCTACCTCAAGCATCGCGTCCCCCACGCTCTCGTCGCAGAGCTCCAAACCGGCCGCACAGCCGCAGCCGCCAAAGCCCACTGGCTACCAGGCAGCGACTCCCAATTACTTCACCTCTGTTTCCACCATGTCAGGCCAGCCGCAGGCCGCTTCCACTGGTCACCGACCGGGCATGCCATCCACATCATCCTTCAGCTCTGCCACAGGCCCTGCCAATCCCTCCTTAGCGAGCAAGCCCGCGGCAGCATCCAAGCCTTCTGGTGATGCATTCGGATCGCTATGGTCGACGGCCAGTGCTAGTGCGGGTATCCAGAAGACTTCTACAGGAAACAAGGGGCCAAATCTCGCCAGCATGGCGAAGGAGAAGGCCAGTGCAGGCATCTGGGGAGCGCCTGCAGCTTCGCAAACATTCCAGCCACAGCAAGGGACGAAGGCGACAACGGGGAGTTCTGGGCTGGACGATTTGCTCGGCTAAGTTGATCCGGATTGCTTTTTTTATTTTTCTCAATTTTTCTTAAGCTTTTTGTGTTTAACTTTATTTTACCCTTTTTGGCATTTCTTTTCTTTTTTCCCCTCTCAGTTTTTTGGGTTGCATTATTTCCCCCCCTCTTTTGAACTTTGTTATAAAAAAGGCTCTGTTTTTCTTCTGTTTTCTCTGTTTACTTCCTGCTTTTTCCCCCGACATAATATATGATCTACACCCTGTGAAGAAAAAGGAAGCGCTTCTTCCAATCAGCGTGCCTCTCTTGTACATCAACTCCACGTGTATATCTTAACGTCTCATGGTAGGCTTAGCCCTGGTTTGTTTCAGGATCCCCCGGCCCGACGAATTTACATTTCTCATCCCCGCAACTTCGCCCCCTCAAAGCTACTGGTCTTCAAATTATTTCATCAAATCCAGAGTATAGGTTTGATGATGCGTAAAGTTCAGCCTCCTCCAGGCAGAAACATTTAATAGGCAAAGAAACCTACCAACAACCCAAGATCGCCAAGGGAGAAGAAGTGTTTGGCTCATCCATGCAGAAGAATGGAGTCAAAATAAGTAAATGACGCCCAGCCCCCAATGCCCTCACTCTATTAAGGTCGGGTGCCCACAGCAACAAAGAGAAGCGCAAAAGAAACAGGACCACTTAGCGGTGCAGAATCCCAGCCAGTCTCGTACTTTGCCAGCTCGTATTCCATCCTTGTCCGGTCTCGGCGGTGATCTGCACAGACTAAGGGAGGGAAGGGGCGAAGGAGAGATAGCCAGAGTCCACAGAAATGGGCCTGGGATCTTCTTGGATCTTGGACTCTTGGGACTTTGGAGGGGGTTTCTTCATGATTTCATCATCGTTCGTGTTTGATTAAAATCTCTGTGTTTTGGGGGCAGGGATAGTGTTCTTGTGAGTGGAGGACTGGGCCTTCGATGCTCTCCCTCTCTTCCTTTTGCTTCAGAAATGAGATTAGGGGATCCTTCGGGTCAAGGTTTGAGGTCGTGGACTCGTGAAGTTACATTGGAAGGATGATCTTTTCTTGTCTGAATATCTTCCGCACATGCGTATCTCTCCTACGTCTGACAGGGAATGATGATTATTCTTCAAATTATTACGTTTTATTTAACTTCTCTTTGCTGCTGCTTTTTACCTTTTGTTCTCTTGCCTCATTGTTTCTTTCCTCTCTCGCTCAGCCTTATATATCTAACTCTCTCCCACATACAACGCTAGCTGCAGTTTTTTTCTATAACTCCTTCCCTCATCTATCATAATATGCCTCTTATCTGTCCTCGATCATTATCAATATAATGACCCCCGAGCTCAACACCCAACTCTAAATCAAACTGAAAATTACAATGCACCTCTACAACCCCCTCGACTCTCTCGTCCCCCGAGCAGTAAACGACACAGGCAGCACTTGTTGGGGCGGCGTAGCAGCTGGCGAATGTCTCCACGGATCCGACTGTACACCCTCCACCCTCCGTTCTCGATTAAATTTTTAAAAAAACGTATATACACTAACCAGTACCCTTATCTTAGGCATCGGAATCGTCTACGCAGACCAATGTCTCGAGACACCAGGAAATGAGGTACAAAACCCAAGACAAAATAATATAAAACAAGACTAATTAATAATGTAATTATAAAGTGCTGCCTCCATATCCAATGCACCACCGACGTCGGCACGGGTTACTGCAAAAACACTAATAATCAGACATGTGCTGGAGAATTTGTTCCAGGAACTGGGGTATGCTTTCTTTTCCCCTACCAAAATGATATAATTGATATAATTTCCAAAAAAAAAAAAAAAATTAAAAAAAAAATTAAAATAAATGGTCAGGGGCTAAATTTAAAATGATAAAAGCCACCTTGGCCCTGTCCCGGCCCCAGCAATACGGTCTGCTGCGTCCAATGGAAAGACATGTTCAATGGTACGACAACCACATCTACGCCCTCTTCTACACCGAGTACGACGCTTACAATGTCCCCATCGCCTACCGACACGACGGCCACGACCACGGGATCATCGAGTCCAGCCCCTGTGGTTCAGACGGGGGATGGTGGTAATGGGGGTCTTACCGGGGCTCAGAAGGGGGGTATAGCGGGAGGCGTTGTGGGTGCTGTGGCGGTGACGAGTTTGGCATTTTTGGTGTTTTTCTTTGTGAGGAAGCGGAGACGGGCGAAGGAGGGTGTTGGTGTTGGGGATGGGGATGCGAATGGAGCGGGGAATAAGCATGGAGGAGCTGGGGGAGGCGACGAAGGGTTTAAAGATGTGCGTTTGGTTGGGGGTGAGGAGGATGGTGGAGAGAATATTGCGATGTTGGGAGGAAGTATGAAACAGGAATTAGATGCGGAGGGGAGGGCTTTACATGAGATGGAGTCGCCGGTTGATGAGGGTGTAAAGACGGAGTGGGCGACTTCAGCTCTTGGGGAGAAGGAGAAGAAGGTGACGAGACTGGCTGAGCTGCCTGGGTCCGTGGTGATGGCGGAGTTGCCGACAGAGACGACGACAGAGATGAGCGAGGTCAAGAAGGATTAACTTTATTTCCCTTATTTGTTTTGTTTCCTCGGGGTGTATGCGGTGTGCCCGGTTTGATATCCTACTGCTAATGTTTATACCCCCCATCAACGAGAACTGAATTCTAATGCTGCATTTTATGACGCCGACGCTGACGCTGAATAGTAATCAAAAGTCACAAGAAGGGACGGCGGGGGAAAGAACTAAACAAAAAGGTAAATTATGTACAGACGAGATCCCACATTCTCTTCTCCAGAAACCCGAGCCTGCCTCTGTAGTGCAAGCTGAATGCAAAGTAATCACAAATTCCTCCCGTCGAAAAATCCAAGAGCCATTTTCATTTCAGAAATAAGCGAACAGAAAATGCAAAATGTGGAGGGCAAGTACTTCTATTATACCATGCATGCATGTAGGACCAGTCGAAATGACACCACGCCCCTGCCATAATCATGTATATGTCAAAACCCACAAGTTCCAGCCGGGGAACTTGTAAACGGGGGGAAAGGTAAAAAGAAAAAAGAAAGGAGAAAGAAGAACTAGAATATCAATATAAATAAAATGCTGCGCGCATATGGCGGTCCACGGCACAGCCCTCGTGGCCTCGTCAACCTCATTATCCGTGTCTGTTTCCGAGAGGTATATATCTCTCATGGTTTCGTCATGACGCTGATACGTTTCCCATCCTCCACCTTCAGATCAAGAAGCCGTTCTTCCCCCAGCGGAGCTGCATCGTTTCGCTGTTGAGTATGTGACGTGTCCGAAACTCCATCGCCAGAACCCGGGGAGATCCTTGAGCTGGCCCTCCTTTTATCCCCGTTAATCGTCGCGAGTGGCAATTGCTGGTCCTGGGTCGGTGTGATTGCCTGGTGTGAGTCGTCCGCTGATTCCGGACTGACGTACGTTTGGTGTTCTTCGAATTCATTGTCCGGCTCGCCGTTCAACGAGGTCAAGCCGCCCTCGATATCCCGAACTAATCGAACAAATTCTTCCGGAACCAGCCCACTTTCTCCTGTCCGGGGGTCCTCCGCTACCAGCCACCCCTGGCCATGTCGATAGGAAACAAAAATCACCTGGCCCTCGGTCAAGGGAAGCTCATTCTCGTGCTCGCGGGTGAAATCAAAAAGCGCCACAGCCCTCCCATGCATCTCCTCATCAGGGCACCCCACCGCAAACTGAAAGTCTCCGGAGTACCGATGGTCCCCGGAGCAATCATCTTCGGATTCAAACCCCGCATCCTGAGCATATTCCTGATTATTCCCATCATAGGATCCGACGTGCGAGTAACGGCCCTCGTTCGCGGGGTACGTGGCCAGCTCCCCTCCCGGTCCATCTTCCGTAGCATCCTCATCATTCACGTAGTATGTCTCGCTTCCATCTGCGTTCACTCCAACCAATAGCCCCCGTTCACTATCCCTGGTGATGCTCATATGATTGGTATAGGTATTCTCCGAGCTCCTACCCCTTCTACCATTCAAGTCCGTCCCAGTAGACTTCATTTTGCGATGTCGTGGGGCGGAAAACACAGGGCTATGTAGATCCTCATCCTCGCTATACGGGGGGCCATCTCCGAAGGACATGGCAGGAAGTTGTTGATGTCCGTAACTGTGCTCTGTGCTCCAAGGCCCGGTCGACCATTGGCCACGTGAGCTATCCCACGGTGCGGGAGGATCTGACAGTCGCCGTTGCTCGCTGATAGGAGTCGACACCCCGGATGAAGGCGGGGGAAGTGGGCCATAATGGAAAGGATGGATTGGGGGGTACGCGAAATCCCGTACTAGGGCGTACGGCAAGCTGGAATGGAAGATAGGGAAAACGTGCGATCCTGGGCGCGATTTATTTTGGGAAGTTAGGGACACGCCGGAGAGCGTCGAGAGACGATCTCTGGCAAACGATGACGATCGCTGGCGCCCTTGTCGCTTAACAGGTGTGTCGGTTACTAGAGGCGGCAAAACCGTAACGGTGGGAGACGAAGGGCTCTGGTGCGACGGGGGTGGCGAGGTCGTAGTAGCCATGGTCGCATTCATCGGGCTTCCCGGTGGAGGAAACGATTGCGTATCAATGTGAGGTAATGTTCAATTCGGGGTATTGGTTACTTGAGGGAGGGTGCACACTCGAGAAAACGGATTGCACCCTAGATTCGCATCGCGATTGTCGTCACGCACACGAAAGAGAGAAAGAAAAAATTCCGAGCTGCCAATTTGGGCTTGTGAACAAAAAGCCCCCGTGTCAGCAGGCTGTCCCTCGCAGAACGATCGTCCTCGTAGCTTCAGGATTAGGGGTGTAGAGTAAAGGCAACAATCGAGTGAGCATGCGACTCGAGTGAGAGGGGGAACTGACGAACTCCTTGCGTCCAAGGTACGCTCCAGCCGCAACTAGGGCTGTATAACTATGTAGGCGCGCCGAACCAGAGGGAAAGAGTTCAGAGAGAACGGTGATAAGTACGAAGCCAAGTCTGACGAAGAAAACGGTAGAGTCCCAATGGGTCGATGTTTGGGAATTAAAAAAAAAGGGAAAAAAAACGGTCGATAACAAATGACCCAAGCACGGTGGTCGATCCCAGACCAGGTCGAGAATGTGCAGGGCGGCAAACACCTTCACCAAATTTGATGAAGAGTCGAAGCGACAACAACAATGAGGGAAGTGCTCTGGGCGGGTAACTGAGCTCGGAGAGATCTTCGAGTGGCGATGGGCCAATGACTAACGAGTGGGCTCCTGCAACGAGGTGTTTCGAAGTCTTTCCTCCGCGCTTGACGGCTCAAGTGAAGAAGGGCAAAAGAATAGGGATGCTAAATATAGCGCAAGGAGCACCAATGTCAAAAGCTGTTGATTACCAAATCACGGAGGAGGAAGAGGGAGGGAAGTGGAGGCTCTGGAGGGGAGGAAGCGAGGAGGTCGAGGAAATGAGGGGATGGGCGGTTCAACAACACACAACAAGAATTATAATAGGAGCAGGAGGAGTATGGGGATTCGGGATGGTGGCAAAGATGTTTCCTGCAGGAGTTGACCGAAGCAAGTCAACGACTTACCGGAGATGGCACCCCAGTCGTTCTCCGTTGTAGACAAGCCTGTTGAAGCCGACGGATTATTATTCTCTTCTTATGGGTATTAGTCTTCCTGAAGCGTTTGGTGATCAACGAGGCGCAGTCGGGATTGCGGTGGAGTTCGGCCGCCACTGGCAATTGCTCGCTTGTCCTGAACTGCAGGGACGTTTAAATAACAATAATGCAGGGTGCTTCTAACAACAATGAGAATTCAACAGTCTTATACTAGCCTCTTTCCGAGACGGTTCAACCAATGTGCAGATGCAGCACAATCAACCGCGAGAAATAAAAAACCCAGATCGATCTCAATCTCTATACCGATTACCGCCATTTTTTCGGTCTCGTTCCTGACCTATCACACGTGACATCGCATGCACGGACTAGCGTGTTTCATCCGTGAATGCCTTGGTGCCTTAGGTAGTCTCCCTCCTGATATGGATAGATGCCTTGGAAACCAAGCATAAAAGGCTCTCCCCATCCTTGCATCCTGATGGGCACAGTAACAGAGGATTGTCCTTCCTTGCATATCAGAATTGTAATATGATAATAATAAATGGATCATCAGATCCACCACTTTCTGCAGCGAGGAGCTAGCCATTACTTACGTTCCCTGGTGAATAAATTACTTATGGTCTTAGCCTCCCTCTTGTATTCAAGAATGTTCAATGCACAGCATGGTGAAATAATTAGAGATACACGACGAAAATCAGGTTAAGTTTATTTAATAACATACCTTAATCTATATTTATTCTCCTATTCCAATGAACCCTTTGGGTTAATTGCTTACCAATTCTATGTAATTTCTTTGTCTGTTTTTCGAAAGTATAAGATATAACAATATAAAGGAAATAAAATGAGAAGGGGAAAGGAGCGCAACGATTCCAATTAATAGCCGGTCCTGCCTGAGCCCAAAAAGGATCCATTGCCTCGCTCTCCAAGGAGAGCCAGCAGTTGCAGAAATACACCAGACCCCAACTTAAAGTTACCCATTTCCAAGCTAATGTCGTACAAATCGCATACCAATTGCCTACCAGGTACGTACTAGTAGTACCTCCTAACCTGGGACGTACATGCAAGGGAGCTCCGAGTCATGCCTCCTAATGCAAGGTTCTAGCCCAAACAGGCAGTCGGAAAGACAGTCTTGACGGAAGTCACGAATGAAGTTACCGTGACGAGCTCAAATGGTACGAGCATTCGTGTCCCGGTTGCCATTTCCGACTCGGTTTCGGTTCGTGTCGGGGTTGGGGCTGGGGTTGGTGAAGAATTCTCGGCCACAATAGAGTCCAAGCCGAATATTTCGGCAAACTGGGAAGGTATCGAGGCTTGGTTCAAGGACTGGTCGTGGATATATCCTGCTTGAATTCGCATATTGGTGTCTGGACGCTCAAGAACATCGACATCCATACAGGTTGTGTAGATCTCTTGCTTTCCAGAAGGCAACGCTGGGTCCGCTCTAGGCGCCGTGGGCCAGTCCCAAATCCAGTAAAGAGTATACGGTTTGCCAGATGGAACAGTTGACGGCAATTTGATGTCCTGTTGGCACCATAGATCAGCCCCCATCAACTGATCCGCGACGTGTGGGAACTTCCCCTGCCGATGCGTTGAGATAGGGCTACTGTTGATTTGATAACACCGGCCGTCGTCAAAGTTCTGTTTAGATAAGAGGACGCCCCGTCGGTCACCCCCAGTGCCCTCCTTGTTCCACACTTTATGGACATCCAGAAGTCTTTCGTTTTCTCTAGGCTCTGTAGTCCCGTACACGTATACCGTCCCGCGATTGTGTGGTTTCCCCACCTGGTTCTCCGGTAATGTTACATGACCGTTCTCCTGCCAGCGGAGGGCAACGGCGGCGCCAGCGCTCGCCTGAAGCCTTGGGCTTCCCTTCTTCCGAACCTGCTTCCGCTGTGTATCTTTACAAAGATAATCCGTGCGAAGTATTTGGGTCACATTTGCCCTACCGCTTGGGGGGATCAAGTTTGTCATAAGACCGTCGTTGAAGCCTGGCTCAAAGCGGAATGCATTGCCCCGTGGGAAACCTGGAGCTCCGATGAAAGTGCCATTTGGTGCAATAGACATAAGTTGTTCAACCCAAGAGTGGCCTCGAGCTGTCGTAAGGAGGAAGAAAAAGGCGATCAACCTCCACCCTGTGCAAAACATCCCCCTCATGTTTTCCCTTATCGATGTTTTCTATGTGGCTTTTTTTTTTTTCTGTTTTTTGCCAAAATACCGTGTGATAATATTGCGGAGGAATCAAGAGGGACACCGGCCAGCGGAGTCAGTCAAAAAAAAAAAATACAGCCTTCGGAATCGCTGTCAGTGAAATATATTCCCCGTGAGGCGTGAGAGAACAACGAACCGTTTTAAATATCCATATTCCAGTGTCGTTACGGAGAACTCCTTCTAACAGTGTCCAAAACTCTTTGCCGAGTCAGTAACAAACAATGACAGTGTCAACAGCGAAAGATCCTTTCAGAGAATTAATCAATGTCTCAAAAACAAACAATAAAACCCCCAAAAAATCACTGGGAGCAGAAGACAATCGGCGGGGGAAAAGACGCTCGCTTTTGCCGCCTAATCACGTCAATGCCCTTCTTTCACCACTGTAAATAAAGGAACGTGGGGCAATAGCGCTGCCTAGATGAATAAAACATTTGAAACCCAACAATAGGTCGATCGAGCCATTTGAGCATGATCAATAATAGTACAGACCCATTGCGCTCCATTTAAGGGCGCTAATGGGAACATGGCCTCATGAGGAAATATCTAGAAAAGAAGAAGTCAGAGCCAATCAATGGCAGATTCTGAGTCCTGACCATGATGCTCCCGTGACTTAAATTGTCACAGATCGTGGCAGCAGATCGATCCTTGAGACAAGCTTGGGCGGCATGATGAGGCTAATGAACCCATTGGAGGATGATAGGCTCCGGTGCATAAAGTTGATGCCCTAGCATACTAGGACTATTGGATCTGTGTCTGCATGACATGTTTCATGTCTCTAAATAGTAACGGCGCTTAGGACCTACTTGTAGGGGTGAGTAGAGACTCATTATGTAAAACGAAGGGTCCAGCAGAGGAGAGAGGGAGGGAGGGCGCTAATTGGGCGAGAATCCACAACTTGAGCGCTTCAAGTCAAGCATAGAGCCCTGGGTGAGATTCATTCATCATTTCCTCGTGTCTCTAGTGCAGACGGGGGAAGTTTCCGCCAAGGCGGCCCACTCCCGTCGAGGTTGGACATCTTCTAACTCCGAGGCGCTGAAAGGGATGGGTGAAACACTGGCATCCCGTTCTTGCAGAACGGCGCGAATGGAAACAAAAACTGCCTGCTTCCTTTTTAAATTTATTCCATTATTGGTTCTTTTTACCTATCCCCCCCTTTTCTAAATGATTACTTCCTCCCATTAAATTAAAAAGGTGAAGATTCTCATATAATAAAGGATATATGGAGTAGGCGAAACAATTCGGACCTAATTACAACTTTGATTTCCTCGGTTGTGATCACTCATCCTTTGTTCATTGAAATTGCCTGGAACAATATCGGCCCTACGTCTCCTCTCAACCATGACGAAACAAAACACCAAGCTGCTCAAAACTTCAAAGGCCAAGCAAGGCCTGTCGCTGCGAGGGCTTGCTTTGTCGTTCTTCTCGCTTGGCGCGGTCCAAGAATCTCCACCATTCTTCTTTTTCCTGACAATAACACTCATTAACAGCCTAGCACTCCATCCAAGTTGACTTTTTTTTCCCATGGATCACGCTACCTACTATTCTTCCGGTGGTCCCAATTTCCTGGGTCCTTCTTATTGTTCCCCTGCACGACAATCGTAATGGGGGTTACCCTTCCATCACTACAACAATGCTTGTGTTACCCTCTCTCTGTCATGCAAGCTGTGTTCCCTACTCTTCCCACAAGACACCAAGTTGGAGGTTGGTTTGCTCGCTCTCATGATCTCCATTTTTCATGCTCTCAATCTCGATTCTAGTCTCTGATTTCCTTTTTTTTTTTTTTTTAAGGAAACCAACGTGACAGGACTCGCAGAAACCCCGTCCCGAGCCCACCAAAATGAAAGATTGATTAGATGAAAAAAAGTGGGTATTGTGCGATTATCTCCGAAGTGGCTCTGGGCGATTGTCTCCCAAGAGTCCCAAGTCGGTCCAAGTCCCATATTATGTCCCACACGATAATCTCAAGAAGGAATAACCTGGTTACAGGACTCCATATCGTGAGATGAAGACCAATAAAACTGGCTCCTCCCTCGTTCTATGATGAGAATGAATGGAGCACAAAAGTGCGCAACAATATGGGTCCAGTATAGCCCTGCCTTTTTTCCTCTCTCTTCTTTCTTTTTACATTACATAACATCCACTCTTCTTCCTTGCTTGTAGCCAGTATTACCCGTCGAATAGATGTGCAGGAATAATTTCGCAAGATGCTGAAGAGGGTACTAGGTACCAGTATCCCATTAGTATCCGTGGCTCGTTGGTGTCTGTCATAGAGGGGACCGCAATCCGATTTTTGATTGGACCAAACTCCACAATATTGACACAATAGCCCAGAGTAATCATCCATGGGAGTTAAAAGTCGCCAGGTGACAAGCACTGGTAAGGATCATGTTACAATGTATGTATGCGGCCTCCGAATTGAGGAAGGGGTGCATACTTGCCACCCCTTTGACTGCTAGGCGTAAGGCGTTATCTTGTCGATCTTAAAACTTGGAAGAATTCCGGATAACCCAAGTTGACAAGTTTCGGGCACTTAAGATTCTCTGTAGCCCGCACACCAGGTCTGGAATTTAAACAAATACTATAAGCAACGTGGGCTTATGATTGATTCCCGACAGCATCATCCCTCGTCAGCGAACATCCATCGCACTAAGAATCTCCCAATTTGGTAAAACCCGAAGGAATTCCTCCTCCGAAGTTGTCAGCCATTAACAAGATCCGTCTGTCTTCTCTCTTCTTTTAACAATTATTTTCCCTTCTTGGAAAATCCAGATAATTAGACCTCAAGACAGAGTATCGTTGTCTCGACTCAGAGTCACCAACCCCGAGCACTGAAGGATAATCCCGGCGGCTTCGGTCTCAGCGTAAGCCGAATTGATACTCCGTCGCCCGTTTGAAATTTTTGTATCCGCAGACTGATTGCCAGCTTATCAGGAGCAACCCAAGAAAAGAAAAGAAAAAAACGCCGCCGTCAAAGTTCCTTACCCGTAATTATTGACGTTGTCAGTTGGAAACAGACCCGTTCTTCCTTCTTGTACCCTAGTGACCGAAAGAAGCCGTGGTCCGCAAGTTCGGTGGGGAAGATTTCCAGCTAGCCTGGTTTTGTACAGACGGGTCCCTGGCAGGCAGGCAATCCACGCCTTTGATTCTTCACCTTTTAACTGTTCCCCCGTGCCCCCATCTTCGTCAATTCTTTCCTTTTATCTCTCTTCCCTCCTTGTTCTCCTGTCCCTTGGCTCTCGCTTTCACGCCAATCCCCCTCTCTTCCGTCTTCCCTGACCGAGGCTGACTGCAGCGGCCTCGAAACTACTTATCTCTCTTGGGTGCGCAGGAACAGGGTTGATTGGCTGCACCAACGGGCAGCTTTCGGCTTTTACTGTTTAAAGGAGGAGACCGCAGCCACTGCAGGGTCGAGTTGCCATTTTCCAGGCTCACTTAGCCTATTAAGTCTCCAGTCCTTGCTCCGGACTGACTAGTGGATTTCGGGGGGCAAAACTCACGAGCTTACCTAATCCGTTTGGGTGGCACGAGCTTCGCTGTGGGTGTATCCTCAGGGGGTCGCGACTCAGTCGACGATAATTCAAGAAAAGCAGTCGGTCTTGTTGGGATTTGGATCTGGAGTAGGAATTGAAACCCTGCGAGAAATCGGCCTTTCATACCACAGCGACCGGCTCTCATATTTCTTTAGGAACGTACGTCTCTTATCTCAGTTTCCTTCCCATTCCCTTTTTTTTCTTTTCTTTTTTTTTTTTTCTGCCCGCGCCTCTGCCACTCCCCTGTTAGTGGCTGGCCCGCTCAACACTGGAATAAAATCTGACTGCAGGCAGCGAAATTTCTTTAGGATCCTCGCTGCTTCCCAACCTTTTTCACCCATGCCATTGATTTCCTGAACACGTTCTGTCCCGCCTTGTACCACAAATCGCTCCCAAGTGCGAGCGAAATCGGAGAGGGTTCCATTCGGTGACCCATCCGTATCAACCTATCCCTCATCGCAAAATTCCCACACCGCCTCCTTCTCTCCTCTCCTCACCATGGCTTCCACACTAATTCCGAGGAAGTTTCGGACCTCAGAGGCTGGAACTGAAGCCGAACCTTCTTGGTTGAAGCGTCAGGTCACCGGCACTCTACAATCCATCTCCCGCCGCGCCTGTCACCATCCGATCCATACAATTGTCGTGTTTGCACTCCTGGCTAGTACAACTTATGTCGGTCTTCTCGAAGGCAGCCTATTTGATACATTCAGAAACCCCAAAAATGTTGCTGGTCAGGTGGATGTGGACACACTTCTGCTGGGAAGCAGGAGTCTCCGGTTAGGGGACAGCACCTCCTGGAAGTGGCTAGTGGAGGACTCCCCGACTGTGGAGAACTATGAGGTATGTTTTCTTTGCCCACCCACGAATCTGTGTCTTAGCTCTAAGTATTATTTACCACCAGAATGCCCAGCACCTAGCTTTGACAACCTTCATCTTCCCGGATGCCTTATCTAAATCGGCATCCACAACCCCTATCGCAGACGCTATTCCCGTGCCCGACAATACCTCAGCCCAGCGTGTGCCGCATACTCCCAACCTTTTCTCCCCCTTTTCCCACGACTCGTCGCTCGTTTTCACTCTGCCATTTGAGCAAGTTCCCGAGTTCTTGAAAGCAGTACAGGAAATCCCCGATCCCTCTGCCGACCAAGATGAGGGGGAACAAAAGAAGTGGATCATGCGCGCAGCTCGTGGCTCTATCTATGGATCTAATGGAGCAGTCAGACTTTGGTTGACAGATGCGTGGACTTCATTTGTGGACCTTATCAAGGTATTACCTTCGTTCCCCAAACCACTTAACTCAACTCACTGACTACCACTACTAGCACGCCGAAACTATTGACATTGTAATCATGACGCTGGGCTATCTTTCAATGTATCTCAGCTTTGCTTCGCTTTTCTTCTCGATGCAACGCTTAGGTTCAAAATTCTGGTTGGCGACCACCGTTCTTTTCTCGGGCGTTTTCTCCTTCTTGTTTGGACTTCTCGTCACAACAAAATTCGGTGTTCCCATAAACGTCCTTCTCTTATCGGAGGGTTTACCATTCCTTGTTGTTACAATTGGCTTTGAAAAACCGATCATTCTTACTAGGGCTGTTCTGAGCGCCTCGGTTGACAAAAAGCGCCAGGGCCACAACCAAAAACCTGCTGCATCAACTCCGCGGACTATCCAGGATTCGATCGAAACTGCCATCAAGGAGCAGGGATTTGAGATTGTCCGAGACTACTGCATTGAAATCGCTATTCTCATTGCAGGAGCCGCATCGGGAGTCCAAGGAGGCCTCCGGCAATTCTGCTTTCTTGCGGCCTGGATCTTATTTTTTGACTGCCTTCTTCTTTTCACCTTCTATACCACCATCCTTTGCATTAAGCTTGAGGTTACACGTATCAAGCGCCACGTTGCGCTTCGAAAAGCTCTTGAAGAGGACGGGATCACACAGCGTGTCGCTGAGAAGGTGGCTTCAAGCAATGACTGGCCCGGAGCAGGATCAGACACTGAAGAAACCAGCATTTTCGGACGGAAAATCAAATCTAGCAACGTTCGTCGATTCAAGATTCTCATGGTCGGGGGTTTTGTCCTGGTCAATGTGGTGAATTTGTCCACCATTCCTTTCCGTGACTCCAACTCGCCCGTTTGTAACGTGCTTGGCCCCACGCCCATCGATCCATTCAAGGTGGCAGAGAATGGCCTCGACTCGATTTATGTTTCTGCTAAGAGCCAGATGATGGAAACGATGGTGACGGTTGTCCCACCCATCAAGTACAAGCTTGAATACCCCTCAGTGCACTATGCCACCCTTAGTGAGAGCCAGTCATTTGAAATTGAATATAGCGATCAATTTCTGGATGCTGTTGGCGGACGGGTTCTGGACGGTGTTTTAAAGAGCATTGAAGATCCGATCATTAGCAAATGGATTATTGCTGTTTTGACCCTGAGCATCATCTTGAACGGTTATCTCTTCAACGCAGCGAGGTGGGGCATCAAAGATCCGGAGGCTCCTCCCGCTCCCAAGGAAGAGCCTAAGATTTACCCTAAAATCGAGTTAAACCCGCCTGGCCCAATGCGAAGTCGAGAAGAATGCGAGATGATGCTGAAGGAGAAGCGGGCAGCTTACCTTAGCGATGAAGAACTCATCGAACTTTCCCTCAGAGGCAAAATCCCAGGATATGCCCTCGAGAAAACCCTTGAAAACGAGGATCTTATGAGTCGTGTTGACGCTTTCACCCGTGCGGTAAAAATCCGCAGAGCTGTCGTGTCCAGAACATCATCAACATCTGCGATCACAAGCTCCCTGGAGGGCTCTAAGCTTCCCTACGAGCACTATAACTATTCCCTTGTCCATGGAGCCTGTTGCGAAAATGTTATTGGACATCTTCCCCTGCCTCTCGGAGTCGCCGGTCCCCTCACCATTGATGGTCAAAGTTACTTCATTCCTATGGCAACTACTGAAGGTGTCCTGGTAGCCAGTACTAGTCGAGGTGCTAAGGCCATTAATGCAGGAGGTGGTACGGTAACTGTCCTGACCGGTGATGGTATGACCCGCGGGCCTTGCGTCGGTTTCCCTACTCTTGCACGAGCCGCCGCCGCCAAGGTCTGGATTGACTCGGAAGAAGGTCGGAGTATATTAACTGCTGCATTCAATTCCACCAGTCGTTTTGCCCGGCTCCAGCAGTTGAAGACTGCTCTTGCTGGAACTTACCTATATATTCGTTTCAAGACAACCACTGGTGATGCTATGGGTATGAACATGATCTCCAAAGGCGTTGAAAAGGCTCTCCATATCATGGCAACTGAATGTGGATTTGATGACATGGCCACCATATCCGTCTCAGGAAATTTCTGTACTGATAAGAAGGCCGCTGCCCTCAACTGGATCGATGGTCGTGGCAAATCTGTTGTGGCGGAAGCCATTATCCCTGGAGATGTCGTTCGAAATGTGCTCAAGAGTGACGTGGATGCGCTCGTCGAATTAAATACTAGCAAGAACTTGATTGGAAGTGCCATGGCGGGAAGTTTGGGTGGTTTCAACGCACACGCTTCGAACATCGTAACTGCGGTTTTCCTCGCAACTGGCCAGGATCCTGCGCAGAACGTTGAAAGCAGCAGTTGTATTACTACGATGCGAAAGTGAGTTCATTCCCCATTACGTTACATATTTTATTTCTTGGAAGCCAAATTCCCTTCTTTTATGATTCGCTTTAAATACACATGCTAATTGTTCGCAGTGTGAATGGAAACCTCCAGATTGCAGTCTCAATGCCTTCTATCGAAGTTGGTACTATCGGTGGTGGCACCATCCTTGAAGGACAGTCCGCGATGCTAGACCTTCTCGGAGTACGCGGTTCTCACCCTACCAACCCCGGTGACAACGCCCGTCAGCTTGCTCGAATTGTTGCTGCTGCCGTGCTTGCTGGTGAACTCAGTCTATGCTCTGCACTTGCTGCAGGACATTTGGTTCGGGCGCACATGGCACACAACCGTAGTGCTGCCCCAACCCGATCCGCCACACCAGTCTCCGCCGCTGTTGGTGCTGCGCGAGGACTCGCTATGTCATCTTCAAAATAAAATATTCCAAGAAACTTGGAGGAGCTTCACTTCTATACGTTTTCGACCGTAATTAAATGCTCATATATCCTATTTCTCCAATACTCTTTCCTTGAGCTCCTCCGCCTCCTCACCAATACCCTCAGGCTTCCGATACAGGATCATTCGAGGCCTTCCTGCCCTTTCATGTCTTTTCCCACATCATTAACTCTATTTGGTTTTTTTTTTCTTGTATATTCCTAGCCTTTTGATCATATGTGAGTCTTCAGGCAGGACTTACCGCATTCCGGCGATGAATAGGGTTATGAACATTTTTTGGGTAAGAATTTAGTGAAATTTGGGCCGTTATAGAAACCTGTGACAATCGTTAAAAAGAACAGATAAAACAGGACAAGACGGGGCTGTGATGCCAAAACGAAACAAACAAACAAAAAAAAGAGGGAGAGCAGCAGGAATAAAGTTGCTAACAAATGAAGGCTTGTCCAGCATCAGATTTACAGATTGGAAAGATTCGACTGATTGATTACCTGATGTATCGATAACTATTCCAATCGAGAGTATGCTATTTTTTATCCTTTTTCTTTCTTCTGTTACAGCTTGAATCGCCCATGTCATTAGAAGCATTCAGGGCACCATTATCCACAGGTGGACGTAGAGTGCATCAAAACTCTACTCTGTACCTCAACACCATACAACAACTACTAGTCGTAGACATTTGAGTATTTCTTTTATTAAGTCGTCTCGAGTCCATCAGGTAGTCTGGACTCCTCACTCAACCCTCGGGTTTTTCAGCAGGAAATGGAGTGGCATGAATCCTCCACACAAAATATTAGGCACCCGGATCTTGTTCACCATTCATCGGTTCACACCACAGACAGGGTTTTTTTGTATTTGAGCAACCACTCCTGAACTAACCGAAGTGAGTGGGATGTGGAGCGCCATTTGGATTGGTGGTGGCTACCTACTTAACTAATTAAATTCATCAGGTCTTGGGAGCTGGGAGCTGAGTCTGGCCGCTGGGAATGGGCCCCAGTCGGGTTATTCAACGGGGAGTAGGGTTGCAAATCATCATTTTAGTTTTGGGTCGGGTGGTAATTTTTTTTTTTTTCTTTTCTTTTTCTTTCTTTTCTTCTTCTTCCTTCTTTCGGTCTTCTGAGTTTGACGAAGAAATTGAAATCTCTGTTACCATTAACATACGGAGTGCCTCCGTAGATAAGGTATTTCCTTACCACTCAGCGCGAGAAGATACTCTTCGGAGGACGAGAGCCACTGCAGCATCTCTTAGGAAAAGGCCTCCAATGGGGGAGGAGGCACCGCCACACCGGCGACCGAACCATCAGCCCAAGTCCGACACTAATTGGACGGACTCAGGATCGGTTCCTGGTGGATGGTGGAGTTCGGCGCCACCGGACTCCATCCTGGTCCCCAATTCATTAATTTTAAGATCTTTTTTCTTTTTCGATTCTGTTCTCTTTTTTTTCTTTTATTAGTTGCTCTGCTTCTTCAGAACTTCCATCGAGTTTGGGGACGGAGGATGGGGGGAGCCGTGGTTCCAATAACAATAGTACCATACCTAAGGATGCATTATTTTTTGTTTTGTTGTTCTTGTCAAGTTTATGGTTATGGTTATGACTTGGGGAAGGGGGCCCAAGGAAATGGCTGCTTAGGTTCCGTTGGAATGTAAACACTTCTCACTTATTGAGAATCCCTTTAAAAGAGGAATAAGGATAAGAAGTGAAATTTATTCTAAAACCTAATGAAAATCTTGACTTGTCAGATATGTAGGGAGACTTTTTTAACTCTTTTGCTTCATTATTCCTTACCCCTTGGGAAAAGGAAAGGCGACCTTGGGGATTTTTCAATTTTTTTGTTTCCCCGTGCAACTTCAACTGTCTTTGGGAAGGGAAAGAACTCCGCACAGCCACCAACGCAAGTAGTGAAAGAATCAGAAATCCAGAATTATTATTATGAAGAACTGGTACTATTCCTCTAATACAATTCCTCCCCCCTTTACACGATCCATACTCCCACCCCGTACTGTCAATCCCCTTTCCTCTAATACCCTCGTGTAATTAGAATACTCCTTGTAAATTCCCTCTTGATTAATGGTGATTCTTCTTACAATTCATCCAGAAAGTCTCCCTCTCTCTCCACCTCATCCACATTCTCTCTCTTTTTCTTCCTCTTCCTGTCTCTCTTCAGTCCTTCACTCCTTTGGGCTTCGGAACTGGCTTTTGTTCTTATTATTTGCTTCTTCCATCCTCTTTTTATTCGAGTGGTTTTATTCTATTTTATTTTACCCATTCCCATTCATAGGTTTCCCGGTTGCCTATCTTTACTCGTCTCATGGACCACCGCATCGCTTTCCTTCGTATTAACCCATTCCTTCGCAATAACGGTCTACCTTTTTGATCCTTTGATTCCTCCTTTGCTATCTTCACCCAACTGTGTACACCTTCTTTGAATTATAATTTCTGCGCTCCAGCAGGGTAATATTCCCCGTCGATCCGCCAACCGCTCATTCTGTCACCCGCTGCGATCGAAATCCATCCTACCGTCGGCCTTACCATAGCGCCATCGATGCCCCTCGTGTCGCAAACATCGAAAGCATAGGCCCCGGATCGAGTCCAGAATCCTAATCCAAAAGCGCGGACGCAGGAACACCTGCACGGTCGACGTCGCGTGACTTCATGAATGGGCAATCAGGGACCATGTCGCCTGTGTCGGTCGACGGCAGTGACTGGTCGGGGATCAATCAATACCAGAAATCGGAGCCGCCCTTCTCCCCAACTTTTTCGCACCGCAGCAATCTAGCCACACCTCCTACCTCCGCGGTACCTGGAACTCCCAACAGCATCGGGGCACCAAATGGCTCCTCCGGTCAGCTAAGCGACTCCGGAAACCCCTCGCCCCCTAGTTCCGTGGCCGCGAGAGACAGCGATGGAACACTTGGGGATCAACGCGGCCGTCGACAGCGGCAGATAGAAGAAATCCTGGGCCAGCATTATGTGGTGCTCAAAAGATTCCTTCATTCCTCATACCGGGATGAACGAATGCCGAAGAAATCCAGCAAAGCCCAGGACAAACTCCTCAGGTTATCGCCGACGCAGTTCCACGAGCTCAGTACCGATGTGTACGATGAATTGCTGCGCCGACAGCAGGCCATGCCGTCCCCTAACCGGCCGCCACGCCCAGATATCCCTCCCTTTCTACCTCCCAGGACAGATTTCCACGAGAAACGGAATCACGCGCGACAAAAACTGGCCTCACTTCAGCACCAACGCTTCCGGGATCTTGCGACTGATGTCTTCTGTGAACTGGAGCGACGGTTTCCGCAGTTTCCGGAGAAGGAATCTCGACGAGCCAGCCCGGCTCCCAGTTTTCGCGGACGGCCATCGAACGGCTACCCACCTAACGGATATGGTCCTGCGGGTTATCCTCCACCCCCAGGAAGTCGGCGTTCGCAGTCGCGGGGACCACCGCCGCGAATGGGTCGTTACCCATCTGGCGGCCCCCCAGGCAGCCCTATGGGTCCTTTTCCCCCTCGCAAGATGTCCCTGGCCGGACCACCCCCGAGTGTTAATGGCGAAGGACCCACGGCCAAATCCTTCCAAAGTAACACCATTGTCCCGAACAAAAGTACCATGGTGGAGGATGACGACGACCTGGCTGGCCCAGAAGATGATTATGATGCACGGAGTGACGCCTTTGCCTTGGATGCTGTTTTGCAGAGTCGGCGCGGAACCACAACTACCCTAGGAGAAGGAGAACGAAAATTGTTGGCAGAGTCACAGTCGCAGGTATCATCGCTGCAGGACAAAGTGAGCAAACTCGAGGATCTGCTCAAATCGAGGGATGATGAGATTTCCAAGTACAAGGACGACCATCACAAGGTGGACGAATTGGAGGATTTGCTGAAGTCAAAAGATGAGGAACTCTCTAAGTACCAGGAGGAGCACGAAAAATCGGAAGTATGCCTCTCTCTCACTTACCCAAAGCCAATATCGAGGCCTGCTTCCCACATTGTACTAACGATTTCAACTAGATAAGTATTGCCGAGCGCCAGGAATGGGATGATATTCGGTTGGATCTTGAAAGCAAGATATCGAAAGCGGAAGATCTAAACAACTCTCTACAACTCGAACTTGAGAAGGTCCGAACGGAACATGATGCAGTGGCGAGGGACCTCAGGGATCAAATCGATGAAGCCTCTCGAAGTGGTTCCGGAGACGCCGAACTCCAAGCCCAGTTTGCAAGCCTAGGGATGAAGCATAAGAATCTAGAAGATGAGTTGCGCGAACAACAGCAAGTAACGGAAGAAGTTCGACGGGAGGCAGCTGGTTTCCTAATGGAGATGAGGACCCTCTCGGAGCAAACCCACTCCCAGTGGGAACAGGAAGAGCGGCTATCCGGTGAGGTACACAGGCTCGAGGAAGAGCTCAATCATTGGAAGGGCCGGTATACCAAGGCGAAGGCACAGTTACGGCACCTTCGGGCATCTTCTACCGGTATATCCGACCTGCGTCCAGATGCCAGTACCGTGGCAAAGGATAATGAGTTTTTGCAAGATGATGGCCTTGTTAAGGATGTTCATGTGACCAGGTTTCAAATTTCTATTGACGAGCTACTTCGCGTTTCGCGGCTCGATGACCACCAACTTGTCATGCAACAGATTAAGCCGGTTGTGATCGCCGTCCGACACATTGTTCACGACGTTCAGCTCACCCAGCGCCTTGGGGATGAGCTACCACCCATATCTGCGAAAGCTACCCGTAAAGTGTCTGCAACCGCGAATAATATGATTACAGCATCTAAAAACTTTGCGAGCTCAAGGGGTCTTTCTCCCGTCTCTCTTTTGGATGCCGCCGCTTCACACCTCTCCACCGCTGTCATTGATCTCATCCGAATCGTGAAAATAAGACCAACACCAGTTGACGGCCTCGATGACGACGAAGAGCAATTTGCACAGATGAAATCCCCGGATTACTTTAGTGTGGCTCCGAGCCAGAGCAGATTCAGTAACAACGAATCCGTATATAGCGCCATGAGCCCTCCGTCTGAGTCTCACATGGTTCTTGCGGAATCTGCACACAACAGCTTGCATACGAAAGGTCACTATCCCGAAGACCACGAGCTTCAAGAACTGAAGGTATGCGAATGATCCCTAATTGTTACCACACTGGTGCATTAAAATCCTAACTGTCTACAGCTTTATGTCGAGGACCAAGCCGACGGACTAGTCCAATCAATCCAAGCCCTGGTTGCCACCATCCGTGCTGAGGAAGGCCTTACCACCATTCGCACCCATGTTTCCGCTATTTCTTCCATCGTAACAAATGTTTCCTCCTCCACCGAACATTTTATCCATAAACCCCACGCTAACCCAATCATCCGACAACGCGCGGGGGCTATTATCGAAACTCTTGATTATCATCGGAGCCGCCTTATGGGCGCCGCGGCTGAGGGAGAGGGAATCTCCGATGCTGCGCAAGCTCGGGGCGTCACCAATCAGTTGCCACCAATCGCCTTTGAGATCGCCCGCCAGACCAAGGAGCTTGTGCAACGGCTAGAGCCCATAGATTACGACGATGTTGAAGAGGACGACTTTTCATAATCCTTAATTCACTGGTGGATACAGTCATTGCCCTTATGACATAGAATTTATTGTATTCTGTTTTCTTCTTTCTTTGCTTTTTCTCTCTCCCTTCCAAACACCCTGATTTGACTCGATGGTACTGCGCACACAGTCTTGCAGTTCTTTTTTGCAGCCAGCATGCATGAAAATGAGCCAGTATGTGGAACGAGGCGTTTAGTTTTTAGTGGAGCTTTATGACACTCTGCATCCATTTTTCCCCTGCATGTTCTAATTTCCCCGGAAACATTGTAAACCTAGTGGGCCGGGTTTCTTTTTTTTTTTTCTTTTACCATTACGCCTGTATGTTTTATTATTCCAATTCTTTCATTAGCGCTACTCCTCTAGTTTTACCCATTGTGCTTTTATGTCTTTTTTGCGTTATGTTATGCCATATAATCACATGGGTGGTTTAAACTTTTATTTTGCTGCTTCTTATTTTATCTTATTTGTATTACCTTCTTGCATCTAGATTCCCCCCCCACCCCCGCCGCCTCATATAACTCTCTCATCCCCGATTTATGGCTTATGTTCTGGGGGCTAGCTTCCTGTTATTTGCGCTGAATACCACACAACTTGGGTCATTGAATAGGAAACCAGATCTAATTCCCCTCGACCAATCCAGTAATTTTGTATTGGAGTCTTGAGTGGTGTAGTCAGTGTGATGAGCTGGGGTTAACAGGATTTAGATCACGTGTGCCTCCATTGGCGAGAGCTACAAAAACCAGCCGGTCCCCGTCCGCCCCTGGTCCCAAACTTCTGCCTCTTTTTTGTTGTGTGTACATGTACGATTAACTCTTTTTTACATTCCTTGTTATTTCTCTTATATAATCAGTAGCATTTTTGTACCATACACATTCCGGTTCGTGCTTGGAATATTTTCCTTCTCCCCAAAACCCCTTCCAACACGCAACGGTTATTGACTCTTACTAGCCATTGCATTATTATATTACTATTTTTTTTATTTCCCTGTAAGTGGATTCCGATGGTCAATTAGAGTCTTACCACTCTGAGGAAGGGGGGTGAGGTAGCCGGGTCACTAAGGAGGACTACCTGGAGCGCTTGGCCAACGAGACCAGAAACTGCGTGATTGGCGTGTTTGGACTAACGCAGCGCACGGATGTAGAGACCATCGGCGGCCGAATTAACCCGGGTCGTGCCCCTCCAGCAACAATGTTCTCCCGAAGCCTGAAGTCAACAATAACCCCACCTTGCTCGTCCTTCTCTTCTCGTCCCCTCTCCTCCGTCCTCAATTGCAACCGATCTACTTTCCTTTCTCTCCGTTCTTTCCATCAAACCTCCGCAACTATGGTCAACAGCACCGCCTACTTCGACGTTGAATACAAGCCCGCTGGTAGCGGTGCTCGTAAGTAGCTTCCTCCCACTTGCTGTTCTCGTCCTCTTGTTTCCCGAGGCCGTCGCCAAAAAGGCAAGAGAGGGGCTCGATTGATGACCCCTCTCTGCCTTTTTCATGTGCGGTTGGGACATTGGGATGCACCCCTCGACCCACCCCTTTTCAATCTCCTTCGCATCCCCAATGGCTAGGCATTCTTTGCTAACTACTGTCTCGTACTTCATGAATAGCCAAGACGGGCCGTATCAACTTCAAGCTCTATGAGGATGACGTCCCCAAGACTGCCGCTAACTTCCGCGAGCTCTGCAACAAGCCTGAGGGTCAAGGATACAAGGGCTCTGGTTTCCACCGCATCATCCCCCAGTTCATGCTCCAGGGTGGTGACTTCACCCGTCACAACGTGAGTCTTTTTTTTTTTTTTTTTTTTTTTTTTTCTGTTTCTTCTGTTTCTTGTCGCGCACGCTTACTCCAGCCCCCCTTCCTTCCTAATATCTTGGGGAGTAAGGTACTGATTGCGGTGTTTTTTTCATTTACTAATTTTTAAACCACAGGGTACCGGTGGTCGCTCCATCTATGGCGAGAAGTTCCCCGATGAGAACTTCAAGTACAAGCACACCCGCCCCGGTCTTCTCTCCATGGCTAATGCTGGCCCCAACACGTAAGTTGACCTTACTAACCTTTTGTTTTGTTGTTTTTTTTTTATCCGGGAAAGTATCGCTAATTTCTCTTACAGCAACGGCTCCCAGTTCTTCATTACCACCGTTGTGACCTCTTGGCTCGACGGAAAGCACGTCGTCTTCGGCGAGGTTGCCGACTCCGAGTCTATGGAAATTGTCAAGGAGATTGAGGGTCTTGGCAGCTCCAGCGGTGCCGTCCGCACCGGCGTCAAGATCATCGACTGCGGCGGTGATAAGCAGTAAATGAAGTTGTTGCCTCGCGACCCCTCTATCCATTTTTCTCTTTTTAAGTTTTCTTACAAAAGATGAAAAAAAAAAATTTTTTTTGCGCATGGCACCTCTTTGATGCTCGAGGGTAATACAAATTGGCATCTGGGATCCCAAGTTTCAGAAATGACAATCGTAAAAAGTGCCTCTTTTTTACCTAGTGTACTCTAGAAGAGTTGATATATCGAAACCAACTTTTGTATTTGAACGCCTTTTTTTTCCTTCCTCGAGAGTCTTCTATTCGTGACGAGGAGGAGTGTAGACGTAAACCTGGTAGATCTTGCGAAAATGGCTCAAGAAAAATTCCCGGATGCCACTGACGTGATGAGGTGTAACCCCGCTTTGGCTGGTGGGGTGGGCACCCTTGTTCCCGACAACCCTAATCCTCCATGCCCAGGTGGCTGGAAGGCGGGAATCTGAATATGCAGGATCAAGTATCCTGCATATGTCGACAGTGGACACCTGCCTTATTATATCTTGGTATCTATATATTACGCGTAGACGAAGACATAAATGTAAATGTGAACATAAATATAGACGTAAACCTTACATTGAAACTTAATAGTAAGACAAGATACTCTAGGAGATAAAGAAAAGACACAGCATTGATATCCCAGACGTATGACGTAGTATCAAAAAACGGCAATATGTAGGAGAGGGGATTATTCATTTATTTATTTTCTTTGTTTATCCAAAAGAACATTACAATTAAGTTTTAGACACGGAATACATGGTCTATTACTTTTATTTTATTTTTTAGTTTTTTGGAGGGGGGGGAATGAAAAAGAAAAGAAAACTCGAGAGCAAAAAATCCCAATAGATTTAGCAGCACAATATCCCTCCCGTGGACCTATTTAGATTACACAGCCATAAGATTTATCCGCAGCATTTAGTCACGGAAGTTGCATCATTCCTGGTATAATAAATTAGTACTACGAATAATTACTCTGGTGTATATATCCAAGGGAATCAGGTGTATAAGTAGGCAAACAAATAGGGAGGGAGATATAAAAGGATAAACCCTACCGGCTTTCATTCCCCCCCAAGACCTCCCATGAGAAAATCAACGAACCCAAGAACGCCCCGATAAAGATCGAAATAATGATGTACCCGTTAAAGTACATCGCCAGGAGCATGATAAAGTACGCCACAGCGAACTGGAAGAGGTGCAAAAGGGCGCGGATGAATTGCTCGGACACTCTGGGGCGAATGCGTAGTTGGGGTCTGCATCCTTCTTCTTGTCCTGCCACTTTCATAAGTCCTGGTGTGGATGGAGAGCTGGCCGGGGGTGTGTTATCATTATTGTTGTTGTCGTCGTCGTCGTTGTTTTTGTTGCTATCCTTGTGGGTAATGGGGGCGGAGAGAAGTAAGGGCCTCATGCGGGCTCGACGGATGACGAAGGCGTCGTATTCGCGGGCAAGGCGACGGAGGAATTCAAGGGCAATGGTGAGACAAATGACGCCGATGCAGGAGCCGGCGAACATGCCCTTGGAGGTGATGTGCCAGGATGAGGCGAGGAAGCCTGGAGTGTTAGGTCCATGTCAGATTTTATGTTGGTGTGTTTTTTCAATTGATTGGGTCCTATAGAAAGGAGAAGAGAAAAAGAAGGGAAGAGGGATTTTATACATGAATCTATGGTATTCCAATTCCACAACATCTGGAGATGGGGTTAGTTGTGAAGTTGAATCATTTATAGGATGCGGGTGGGCATACTGATATAACACACTTGGGCATTTCCATGTCGCTGCCCCCCATATCATGTCCCATATCCATTTTGGAGGCCGAGGTTCCTGAAGTTCTTTCGGAAATCAAAAGTCAGAGCCGCGGTATAGTTAGAAAGGAAAAAGCAGTATGGGTTGAAGCAAGTATAGCTCTGTTTACCAAGGCACGGGGGTAACAAAGATGGAAGATTGGATGACTCGCACCGTAGGAGGGGAGAGATTAGAACTAGGAGACGACCTGGGGGTTAGGAGAGATGGGGGGAGGGAGGGAGAGAGGGAGAGAAGAGAAAGGTTGCTAGAGGGAGAGAGCAGAGTTACATGGACACTGTGTGACTGCGAGTCTGCTGCAGCCAAGCGACCACAATCGATTGGGTAATTTATTGCGCTCAAATATTCTCTCATATTCTGGCTTTTAAGTGCCTCACGAAGGGGGTGTTTTTTTCTTTTTGCTTTCTTAATTGACAAGTTCCGATGTGGACTGACCAAAGCTGATAGGGCTGCATTTCTTTGGATATACTTGGTACCTAGTACTTACCTAGTACCTACCTATATGGTATCCCTACCTACTTACCTTAGTATATAAGGTACCTAGGTACCTTAGACATGGTAGGGACGCTCGGTCAAAATCCTTTTTTAGGGTCAGCCAGTAAAGGGAAGAGATTCCATGCGTGGAATTGAGCATATTTCTAGCATCTAAACTAATTCGGGTGTCGCACGAAAAAAGCCTGGAGTATGGCTTGGGAGATACGGGACTAAAGGAGTAGTAGGTACCTCACATTTATATATTTAGGAGATACAAGCGCCCGAAGCTGTCATGATGTTCTTCTGGTTATTTTTCTAAGGGACATGATAAGGTCATACGTCGAGACATGGGCAGTGCACAGCCAAGAGTGACAGAAATAGAAAGGCCATCAGCCCTGTTGCAAACTTTGCATGGCGACTCGGTTGCATAAGTAGGTATCGGTATCCTCCGTAGCAAAGCCCTCAGGCTCCGGTTCTGCTTGGTCAAGTTTCGTAACTCAAATAAGAGGGAGAAAAAGCAACGAAAGGAAATACAACACCCAACACCTCCCATGGTATCCATTGGGTATAAACAGACCCTCACCTTCCATGCTTTAATAAACATGTATACCACAATAAATCTAAAATCAGAAAAAAAAAAAGACCAGTAAAACCATAAAAAGCAAAGAATAGGGGAAAAGACATGGATCATCTCTGGTTCGTTCCTTTAATAACCCCCTCCAAGATCTCGCGAACCTGCTTGCAGCCGTCAACACCTACGGCTAACATCGTCTCAATATATGTATGGTGAACCTTCGAGTCCATTGTCAACATCGAAACCTTCATATCATCCTCCTCATTGTCATCCATCGCAATCACTCCAACAGGGACCGATGTCGTGGTCCCAACCGTAAGAAAAGGAAGCTCCTGCTCCTCCGGTAAAGACACATCCAGCAGGGGATCCAGGTAGTCGTTGTTAGGGTCCCGGGGAGTAGAAGCACTACCACTCATCCCCGCCGTACAGCCACACAATAGCCCTGGCATAGGAATTCCCGCGTCGACTAATGCGAGAGTGCAAGCGTTAATTGCTGCCGCAAGAACCGATCCGTCGGAAGAGAGCACGTTGACATGAATACTGATCGTACTATGAGGGTAGAGATATGTGTGAAGATGCGACTGGAAGGCGGCGCGCAGAGTAGAGGCTATTCGTCCGGATTGGCTGTTCAAAACCAATCCCCGGTCCAGTCAGCATGTGTATATCTCCAGAATGAGATAAATAATAAATAAACCTGAAGAAATAAAATCATACCGGTCACTTCCTCCCGCCCTTCGCTTCCGGTCAACACTCGCGAACCCGGCAATATTCACATCAACCTCCACCACTGCCTCCGACGAACCGGCAGTACCACCAGTTGCGTCACCTCGACGGCCCTCTGCAGGACCATGAACGGAACACAGAATTGTTGTGTTTCCCATGGCCAGGTAAGACGATCCGGAGCTTGCGGGATTCGTAGAGATCTGGGCCTGCAGGAGTCGGAGCTCATTCCATCGGCGACCATCCAAACGGAGTTTGGTCAAAGGGTATGTGGTCGAGGTATCGAGGGGCATTTTCTTTGTCTGTTTTTAAGTAGCTTTAATCGAATCAAGATCCCAATGTATGGATTTCGAGAGGAGGTAGAAGCCTGTTTTGCTATATGCTGTTGTTCCCCGCACTATCAATTGGAGGCCCGGACGGTGAAGAGTTCTTTCACCGCGCGAATTGCAAAGTAGAATGCGTGAAATCGGGAGTAAATCCAAAGAAAATAGCGGTTATCGTCAACCCTCTTGACTTGCTAAGCTAGACACAGTGGAAAGGAAAGGGAGGGAACAATGAAGTTTTGAAGGAATGCGAAGTTTGGGCAGGCAACTTTTGCGCCGCAGACAAAATTTGGGAAATTTAATTTGGAAGCTGCTCGGGACGATCCGATCGTCCGTCCCATCACACCAGCATCCAAACCATCTTCCCTAATGCCAAACCCCAGCCTTCCCCTCCACACGCATTTTCTGACTCCTGAGCACTTGTCTTTGATGCCTTGGAAATGGGCTCGGGTGAAGACCTTGAAACATCCGACGCGATCACAATCTCCGATGACGATGATGATGACCTTGACGTGACGCATCCAAGACCTGAAGCTCCCATTACTCCCAGTCGTACGCTATTAGTCCTCTTGTTATAAGCCGCTGTATCTGGGTTTAACACGCCATGTTTGGTATTTAGGTCACCTCTTTAAACCCGAAAAACTTCCATCTTCTTCTCGATCCACCCCGACTGCAAATCGCCCGATCAAAAAACGATCGACACCGCCGGCAGAGAAAAAGATCCCCTTGGTGCTGGACATCGCAGACCAAAGCACTAGCAGCGATAATGACTCCTTTAACGAAGGCGAGGCAGTATACAAGGAGTTTAAAAATCGCAAATCCCGTAAACGAAAACGGAGTTCGATAGGTGTGCGCAAGACCAAGCCAACAACTAGAATGGCAACACCCGACTCGATCGTCGGGCGTGTTCGCAAGAAGGAGTCTAGATCTACGCCGTTAAGACGGCCATTAATCTATGATGAGGATCTTCCTTCTGAAGATGAGTTGATGGAACACACCCTCCCCGACTATCTTCAGAAACGGCGGGCACAGTTCGACCGTCGCATCGAGCACCTGAAACAGTCTGGTCTCAAGCTACCGCCTGATTATGATGAGGTCGAATTTTCAGACGACGACAGACTAGAGTTCCTTCAGGAGCGGCCCGCGTTCAGGAATATGGCCCCGTGCAATGAATACAAAGACATACCTCTTCCCTATTCACTTGGGCTGATCCCCGCCCCCGTTGCCCGGTGGCTGCGTCAGTACCAGGTGGACGGAGCGGCCTTCCTACATGAGCTTTTCGTTTACCAGAAGGGTGGGATTCTTGGTGATGATATGGGCCTGGGGAAGACTGTGCAGGTCATTGCCTTCCTTACCGTGGTGTATGGGAAGACGGGAGATGAGCGAGACGCGAAAAGGATGCGCAAAATGCGGCGCAACGAGCGGGACCGGTGGTATCCTCGCACCCTGATCGTCTGCCCCGGTACACTAATTAGCAATTGGATGTCCGAACTTTCGCGCTGGGGGTGGTGGCATGTGGATGCCTACCACGGGGAGAACAAAGAGCTTGCACTTCATGCCGCGAAATCAGGGCGTGTCGAGATTCTCATCACTACCTACAGCACTTACTTACACAACAAGGATGCAGTGAACATGGTGGACTGGGACTGTGTGATTGCAGACGAGTGCCACGCAATCAAGGAGCGAACTTCTGGCACCACGAAAGCAATGAACGAAATCAACTCCCTCTGTCGGATCGGGTTAACCGGTACTGCTCTACAAAACAAATACGAGGAACTCTGGACTCTGTTAAACTGGACGAATCCCGGGAAGTTGGGACCCGTTACCACCTGGAAGAGAACCATTTCCGAGCCCCTAAGAATCGGCCAGTCGCACGATGCTACTCTCCACCAGTTGAGGAAAGCCCGCGCCACGGCCAAGAAATTGGTCGAGAATCTCCTCCCCCAATTCTTCTTGCGCCGGATGAAAACCCTGATCGCGGATCAACTCCCAAAAAAGATCGACCGTGTGGTATTCTGCCCACTCACAGACACCCAGGCGAAAGCTTATGAGAATTTCCTCAATAGCGATATTATCTGCTACATTAAATCTTCCTCTGATAAGTGCACCTGCAACTCAGGAAAAAAAGCCGGGTGGTGCTGCCAACAATACCTGCCGTCAGGGGTACGTTGGCAGAATTACGTGTTCCCTGCGATTACGGTTCTCCAGAAGCTAAGCAACCACCTTGCCATCCTAATTCCCCAGGGGTCAGATACCTATGAAAAACAAGAGAAGGACAAAGAGATGTTGGAAATCGCTGTGCCTGATCAGTGGGAGCATCTCTTCCGGACTCGGGACTCCATCATCAACTACGCCAACCCTGAGTTTTGCGGAAAGTGGAAGGTCCTTCGAAGATTGCTCAAATGGTGGCACACGAATGGGGACAAGGTGCTAGTTTTCTCCCACAGCGTCCGCCTATTAAAGATGTTGCAAATGCTCTTCAACTACACAAGCTATAATGTGAGCTACCTGGACGGGTCAATGAGTTACGAGGATCGAACGAAGGTTGTCGATGAGTTCAACTCCGATCCAAAACAGTTTGTGTTTCTGATCTCTACCCGATCCGGGGGAGTCGGTCTGAACATCACCTCCGCGAATAAGGTCGTCATCGTAGATCCGAATTGGAACCCCGCCCATGACCTCCAGGCACAAGACCGAGCTTACCGCATTGGCCAGTCGCGGAATGTCGAAGTTTTCCGATTTATATCAGTGGGAACGATCGAAGAGATTGTCTACGCCCGGCAGATCTACAAACAACAACAGGCCAACATCGGCTACAACGCCAGCTCCGAACGAAGATACTTCAAAGGAGTACAGGAGAAGAAAGACCAAAAGGGAGAGATTTTCGGCCTTACCAACATTTTCGACTATCAAAATAACAACATCGTACTCCGTGACATTGTCAACAAAACAAACATCGCAGAAAGCAAAGCCGGGGTTCAGGTCATGGGCATCGACATCAACGCGCAAGAAGGCGATGGCAGGGTACGCGAGGATCGTCTAAAGCCTGGTAGGGAACAAGACAACGAGGTCATGAGTCAACTCGCTGCGATGATCCGAAGCGACAGCGAAGGCTCGTCCCCATCACAAAAAGCCCCTTCTTCCGAGCCCATAACGTCAACATCCCCCAAACACGATCCCATCCAGGCCATCCTAGCCGGTGCAGGCGTCGAATACACGCATCTCAACAACGAGGTCATCGGATCCTCCAAAGTAGAGGAACACCTCAGCCGCCGCGCCGAACTCGCCGACGGGGAAATCGCCAACATCCAAGTCTTCGGGGGCTCCCAAGACGACCAAAGAGGCGCTGCTTTCTCTCCAGCCCTCCAGAAGGACGGACGACCCATCCGCTTCAAATACCATCCGCCACCGGAGGTCATGAAACGGCAGTTCTGCAGTATGGCCCGACGGCTTGGGTTCCCCAATGCCACCGAATTCGCCCTCGCCGTGGAAACCATGACACAGGCCCAGAGACGGGCGTGTCTCGAGCGATGGTATAAAGAACGACGACATATTCTTCTAGATTTGGCGCAAGAAAATAAGCTCGAGGTGCCAAAGAAAGAGGAGCTGAAAAAAGAAGAGCCTATCTAGCTTTCCTTGGCTTATGATATCGCACAGTATTTTTCCTAATATTCCCTAACTTCTGCGGGTTCACGGGGTCAGCTCAGCGGTCAGGTCGAAGGAGTCAGCTACCACATAGACAAGGGAATCCGATAAGTCAAGGAACGGCTGGCGCTTCTTAATAGATAAAAAGAATCTCTTTCATCACTTGGTTCGTCATTATTGTTGACAATATAAGTATCATGACGGTTTAATAGAGAAAAAAAATGGGACCTAATATCCTCTTCCCCGTTCATCACAAGGTATCATCAAGAAGTTTTGACTTATAACCAAGCCAAGGTCCATAGAGCTGGTAAATTCGGCCATTTCTCCTGCCAGGCGGCCAAGACGTCGGGAACCTTCTCATCGAAGCTCCTCCTCGCTTCGCCAGTGCCATTCTCCCAGCCATCGGCGCCATTTGCCTTCTGCTCCTGCTGCGCCGCCCCGTTCAGCCTAGTCGCCAACTCCAGAATAGCCTTGCCTCCCACCAGAGCCTCCTCGTGGTTGTCCCTGATATCCACATTGAATACATGGACCGGGCGATTCAACGACGACCCCTTATTCATGAGATCATCAACGACAGCATCCCAGCACCGTTCCTCGCATGTGATGATCACGTCCACGACACCCCCCTCCGTCCCCATGGCGCCTTTATCGCCCTTTGACACATGCTCTACGCGCGGTGAGCCCGGCACCCAATCCTGGAACCGCTCCGGACCCCATTTGACGTTCCGGTTGCGGTCGAGCATGTTCAGGATGCCGTTGTTGCGGTACAGTCTCTCGTCCTTGGCCTGTAGTTCATCGTACATTTGGTTGTATGATGTAGTGTTGAATGTGTACACATTTGGTTGGGTGATGGAGGGGCCCGGAAGGCGGACCAGCGACCCAGTTCCAAATGAGATGACGGGGAATGGGGAGGGTGCAGTGGATAGTCGGAGGTGTGCTTCCATGGAGCGGTTTTGATTAGATGCGCAAACCGTGCAGAAACGGAGTTTGTAAGATTCCGAAGCCGTGGCGGTGGTGCTGGGGGCCGTAGTCGTAGTCGTAGTCGTAGTCATGGCTACTTCGGGTGGAGGGGGTGGTGGAGGAGGGGGGCTTTGCGTCGCAGTGCCTGCACTGGATAGACGTGGATCGTAGGCCATTTTGGATGGGCGAAAGATCAAAAAAAGGTTTTACAGATTAGGAGTAATGTGGAGGGTAGAGGGTTTTTCGTTAGGAGTAGGATGTCTGTGAATTTTAGGGGAGAGAAAATTTCTGCAAGAATGATTTAAGGAGGCTGGAAGGTGGTTTTACTTGGTTCCTGTGATGACTACGCGTAATTAGCAACACGATATGAATATGGTTGGGAAGATCATGTCCAAAGAGAGGGGAATTGCAATGGGTTCAGAAAGATGAAAAGCGTATAATAGGTTTTTCCGCATGGTAAACTCGGACAGCTCCAATAATAAAAATTCATCATGCAATTAAGGAAGAAAATGATTGAGTGGTAAAGGTTCCTACCTTTGAGAGGAATCGCATGATAGAGCGATAGAGTGATAGAGTGTGTTTAAGAGGGTGATGAAGGGCCAGAGCCCTGATGACAACGAGTGAAGAAGAACTTGGGATGATTGTCTTGGTGGTCAGGGTTTTTGTGCCTGTGCTGAGTCAGCGGGCCCACTCTTCCGACTTACACTTCGCGAAGGGATCAAGCCCGGTTCAAATAAAGCAGAACCTGATGCAACAATGGCAATTATATTATTTATGCAAAGCCTAGTTGCAAACCTTTAATTGTGTGGGTTAAGTCAATTATTCATGGCATTGATATGCAAAAATATTTCAAACAAACAAAATGCATCGTCCGGGAGTCGAACCCGGATCGCCTGTTTGGAAGACAGGAATCTTAGCCGCTGGACCAACGATGCTATTGGATGACGCTTTTTGTTCATTTTTGTGATCATATTCCATAATTTAATGCTTTCACTAATTCTCGCCTTTGCTACACACTTTACCCAATCAAGCAGCTATCCCGAACTCCATGGCTCAACAAAACTCCATCAACTCTCTTCCACCTAGGGTCGCCAGGACCACAATTTCTCAACACATTATCTAACAGAATCTGATGATTTTCACATGACCTCTTCCTCGGCGTCCAGCCAGTTTCTTCGTATTTACTTCCTTCCTCAATTCTTCGATTTCTGTGCAGTAGTTGGCGTAATCCTTCGTTCGATATGGTGTATACAACACGCAGCAGGTCATACGGTTGCAGATCATGCATTGATTCCAACTATTCCTTCGGGGCTTGCTATGCTCTTCTGGTATGCTGGAATGACTATTGACGGGCGAACTTCTCCCCAGTGGAACATGGAGGCCAGGGCGCGCTGCACGTACCCACACTACGGCAGATATTGGGGAGGGTGTCAGATGACTGTGCACGGCTACATCTTTCCCAGCAAATTTTATGCCGCGGATGAGCCAAACCGTCCATATTTCAATGGGTTATGGTGTGGGTGGTATTATCTTTTGGTGTAGAGGGGGTACAGGGGCGCATATATGCCCATGAGGGGCGCGGGTTTTGTCAGACGAAACACAAGCAAGTGCACATGGGCAGTTTTGGTGATTCCAGGAGCTTTTGCTGTTCCTTGCCTCACAACAGGATTTGCTTTGCATTTCAGTGGGAATGGATACAACCAATCTCATATGAAATGCGCGTGCTTTGTTCAATGACCCGATGGGACGTTCGGTCCAGGGGTGAGTATGTGAGAAGCCATCCCATCCCGAGGCCCTTGGACAGGCTGCGGCCACGATGATACTTGCCTATGAAATGGGTTGGCTATGCCCCCAAATTTGGGTCCGGATCCCGTGTCGTATGCTTTTAGGTGGTGCCAACTCCCGGAGTAGAGTTCACTTATCGTACCAGATATATAATCCGGGCACTAAGGATGCAAGATCTCGTGCATAGCATAGTCACTAAAACAGCACTTAGCTTTTTTACACGACAGAGGACAGCATTTAGGGGTAAATAATAACTAGAGCTCCACCTTCGCCAATATCTTTCTCGTTGCTTTCCCTGGGGGTGCCCTGGCCCAATCAGCATGGCTAATCATGTCCCCACAACATTGCACGAGTTTGGCACAAATAGGTCCTTGATATGTGTTCAAAAATGCCAAATACCGTTATCTGCCAGCATCGTTGGTCCAGCGGCTAAGATTCCTGTCTTCCAAACAGGCGATCCGGGTTCGACTCCCGGACGATGCATTTTTTGACGAAGTTTTTGCTCCTCTTGGGATTCATGGATTTATGGATGGCCTGTGGATCTTTCTGTGCTTTTGGTTCTTTCCCAAACCCCTCCAAATTAGTGAAGTTAACAGAAAAGCCATGATAGTGAGATGGCATCGTTGGTCCAGCGGCTAAGATTCCTGTCTTCCAAACAGGCGATCCGGGTTCGACTCCCGGACGATGCATTTTTGCCGATTTATCTTTCCATAAAGACATTATCTATCGATCCCCTTTTTCATTGGGTGTATACTCGGACTAATGGGTCGGAACCTGGGTTTTGTTCAGTGTATGGGGGGACCCGAAGGGCGAACACACCTCCTACCTTAGCAGCCATCATAAAAGTCGCCATAGTGCCCTTTACGTTTCAAATGTGTACCCTTATACCCCAAATGTAAGGTATCGGAGTACACAAACAAATACCCAAAGAATAGCATATGATGGCTAGTGCCTTCTCACCCGTCATCCACGGACCAAGTATCCCAGGAATACGACTGGCATTCAAAACTCTCGTCCCAGTCATTTCAAGTCAGTACATCACCTTCTGACTAACAACCTGTCAGGATTAGCAGAACAAGTTAAACCATGTACATATACAGTACTGCATCCAAAATGTGAAGACCAACTGTTTAAATTCCCCTGGAGAGGAGGAAGGCTTTGGTCCCGGATCACCAAAAGGAATATCGTATAACCAGCAAGGTTCTTGTTCGATTCTGAGAAATCCAAACCCGCCAACGCAAAAGGATCTAGCCCTGGCCCTGGACTTTTCACAGCAGCACAGTACTGGAAGGTTCTACTGTGGGGGCAGGTGTATGAGAAGAGTCCTTATTGAATACCGCTCTGTGCTGATTGAACGGTGGTGGTTGCTGGAATGTAATCGGTGAAAAAAAATAAAAATTAAATATACTATTATTATATAGGGCATCTCGTCGCCTTGGAGGATACGTGGTTGAAATGGGCTAACTAAGATTACCATCGGGTCGAGGTGTTAAGGATGGATGTACTAACTAGGACCCCCGGCTAAGTACTTGATGCATGTTGTTGTATGGAGATAAGTACACTCTTCCCGCAAATTGCAGGTGAATATCTTTAGTCCACCATCCAGAAAATCCCCGCCAGCCGTTATATAGGGTAAACAAGTACCACTAGTAATAAGAAAACCCAGATATAGCAGAACAAACAAAAGAAGAAGAAGAGGTAAAAAAGAACAAAAAAGAAAGAGACAGAGAACTAGGGCCGGGAAGGGAGGGAGAGGGACCGATTGATACTTGGGATCGATATAGTATAGCCGAGGAATGTATAATATCGCGCCTAACGGCACTGCTTGTAGTGGGCATAACAAACCTAGCAGGGAAAGGCTTGATCCTACACCCTTGAACATGATCGTATAGGCATGTCAAGACCCAAAGCTAGACCCACCGTTCCACTCAAGATGATACGTAGTGATCTGAAGCTCTGGTGGGTCTGCGACCAAGCCCAAGGAAATGCCACCTAAATGGGAACAGGATCGCAATGAGAAAACCGACGGCATTACATCCGAATAGATAGCGATATTTCAAGAAGTAAATAACGTTAATGCTCACCTATCTTGTTTTGTTGGGAAATGCCAAACATAAGCTCAGGAATTGAGGTTCATAGGGGAGGTAATTTTGATGATAAACAGACCCGCTAATATTAGAGCCCGGTGACGAAATTTTCCATGCCCTCAACCAGAACCAGGGTCCCCGGAAGAAGAGGAGGAGAGTTTATACCAGCACTGTTGATGAATATCACGTGCTGAAACGTCATAAGAGGGCGCTAGCCTTCCTTGGGAGTAGGAGTCGGACCCATGGCTCTAGTGGGATCCCCATCTTATCTCCAGGAGAGCTGGGCTCGACAGATTCAGTTCGCTCTCTTTTAGATTCCTCGCATTATCTTGTTTATGAAGTAAACAACAGGCTCAACATTCAAGATGAAGGCAGCACTGATCGTGGTGGATATGCAGGAAGACTTCTGTCCACCGGTAGATTGATCGATCTTCAAATCCTTTGTTTGAGCACCTCGTGCTGATACACCTGATGCCTTTCCTACACAGGATGGGTCCCTAGCTGTACAGGGAGGTCGGGAGTTAGCATCTACGATTAATGTCCTCCTGGCCCATCCTGGATTCGCCGTACGGGTTGCTTCACGGGATTATCACCCTCTCGATCATATCTCCTTCGCCCCAAACCATCCTGAGCCTAACAACCGCCCTTTCGAGTGTAGCATCGAGATGACCAACCCCGCCCCGGGCCAAGGGGCTGAAACAAAACCGCAGACACTTTGGCCTGTACACTGTGTCCAGGGGACAACAGGGGCCGCTATAATTCCAGAAATAAACACCGACAATATTGACTTATACGTCAATAAGGGTATGGACCCGCGTGTCGAGATGTATTCTGCATTTGCAGACGCGTTCGGTAATCAGGACCCTGCGATGGTGTCTCAGTCGGTTGATACTCATCTCCGATCCTTCTTGACTGACAGGGATGTCACGGACGTGTTTGTCGTTGGATTAGCGGGAGACTTCTGTGTCAAACATACGGCCCTGGATGCGGCGAAAGCAGGCTTTTATAGCCATGTCGTTGAAGACGCCACGAGGTGTGTTGTACCGGGACGAGGGTGGGAGGAGGCAAAATTTGAATTCAGGAAAGGGGGAGTGACCATTGTTCGATCAAATGGCCCTGAAATTGCTGAATTAACTCGCTGTTAGTTTCACAGCTCCTTTAACTTGTTAAATAATCCTCGTATTTAGCAGATGAGTATATTTTGATTGTTCTTTTCAAGCATGACGGCGGGACTAGTTAAGGGGCATGAACCTAATACTAGCACATCCTCTTGAACAGGCAGCATTATATTATCCAATAGTAGGGGGTAGATCAGGAGTATAAGGACGGGGAGGGATCAGGAAAGAAAAGGAAAAGAATAATGTGCTGAAGGAATTTGCCACCCTCTCGAACAATAAATAAGCACCAGCTAACCGTTATGCTAATGCAGGAGCAACGCCACATTGATAAGAGAGAGGATCTGATCATCTCTCGCTGCATCCCTGAGCAGGCCTTCTTTGCTCCTCTGTATCTTATACTACATTGACCAGCCCTAGTCTCAGAAAGGTGGATAAATTAACCCCGTATTTTATTTTCCTGGGATGAACATGACAGCTCCCCACCTGACTAATTACTATATGGCGATGGATCATGTCAATCCCTTCTGGAAATGTTCGGGCTGCCGGTCTAAATCCGGCAATGTGACCCGCCCGTGAAATAATAATGGGGATGAGCGCAGAATATCCAATCATACCACAACGACCGCGCATTTCTTTGCTTCCCTTTGAGGTTATTCCAGAGTAATAGCAGATCCTGCAATTTCCCTCCTTTTTTAATTGTCCTCTCCACCCAGTTCCGCATGTCCCTGATTCAATAGCGAACGCCGAAACACAATAATCACAACACCAGGCCTCATGTCTCACACGGTCGCTACGTTTACAGCTCTCGATAGGAAGCTAGAAGCTCCTAGGGTTGCGGAGGCCTCGTCCTCCCTACACGCTCCAGTAAGCAACATACCATACTGGATGGTCAACGTACCCCCTTCACGCTGGACAGTCGAATGCCCTAGTTATCTGCGAAACACGGGCAAGAAAAACATCGCCATCTTGTCAACACCTGACGAGAAATATGAGAGGCAAGGATGGGAATTGGTGAAACATATTGTTGGTTTGTGGCTACACTGCGTTTTATATCCTTCCTAGTAGTTGGATTTTTGGGAGCGATCTTCAACTAATCATTCCCCAGGAAACAACCGGATCGATCAATTCCAACGCTTACCCAGTGACCTGAGGAAGTATTTAGAGTATAAGGAACAGATCGTAGCGCAATATGGTTCAGTGATGCAGTTCGTGGTCAAAGAAAGAGTTGGTTGGGGGGAAGGACATGCGGAGGATCTGATACCTCAAGGAAAACCCTTCGAATTTGATGGTTCGTTTCCCGCGTCCCCGGTCTGACGGTTAGCTGCGTTTTCTAGGGTCTGAGGCACGCTGGACTGACGGTGGACCTACACATAACCAGAGGATATCCGGATCTTGTACAATGACTGGCCATACGGGGTGGACGATGGAATTATCCACCTAGTGGTGTGGACAAAATTCGAATTGGAAGACGACCCTGAAACGGATGATTTGACGCCACGCGCGAGACAGGAGATTGATGCGTATGTAAAGCGGACCTTTTGCACGCGGGTGCCGCCGGAACAGGTAAGTCATTTATGTGGGCTGTTTGCGCTGTTTTTTGACCTTGCATGCGCACTATGTCATGCTATACAGGGGAGTCTCTCGACTGATGCTTCGTCCGTTTGGCTATTAGGTCATCTGGTTTAAGAACTGGAAGTCGCTCAAGTCTGTCCATGCAGTCGAACACTTCCATGTCATGCTGCATAATCCAGATCCGGCATTTATCGAGGAGATCACAGGAGGGGATGTGCCGTTGATAGCGAGAATACGCTGAACAGGAGTGTGGGGTCGACGGTTTTATTCTGGTGTTTACTCTGTTATATAAACATAGAGCGTGACTTTTTTTCTTTTTGTGTTCCGTACTTTTCCCCTGTCGTCTCGCTTGCAATAAAAATTTTTTGTGGTGGATCGCGACTAGAGAGAAAAAATCCCCTAGCTTTGTTGTCGCCAAAGTCTACAGAAATTATTCTCCTCCAAAACCCCCACCCGCCAAGCGATGTGGCTCCCTCGTTGATTGACGATGATCGGTGAACAACAAAAAGAAATTATTAATTTGCTTTCTCTGGCAGAATCCTTAACCCTCACTTGTCTTTGAGGAGAGAATCCCTGAAGCGGTGGCGGGGGATCGTCCAGCGACCAAAACCATATATAATGGCCCTTGAGAACGGCAACGGAATCCAGCGTACTGTTTTCTGAGTTCTCTTATTTCTTCCTCTTCCCTTAAGATGGTGATTTTAGATAATTAATCTCCTAAAGAATCTTCTTTTTGCCCCAAGCGACATTACAGAATAGAGAAAAGAAGCTGTAACCATGCCTGTGATATCTGTCTCGCACATCCGGCGACGGTCGTCGCTGATGAGTGCTGTGACTGCTGTTAGTGAGTTGCCGTCATTGCATCTCCCACGTCATTTTTCTTTTTTCTTCCCCTCTTTCTGTTCCCCTTCCCTTTCCCTCTTCCCCTCAAGCCCATCTTTTCCGACTCCCTGCATCTGATCTCATCGAACATCCTTGGTCTTTTTTTCTTTGTTTCTAATTTCCCCCTTCCTCCCCGCTATCATGTCTGCTGACTGGGGCTATTTTTTTGGTACGTCAGGTACTCGGTCATCCATCGATGAACCGAAACCTGACTCTGGTAGCGGAGAGGATGAGGTCGTGGAGCCGGACCAGGGCAATGGTATGTATAGTTACTTATGTTTTCATCTCCTGGGGCTCTGTAAGCTATAATTATTAACCTGGGCCTTGTATCGCGTTTCGATAGTCCTTACCCACATTATATCCCAACTCCGACCGGGAGCGGACCTCAGTCGGGTTGTTTTACCTACATTCATCTTAGAACCCCGGTCTATGCTAGAGCGGATTACCAAGTAGGTGACCCTGGGGGATAGGAAGCTTTTTTTCTCCGTTTTTTTGCCCTCTCTCCCTTTCCAAATGAGCCTCATTTTGTTTGCTCTTTTTGGTTGCGAAAAAGTTAGCTAACGGATTACTAGCTTCATGGCCCATCCCGAAACCCTCCTTCCCATGCCCACCATCGATGATCCTGTCGACCGCTTCGTGTCCGTCATCAAGTTTTATTTGAGCGGATGGCACATCAAACCACCGTACGTACTGAATCTCCTTATTCTCTTTAAATACCCCCGGGCCTCTTCCGACTGCTGATAAATCTATCCCCTCAGAGGTGTCAAGAAACCGCTAAATCCCATCCTCGGAGAAACATACACCTGCTCCTGGGAATATCCAGATGGAACTCTCGGATATTACGTCGCCGAACAGACTTCCCATCACCCACCAAAGTCGAGTTATTTTTTTATGGCGCCCGAACATCACATTCGCATCGATGGTACCCTCAAGCCACGCAGCAGGTTTCTCGGCAACTCTGCTGCAAGTATGATGGAAGGTACCGCGGTTCTACGATTTTTGAACAGGGGAACAGATAAAGAACGAGGGGAACGATAGTAGGTGGCCGCTTTCTTTTTATTCTTCTTCTTCTGTTTCACTGGTTATTGCGTGGACTAGACTAACGGTTGCAACTAGCATCTTAACACAGCCTAATATGTACGCTAGGGGCATTCTATTTGGAAAGATGAAGTATGAGCTTGGCGATCACAGTTTCGTCAGGTGCCCGGAAAATAACCTTGTTGCCGATATCGAATTTAAAACCAAGGGCTACTTCTCTGGTACGTATAATGCGATCGGTGGAACGATAAAGAACGAGTTGACGGGGGAGGTGTTATATGAACTCTCTGGCATGTGGAACGGTGAGATGTTTATTAAAAGCGTTCACGTAAGTCTCCCAGTCTCCATTTGCGTTTCTTGGATATTACCAGACTATATCTCTAAACCATGCAGTCCAACGAAAAGGAACTTTTGTTTGATGCGAGCGCGGCCAAGCCGACTTTCCCCATAACCCGGCCTATCGAACAACAAGGTGAGCGTGAGTCGCAACGACTGTGGAAAAGCACCGTGAATGCCATTATTGCCCGAGATCACGAGGCCGCCACGGACGAGAAGACCAAGATTGAAGACCGTCAACGAGAAGAGGCTGCTCAAAGAGCCCAGAATTATATTGAATGGCGACCCCGGCTTTTCCGAGCGGTGCAGGGAGGCCCAGGTGGCTCAGAGGAAGGAGAAGAAGACCTCGACTGGATCATCAACGCACACGTGTAGGTGTCATTCGAGCAGGGTCATTATTGCATAATTAGAGCTAACGGATATCGCCAGTGATTCCCAAAATCCCCAGGAAGCCGTTAAGCAAATTTTGGCGATCGCACCCATTCTTGACGGACAAACACCTTCCACAGCCCCTAAAGCAAGTATCCCCAACGGCACTACCGCGAAAGAGGATATAGATGCAAACGAAGTAGTGGAACGAAAAGACTCCCAGACATCGAATGTTGATGCCTTTGTCGATGTGGAGGACAGCAGTAAACCCTGAACTTAATTCGCCATGCTTCAATTTCAACATCTAAGCACGGGAGATAGCTTCCATTATGCCACAGGCAAATATTTGGAGCACCCCAAGGACTTTTCCAGACCCCTGCATGAGCTACAGCTGAGGGGCTGGGTTGAGGTGGGCTTATGACGTAGTCAACCTGCGCGGCTGGTCGTATCCGGGCTCCAAAGCGACGAGACCAACGAATCTCGATCTTTGTTCAACTCGCAGTCTGATTTGGAATTTCCAAAAAGAAAACAGCCCTCCTTCGACCATGATCAACTTGTACTGGATACCCGATTGATTTCACTTTATTTGGAGAAAAGCAAGCGAGTTTTACGGAATCACAAAATCAATAATCTTTATATATATATGATATTAAAAAAACCAGGGAAAAAAGGAGAGAAGAAACTCAAGATTTAATGAAAAAGACAGCGGTCGGAGTAAAGAGTAATAGGATCGGAGTGATATATATATGGTCATTCTCCTATTTTGTACCCTAATTTTGCTATATTAACATCGATAATGGTTGTAATCATAAATTGTTTGGATTTTATGATTTTGAGCTTCGAAAATGCACACCAGCCCAAAGTCTTTCAGCTCAAATGGCAAAATTTGGATGAATGAACAGAAGGAGAGAAACGAGGGGGGAAAAAGAATCATCAGATCCACAAACGCCAATCCGTATTCCCACCGGACACCAGATATACATATCGGAAATGGTATCAAAGCTACAAGACTAGAAAAAAAAAAGGAAAACTAATAAAATTCACGAATACAACTCCCCACGTAAGCCAGTTCCCTTTTCAGCATCGCGGCGTCGAGAACCCTTCGTCGTCGACCCACCACTGCCACCAGGGGTGTGCTGTTCCTCGTGCTCCTCTTCCAACCGGGCGATCTCCTCCTCGATATCCCTTTCCGTATCTTCGCGTAGACCGAGCAAATCAGGCGGAATGACGGACATCTGCACACTGGGCGCGGCCTGAAGATACCTAAGCTGTTCACGAATAGTCTGAACGATCCCAGCAAGATAAGGCTTGGTGTTCTTGTTTTCGAGCTTGCGCATCTCCGAGAGAGGCGGGAAGAGGGAGAAATCCGGGCCGAAGTGGTTGCGAAAGGCGACGGACTGGGGGATGACCGGGTCGATGGTATCCTGGGCGTCGATGAGAATGGAGGTTTCGTGGGCCCAGGCGCGGGAGACGTTGCGCGGGGTGTAGCCGCCGCCACCGACGACGAGGAGGGGCAAACGGAAGGTCTTCACGTAGGCGACGCAGGCGCCGTGGGCGGTGACGTTGAGGTTGAAGCAGCCGAGGCGGTCACAGCCAAGGGAGTCGGCGCCGCATTGGAGGACGATGGCCTCGGGGCGGTAGACATCGACACAGGCGCCGATGACGTCGCGGAAGAGCTGGACGTAGGAATCGTCGTCGATGCCGTCGTGGAGCGGGACGTTGACGGCGTGGTGGGCACCTGGGTTCAGCGGGTGGGTGGGACCGGTGCTGTCGAGGGGCCCGGTGCCTGGGAAGAAGTTCTCCTTGTCGTATTTGTGGAAGGACACGGTAAGGACGCGGTCGGAGGACCAGAAGGCTTGTTCGACACCGTCGCCGTGGTGGACGTCGATGTCGATGTACATGACGCGCGGGTGGATGCGGAGAAGCTGTAGGATGGCTAGGACGATGTCGTTGACGTAGCAGAAGCCGCTGGCCTCGGCCTTTTTGGCGTGGTGCAGGCCGCCGGACCAGTTGATGGCGATGTCCGCCTGGTTGTTGCAGAGCTTGCGTGCGGCGTCGATCGACCCACCCGCGTAGAGCGAGCAGTACTCGTACAGGCCATCGAATATGGGGCAGTCATCGCCAAAGTTGAAGCGGGCGACCTGGTCACTGAGGTCCGCCTTTTCCATGTCCCCGGGGATTACCCGTTGCAGGAATTCGAGGTAGTCGGAGGTGTGGAAGTCGGCGAGTTCCTCCTTGGTGGCGGCGCGGGCGTGGTACAGGTCCATAGCATGGTGCATGCCGTACGCTAGGACCAGTTGCTTGGTGAGTGTAAGTCGCCAGGGTTTCATCGGGTGCGACTGTCCGAAATGGTGCAGCTCTACCGCCGGGTTGGCGTGCCAGGACACGCGATAGCCCGTGGGACGCGCGATGATGCCTTCATTTTGGAGCTGGGTGGCTTTGCGGTCGACTGTGAGGGTGGGAGTCGGGGTGTATTCCTGGACAATGGCGGATCGGGGCATCAGAGTGGACAAGTGGAGAGAGGGTTTTGACTTGGGAGGTAAAAAAGTTGGCAGTCCTTGAGATTATTGGCGAAAGGTTGGAGAGATCCAGAAAATCACAAGACTTGACGGCCCCCAGCTTATCTAATCAGCCGATGTCGCCCTCGGTTTATTTCCTGCTCGCCTCTTTTCTTGTATAAAGGATTGGATCTCCCTATACACCATTTAATTGACCCAGATACACTTTTTAAAAAAAACAAGGGATAACTGGATATACACTGAAATCCCGTAGAGAGCCCACAAAAAAAGAAAATCCTGCACCATGGCCGCCACCAAGCTCCGACAGTTGCTCCAGGATCCCAACTCATTCGTCTCCGCCCCCGGAGTCTATGACGGTCTCTCGGCCCGAATCGCCCTCAATGTCGGTTTCGATGCTCTTTACATGGTCTGTTTCTCCAACCTACCCTCAGAACTACGGCAATGGAGTGTATGAGAAAAAATTGTTAACTAGGGATGACTAGACTGGGGCGGGAACCGCGGCCTCAGTCCATGGCCAGGCTGATTTGGGAATCTGCACCCTCAATGACATGAGAGCCAACGCAGAGATGATCAGTAACCTCTCCCCCTCAACTCCAGTCATTGCAGATGCCGATACGGGATATGGTGGGCCGATCATGGTTGCCCGGACTACTGAGCAGTATGCCCGTTCGGGGGTAGCGGCCTTTCACCTCGAGGATCAGGTGCAGACGAAACGCTGCGGTCACCTGGCTGGAAAGATCCTCGTGGACCGCGACACGTACGTGACACGGATCAGGGCTGCGGTCCAGGCTCGCAAGCGAATTGGCAGCGACATTGTTATCATCGCCCGTACCGATGCGCTGCAGGCACAAGGCTACGATGAAAGTTTAGCACGGTTGCGGGCGGCCCGCGACGCCGGTGCGGATGTGGGCTTTCTCGAGGGCATCTCATCCATCGAAATGGCTAAGCGGGTAGTTGCTGATCTTGCCCCGTGGCCATTGCTGTTGAATATGGTGGAACATGGCTCTACCCCATCTATCACTGCCACCCAAGCTCGCGAGCTAGGGTTCCGCATCATCATCTTCCCATTTGCTGCGATAGGGCCTGCCTGTACGGCTATTCAGGAGGGAATGGAGAAGTTGAAGCGAGACGGAATACCCGGGTTGGATAAGGATTTGACCCCGCAAACGCTATTCCGCGTGTGTGGGCTGGATAGAAGTGTCAAGCTGGATGCCGAGGCGGGTGGAGCGGCCTTCGACGGTGGGGTTGATCTTTAAATGGCTTGAGGCTTCGCTGTACGGTTGATCTGGCGAACATGGTTAATGAAAGAAAATCGTCATTCTAATCCAATGGGTCTCTAGGAAAGCCGGGGAAAAGTGTAGCTGAAATTGAATCCTGTTTATGTTGAAAGAGAAAAGACATGAGTTAAATAGAGCCAAGCGGACTCCTTAATATTTTTCGAGAGGATGGAGAAACAGTCATTTGGTCAAGATTACCAAATGGATCCAGGACGATGGATTATTTCCTTTGGCAAAGTGTGACCATGAATAAAGAGGTGTTGGTTTGTTGTTAGAGAGAGGGCTAGATGTTTCCCCAATTGCTGTCACGTGCCTCTTTACTAATCCATGCAGCCAGCAATTGAAAGAATAATATGACGAAGAAACTTTGTTAAAGCCAACCGGGAGACAGGATTCTCTCTATTAGTGAAAGGTAGGCTGAATGAATAGAGGCTATGAAAACCGCCTTTGGTTTTGATCAAATACCTCAATAATATAAGCGATAATTTGGTGTCGCTGTATATCCTGTCAGCTTTCAAATCCCGGGCAAGAGAGCCGACCTCCAGAAAGTTCGAGAGAGAAATTTCAGCGGTTCCTGGGAGATTAAATTTCCTCCTCATCCGGGGAAACATCTATAGTTATAATAAGAAAACTCTTCCTTAACCATGAATCAGGTTGTTCGGAGAAGAGGAGTCGAAGGGAATAATCTCTTCTGGCCATGGGTAATTCCGTTGAAAACCATGGAACCGAGGCCCAAGGAACCATTGTTTATTTACTTACGAAAATTTCCCCCTTCTATGGAGTTCACGGACCTGAGAAATCAGATTCCGTTTATCGTGTTCCAAGAACTTCCAAGCCTCATCCAAGAAGATCCAAGAATATCTAAGAGACTATGACCGAATCCGGTTTAGTGAATCAAGTCTGAGACCAGGTCAACCCACGGGCCAAGGACCCATTATTATGTGGCGATGACAGTTGTGGGCTCAAACATGGGCCAGCAGTATGAGCGCCGCTTGGAAGGCCCGCTCGTAAGGCCCAGCCAGGTCGGTGGTTTTCTTGAAGTTTGAACAGTGAGGAGAAGTAGTGTAGCCGGCTGGAAAGGAGAGGGGAGAGCTCATATGATTTTAGACGAAGAGACTCGAGAGTATCTTGGTGTCTTGGTGTCTTGAGCGAAAGGGGAGGACTAAATTTATTGTGGGGTGTATTTGGAATCCGCAATCCATGAGAAGCATCAGATTCGTCAGACTCCCAGCCCCAAGACAGGGGCACCAAAAGACAAAATGAAACATTGAAACCAGCTGTAAGCGATGGGGTTAGCCTGGCGGTCAGGATGCTGTGAGGGAGAAAGAAACAATTGAACAACTCATGTACAAAGTAAAAACGTCGGCCAATTGTATTGTGGGCAGGACGCAAACAGAATTTTTATCAGGTACCCTCACGTCTCCATCTCTCTATCGTCTTTTGGACTGGGAAGAATGACAATTCATCTCACCTCCCATGGCTTCTGTGGGGCCTGACGTGGCGAAATGCCGTTGACCTCGATTTTGGTTGGGCTGCTCAATCAAGTAGGAGGAGAATCTTCAGGCTCCGGAAGAGGCGGATAACGGAGTGTTGAAGTGTCCTAGTCAAGGGAAAAGGGTCGGAAATTTAAATCTCTCTCTCTCTCACCCTCTCTCATGAGATAAGTATCATCTAATTTACCGGATGGAGGGTCGACCGCATTCTAGCAATCTTTTCAATCTGGGTGATGATAGATAGATCAACCACCCGCATCTGCCATCATTTCGGCAGAGAGAGATTCATCTAAAGGCCAGAACATCAGAATTTCCCTTCGAGAAAGCAAACAAGAGCAGGCATTGTGATTTGTTCCATTTATTGTTATTTGTATTCTCTTATTATTGAGAGCGAGAAGTGCGCTGTCATCGAGATGACTTGTTCGATGTGGTTCGACGTGCTGGCTGCTTGGAACCAGGAACCACCATGAAAACGTATTATTTCCGACTGTACTATGTAAGGTACCAGCTCAGCAGTACCCTGTTTAGTGGGTAATCAAAGGACAGTAAGGTTCTTCAGAAATCATTTACACAGTGGTAAAGAGTCCAAAGCGGTCACGATCGGCAGCTGCGACAGGGTTCTAGAGCATCGACCGCCATCCAGGGTGGAGAAGTATAAGGGCTGTCCAGGAACCGTTGGTCTCAGACAGCCAATCAGCGGTCTCCCCTGATCGGCCCCTTTCTCAATTTAATGAATTCCATTTCAGACGCTGCTTTGACTTTGGTTTACAGCCTCTGCGCAGCAGTCACCGTAAGATGGTCCACGACTGGGCCTGGGCAATGCCCAACTCTTTATATCTAAATATGGGCGGCCTTCCCTGACTTCTTGCTGCTCTCCCTCTCTTCCACCTCTCTGTCCTCATATTCCAAATCTCCTTTCCCCTCGTCCATTCCTTTTAGTTTTCGGGTTTTCGAGAGCATCGCTGGTGTTGCTTCTCTGTCATTCATTTATTTACTCTGAAAACTTGGTCTTTTGTGCCTGTAACCTAGTTACACTCTATAGAGACCCCCTTCTCTATATAAACGAAAACCAAAATATCGCCATATATACATCAACAATTCACTTTCATTATGCAGCTCAAAAACTCCCTGCTTCTGTTGACGGCCCTGACGGCTGGTTCCGCCGTTGCCCATCCTCACGGCCATGAGCACCGCCATGCTCACGCCGAGGAGAAGCGTGCTGTCGGTGATATCGTCACCGTCACTATGTTTGGAAAGGTGGTTACATGGGAAAACACCTACGCTGGCCCAGGAGGCGCTACCGCCACTGTCGACGACTCACCCGCCGCAGCCACTGCTGCTGTTGCTGAGCCCGACAACTCCAACCCTGATGTTGTCGCTGCTGCTGCCGTCCCGACTTCCGAACCGACTTCCGAGCCGGTTACATCTGCTCCAGGATCGTGCGCTAACTGGGACGATACTCTCGAAAATGGTGACTACACACTGGAAGGGTTTGGGCCCAGCACCCAAAACAACGGGAAAGAGTACATCGATTACATGGGTAACGTGGGAATCCCCTGGGGCTCCAACATTATCGAGGTTTCCGAAGACACGGCTTGCAAGTACAAGCACGTCGTCAAGATCGACGCCGGTAAGAGTGATGATTGGACCGTCGTTTTTTGGAACAAGATGGGCCCAGATGGCAAGCTCACCGGTTGGTACGGTTTCTCCGCCCTAACCATTAAGATTGAAGCCGGCAAGTCCAAGTACGTGGCTTTCGACGACGACACCCAGGGTGCTTGGGGTGCTGCCAAGGGCGACTCCCTGCCGAAGGACATTTATGGTGGCTACTCTTGCACCTGGGGTGAATTTGATTTCTCCAACAAAAACAACGACCTTTACTCTGGCTGGGATGTCTCTGCCATCCAGGCCCAATTCGCCAACCAGGAAGTCCAGGGTATGAAGATCTGCGATAACGGGGGCGGCCGCTGCTCGCATATCACCAACTTTGCCACCGATGTCTTTGAGGCCTACACTACTGCTGAAGAGGGTGTTGATGGTATCGGTGGTGCCATTGGCCCTGGGCCTGTTCGCCTGGTCACTATCCTTGACTACACCTTGTAAAGAATACCTTGATTGGTATTCCTTGCGTTTTGACTTCCTTGCCCTCTCATTGGCCTTTTTTTTTTCTGTTCTTTTTTCCCTCCGAACCATTTTTCTGCATGTCCTTCTCAACCCACACGAAATCATTGGCTTGGGGTTAATGGTGTTTGATTCTTCATTTCCTTGTGTACATGTCAAGCAAGTCCAAGCCACATCAATAGGTGGTGAATGAAACCAGAGCAAAAATAATCCGTCCCTCACGTTTTATCGTATCAGCGAGGGATTGCTGCTGCCTTTCCCTTCCATCCTTAAGCCCCAACCCACCACAACCACCTGACCTGGATTCGACGGAAACTGGACCAGGAAAAATTATGTTTCACCTGTACATACCATTTTATACCTTTTACTGCCTGCGTTTTAGTTCATATTAACGTGATCGATGTACATCTCTTTATTGATTGTATTATATTTACTTGGGAACATATTGATAAACCCCACATTCCCAAGTCTTCCGCTGAAAAGATGTAGATTTATTAATTCAACCAATACAAGGCCCCTTTACGAAACTTACTTGCTACTCGTAGTACTACTTGTACGAGTAGTACTGGTAGTCATGGGTACTAGGTAGGGTGGGTACCTTAGCTCCCAGATAAGTATAGGTACTACTATGCACACCAAACCAAACCAGTAATTATTACGGGTATATATTTTGTCTTCAAGTTCTTCCTTGGAAAAGGTGAAATGAAATAAAAATACTTAATACCCTTGAATATCCAAAAAAAAAAAAAAACCTATCTACCTGAAATAGAAACCAAACACGACCAATGCAAGCCGGCCCCGGCTGATCAGCGGGGGGAGTCAGAATATCGAACTAAATAACTATAAATATAGTAACTACAAAGTACAGAGTGTTTCGTCCCAGAAATAGAACACGACCCCAAACGGGCCAAAACCAGAACGGAAGAAAGAAGGAAAGAAAGAAAACAGGAAGAATCCAGTGACTCGATATATGCATTCCTGTTGCTGGACTCCGGAGCTTACAGATGCAGGTATTTATTTCTCCGCAGTTTATTTTCCCATCGGAATGATATCCGTCAATAATAGCCAATTGATTCAGCCATCGAGTTATAATTTCTTTTGTTCCCCAACTTATTTTGGGCAGCCTTTGTAGAGCAGATTTTATATGGATAATAAAGAGTATTTTCTTTATTGGGGGGATTGTTTATTTTTTCCCTCAGTTTCCCATTTCCAGAGTGCACGAGCTTGAGGCTGAACAAGTGTGATCTTCCAAATTCCAACTTAGTTTGAAGCTGTTTCTTCGTCAGTCAAAATGCGTTGGTCGTCATTAAGCGAGGCGAAACGTGGCTGTTGTATCGGATAGAGAGATAGATTTGAAACGTAAATGGGGAGGTTAGAAAAATAAAATAAATAAATGGTCCTAAAAACAACAAATGTTGGAAGATGAACGTAATTCATCAGGTGATTCAAACCGTATCAACCAACCTCGAAGGGGAAAAGTAATAATTGTGAAAAACTTAATCATTATTGATGCCATAATACGAGCTATGGAAGAGAAAAAAGGCTAACGGGCTACAGGTGACATAATATTATCATAATACGATTCAGCGGTCAGCCTTATAATAATAAGCTGTCCGATAAGATGCGAATTGGAAGGGTTTCAACTCCTGCTGAGGTTGTGTGGGAATGTCTCCCTTTCAGATGACTCGGTTTTGTCTGCGTTTTGTCCGCGGACACAGCCTTCATGATACAGTACTGGGGTGAGGACTTGATAATTTCGTGAAGAGGATGAAAAGGAATAATGGGGAGGTGAGAAAAATAATAATACAATATTTTGGGGTAAAAAGGTCTACTTCTTGCAAACGGAGCAGTGCTGTATGGTACAAGGCACATTCGGACAAATGCCAAATCAGATAGCTAAGAAATCCCCCACTTGAAGGGATTCTGGAAGTACCAGCTCCCCTCCCGATGCCTCATAGTTATCTTCCTCTTCCAGTTCCATTTCCTCACTTGCGAACACGCCCACGTGGGCCATGTACCCTAGCAATGCCGCAAAGCCACCCACCACAGCCACAATAGACAGGAGTGTGTCCTTCTTCTGGCCCCGGGCGTAAGCCGACAATACCTGGCTTTCAGTCGCAGATAATCCCGTCCCCGAAGACTCGGCGGCCTCACCTAATCGATGATGGGCGCGGATATCCCTCAAAATAGGCATCGCATCGGCCAAGGTGTTGATTAGCGTCGTTCCGATGGTGGTAAGACGGGCTCGTTCTGGTGCCCGCCATGGAAGGGAGGATTGGCTCCCCTGGTTAGTCCCTGACGTTGTCACCGCCATGCTGCCGTTGTTCCCGCCGCTGGCGTTGAGGGCGTGCGAGATATCCACGGTTCCATAACACTCTCGGCACAGGCGGTCCGTATACCCTGAAACTTGTGGGGCCTTACGTTGCATTGAGTCGCGCAGCCACCCGTAGGGCAGTTCCGGAACTAGTGCAAGGCTCAGATAGCCGACCGCAAGGCAGTCGAGACTTGATGGCTTCCGACCCGAGATGAGGTATGCCTTCTCGCCTAACAGCTCTTCTAGCGGCTCAAATAGCTCGGCCGTTAGCGCCTCCAGGCGGAATTGGTTCTGTTGCGACGTCTTCCCTAGCAAGCTAGAGACAGTCTCCCGTGGTCGTCGGATGAGGTTCTGCGGGATTTGCCCGGCCGCGACGGCCGCCGAGTGGTCCCGCTTCTGTTGCTCCTGGAGGGCTTCGAGGTCCAACGAGGACAGGCCCAGTGGCTCTGTTCGCGCTTTGGCGGCAGCGTGCAGCTTTGGGGGGATGATCCACTGATTCGGCCATTGGAGTATCGTCCCGTAGGCGGGGGATGTGCTATGGTAGTAGTTCTGACTGGTAACGTAGAGAGAGAGGTCGAGAAGCGTGTGGGCGCGAGACTCCATGAAGGAGGAGAAACTGTTGTCCGACCGTCAGTCGTGTGATCTTCCCCCACTCGCGCTCCCCATGCAGAGAGGTCTATCAATTCCACTCCGAGTTAAAACAAACATACGCTATGCTATCCGCTTTCTCCAACCCACTCAGGTCCCGATCTAAGTCCCACGCGCCATTGGAGAACTGGCGAAGATAATCCACGATGTTCCGAAACCGGCTCACCCACGTTGAACCATTCTTCAGGGCTGGTAACTCATCTGCGGGGTAGAAGGATAGACCAGACAGGATCCGTTTCAGCCAAATTTGCAGATATTAAGTCAGGTATGTATGCAACGCAGAACTCAACATACGGGTTGGAGAGACGGTCGGATCGCTGCTCGCGATTAGAACCCACGTGTCCCGGGGCATAGTCAAAGAAAAATAGGCAATTGTTGCGAGGCATTGGGCGTCTATGGAAGGCAGGGAAAACCCCGGACCCCAGACATGGAGTTCTAGAACCATTTTGATTTCGTGTTTCTTATTTGTTTTTGTTTTGTCTTCCCCTCTTCCCCTCTCGACTTGGGGGAAAAGATCAAGGAGATCGCGGCTGGCAGATGCCGAGAAGGATCACGTGGAGGTCTTGCTCGGAAGTCGGTGGGTGGCTTGACCGCCGCCTCGTCAGGCACAAAGTCATCGATTTACTTGATGCAGGCAACTCCGTGCTTAATGAGGGAGTCCGCTCGGGGATTATTCGAATCCACCATTGGATGTGATAATAAGAGAGGGGAGGGGTGAGAAGGGGAAATATGAATGCTACTTTACTTACCTAATGTTCCATTCGCTCAATTTAATCTTCTGTATTTACCCACGGATGAATCGGTCTGTTACAATTGACAAGGTTATTTGTCGATATCATTGGAGTCGGTCGGCTTCTTCTGAATTCTCATGTAGATTGGTTTTGTCCAGCTGGCAAATGGCGTTATCAGACCCCTGTTGCGCCCATCCCCTGTCGATACTGGGTCCAATGGGCTTACAGGTCTTGACGGCCGTTGTGTGTACCCTACATTCGCCTGCCACTTTCCCCCCTCGTCATTATTCAAGGCAACACGCATGAATTGAAACTTAGAGAAAGGAAGGGTAACAATTTTAATCCAGAGCCTCATGAGCAGCGGAACCCTAACAATTCGACCCAGCAATTCTTCGACCATAAGCCCCGTTAGTCTCCAATGAAGCAACCCACGTTCCAGGATTTTGTCCCTCGGAAAGGTTGAACATTCTTTGGGAACCGATCAACTCAGACCACCCAACGATGCACATGGCATGATAGGATACCCGAGCTGAAACCTTGTGGAAAAGTTACTTCAGCATGGATCTTGTTCAACTTCCCTTCATGCGCGGTCAGTTGACCTGCGATCGGGCTTCTCTGGGGAACCTTATTTTGGGCTGAACCAAGACAAAAGGAAGGAAGTCCGGCCGAGGCCGTTCGTATTACTTATTCATGACTCGAATAATGATTTGATAATTTGATAATATTCGGAGTAACCGCAAGTATCGGGGATTTATGAGTTATCATTAATATTACTGACTGGTTGTCTCTCCTCCAAAGAAGGTATGACTCTCAGTCCCTACTAGTTCTGTTTTTCACTGTAACACAGCTATCAGCAGCCACATCAAGACAGGGGTCGCACCAGGAAAAGACAGCCAGGGAGAGGAGGTGGGGATCATGATATGATGAGGGACGATAAAGCGATTTCGAGTGAAGTACGATCGACCTGGAAAGGATTCATGGGTACCTGCTGGTGGTCATGTATGTACCTATGTTAGGTAAGTACTAAGTCAATGTTGGCCTCGTACTTAGGTCGGTGGCATGTCGTACATATGCAGGCGGTTATCGTCAAATTACGCACAGCCATAGTCTTTCCGCCAAGGGATGCATGCGGTCGCTTGAAGGAAACAGTTGTAGAGATGAGATTACTTATTTTCATTTTTGATTCGTATCAGGGATGCCACTTGTCGGACGTCCAGGGGTTAGTAGTTGCTGAACTATTTGATTCTTGCATCGCAAGAAATACACTCCATGAGGTAATAATTGAATGGAAAAAAATTGGGAGAATTAATAAATAAATAAATAAATAATAATAATACTAATAATAATAATAATAATAATAGTTATGAGAATAATATAATAAGAAAGGAAATAAGAAGCAAAGATAGGCGGATAAGGAATAATAGCGAACAGCCGACTGCCCATCCATAAGAATAACCAGTCAAAGTCAGGCACCGCCCACCTGAAGGGCTGAGGGTGCCCACTAAACAAGAAATCAAGACGTTATCAAACCACAATCCTTGTTTCAGACTTGTTGGCTGAGCTAATTAATTTTCGGCTCGAGGAAAACCGCTCTTGCGCGATGTTCTCATCATCAAAAGGTGGTGTCGAATCATTCTACTCAAGAGATATAGGCCAAACAGGTAGGAGGTAAGCGATGATCTCATTATCAAAAGAAAAGCTCGCAAATATGCGATATGCTGTTGGGTATATTAAGTCTATTATACATGCCGTTGCTTCAGATCAAAATTCCCCCAGGAAATCGTCGAAGGGCTGTTAGGGAAGCATAAGGTGCAGATAATACAAACCGAGAAAAAAAGACAAAAGGCATGAAAGGTAGTATGAAAGGGTAGGCAAAACAGCCACCCATAATTAAATAAGCTTCAGAAAGTTCATTCGCAAATGGGTCCAAAATGACTTAATGGAGCGCATTGACATTGGAGACGATCAAGCGATCCTTCGTGCTCTGGATGTGCAAGATTGGGAAAAAGAGTTGGGATTCCCACATGCAACCGGAGGCCACGGCTGTGTCATCATGTTGTCATGCTTCTTGCGGGGTTGACAAGGCCGCCAGAAACCGCCCATGTATGAGATAAGTCATCACGGGGTGAGGGGCATCATAGCCTGGTTTTCTTCATATCATTCTCTCGTCAGGCGCGTCTCTGAAGTTGTATAGAGCCCCGCTAATCAATCGATTACCCGCGTGAACCGATAAGAGATATTCCTTGTCGCAATCTTGTGACACCATTGCAGAATAGGAACAGTGCGCCAGCGCTTGTTCCGTCGAAAACAAAATTCGAGATGAGGAGAAATAAGTTCAATAATAATCACAAAACGTCGTTACTCGGGATTGAAATGGTCTAGAAGATGCCCGAAAAGCGCAATAGGCGAAAAAGAAAGCCGGTGAAAGAATCGAATGACTGATGTAGTAAAAGGCCGTAGTATAGTCCCGAAATCGAAATCGTGAGATCCGTGGAGAGCGCGTCTCCTATCTAATGAACGACTCGAACCATTGTCCCGCGATCAATCCACAGTTGGGCGAGAATCATCACGTATTCAAGTGGTCGAGTACGTTGGGTCGTCAATTTCATCAAAAGCTCCCAGTAATGTTTTACTTGGGGAGAGGAGGGAGGGGACCCTTGGGTGGTGGCCCTGGGCAGGGAGGGAATTGAGAAGAAGAACCACCAACGGACGGCATGGCTGAGTTTTTATTATGGGTGATAGAGTCTGTGGTGAATATAGAGGCAGTGGAAGATATAGATTATGTCGATTGAAGTTAGTTGATTCAGATGCACTGGGAAGTTGGAAGAAATCTTCGAAGACGAGGTCAGTCACTACTTAATATATCATGCTCAGATCCCAAGATTCCCAACTTGTTTATTTTTGAAAATAAAAATTATTTCCGACCGGGATCATTGGCATCAACCATGGATCAAAGGGAAAAAAAGGAAATAAAAGAAATAAAGAAATAAATTTCGAATCTAAAAAATAATAAAATAATAAAATATTTTGATTTTGACAATTAAATCCAGCGAAATAATCAAAAAAATTAATATTAATATTATTAAGGACATCCCTGTCGTGAACAGGAGGTGAGAGCCCCACACCGGACAGAGGGAAACGAACGACGTCAGAATCTGACCGTCTTGCACTAGTACGACCTTAGTCAGGAGGGTGGGCTGCCATATGGCTGCCCCAATCGGAAATTCGAGGGAAATTTTCTAGAAGTTCTTCCCGTCCACTCGTTGCCTTGTTGTTTTGGGATACTCCTCGTAGTTTGCTTCACCGCTGGGGGCTTTTTTTTGCCTCCCCCTTTTGCGTGTCCCACTGGGCTGACTGATCATTACCGAAACTCGAAGAGCGGTTGAATTCCTCAACAAAGGGGAGAACAAGGAACGGGTAAGGTTGCTTGTCACAAAAAGTAAAAAAGAGAAAAGGGTCACCAAAGACCCACCTATTGGTGCTCATTTCCCTCTTCTGCCCTTGTTTGTATTGGGTTGACTTTCTCCCTTCTTCCATCTTCTTTTGTGCTTCTGCCTAAGCTCTCTGCTAGTGTAAAGAAATCGTGAGGGTACAACCCGAAGACTGGGGATCCAGTTGTTGTTGTAGGATTACATAAATACGCCATTCTTTACGTACTGATTACCATGTTCCAAAAGAAGGAATCTTATGACTCAATCGCCTCCAAAACCAGCTCCCCAGCATCTTCACTATCAGGTTATAAAACAGGCTGAACGGGCTGAGCCTTAGACAGATGGTATAATTATGCAGACACGTGCCAGTTCGTAGATCCTTGGAAGGGGAGGAAGGAAGGGGAAAGAAAGGAATCGGGATTCCTCAAATTCCTCATTGTTGCTCGAATCGGAAAGTGCAGTGTGTCTGAGCGTCAGAATTTGATCCTTCTGATTCATCAGCTCAAGAGGAGGAGATCCTAGCTCCAGCCAGAATGCCGGGACCTCCTCCAAGCCACCCCCCAAGGGCTCAAAGCTCCTAGACCAGGCAAGGTTCCTGGCATCCATGATGATCACTTGAATCTTCGACTATTTATGTTACAGCCCTGGGCAATAATATGACAGGTCGTTTCACCTTCAGGGAAGGTTGTACAAGAAGGTGAGTGTGTTTGTGGTATCTTCCTCAGCCAACCCTCAGGAGAGGAGACATCAGAGGACGAATGATCTCACTCGTCCTCAACTTCCTTGCCTTTTTTTTTTCTTCCCATACTTTACCGGGATGTTTCAGGGGCTCCGATCAAAGAAAAGCGCCGTTTCTGAACAACTGTATCAGCCAACGAGAGATCCTGCCTCCTTGCAGGTGATCATTCTATTCGTATTATTCAGCCAAAGACGACCAGGGTGTATGGTTAGGCCGCTTTTGATGATACAAACTTCCGATCCTGCGGTTGTAAGAAAACGAGAGAACAAGAGGAGTGGATGGTTGACCTGTCATTCTTTCAACGTTCCAGGAACAGAATGATAAGAGCTTAATCATGATTTGTCGGAAGACGGCGGATAACTATCACTCAACCGTTATTGAATCTTCTCCGTCTATGGCCTCACCAAGACGGGAATGCCGATTCCACACTCAAATATATAAAAAAAAAGGTGATTTCTGCAACCTTTCCAGCTTGAAGAGGATTAGTCCTCCATATCAATAATACTCTATGTGGTGAACCGTAATTGTGTCTAACAGTACAACCAGACCATTTATGCAGTAGCTAACGAATCACTTGCTAGTTTGATGAACAAAAGAGTAATTCAAATCTCTCTACAGAACATACTACTTTTTCTGGTTGGTGGTGCGAACTCCGCGAGTCCGCGGGTCTGAACTTCAAACAGAGGACTTGATAATTTCAATGATATGCATGGAGGGAAAATGCGGAATGTACCAAGCTCCATCATTATTCATCATGTTTCGATTTTGCAGGTGACGGTTGGCCATTCTCGTCCAATCAATATTGGATCCGTAATCAAGCAAGCACATTCCCTTGATGACTATCAACATCATACATGGCTGATCTTCTGCAGATAGAAAGTGGCCGGAGGAGAAAAGGGTAAAGAGGGGGGATGATCCTGCATGTCACAATGCTGGTCACTGCATCAACTCACCGGCCGATCCACCGTAATGTGTGAGTTTTCCCTTTTCCCCTTTCCCTTTCACCATCTTTGATCCGATGCGGCCTCCTTTCTCCGCTGAGGCATGATATACTCCGTATCGCAGAGTGTACCTGCAGCTATTCCCGGCCCGATTACGAAGTATGCAGCACTTAACTCTCACCTGGAGCGAGGCCAATAATAATGATCAGCACAGTGGGCGGTGCTGAACCAAGAGGCTCAAACTTTGAGTGTCTTCCAGCGTATCATAATCCTCGATCTGTTGACCTCAAATCCGTGCGGGATCACGTCACCACTAATGAGATCACATGGATTTCATCTGAAATTGTCATTATTTATTATTTTTCTCGATTTTGTTTGGGAGTGTGGCGAAACAACCACATGGCATGAACCCAAGTGGAGGAGATGGCGGACCCGAAAAAGATTGGGCGAAATGAGAGATCCACAGTTGGGGAAGTTCATTCCGCGCCGTTGGTGATATGGATACGGCGACTGGATCGCAGAAGTTTTCCCCTGATTCGGGAGGGTCGCACCCCTCGGTTAGCCCGCGAGTTGCAGGGCTTGGCGGGAGGATGCATCCAAGAAGAATCCTGGCAGGATTGCTTGGTCACTATCATTCTATTATTGTTGATTTTGATTAATGGCAATCCACATCTTGTTCAATTAATAATAACAATCACAAATTCCAATTTCTTCCCCACTAGTCTGAGATAGAGGAAGTAATAATCGGGGTTGAAGAAGTAGTCCCCGGGATGGTTTGATAAAGCGTCGCATGCGGCGCAAATAGTGGTAAGCTTTTCCCAGCCCAAGATCGGAATTCATCGCGATTCCTCCTCCGTCCAGTTCGACAAAATGAAGATCAGCCCGCAGGGAAAATCTCCGCTCTCAGAAAAGTCTGTCTTCAAGCTCACTCCCCCCATATTCTTCCAGAAACAATTGAATCCATGGTTCACCGCTCCATAGCAAGCGGACCCTTTCAACGCCAAAGGAACGGACGCCAGAAATAACCACCAACACAGAGCTAAACCAGGGCCGAGAAATCACTAAACAGAAAATTGCCCAACTAAGTCCTCACTATTTCTTGTCTTGTGGGTTGGGTCCCAGTCTACCAGTGGAGTTGTCTCTCCTCCCAAGGGCTGTAGCCAGTTTCAGCACATCCCGCGATCTCCACACAACATTTTTGCCCTTTTTCTTCTTCTTTTTCTTTTTTTTTTTTTTTTCACTCCCCTTGGCCGTTCTGCACTGGAGAATGGAGTACCATTATTGAGAGGACTAGGCGGTTTTCGATGGACTAACAAACCTGCATGAATAACCGGGAAAATCATTTCGGGATCTCGGAACAATCTGGGAAAGAAGAGGAAAATTTGAGCGATCATGCGCGCAATCCTCGGAGATTTTTTCTTATTTTTTTGCTCTCTTCCTTTCATTCTTGGATTCTCTCATTAACTAATTCCCCTTTAGCGCCTTTTACTCCTGAGTAGGTACAGTGACGTAGCCAACTGGGGGTATCCAGCTGGAGATCTGCACATTGAAGAGTCTGTTGGGGTTGATCATTGTTGTTGACTGGAGAGGAGAGGTTCCTAAGATCTCCATCAAGAGCTAGGTTTAAGGTTGTGCCATGATCTTGTCAGCAGTTGAGAATTAATCTCGTTGGTTTGGGGATCATTTGTTTTACGCTAGGTTTCAGAGGTGGCTTTGGTGGTGTCATCTCACAGGTCCCCCCATCTTGAACTCCTTTTCTTTCCTCTCAGGATAATAAATAAATTAAATTTTTTTGGAAAAAAAAAGATCAGGTCAATCAAAATGATAATGAAAATCGCCACAGAGCGAATTTGAAACACCCCCATGTAGGAGGTATGTATGACTTGCAGAGGTATGATCTTACCTACGTAGGTACTACTAGTAGTAGGTGCCTAGTAGGAGTAAGGTGGGAGGTTATGCACCAACCCGTGAGTCTAAACTGATGTTCAAACGAGAAAAGAAGCCTATGGATGGGCTGAGAGGACGGAATATCACCTAGTACCCAGCGCAAAACTTTCTTGCTTCATCCCAGCTGGGTCAACACCGTAGATCGCCGTGTCACACATGTTTTTTTTTTCTTCCAGGCATGTCCGTGAAGCCCGAATTGAACCCGAAACATTTCACCTCATGTCATGTGCAGCATCATGCGACCGCACGTTGCACGAATTCATTTAAAACCAGCTCCCAGAGCAAGTCGAGTCCAGACGCAATTTTCTACCCATGTCCCTTACCGCACAGGTTGAGTTTCAATCTGAGCCTAGACTGTTGTTGGGGTTTGGAAGATGGACTTTCATACGATGTTGCAGTTTCATATAACTGCAAGCGAGGGTGCAAAAAACACCAGGTGATCTCCAATTCTCCCCTCATAAAGATAATAATGTATTCAACTTTCCAATTAGTATACCCTCAGGGTTACGGTGGCTTTGATCGCGCGCAAACTGGCTGTATCATAAAGGTGAAACCTGGTGAATACGTTCCAGAACTTGCTCAAGGCGAGTCAAATTTCAGGCCGCGGGGGTATACCAGCTCTTGCGACCGAAAATGACGCCCATAGATTGCTGGAAGATTTATTCCTCATCTAAATGACCGAGAGCATGTGTCGATATCCATTCCTCCACCAAAGCCTGACTTGGGCCCTCTGATGCCAAAGTGTTCGTCCTGCTTTTGTCACCGTTTCGCGAAACAAGCAGACACAGAATCCAACCATAGATGTTAAAACCTTCATAATTTGTTTTAAAGCGCATTTTCTTGTCATCTTCGTCTCGTACTCGAGGTGGGGTTTCATCTTTCTGTCGTTTTGCCCGCTGTCCATCCGACGGCTCGTCCTGATCATCTGCCTCTCGCTGTCTCTTACCACCTGCATCGCTTCCGCCTTCTACGGCTCTTGCTTGTGGGATGACATCCATATCCAAACCCAAGTCGCTGTCGCTCTCAACCAAGATCCCAGAAGCAGACCCCTCCCCCATTCCCGAAATCAGATTCGCCGATGCTGATGTTTCAAAATCCTTGTGCCGTGTAAGCAGCGAATGCCGGGTACGTGATTCACGGAGGAACAAAGCGACCTCGAAGTCCTCTACACAAAAAAGACGGAGTCAGCTAGAGGGACACCCAAATTCGTCGAGTAGTTCATTTTAATGAGAGGCCCATGCCTTCGGATATTACATCCTTTACCGGCTTCCCCTTCTTCCGGGAAAGAAGTCGTTTATTTTCCTCGCGCAATTTTGGGAGGACTAAAGGTCGAATAGCAGTAAAGACGCGAGGTAAAACGGAATCACGGCTGTCAAGGAGCCATCGGGTATTAGATGGGTTTTCTAGGTATATTCGACATTCGAGCACAGTGCACTTGCTGATTCTAAGATACCGCCGAATAGGAGCCATTGGAGCTATATAAGAAGAGGAAGAAGAAGAAGAAGAACTAAAGTTCCCACGAATGATTGGAACTCCTCCAACATTGGCTTGATAATGCGAAGATGCCCGTGATAATACAATTACATAAGCATGCCACAAATGGGATATTATGGCACGTGAGGCGCCCATGCACTCCAGCCAATAAGCGTCAGTTGGAATTGAAACAGCTCTCCCCCAAGGTCCTCAAAACTCTTGACGTCGATATTTGGTGGGCTCTCTGTCTTCCAAGGTCCCCATCCACTGCAACCCAACGTTCAAATCTTCAGCACAATGGACTCGGCTACCTTTTCTCGTTCCCCTCCGACAATTCAACCCCCGCTTTCTTCACAAATACAATCCTCATTTCACTCTCTTCCTTGTGAAATAGCCGGTTGCTCTTCCCAGAGTCAAAGGAAAATCCATTTTCTCCTTCACTCAACTGGATTGTGCAGGCATCCCACGTCGCACCCCGAAGGTCCTCCCTTTTTACAGACTAGGCGCTGGGGCCTATCCCACTTCAACGTCTGATAGGGCCAGGACACTCCCAAGGTAGTTGACAGGTACCCTGGGGACAGACAATTCCCCCACTCACCAACCTTAGTTTGCTGTTGGGAATCCTATAAGAAGCGACACAAGAAAAGACCAAGAAGACCAAGAAGACCAAGAATACCAAGCATCCGGGATCTTCAAGTTTTTGAACTCGGCCATTTCGGGGTCCATCCATTCTTTCCACGTGCTGTCGATTTCCTATCCTACTCTTGCCCTTTTCTTATTGGGTTATCGTTCAAGTTCTCAGAGAAACCTTGGACGCTGTCCGCGACCTGAAGCGGATTTCGCAAGCAAGGTTATCCTTTACACCGGTCACGTACAACACTCAGGCTCAGTCCAAATTTTGTAATGATGAATAAACTTCATTCTCTTCTTCTCCGCGATGAAGGCGACTCCGTTCCTACCTGTGAGACCGGCAATGAGTATGATGGCCGCATGGGCCTGCGGATATCCTCCATATTTGTGATCCTTATTGGCTCAACCTTTGGCGCCTTATTCCCTGTGCTGGCTCGGAGCTTCCGGAATTCAAGAGTCCCGGGTTGGGCTTTCTTCATTGCAAAGTATTTCGGTTCTGGCGTCATCATTGCCACCGCCTTCATCCACCTGCTAGCACCTGCGGAAGAAGCTTTGAGAAATGAGTGCCTAACTGGTCCAATCACAGAGTACTCTTGGGCTGAAGGGATTATTCTGATGACGATTGTGGTATTGTTTTTTGTTGAGCTCATGGTGATGCGATATGCACGATTTGGTCAGGACCACGCCCATGATCACCACGTGGAAGAGCTTGAAAACACCACATCTCAAACTGTCGACACAAAGAGTCACATACCCGGTGAAGATCATCTGGGGCACTCCCGTGAACACCACGACCCCGAGATGGGCGAGAAGCATATATCCACTGAGGAGTATGTTTCTCGGCTGACCTCTGTTTTTATTCTGGAGTTCGGAATCATCTTTCATTCGGTCTTCATCGGTCTAACCCTCGCCGTGTCTGGGGAGGAATTCACGACCCTGTACATTGTTCTTGTTTTTCATCAAACCTTTGAGGGATTGGGTCTGGGATCTCGGCTGGCTACGATTCCATGGCCTCGCTCAAAACGAATGACACCATACCTCCTAGGCGCGGCTTTCGGGATATCGACCCCGATTGCAATTGCCATCGGTTTAGGTGTGCGCAATACGTATCCTCCGGAAGGTCGTATTACTTTGATTGTGAACGGAATTTTCGATTCGATCTCTGCTGGAATTCTCATCTACACAGCTCTCGTGGAACTCATGGCACACGAATTCATGTTCAGCACGTCGATGAGGAAAGCTCCTATCAAACACGTTCTCGCTGCCTTTGGCCTCTTATGCTTGGGGGCCTTGTTGATGGCTTTGCTTGGTAAATGGGCATGATAAGATATGTTTTGGGCGAACCGATTTTCTTCGTTCGGAGTACATATATATGGGCTAATATTTAGATGGCATGCAGGGGTATCATTGGGCAACATACCCAGTAAATAGGGCTGGTTCTTTAACATAGTACAAACATTATCTATATCGAATTCAATTTACTTTTAAACAGCTTAGCCCTGTCCCCTCCCCCTCTCTCAAAACCAATGCACCACCAATTTTGTAGCACTAAAACCAAGCGTACGTTGACTCGCATGGCCGGCCGGAGGAGCAGGTAGGGCGATACTCGACAAATTAGAAGCTGTGGCTTTTTCCTGCTTTCACATGCTGAAGGGCAAAATTCAAGCTTACTACCGAGTACCCACCAACAGTCCAATCGTTGCCTCCTGGGAACTGAAGAAACCCCGACGCCTTAATCGAGGCCTTTACTTTAGTTTTAGCTGCTCTCAATTACACGCCCGGGGACATGACCTGGGGGATTTTTGATTTCCCCTGGTGCTATGTACCCAGACCTTGGGCGTTGATATCTAAACACCCTATCTAAAAAGAAGCTAGCATAGGCTCACTAGAATCCAAAAATGATCCTCTAAAGCAAATTTGAGAACTGTATTTAGAGTGTATCGTGCTTAGTACCATTTCTTTCTAGGGGTATCATAACCTATATACGTGCGAAATACAACCCAGCTGCCAATTCTATGGAGGTAAAGAAAGAATAACTATTCCAAAACGAAAAAAAGAAAGAAAGAAACAGTATCAATCCATCGCATCCAATTTATTTTCAACCAATTCTTCATTTTCAGATACCAAGATGCCCACAAGGCATTCCCCTAGGATTGCATCCCAATTAACCCAAGGGTGGATTTCAAAAAACAGATTCGCCGAGTCCTTCCCGGCGCCCCTCAGTAGCTCTCCCTTCCCACCAGGGTGAAACGGAAGGTATGGGGAAATATTGTAGACCTTTCCCTGGTATGATGTCCAGGCATCGGTGCCCTTCCGCCCATTCTGAGACTTTAGCATTGAGGGCGTCACTCGGATAAGATTCGGGGGTAAATTCGCGCCTCGTAACTTGTGGTTCGGATTCGACGTGAGTGCGGCCCAGTCCAGGGGTGAGTAGCCAGGTTCGAGAATAACTCGCTGCGACGGCTTCTTTGACGGCTTCAATGTGACTTGAGTGGGTGCCAGGGTACTGCTGCTGAGGCGGCTGTTTTGCGGTACTCGAAGGGACGCCGCTGCTGACGGTGGCGGGCCCAATGTACTATTACCGCCGCCATTCGCTCGCTGGGGGTACCGTCTAGCCGTCAACGTCAAGGGAGCAGCCCGGGGGTTCGGCTGCTTTTGTGATACTGGCGGCGGGCCCATCCGAGGCGGGGGAGGGGGGGGAAGCATTAAGGAGGTGTTACTCGTGGTAGGCGGTTGTAGCGGTGGCCTGCCCCCGGTTGTGGTAGCTGTGGAGACAAGAACTGCTGGAGGGGTCGTCGGTCCATTTTGTATTCGGCGGTGGGGACTCGGCTGTTCTTCAGTGGTGGTACAGGAGCTGGTTGAGTTGCCGTCCAGCTGGAGCGAAGGGACTTCCAGCAGCGGTATGCTTGGTACGGGGGTTTTGGGTGTAGTTTGGGTTTCCTCTAGAGAGCCATCTTCTTCGCCCGTAACTTGTGGGTTGCCCCTGTGGACTGTCCTCCCCCCTTCGTCCTCAGTGTCGCGAGTTGAAGCGGGCTTTTCGGGGATTGGCTCGGTCCGGGGTTGGGAAAGGGTCGAGCCGGAATGCCAGGTTGCAGGAGGGTGTCGATAGAGGAGGAAACATGCAGTTGCAATAAACGTCGCCACTCCGGCCCAGCCCATACCGTTCCAATCGAGCCGACCGAGGGGATCTACGAAGAGGTTGCGAGAAGGTCCGACGAGATGATTGCTTTCAAGTTGGAGATCAGACGACAGAGAGGCAGGTGGTCCGTGCGGTTTGTAAATCACATCATTTTATTGGCTAGATTCTCCACCACACCTTTTTGCTTCTCACTCCAGCAACTGAAGTTCATTTATTCTACCTAGGTATGTACCTGGCTAGTTCATTCTACGGCCCGTTATATAGGCCAGTGTTTTTCCCAGTTGGTATGGTTTTGCTATTTAGCCAATGGTATACAGTATTGCATCCTTAAATTCCCACCACCATACATATCCCACTCCCAAACATACATCTGGGATATATATTTCCGCGGGAATATTAAATTTTGGAACTCATACACCTACCAACGCGAAGATGGAGGATGAGGTCTAAGTTTCATACTCCATCAAATAATACACTGAATCCACCTATGAATTTAATATTCTATGATATCTGTGGGCGAGGGCCACCCAACAACCAGGGCCTCTTGGGATGGTAGAGGCTCCCACAAAATTAGACAAAGCGATATATTGCTTAGCTCATATGAAGGCAATAGTGAATTGGTCATCTTCACACCTCTGCCTCTTCTATTATTTCCTTTACAAGTAAAACTAAAAAGAGAAAATGAAAAAAGGTGTGTCGCAGTAGATGTCACATGACTTCGTGACAGAACGTGTCTTAGGCTGTGGAATTAATGAGAAACCCATCAACAGCCTCTGTCAACAGTACGCTAGAATCTCTCCCATGGATACCCCGGATGCCATACTGGATGGCCTAAACTCCGCCCAGAGGGCCGCGGTGTCCTCTCCCGCCTCGATTCTCCAGGTCCTCGCCCCTCCAGGATCGGGAAAGACGAAGACACTGACTTCGCGTGTCGCGTATCTCCTTGCCCATCATGGTTACCGCCCACAAGACGTCATCTGCTGCACCTTCACGATCAAAGCAAGCCGGGAGATGCGAGAACGACTAGCGAAGTTAATAGGTGATAATATCCAATCAAAGTTGATTCTGGGAACCTTTCATTCTATCTGTCGAAGGTATCTAGTGGTATATGGGCATTTAATTGGACTAAAGAAGGGCTTCGGGATCGCAGATTCGTCTGATAGCCTGACCATCATTAAAGTAAGAGTTTCCACATCCATGTATTTTTTTGGTTACTGCGTACTCCATTTCCCCGAGAGTTTCTTTTTCTGAGATATTGCGCTCTAATAAACAGTATATAGAGAATATGCAAACGATTGCAACTGGGTATTCTACCCAATAATGCGAGGACGCGCATATCTCATCAAAAGGCCCATGGTGTCTCTCCAGATGAGGTCATGGCGAAGCACAGCAAAGAAAGCAAGATCCTAGAGCAGCGCGAGTTTGTTCAAGTGTATCGAGAATACGAGAACGATCTGGTTGCATCTAATTTACTTGACTATGACGATCTGCTTCTTCGATGCGCAGAGCTGCTCAGGAAGCACCCAAAATGCGTCTCTAATGTCCAAGCGGTCCTAGTTGATGAGTTCCAGGACACAAATCACATCCAGTACCAATTAATGAACCTCCTCGCGTCTCGGAATAGGCGCATCACTGTTGTTGGAGATCCGGATCAGAGTATCTACGGGTTTCGATCCGCTGAAATTAAAAATTTAGCGCGCATGCAGCAGCTCTATTGTGATACATCTATTGTTCTTTTGGAAGACAACTACCGCTCGTCTAGCTCGATTCTTAACTCCGCCCAGGATGTGATTGAACAGGATTCATCCAGACCGGGGAAGAGATTGCAACCTACCCACAGCACTGGAACAATGCCGGTTCTTCGGAAACTGCCATCCGCGGATGCAGAGGCCCAGTGGATTGTGCTTGAGATTAAAAGATGTATCGCTCTTACTGGAAAACTTCTGAAGTTCTCCGACTTCGCGATATTACTCCGATCGGCGTCCCTGTCGCGGCAGATTGAGTCCGAAATGGGAAAAAAGGGAATTCCATATAGAATGGTAGGAGGACTGAGGTTTTTCGACAGAGTCGAGATTAAGCTACTCCTCGATTATCTACGTGTTATCAGCCACCCGGGAAACACCGATGCGCTGCTGCGTATTCTCAATGTCCCGTCAAGAAAAATCGGGGACGAGACAGTCAAGTTACTTTTGAATGGTGCAGAAAAAGCGAATAAACCCCTCTGGGACTTTATCAAAGATGTAGCTCAAAGTCGCAGGTCGACCGAGAGGGCTCTGGCAAAGCCCGCAAACCAGGGACTGTGCGCTTTGGTTGGTCTGATTGAAGCCTGCAGGCAGAACCTTCGCGAATGCACTGACCGGTCCGCACCCCGAAAGCTCTTGGAAGCTGTCATAAAGAAACTCTCGTTTCGGGATTACCTCACCACAATTTATGGGGAAAATGAGGAGAATCGATGGGCTAACGTGGAGGAGCTTCTGAACCAAGCGGATGATACAACCGCATTGGGGGATGCAAATGAAAGCAACGAAAGCCTCCCTGAGATTCAGGGGTTGGAGCAGCAACAAGCTCAAGCTGGAGAGGAGGTGCTGTCCCACTTCCTCGCAAATGTAGCGCTGTCCACAGAGGTCCGCCCACAAGATGACGAGGAAGGGAATGAGCAAAGTCAGGAAAAAGTCACCATCTCCACTATTCATGCAGCAAAGGGCCTCGAATGGCCGGTGGTTTTTGTCCCTGCCGTGTACGACGGCATTATACCCCACTCGCGCGCTGAGGACTCGGACGAAGAGCGACGGCTGCTTTATGTGGCGATGACTCGAGCGCAGGCGCTCTTATATCTCAGTTACCCACTTCGACAGCCCCGTAACGGAGAGGAAACAAGTGTCACAACGTTCCTCCCACCAAGGGTAGTCGATTCGCGGTTCCGTATGGTCGGGCCTAACATAAGTGAGAGGGTCGCAAATGGGATTGCGGACATCCTTCGGCGACCACGCCCGTCTTTAACGGCGATGATCGAAGGACAGACTTCCTTGCCATCTATATATGACAACTTCTGGACAGATGACGGCCAGGAGCCAGTTGATACTGCTTATCGGTGGGATGGTTCGCGCGCTTTTGAAGGAGAACCTGGTGCTAAACGACGACGTTATGACCAGGGTCAGTATGCAACGGCGACAACAGCAACAAACATGTCCTCATCGACGTACACAATAAGCAAGACGAGCATGACTATGCCTACCACTATGTCACTCGGGTTTTCAACAGCCCGTGAGTATATTGCGACTAGCTCGTCAGCAGAAGAGGAAAAGAAAACGGCACTGCAGAGCAAATTAAAGCCCACCAGTAGCCGCCCAAGCGATCGAAAAACCAATGGAGTATCACAGAAAGGCATTGCGGGCTTCTTCTGTCAGCCTTCATCCAGGCCCCAATCGAATGGTAGCCCGTCATTAAAAGCAAGAAGTCGCCGCCCGTCGCAGGGCAACCCCAGAGACACCATCGGAGCCTCCACTCACGGCATATCGTTGTCCAACACAACGCCCAAAGATGCGATCCCTTCACAATATTCGGCGCATCGACCTCAATCTCAGCACTTGCAACCACCCCGGCCTATTCTCGAACCTTCTGACCCTAATCGCTACACATGGTTAGCTGCATCCTCGAAGGCCTCAGAGAAACCCATCTGGCGCGGTGATCAAGTGAGCAAAGACATAACCGACAAAGATGAGGCTCAGAGAGATGGGGGGGTGAATGTGGTTAAAAGCTATGTGGGATCAGCCGGGGGCTTCCGGCCGGCGACCACGTATCACACAACTACAGTGTCGACGGTGCAGTCAGGTGTGCCGACCACAATGAGGAGGACGTTAGGAATACGCCGCAGTATGAACGGATGGGAAGAGCGGATGAAGAGGGGGAAACAACAATGAGACATCTGACTAAGAGGACAGTCGGGTCGTTCTGACGTAGTTGGCGTTCGGGCAGCAAAAGTGAATGGGACTGTTCGCCTGATGGGTTGCCTTCGAGACCACCGAGTTCTGGAGCTTGATGGACATGAACAAGTCAACAGGCAGGCGTGGGTACCGCGAGGGACGGCAAATCACCACCATGAACTTGAACCCATCTTCTTCCAATAATACTTCTCCATATCACCTGTTTGCTCTAAATATCACTAATATAGTAAATGATTTTCGGTGAATGACATGACTAATCATCCAAGTCAGACCCTGTATGTGTGAATACTTTCCTCCTCCCATGCGTCTACTATTTGTTTTGAGGGGTTGGAACAAATATCGAGTATCTTTTCTTTTCCTTATAAAGTACCTATATCTCCTACTTAACTTGTAGTACTGGCAGCAGATAACAGAGGGTGCTCTACCTCTCCCTCCAGCACGAGCCAGTCACAATGTGAAGAAAAGTCCGAAAACAGCATAAAGATATATGATAACCAGCCATGAGAAGACGGAGCAAAGATATAATAAAAACAATAGGAGTAGGATAAATAATAAATGAATAAAAAAATAATACACCATAATAAGTGGCAAGCGGAACGAACATCCAGCGGAGCAACGACGATGCTGTCAAGGTCGTCTTCTTGTCAACAAATCGGATCATCAATTACTGGGTCAAATAGCGAACCTGACTGTGTGGTCAGATTCACCACCTGAAGGACGGTGGACTACCACTTGGGACAGGGCTAAGGTACTGGTTGTTGGGGGAGCTTGTTGAACGGACCCAAGTGCAAGTTCTAAGCATGAGAGCAAGATTACTCAAGAGAAAGAAAGTACGTACTCCGTCAGCACCTCCAAACCAAGAAAGCGAGTGAGATTGATGTGCTCTGCAGTGTTCCTCATTTCTCCGATCTATTCCGTATCACCGTGTGGCAAAAGAGGCTGGAGGGGGGTTGAGGTCCTCGATTGAGCCCTCACCTTTCTTTTCTTTTCTTTTTTTTTTTTGCTGGAAGGGCGCTGTTTTTTTGTTCATCATAGCCTCATGGTGTCGCCTCGTCCCGACCTGCCTGAGGTTCCGCGTCCTCTTAGTCATCAGGAGAAAAACCATCACTAGTATTCGTGACCAGTAAAGTAATACTAGTCCTAGTTAGGTAAAACCCAAATAGGCTGGGAAGTCCACTGTATTATTTACCTCACCAACCTCAGACGAGTACTAAGTAGTATCAGCTCGGAAAGCGTTTGTTTACTGGACGCTTGCCAAAGAAGTAAGGCAGGTCTAGTACGCTAATAGAGGACGGAGAACTGAGGTTCTTGACTCTAGCTGGAAAAGGAACTGATCAAGTGACCTTCTTGTGAAATGAGGCCGTTTCTTACCTCTTATGATACCACTATTAACCAATCATTGGATCCACTTGCCGTTTTATGCGTAATATATAATCGGGGTTTGGTACCCAGCTAAGCTTCTGTAGGAAAGGTCAGGTACCAAAGTTACGCACGTCCTGTTCTGGACTTCCTGCCAGTTGGTGGTAAGCCCGGATTGGCCATCTCAGCCTCGATGCGCCACATCATTCCAGAGAGACAGATGGCAGGCAGAGAGGAATGCAAAAGCAAGGAAAGAGGTAAAGAAAAAAAAAAAAACCGAGAAATCAGCCTCATCAGGCGAAATATGGTCCATTGTGGCAAAAAAGATTTATCCGTCAGGGCTTCTATATGGGCAGTGAAGAATGAAGATGAAAAAGACGCAATAAGGATCTTGACAAGTCGGACAAGGCGAGACTCCTGTGCGCCAGAGTTATCATTGATTCAGGGATCAAGATAATCAGTAGTGAGTGGCCCATCCAGTTTTCCGCCTCGTCTCTTTCGGCCACTGTTTGGCTTTGGGATTGTCTGCCTTAACTCTTTTCTTGCCCCTGGCAGTGATGGTGGAGCCAGGCTTTGGGTGAGAAAAGTGAATAATAGTACATCATGCATAGTCTCATAACTTATTATTGATGAGGGAAGAACAACAACAACAACAATAACCCTCTTTTTCCAAAAAAAAAATAGAAAATGAAAAAAATAGGCTGTGGCAGAAATGATAATCAGAGAATCTGGAAGCAAAGGGGAAGGCGTTCACTTCGAGATGACGTTGATTATTTGCTGCTAGAGACCCCAACCATCTGGTTCGCCCTCTCAGGCTGTCTGGTATTCGATGATAGTTTCGTTTGGCTGTTGGCTACGACAGTTAGTTAAGATGACCGATCTCTCCTCCACACACGTCCACCCCCTTCCCTTCCTGTGCTAATTTAGTTTGCTGCTCCATTCCTCATAAGGGTTGATTTCCTTTTGGTAGTCATTTCCTATTGATCGATTATATTTCTGCTTCTATTCCTGTTTGGATAGTCACACACTTTACTTTACCTACCTCTGAGTTTAGTCACCATACCTACTTTGTTTCCTCATACCTACCTTTCTTTCTCCCATAAAAGCCTCTGCCTGTCCTCTTCCTCAAACCAACTTTTTATCCATCCACACCATTGCGACCACATCTTGAATTCAACATCTTTCTCATCCCCAAGTCTCTTTAGCATCATCCGCCCTTGTTCCTGTCTTCGAGTCTTGCTTTCCGCCTACCGATCTGCCTTAGCCTGTCACCTTGCTCCGCCACGAACCTGTCAACCTATATATATATATTGACTATATATATATATATATATATATACTTCCCACTGAGCCCCCTGCCCACCACTCCTCATACTCGATACCTCTCTGATCAAAATCTCAACATTTGTGTCTTCTCCGTACCTCAACTTTCCATTCAACATGCCTCACAAAGTTAACGAGTCCAATTCCACTCTGTCCAGCAACGGCAGTAGCGGTGACCAGGTAGTCGTCCCCAATATGCGAGGTAGGTGAATGTTTTGACGCGTTGGATACCCAGTCTAGATCCTTTCAACTTTCCCAGGATAACCCGCTAATGGACGCTGTTCTGCATTACTAGGGTCCAATCCTGTCCCACGCAAGACACAACCCCTGGTAATAGTCCACAACCAGGGTGGACAAATCTATGATGAAACGAGACCATCCGATTGGGACAAGCAGCGGTGGAAGTAGACCTCTGGACTGGTCTCGCTTCTTGCCCTTTCCTTTTTTCTACTTCTTTTTTATTGTTATCATTATTATTTCTTTTCCTTTTTTAATCATCAGTGGAATGCTGATATGGCACGCTTTTTCCCTTCCGTGTCAAGCGCTGCTGGCAGCTGCTGGAGCTTCTGTCGCCCTATCCGCGCGGCTTCATCCAAAAAGTGAGGCGACGATCGACACCGGCATTACCCCTTCTTCCTCCAGAGCTACTTGAGTCTAACCTCAATCCTTGCGACTATCCTTCGCCGTCTCTTGTTCTCGACTGGTGGTCCACAGACACTGTCTCCTCTCGCATTCTGGACCTCCCGTGGTCACCGCAACATTGACGCTGCTTCCCCCCTGATGCACCCTGTCTGCCGTCAAACTCTCCTTGGAAAATATTCCATCCATCATTATTATTGCCCCGGACTTTCGCTTCCAGCTCCTATCACCACCACACACCCCCTGTACATTATTATCATTTGACCACGGAAACGGACTGCATTGCATTGTATTTTATCTATGATGGGGATATCTTTTTTTTTTTGGGGTGTTTTTTCTTTCTCTTTCTTTCACACACACTCTATCCTTTCCCCAAAGCACACGTGTTACATTCTGCCTTCCCAACTAGCAGACAATGAACTCTAAGCTGTCTCTGGACTGAGTCCTGTTCTCACAGAGACCGAAGTCTGTTTGGGTGGCTCTGTGAATCACCCTTGCTTATCACCCCATCAATCTTCAGCACCCCAGCTAATTTCCCCATCCCCCCCCAACCTTGTATATTATACTTCGCACACTGAAGATTTGCTTTTTCTGTCATTCCGCATAGCGTGGGTTTGCTGCTATTCTGGCTTGGTCGTATCGTTGTCATGTCACCCCTTCATTCGCTGACCCTGGCACTCAAATCTCGGGCGTAAGAGAGAGCTCGGCAGAGCTCTGCCGCTGGGTGATCAATCCATCCCTCGTCATCATGTTATCTCTCTCTCTTTTTTTCTTTTTCTGCCATTTCTGTCCTTTTTTCCCACACCTCCCCTCCGTTTTCTGGTGAGCCTGCTGGTGCTGCCTCTTTTTTTCCTACCCTCCAGGCCGCCATGCTTTATTCCATGATCCAATCGCCCCATCCTAGATCATATGACATAACACGACATACATACCATTCCATGACACTAAATACGAGAAAGAATTAATTTCCTTCCTCACCCTGTGAGGTTATTCTTTGACTTTTTTTTTTATTTTTTTTTTATCTCTTTATTTTTTCTTTCCGTTGTCTCAAAGCCGGTCTTCCATATTATCATGATGGAGTATTGCGGACCAATCCGTTTTGTAAAGGAGTACCGTACATAAGCCATTATTCCCACCTTGATTTCGGATTACCAAATTCAGCATATCATCCCGATATTGAATTCCAATAGTTAATGGTTGATCCCTCTTCACCTGGAACTCCTCCTTAATAACCCCAACTATTATTACCCCGGGCGCGTTCCTCTCAGGCATTCAATCACCTTTCTCCCCGTTCTCCCTCCCTCGATTAATTCAGAAGGGGTTTAGTCCTTTCATGATTTTGATCCTGAGCTGGGGAAGGAGGGCCTCGGTATCTCCGATTATCCTCTTTTCCTTGGGGAACAGTGCTCCGTCCACCGCGAATTTTTAGCTTCTTTGTACGGAGTACTGACTGCCTCCTTACCCCGAGATCCCCGTCCCGTCAACAGAGTCCCTGAAGTTTGAACCACTCATTCCCCGATCCATCTCTCTCTCTTTCTCATCCGAACTGTTTTTCAGACCCCCCAAGATAAGCAATAAAATAAAGAAAAAAAAACCAAAGATCCTATTTATTGGATGGATGTTCAGCATTGTTCTATGCACTATTATGAAGTCTTTTCTTGGCCTGATCAACAATAGGTATGAATAATAATGCATTTTCGTCCATGTTATGATCCCCATCACAATCGGTCTAGTCTGAGGAAAACATCCGTCTCGGCCAGCCCAGCCCGGGGTGAGTTGGCATACATACATTTACATGATGCCGAGTCAGGAGTTGCGAGGAGTACAACTTTCAGCTTCTGTGTCTGCATAATTAACTAACGTAAACTTACCCACCTGGGCTAGGGGATTGATTATTATTAATCAACATCTTTCTGCCGTGTAGTGCTACTTGGCTTGGTTGAGGGCTGACTGGTACTGCCTATTTTATAGTATGCTCTCCTGATTTTTCGACATTCAAGAGTATTTTTTTCTCGAAATTTTTTCTCACGATTTATTAATTTTTTGGAATTAAGAGTACCTGCCCCACGGACTACAGGGGATGATTGATGCAAGTGAAACAAGGGGAAAAGTAATATTGAAAAGATCTAATCGTCTTTTCAATGGATCAATTTCATTCATCGGTCCAAATGTCTCGACTCTCCAAATCATTTAATAACAAAATCAAGCTTCTCGCTCTTCCTTTCGCTCCTTGTTTCTTTTTTTTTATATGGCCTCCCCTTTTCTTCCCTGGGGAGTTTTGTTTTCTTCCGGCGTACTTTTTAATATCGGGTCTTTTTTTTTTTGTCACGGGGTTCGAGTTGTTTTTGCAGTTTTTTTTCTCTTTCGTTTTTGATGTTGTGAGAAACCCTGCTTGCACCAACCAGGATGAGGATTCACCAAGTGACCTTCATGCAATGATGGCAGTCCGTTTACTCGAGGAGAATACCACACATGGGAAGTTATCAAGTGAAGCCACATCAAACCCTGCGAGGTTTGCGTGGGTTGAAGGAGAAAAAGAAAAAAGGGTGGTAAGAAAAAAATGGGGTGGAGATGAGCCCTAGTTTCGATGCACACTAGTTGCGGTGTCCATTCGAAATGCTGCGTCTCCAATTGGCTTGAAAGTAAAAAAAAAGGGATAAACATGGACAATGATATGCAATTTGGACTCGAAAGGCTCGCGCTTGCAATGCTAGATATAAAAATCAAGGTCAAGCTAAATGCAACTTGGTGTACCCAAGGTATGAGATGTGAAAGCACAAAGAGAGGGGTATGCAATTTTCCGCAAATGAGAGAGAAAAAAAGATAAAAGAAAAAGTCAGCTCTGTCAACAAAGACGGCTGGGTAACCACTCCAAAAGTTCGACCAGAGACAATGGAGAGACAATGGACTAGTTTGGGTAAATATGGCAGAAGATGCATATAAAAATTAGCACCATCTTGTGATACCAGGCAATGTGTTGATCTATGATTGACGAAAAAAAAAAAATAAACACCATCAACTATTTCAACGCTTAATAGCCAGTGCCGAAACTCATCTGGGGTTGAAGAAATTGTTGCGGGGCATAAGCGGACTCTTGTTGGTAGGTATGCGAACTCATGTACTGCACATTTGGTGAGGGAGTTGGAGAAGGTGAACATGTAGTAGTGCCGGGCACGGGTTTGACAAAATTCGAGTTACCACCGCTAAAGCCTTCATTTTCTGGCGTGATCGGCGGTGTAATGTACCCATGTGGCATGTTCGAGGGGTGAGGGGCCTTCTGCGGAGTAGCCAGCCCGATTTCTCCCTCGTAGGGCTTGGATTCTACGCTGAGGGCGCCTGATGGCGGACTTGGTGGCGTGTAACTGGCGATCGAAGCTTGACGTGCCAGGAATTGTTCAAGAATCTTCGAGACTCGAGAATAATGAGCTGATGAGTATTTCCTGGACAAAACCTGAGATGGCTGGTGCAGTTGCTGGGAGAGTCCAACGAGCGTCATCGAGTCGTATTGGGAAGCCCATTCAGTGTGCCGGGGTTGAGGTCGGTTCAAGATACACCGCGCCAACGCCAATGAGGCCCTGGCGAGGTCTGACGAAGCCTTGGAAACAAACTCCCTATGAAAAAGCGATATCTCCGAGATATATAGCGCCAAATGTTCCACCTCAGGATCATACGGCATGTCCATGACCGCAATTTGAAGGAAGCTGTCCACAGTTGGGTGTCCAATTGTCCACCCCAAGGTTTGTAGGACATGCCATTCCATCTGGATGAACATATCATCATCATAGAGCGAGCAACACATGGACTTGAGCTCCTTGATCGTGGGTACACGATCCTTTTTGTCACCATACTTAGCCGCAATCAAAAGTGCTGCACACCCAACCAGTTGATAGTGCCTTTTGTACACTACACGCTTGGAACAGTATCGATCGAGAAGATTAACGGTCAAGAACAGAGTCGAAGGCAATAGCTGAAAGGCGGCGTGTGCTTCGATTAGAAAATCGAGGAGATATGGACGCATAAACCATTGGATTTCTGTCTGAATATCAATTGATTCAACGTCGGGGACAGTAGCAGCCTGCACAGCAAGTGAGTTAGCCATCAATCATGGTAGCTTTGAGCCAATGCGGGAGACTAACATCCATGTCCAGCATGTGAGACAAAATATCGTCGCGAAATTCATCACCGGCAGCCTTTGATAGCTCTTCGGCGATAGCATACTGGCGCTCTCGGGCCACTAATTTTGCATGCTCCTTGGGATCCATTCGAGGCGCAGAGAAGTCATCGTATGATTCCACAAAGAAAGTGTCACACGGCTGGTAGCTTGAAGTAGGACGCTTATGGTAGGTCATGGTGTCGAATTGCTCTTGATATCGATCTGAATATTAAAGGAGTGGACCTGAATAGAACCGGGTCTTTCAGGAAACGACGGAAGTAAGAGAGCGACAGTCGTCAAATTAGTTAAAAATTAATGAGTGGAATTAGTTGGAAATATTAAGCAATGGCCAGTAAAGAGACAATAATCTGAATACTGGAAGGGGAAAGACGGCCGGAAGAAAGAGGTTGAGGCCTTCAGTGGCCAAAGCTAAACGAAAGACTGTATTAGTGAACGTGTTGTAAATTAAAACTCAATAAGTGCAAAGACGAAAAAAAGTTGGAATAGAAATAGAGATAAAAGAATGGTTGAAAGTTGGAAAGAAAGCCAAGTTGAATATGTTAAAGGGGACTCCTTGGAATTAAAGAGTACTAACCCAGAGAAAAGGCCTTCGGGCAGAGGGCACAATGCAACCCTTACCGTGACGGCGTGTCTGGCATCTAGGCAGGGCAAGACGCAGGAATGATCTGTCAAGCTTGACTGTGGAAGATACCAGTCGAAAGGCAAAGTACGACTAAACGTCTTCGCCCTAGGAGCTGATGTTTGAACTCGCGAGCCTATGTGTACTCTGGAATGTGGAAGGAGTACAGGCACGAACCCTATGTAGGGATAGGGATATTGTCAGGGGGGACCAAATTGCAAATTATGATCACAACGTACACTTTTAAAGCAGCACTTTTTGCTGGGCTTTCTTGTACAAGATGAGCTGATAACGCGGAATAAAGGAAGGCTATAAGGTCGAAATTCACATTGATTAAAATGATGTCAATATACGAGAATTCGAAGGTAAAATGTCCCTAGAAGTAAAAAAGAGCCAAAAAATTAGCCAGCTGGTTCCGTAAATATTTATTTCGTTATTTGATTTTCCCCTTTGAATAAACCGGTAGCCCTAAGATTACTGGCGTATCTTGGTATGTGATGCTTTTGATGATCGTTTTGAGGTATGCACTATCTCCCTTGGTAGTAGCCCCTTTACCCATGCAGCACAAGAGAAAAAGGCTGATTGCCAGGATTCAAAGCAAATTGATCTTGGAAGGATGCTTGTACAGACAAAAGGCATCTAATGCCTCAATTATCTGCGTTCAGCTTTTCTTTAAGGTGCTATTGTTCTTCAACCCTAGCCCGACTGCCTCCAATTCCTTCTCCACCGATAATTTGTTCGAAAGCATTGCAGGATGGTGAATTCGTATTTGTGTAGGACACAGGGCTGGTTTTGGGATTGTTTGCTAAGAGTCTAGTTCTCTGCACGAGAAACTATCCTTCGATCGAGTGCTCCACGCCATTGGGATTTCACGCTTTTCTCGAATGAAGATTCGGCATCGAACCCGTACACCGACAGGCAATGCTATCACTTAGGGTATTCGCTTACCCTCATCTTATTGAGGCTCCAGACTAGACTGGCGGAGAAGGGGATAGGAAGAGCTGAGAAAAAAGAAAAAGGAATAAATCTCACCTCCCGGCAGTTCACAGCTGAAATTATAGAATCATGTACAGGGAAAAAAGCGCTCTTCAGAAGAAAAAAACCCAACAAGACCCTTCTTGTCGCTCTTCTAACCGGCAGAAGCTGAATCAGGGGATTCCAACAGTCGATGTCACGATTTGGCGCCGACGGTTAGATAGGGGTAAATTCGCCGTTTGAGCTAACAAACGTCGAGATAGGAAAACGTCGAAGCAGAAGCTGACGGACACGGCTCGACTGGAGAGCTGGTACAGCTGGCTCAAGACGACGTCGACTGATATAATTCAGCCGATTTGATCTCTACCCGTAGACCAAGCTCAGATCTCTCCGAAAGAATTGACGGGAGACAAGAAAAGGGGGAGGAGAGAACGGAGAGAAGGAGGAGAGGGGATGAAGATAGAAGAAGAAGGAAGAGGAGGAGAGAAAAATGAGGAGGAGTGGCTCTCTCTCCAGACGGGTGTAAGAGAAGAAAAGAAGAGAAAGGAAGAAGAGTTGGGACGAGGGCCGGAGATACAAGTCTCGACAGGATTGCTGAAGGTTGGCTGCTGCCCACGCTGTATCGTTAATTGTAACGCTTTTTCAGTATTTGGTGGGTATGGTATCGTGTACCGAGGGCCGGGTAAGTGTAAAGTCCGGTTCTGTTTCAGCTCGTCTCAGCAATACCTCACAACCCTGATCAGTGCTGGCTAAGAATTTCCTCAATCAGAAATAGATACCAGTCGCTTGCTAACCCCCAGGAAAAAGTTTCGCAGATGAGGATCCTATAGTAGTTTGTGAAACAAATGAGGAAAGTGTCAGCATTTTCCCAACCTGATGCTTATAATCTCGCCTCCTGGTTGAAAGTGTAAAAGAGGGTTGTATGAAGAAGGCATGTGCAAGACTTGTATGACTGATTATACCTAAAGTTGGTTAAATCCAGACTTCCCTACTTTGGCTTCGGAACTTGAAATTGCATCTCAGTAAATAAGACGCAGGAATCTCCTCCTCCTCCGCGCGGCCTGAGCCCAGACAACTTGAAGTCGCCCTTACTGGAATTGTGAAAGTTAATACTTTCGTTCTGTCGTACGTATTATAGTACTACTTGTATAGCCGCAATACTACATAGTTTCCAGTATGGGCTTGTATGCTGTCCAGGCTTCTCCTGAACCAGGCTTCATCAACGGGACAATTTTCATCCCAACCATCAATAATAATAACTGAAGAACCTTTTTTTTTTTTTTGCGCTTCAAATGATTGTTAAGAACAGGAGTGTACAATTCATCAATCGTGCTTAACTCGGGTCTTGATCACTCAAGAGATAAACTTTTTGACATTGAAACTCAAGTTGGAGATTTCCTCCTCCTCAGCCAGGCGAAACGACTGGCCCTTATTCATTCTGGAGAGCCACGCCAGTTTCTCCGATGGCCTCTCAACTCTCGATCCTGCACGGCGTCCAGCAGCCTCTGTCCTGTGGTGGGCGTTTGAGTGGAGTGATCTCCGCCATCGCCAGCCAGTCTTTACCAGCCATTTCCTCCCTGATTCAAGCCAGGAACACCTCTGGGTCCCTTGGCTCATTGTTGATTTTTATATTTTGAATTTCGTATTTTCCGTTCGTCTATCTTGCCTATGTCCTCGTATTGATGTTATTTGAAGGAGTATTTTCTCGATTCTTTGGCCCTATCAAGTCAGCCGCGTCTTTTCACGAGGCTCCTGGAGGCAGTTCGGCACTGGATTGAATGTCTCGGTCTGGCTGACGTGCTTTATGGATGAAAAGGTAATTTTGGGGAACATTTTTATTTATCGAAGATGCGATCAGAGTTGAGAGCTTCTGAATTTAAAGAGAATTTGCCCACCATCTCTTATCCATGTCCCTTGCCCCTTCCATACATGGCTATTTTTCTTTCAAGGTCAGGCAACCCTTGGCAGAGTTTATTCTCAGCATTCGGCATATCATAAAATCGAAATGCTATTCGACAACTGCTGAAGTAGCTTACCCACATTGCGGAGTCACCAACTTATTTTTCAGCTGCTGACTGCCTGTAATTTTATTTATCGAGGTTCACATCTTCTGACGAGGAGTTGTACACCCCTGTCCCTTTGTACTAAATTATTTGTATGCAATACTTAATACCAACATACAGGACAAGAAGGCATCGCTTAACCAATTATTTACATCCAATGGGGACGCGACCGTCGCAGAACGCTCATCCATCACAATTATTCTGTTATGCTGACTGGTTCAATGGGTTTGACCTCCATAAATAAAATAAAAGAATCTAAGGGAAATTCAAAAGAGGAGGAAAAGAAAAAGCGTGGCGCTACATTACATTTTTATGGTAGAACCATCTGTAGTCAGCCCGAAACATCTTTCGCCAAAGAATTGGCATACACATGCCATTTGACCTGAGGTCGGGTCTCTTTGCCTTGAAATCGCCAGTGATCCTGAAGGTATATGAATATAATAGAGATGAAAGGAAACAGAACAATTCCGAGTTAATATTTTGAGTTCCAATCGATCAAATATGTCAAACCCAGCCGAATCTGTGATACTCTATTTCATGTGGATGATGGATCCAAGATATCTTGGATTATTTATATCTTTGGGCTTTTTAATTCTCGAGCTCATCATACCTTGGGGTCCTTCTTCCAGTTGAAGAAACATGTGCAAGGATAAACAAGGAGGAATAATTTTTTAAAAAAGCCAGTTGCAGACTACTACTACTACCCAGAGGACAGGCGTTATCATGCCTTCAGCTTGGATCCTTGGAAGATTGGACCATGGATTTTATAAACCTTGAATACCATAGACACTGGTTTCAGCCATTCTCTGGATCGGGGGCTCAAAATTTTATCCTTTGTATTATTTGCTCCGTCTGGTCGCTGTCTCCCCCGTATTCCCCAACCAATTGCCGATCAATGAAAGGGGTCGGATGTGTGTTCCAAGCATATTATTGATCAGAGGTGCCCTGGAACCAAGGAAACTTACCATATTATTGCGAGAACCACTTGCAAACTTCAAGAAGTGTATAGTCTCCAGCATTTCTGGTAATAGTGCTCGAGAGAGGTAGTTAATACTAGTTTCATTTGTGATTAGCAATGCTTTGAGGCCAGCATCACAAAATCACCCTTGTAGTGACATATTCATTGGAATAACTGAAGAAACCTAGCCACAGAGTATGAGATAGTGAGAGGGCTGTCTCTTGTAATCATTATTGTGCTCTCGAATTAGAGTGCCTTGGAAGTTTATCACTTATAAGACCCGAAGAGATTTTTTGTTGGAAGTGGCTTCTGGGACTCGCAGCGTTACTTGTCACTTGTTTCTCCCCTATTTCCAGGAGACTTCTCAACCTCTCTATTGATTATTAGTAACTGTTCTTCATTCTTACCATTATTAATAACGTGGCTCTTCCATGATCCATCCCTACATTGGGAGTGTAATGCCCAATCCTTACTTGTTCTGGAGAAGATCTTCGCCACTCCTTGATATCCTCGAGCCTCTGGCTTCTTTGTCCGCAAGGCCCTTCAAATGTTCCAAGCAAAATAGATCCCTTCTGGTTGGAAACACAACGCTACATTATGATGAACCATTGCTGTCAATATTTTGTCCTCAGTAAATGAGATATTTTTCTCAACGTAACTGAATTCTCGCAGTTATACTTTATACCTAGCTGGAGCGCTTGTCTGAGGAACCGCGCATTATGAAAAGAGAATGATGAGGTAATGAAAGCTCGCTCCAGGCTCCATTTCATACTACTTACTCTATGCATAAAAGGGAAAAGGGGCAAATAAAAATGGTTCACAAGGATGTTTCCAAGCCTCCAACTCTCTAGCCGATCGTGGGTTAGCGACCCGTATTTGCGGAGTACAAAATGAGTTTGATGGGCTATCAGAGGAAAGCATACATTAAAATAGACATCGAAATTGCCCTCGCAAGTCACTTTTGCTGCAGGGGTTGCTCCATTAAAATTTGGTCACTTATTTGACCAGCTTACTCAAGACAAACTGTGTGCCGTTTTTGAGTGGTATTTTATATCCTCCGTGTGACAGCTCTCTCTCAATTGTATTGTGCTGGCTCCCTCTTAATATTTGAGGGATTTGGAGGCCATCGCTTACTGTATGAAGAAGAGTGATATGGAGAAATCCCTTACTGTATTAATATGCACGTGGATAACCTACTTCTTTAACTCTGGGTCAAGAGGGACTGTAATATTGCAATCGTGCTGCAGAGGAGGAGCTCATATGAAGTGACTGAGACGAAACGCAAATTTCTCCTTGCTGTGTCCCTGCAGGGTTAATCTCGCTCTTACCTCATATTTCTCTTTTCCTGCAGTTATCCTTGCACATTATTACTACCTACATGCTTTGCATGGGGTTAATATTTGGGATTGGACAACCGCATACATCTCGTACATTGGTTGTAGGAGTATTTTGTGTAACAGTCCTTTGGCTCCTGCAAGGGCACCCTGAGGCAGACAGAGGCTTACTCATCCAGGCAAGAATTTGGAGGTCTGGATTTCACTAAGCAAAGACCACTAATAGGACAGCAACCTTTGTACCTTTTCTTTCCAATTTTCAGAAAATTGGTCTGATTATCTCGGGCACTCTAGAAAAGTTGAGGGCCATATATCACTGTATTGGTAAAAATTTTTGCAATCATGGAGATCATGCAACTATCAATTGAAGTTCTTTGTCCTGATGTACGACGTTGAGCCGTATATTATTATTTGGGGAAAGGACAAAATAGGGACTATTGTTTTGTACTATAGAGTATTCATACTAGTTTTCTTACCCAGTTTTACAACTATTATTTACTTACTATGTACTATAATATTGTTATCATTACTATGGTATTATTCAACCTGTACTCCATATATTGATGCTACACCGCATTCGGGTCGCCGAAATTGTGCCCACTGCGGATCCTGGAAAGCAAAAGAAAACTGGAATTTTTGGGTGAAGTCAAGAATTTCTTGCATTTTCTTGTTCTGTAGTTCTGGTGTCTATACCTATGTGAGGGGTTGAGAGAAGACTCAAAGTAGATTGAAGGAAAAGGGATCTTAGTCTGTATCAAATCTCTTGTATTATTATCTCGAGTTCCATTTGCATCGAAAGGCTGAAAAGAGGGAAGCTAAAAGTATGATGATACCTTGTCCAAGACAAAAAATTTCTCTGTCGACCCGCAGTCCCAAAAACTTGGTCCACCATCAGGACCCAACCAAACTAAATCCGTTCAAAATTACAAAACTTTTATACATCGTACCACGAAAAGGGCAGTGGAAATCGGAAGAAGCGGAAACATATACGGAGTATCGGCTCCGGAGACGATATCAAGTGGGCGGGGACACAATACAAAAATGGAAATATTCTGGAACGTCAAAAGAACGCCATATCTTAAGCAACTCGGACAGTGCCAGGAAAGGCCCGTTTGTGAGAACCTACGAGGACGAGCACTACCTCGATACTTTAATATGCCCATGGACGCTCTGGAGAGTCAGAATAAAGATAGAAAATATAACTAAAGGTATTCTCATAAGTTCAGGCATGTGAACTCCTCAACTTTATACTTTATTAGATTCGTCTTCATTAGGTCAATTTGATAGATCCTTGAAACGTGTGCTTTTTTATGTATTGACTATTGTGTTTGTGCCATGGTAATCATGATAATAGTCATATAGTTTCTTTTAGATGTTTTTTTCAATTTGCTTCCGATTACCCTTATGTTTGTATTTGGATCCAAGTCCCACTCTATTTAAGCCAATGACTTTCAGATCTCAATGTCAATTTCATCTCTATATTTTATTCAATGAACATGCCGCCATCGGTTTATTTGTCTTCGGAGAATTGACTTGTGGCCTTAAGTATTAGGAAGCGAAACATCGACGTACTTGTGGCTTAGCCCCAGGAGATGGGGGCAAGACCTTATCCACATCAACTTTCAAGTTTTGGGAGTTTTTAATTTACTTTCACTTGAGCAAAAAAGTCTCAGCGAAACGAGGTTCTTTTGAAGCATTCAGAAATAAAAATAGGGTGGATCGAGATGGCTCATTTCAGTTTCCAGTAACAGGGCACCTGCCATCCGCCCGGCGGGCTGCCCCAGTTTCCCTTTTGGGTTGAAAAGTATGGTGTCTGATGTCAAGTGAGAATATCTGTGGAATGTTTATGCGTATGAGCTCTCGTCGATGGCGTACTAGTACCATCAAAACCATGATGAATAAAGGTACTCCATACTACTAACTTGGGAGTACTACTACTACGAGCAGTAGAGACTCCATCAGCATACTCCAGAAAGACATTGATTGAACCTTGAAAGATACAGATTATACCATGTATGGACTAGCCTAGAATAGAGCGGGCCGAGCGTAGTGTAAATAAACGACTCCACATTAATCCCATCAAATCCAGACTGGTTGTGAACAAAAATATTTCACTTCGCTCTGAATTTTCCGGCCCTGACCGCAAAATAATAATATGCCTGGAGTATGAAAGTGAGTATGTATATAATGTAGCTAATAAATCGATTCTTGGTAATTGTTTCTTTCCTTTTCCCAAAATTGCGAACCTCATCAAAGATTTCAAGTACACATGAATTTCCCGGCCTATGGCGTCATTCATTGACTCGCGTCCCACGTTTCGGGTATTTGACCTTTCCCCATTTTGGAAATTCGAGTTATGGTCATCATAAAAGGAGATTAGCTTTTCAAGACGATCTTTAAAGGAACTCATGACGAAAATAGCGGACAAGGTACATTAAACTTTCTGTTTTTTATTCTTTGGGAAACTCGGGAAATGGGGTTATGGGCTGGAGAATTTGTTCATTCAGAGCTGTGGGTGCTGAGTTTGCCGGTCAGTCCAAGACCAAGGAGATTTTTAAGGGCCAAGAAACCACGTTTCCTCAATTAATCTCACCACAAAGTGCACAGTGCACAACCTTGACAAGTCGCGCGACCACGCTGCCACGGTTAGAAGAATGACATAACCCGCGACTTCGCGAAGTTTGGAAGTTTGATCCATGGTGCTTAGTGCAGACTTTACAAAACCTTTTACACGCGTTGATTCGAGGATCGCGTTCAAAGTCAATCGCGCTTACTGGCGTGTTTCTTCCCTCATGTTTTCCTGGTTTGAGCAAAGCGGGACAAAGAGCCATACTTTGATAGCCTTCCAACTTCACTCTCCACTAGCGCCCTAAGAACGAATTGATTCGGCCCTGCCGTGGTTCATCTTTTTTACTCCTCATGTGCTGCTGCCACCTGGTCTCACGATCGCGTTTCTCTGGCCCTTAGAAGTCAAGAACATGACCAATCCCTGCATGTGTCAAAAGTCAGCTGAAGCGCCCGAGCCAATGCATAAGCCACCTCCTGAACCAAAGAAAGTCTCCTGAACGAGCCTCTTATTTTCCGGATGGCAAGATTTCCTGATGGTTTGCTCTCCAAAGTACCTAGGGCATCACATGTGTTGTACTTTGGTTCCTTGCCTTTGATAACAAGGATACTTATCGCTCGCTTGTTAGGTTTTACAACCTGTATCCTGATTCGCGAGGAAGTCATCGGACTATTCAACAAATATTCCTCCTGTTAAGCTGACATTCTTTAACCCCACAACGACCTTTATGTGTATGACTTTAGACCCATGCTATTCGTTGTCTTTTATCCATAGAATAATAACATTCTCATATTATGCTGGCAAGTAAAAGGTGTGAGGTTGGAGAGTTTGTCAACACCTCTTGCATAAAGAGGACTCATTGGGCGATGGAGGATATTCTGAAACAGCTTAGTAGAATCCTATATATAGAGCACGAGAATCTTGAATTCAACCAGCTATCTGTACTTTTGTGAAGGTTTTTTGTCTATTCTCCAATTGTTGGGAGACCATCGAAACTCATAATTAACCCTATTCATGAACGAATTCCCCAGGTCTTTTAACTGGAAACATAAGTGTTGTATTTTGCCCTTTTGTGATGACGTTAGACAAAGTTTCGAATCGTTAGGATATACAGCATTCGAAAGGCTGAAAACGTCTGGCTTGAAGCACAACATGGGACTACTGCATGGGGGAGGTGTGGAAAGGTGGACCAGCAACATAACCTCCAATGGCTTTGGTTGATAGGATACGAAGACTTTGAAGAGCGAGTCGTCGTATTTCTGCATGAGAAGTGGCATGGATGTGCCGAAATTCTGAGAAACCAAAATCCACCCCCGCACAGGATCAGGCTCGCAGCTGAGGATGAGGACTCTGGATAATCAGCGGGAAGGGCCCATTCAGCTGCGCCAGGAACATTATTCATGAATCGGAGAATTCCTCCTCAAAGATTGCTCGCCACTCTGTTGCTAAATTGCGGATTGCTAATTACTGGGGACAAGGATATGTTGTCTGGAAGTCGGCACGCACACTACCGATACCACCTCAGAGAGCCATCAACTTTTTCTTCCACACACCTTTTTTTTACCCTCTTTTTCCTCATTGAAAGCCTCTGAGTTCTGATGCAAAAGCTCTTGCCTCCATTCAAAATGGCCCCCGATGTGGATGGCAAACCCTGCAAGGCCGACGCGCATGTGTCCTATCAGATTAATGGGATTGGGGTCTGAAATATTGAGTCTTCAATGTGAACCACGATCAGGGAAAGATGACAGGGGTTCGACTGACGTGGCAGCCCCCCGATCTCTGGGTCGCCCTCTTGATGCGCGGGGATACGCAGATGTCTGACATTTCGCAGCCAGGAAACATGGAAATTTCCAAGCCCTCGTTCCTTGTTTCGCTTCCCTGGTCGCCATTCATTGTCCCCTCCTGGTCTCGCCACCCCTCTGGATCCCTTGGGTGGCACAAGGGACGAGTCAAGTTGTTTCCGTGATAAAATCGAGGTTCGCGTATCTTTGCGCAGCCTTTGGCCTATGAAATTGATTAAGTACTCGGTATCGAACAGACCTTGTAGTAGCACTTCCAATAGCTGCTGTTCGCTCTTGAGAGCGAAGTTTACTGGATTGCGTGGGATTTCGTTTCAGAAGCAAAATTTATCTGATTGGTGCTTTTGTATTTTATTGTTGCTTATCTTATACTGTATCTTGTTCCACAACCTAAGGAAGCACTCCGAAATTGTTCCCTCTTCTGCGAGAAACAATATCGGTTTTGTTCGAGGATCCAAGTGGTGAATTCGCCCGCCTCACCGGGGGGTTGGAGGAATAGCCAGGGCGCAACAGCGACATGAGGCACTAGATAGATAACCAACTCTACCATACCCATGACTGCATGATTTCCGCTTCTCTATGGTGGCTCTGTTTTGGTCTCTCTTTTGTCGAATTGATCTGCCCAAGATGTTCTGAATAGTGAAGATAGGTCAATATCTTTTTGTAGTTCCCCAACCTCCACTAATTGCATTATGTCCCCTGTAATCTAGTAACATAGATAATAAGATAGTACAAAGGTTCATCAGCAGTTTCAGAATCAAAACCTCATGCCCGCATCGCAAATTTTTTGTATTTTGCAGTGTGAAATGAGTTCAATTGAAATATATCACGTGACAATTAGCTTGCTGTGGAGCCTCTGCCGCGCGCTAAAATTATATCAAAAAAAAAAGTTGAGACTTCACGCCGAACTGTCGACTAGAAGAACACCAAGTCAACCCGCATAATTTTCCTACATTATCTCACCGGAATGAGCGCATAGCCGTGGGCTCTATAGGTTGAGCCACGGTTGGTAGTGTTTTTATTATCTCACCGCACAGGGGTTTTTAAATTCTGCTCAGTCTGTCAAGGCGAACTCCAAAATTTCACGGTGCCCTCTTGTCCACAATGGATATTCATCGCTGTCGTTTCGTACCGTACAACCCTCAGGCGATTAATGCGCTAGCATTCTCACACCCTCCTACCTTGGGCGTTGGTGGAAAGGGCGTTCCTACCCTCCGACTTGCGGTTGGTCGTGCGAACGGCGATATCGAAATATGGAACCCTTTGCGTGGCGCATGGTTTCAGGAGACAGTTATTCGTGGCGGAAAAGATAGAAGCATTGAAGGACTGGCATGGACACTCGATCCGCCGGAACCTGGGCCCCAAGGACAAAGATCGCCTGGGCGATTGCGCTTGTTTAGCATCGGATACTCAACTGCGGTAACCGAGTGGGACCTCGAGAAGGGTCGCCCTTTGCGTCACTCTAGCGGTAATTATGGTGAGGTGTGGTGTTTGGCAGCCCAGCCGAGGTGGCAGGCGACCGCACGCGGCCAGGATGGTAAACCGCTTCCTCCTACTGAAGGAGAGTTTACCGGGCAGCATCTTGCAGCGGGGTGTGCTGATGGATCGATTGTGCTCCTATCTACCGCCGACAATGACCTTAAATTCCTGCGTATTATGCGACCGTCCACAAAGAAGCCAAGGGTGTTGAGTGTAACTTTTCAGGATCGGAATACAATTGTTGCGGGCTATGCGGACAGCTCGATCCGAGTGTTTGATATCCGGAATGGCCAACTTTTACGAACAATAAGTTTGGGTAAAGGCCCAATGGGTGGCTCAAAGGAACTTCTCGTTTGGTCGGTCAAGTGCCTTCCGGATGGCACGATTGTGTCGGGTGACTCCGCTGGCGAAGTCCGATTCTGGGACGGTAAAAACTATGCCCTCATTCAACGGCTTCAGGGCCATAAGGCCGATGCTCTTGATGTCGCCTTCAGTGCTGATGGAGAAACGGTTATCAGTGGTGGGGCAGATCAGACCACAGTGATCTACAAAAAGAAACCTGGGGCGAAAGGCGAGAAAGGCGGCAGATGGGCAGAGGTGGCACACAAGCGATACCATAGCCATGATGTGAAGACTTTTGCTGTCTTTGAGACAAAGAACATCAGCATTCTCGTCTCAGGAGGTACGTACACTTATCGACTCTTCCTTTAAGGTTCTGAATTAACTTGCTGCAATTAGGACCTGATGCCACCCCTATCGTTTTACCTTTGCGAGAATTCGGAAAAGAGCACCATAGAAACCTGCCAAGCTTACCTCAAGTACCTCAGATTACGTCCTCACCCTCGTCTCGATTGGTAATGGGTTTCTGGGACCGAGAAGTCAGCATTTGGCGCCTCCACCATGGTCCAGTATCATTACATGATGCCCCCAATGTCCAGAGGCATCGACTGGTCGGGAAAGTCTTAATTCAGGTAAGACACCATTAGAAAGCGAAACAATTTTTTGAGTAGGCACTTACATGTCTCCCGCCTTCGAAATAGGGCGAAGAAAACATATCCTCTGCAATGCTTTCTAACGACGGTAAAATTTTGGCCATTGCTACAATATCTAGCATTAAATTATTCTCGGTGAGACGGCGAAAGGGGGACGACAGGGGAACCTTGCGCATACAAAAATTGGACGTTCCAGCCTCACTTTCTGAGGATGGAGCCCGTATCGTCACCGTATCCCGCGACGGCCGCTGGCTTTGCATTGTTCGCCCAAACAGCGATATCTGCTTAGCCAGAATTAAGCCTCCGCCATCCCCACAAGAGAAGCCTCAGATTATGCCTCAGCTTCTCAAACTCAGCAGAGCCCCGCGCCCTCCCCGGTTCGAAAACATCACGCACGGTACCTTGGGTGATTACGATCGATCAATCCGATGCGCTGTGTTCTCTCACGACAGCAAAACCTTCGCGTCCGGTGATATCTCTGGCTGTGTAGATACATGGGCATTGGAGGAAGTGGGAAATCCACCTCTAACAGCATCTACAAAATCTACTGGAGTTTCGGGATCAGACGACGAATCTTCAGACGATGAAAATGATTCCGCTGATCTGGAGGGCGAACGTTGGCGCTCCAGCGCCTCCGACTCTCCAATTCCCCGCCTAAAGTCCGGTGTTGCCTTCTTATCATTCCGCCCTCTCAGCCCTGAGCAATCGAAGCTTCTGACCAATGGAACGAAGCACGCTATGCATGGAAACCAGAAGAGGGAAAGCCGATTGATGGTCCTGACAACAGATCACCAGTTAGTGGAATTTGACGCACTGGAAGGAAAGCTATCTGAATGGTCAAGACGAAATCCGAAGGCCTACCTCCCAGTAGACTTCAAGGGCGTGAAAGACCGCGCTATGGGTTGCCTATGGGACATGACAGGGTCGCGTGGACGCCTTTGGATTTATGGTACCTCCTGGCTTTGGATGCTTGATTTGAAACAAGACTTCCCGTCCATTGAAGAACTTAAGGAGCTGGCTGAGAACCATGAGGATTGGGGCCTTCTGGCGCCTACTTCCAAAAAGACATCCCAAAAACGGAAGCATGCAATGTTAGATGATGAAGATGGTGAGCGAAAGAAGGCGAATAGTGGTGCAGGTGATAGGGTACCGTTGGCAGAATCAAATTTATATCTCGATCACAAAGCCCGAGTGTTTGTCGGACCGGATGCCTCACAGGGCGAGTGGATCTCTATGGAGAAAGATCGTCCTCAGGTAGAAGGTGACGAAGAAGAGGATAACGAATATGATGAGGAATACACAACAGGTTATGATATGAGGCTTGCCCGACTCAGGAGAGATAACCTTCGGGAGCATGACAACAATACACCACGAAGACAGCTTCGTTCCGCTGGCGAACCTACCACTAATGGGTTAGACGACCCAGACACACCTTCCCGGAAACAGCTGGTTAAACCTGGAGGCCATCAGTCTCAGCCAGCACGCCGATGGTGGTATACATACAAGTATCGTGGTGTTCTTGGCATCGTTCCTTTAAGCACGCCCGACGCCGATACCCCTGGAGACGAAGAAAGCAGTAGCCTGGAGGTCGCAGTGGTTGAGCGACCAATGTGGGACGTTGATCTGGGAGATCGCTATGTCAGAGAGTACGAGTGAAGGAGCAGTGCTTGCTAGAGCTCAACCATTCTGATATACCCGATTCCATTGGACTTCCGGTTTCAGGATCCATTTTGAGTCTGGAGTTGCTGCCATCAACTTTGAGCAGTATTTTGAGGATCCATATTATATGTTTAGAGAATGACATTTTGTTTTCGTCTTGTGCAGAGAGCTTATTATGGCAAGTATGATAGGTGTCGCGATAGGTCTTAACAAAAGTTATCATAATTAGGAATCTTTTTTTATCTTTCTAGGCAGAAATGATTCTAAATTTGGCTGGGATATGCAGAGGCAGGTGACTATCTCATATTGACCAACTACCAACTTCGAGCACAGCACTATTTCGGCCTCCCCCATCAACATTTCTTGTGTTTCACTAGGCACCAGTGCCTTTCTCTCTCTATTATCCGTTAAAGCCCCTATTGTGTAGACCTTTTCTGCTATCCCCCCCGAGTATTTTATTCTAGCTGCCATTTGCGGACTTGCCCCAGCATTGGCTAATGCCTCTCCTCTCAGCCGGCCATGGAGAGAACAGCAGCGCCCGTCTGTTTCATCTGTGGCGTACGCATATATTATAAATACCGTTCTCCTTCTAAAGGATATTTCCGTGCGAGTCTGTATTGCTTCATCCCTCCACATTTCCTGGCGTCAGTTACTGACTGAGTGATTCGAACTAGTTCGATGTGACAACAACTCTGGGATAAATGGGCGGGCATTTTTAACCGCTCTTTCCCAGGGTGTTCCTAACCACATCCCGTTATGTGCAGCACCATCAGATCTAAATAAAGTATCGTCTGTTAACAGCCTTGACTTGACGGAGGATGATTGGTTTCCGGCACTAGTTGGGGATCAAGATCACCCCCAGCCGGGCTTTATCTTTCACGAATCGTGCTGGCAAGCCCTCCAAAAAGCTGTAAGCCCCCACAACGTGCCTATTCAGAGACTCTACGATCTATGTCTCTCCTGTCCAGTGAGCAAAGATGCAGAATGTTTGGATTGGGGCCACGATTACGGCAGAGCAGTCAATTTGCTCCCACAGACCCGGTGTCCCTGGGAAGATAATTACGTTACAGACTCTAGCAGAGGTGCGGCGCTTTGTGTGGAACACTTTTCAGTACCGGAGATAGAACAAGCGGACAGACTGTCTCAGGTGGTACAAGTGCCCTCGACGATTGTCACTTCAATATCCCCAGTGTTTGTCGGGACTGGAGATTACTTCGAGAAATTCCCATGGGAGATCCGGGAATACATTCAGATACTTCTTCCTTTTTGCAGTGTCGGGAGTTTAAGAAAAGCCTCAAGGTCATTTGCTAGTTTACGATTGGGCCGGACATTTTGGGCTTCAAGATTTACCTACTACCAAAACCGTGGGTACTGTTACGAGGCGAATCAGTTGTTGCATGAAGGGCCACGGCCACTAAGCAACCGGAACTGGAAAGTCTTCTATCAAAAAACAACTTTGCTCAAAATCCCCTCTTGGCAAATTCTAAACAGAATGCGAATTTGGAACTTATCCCAGAGACCTATTTTGCCTTCTTCTTGAGGAATATTTACCCAATGCGCATATGGTTCGGGACCTACAGGTGCCTCCAGGTGATCCCACAAAATCCTGGAGATCTGTCGGGGGTGATTTCACACCACGGCCTTTTTTCCCTTGGGGAATGAAGTGCAGGGCCATATACGAACAGATTATTACAATCAATTCCCAAGTAAAATGGATCGGTGTTACTTTCCAAGAGCTTAGTGGCGTGCGCTACATATCAGGTTTAAGGTTTGTTTCTAGAGATGGCGAGCAAACAATTCTAGGTTATATTCTTCCTATCAAGGAGAAGCGCATCTTCTTTGGAGACAGTTATTACAGTCTCATAGGCCTCATTCTCGCCACTAGCCCCAGAGGTTTCGTGGCCCTACGTACCGTGACACAGCAAGGGAAGATATCAGATTGGGTCGGGTCCCCAGATGGCTCTCCAAAAACAATTCGGCTATGTATGAAAACCGCAATTCACACGTTAAAGGGATGTTTTGATGTATGTTTCTGTCGAAGGATCCGTCAAAGAGAAGGATATAAATGGTGAATAATTATGATACAGGGACTTAAAATGGTTTTACTCGCAGTACCACCAGACACAGAGCCATTATTTCCTGACGATACTCAAGGCGATCGTCACCACCTTTGGAGCAAAGGGCTTTGGTATCCGGACATCCCACCTCCCACTTCATATATTTATGACTTGATGACATCAGAGCAGAATATACCACTTTATGAGTATCACCCCCTTGTCCAGGTCATGTTTGGTGGGAAAAATGGAGATCTCCTAAGGTATCTCTCTCGCCTAGCAATCACCGTTTCCAAGAACGGAATCGTAGGAATAGACTTTCTATATACCCACGATGCCCCCTCGCCGTGTCTCCAGGCTTGTCCCTCTTCGGCTAGCAAGGGGAGCGTCGAAAAGCTCTACTATCCCATAGATGGCCCCGGGGGTGAGCGGCTCACGAGTTTTGTAGCCGAAGGAGGGCTTTCTGGAGATTATCCCACCAGAGACAGCCAGTATGAAATAACATCTATAAGAGTGGGTGTGCCGTTAGAGCATTATTCCCTGGTCCATCTTCCCACGTAAATACTCAAAAAATATCACTACCCAGGTAACAACGAACAAGAAACCGTCATTCCACAGCTCAAGATCCCGCCGAAGCCGCACTTTCACGCCAAAACTAGGAACCCTAAGATTCCTCCTGGAATTGCCTTAACTGGGATCTATTTTATGCATGTAAGTATCCCACCCCGCTGGTAGAGTATTAGACGGTCAAGTGGCGGATTTTATCTTCCATTCATTTAAGTCGACATGTTCCTACGCTGGGAAAAGAAACTGTGATTAACGTCTATTAATTTACCCACTAGGACCCTAATTTATATATGCTGAGCGTTGGAGCTATCTTTGAAAACCTGGATAGGAATGATAGTTTACAACAAGGTTGGCTGGAGGAAAGAATACAGGCTCAAGTGGCATTGGTTACGTGAATAATAGCCAACCACGAAAAATTGGCTTCTGCTGCGTTGGCCTGGCAATTCTCTCTGTACACACCTACATGATACTCTATCGGCTATTTATAAGTGACACGCCATCGAGCATCTTGTCCAACAAAAGTAGGCAAATATTTATGAACAGCATGATGGCAGCAATGAACAGAATGCCGTTAATGTCATTCCCTGAAAACGGGCGTCTAGTCAAATAGAAAAAATACCAAACGTCACCCCATAGTGTATGATCGAGAGGAGAGCAGACTGAGCTGAGAGAAAAGAAAAACAAGGCCAAAAAAATCATAGGTTGGCAAATCCCCACCCAGGATAGAGAATGCATACGTGTATATCATTAAACATCAAGTCTCGTTCAGGAACGGAGAAAAGAGAGAATTGGCAGAGCAAAGATATAAAAAAGACAAGGTTTCAATCGCGACTAACCACCGCATTTCATAATCATCCCCCACATTTTACAGAATATGCTCATTCGGTTTGTCCCGTTCATTATACGCATATCCATATAGAAAGGCACGGTACTCCACGAAACCGTTTATAATGTCGCTCTTTTGCGGTTATGTCGAATGGGACGGAGCTGACCCTAAGGATAGCACGAATAAGTAGTGCCGATGATTCCAGTACATCTGACACAACCTGTATTGGATGCCCCCTCAATAGATAAGGCATGAGAGCTTATAATATAAAGCCCCTATTTCTGTGCTGCAATTTAGGATTCCATGGGCTGTTGTTCATGGGGCGCACTCGTTGACAGGAGGTTGTGGCGCAATATTTTGTACCACAGTCAAAGTTTGCTAGGTTAATCAGTTGAGACCAACCATACGTATGATAAAGTGGTATATCGATCAGCCGTTACAGGCCAGTATCCAGATCGCTTTGGAGGTGACGTAGAACGGATACCGATTTCTTGGTAGGTGGTCATTCGCGCATCTAATAACTTTGTGCCGAGACAATAGCGGGCTAAGACGATCAGTCAGAAGTGGAAGCGGAAAACCAAATAAAGCGAGAAAGGAAAATGGGAGTGTAATCGATTGTTACACGAAAAGCGGTGGTTCTGCTTGGCAAAGGAAGGAAAACAAGCAAGGAAAAACTTACAGGACTGTTCAGCACGCTGTTCCGCTCTTTCCGACCCTTCTTAATATGATTTTTCAAAGCGGTTGAATCCAAGGGTTTCAACAGCTCAAAACTACATAGAAGTTCCCCAGATACGGACATGATTGCTCCCCAGTTATCAAACTCGCCACAGTACTAACTCAGCATATGGTTAACAGAGGTTCCAAAATAATTTGAAAATGGCGGCAACCCATTTTAAGAAAAAGGGAATCACTCACATTAGGAGCGGAAAACACCGTGACCAGAATGCGATCTTGGTAAAATTCATAGCCGTCCTCAACAACCATGTGCGCCCGACAGACCAGATCAAAGTCGTGACGCTGCAGGAAATTCATTATCACTTTTTTATTGAAGCAATAACTCACACCACGTTCATTGGGCTCCCAGTCTTCCTCCATGTCAGCCGGATCACTCCAAAGAAGGTCGTTAAGCAAACCATAATCGGGTACATCGGTTGGGCGTGCGATTCCCCGGATATCATCCATGTGAGATAGGCTAGGAGACAGCCCCCCATGGACACAGAAGATTTTGCCAGCCACGATAGCGGCAATGGGAAGACAGTTGAAGGTGTCGACAAATGTTTTCCAAACCTTGATGTTACAACGGCGCTTACACTCATCATAGAATCCGTACACACGAGTTACGTTGGCACACTCATGATTGCCACGCAAGAGGAAAAAGTTCTCGGGATATTTAAGCTTATAGCATAGAAGAAGAAGGATAGTCTCCAAGCTCTGCTTCCCGCGGTCCACATAGTCGCCCAGAAAGAGATAGTTTGAAGCGGGGGGGAAGCCACACATTTCGAACAATCTGATGAGATCAGTATATTGGCCGTGGACATCTCCAACGATCTTAACGGGCGCGGACAACTCCAACAACGCGGGCTGGTTGAGAAAAAGTTCCCGAGCGGCAGTACAGATGGCCGTGATTTCAGCGTTCTTAAGGCAGACCGTCTTAGTGACCTTAGCCGAGTAGCCGGCATCGAGCAGGCGTGTGATCATATCATCCAAGTCGATCGTCTTCAATGCGCCCATTCCCATTCCCGGGGATCCCGACGTCTCAGAGTTGAGAGGAGTTTTCATAATGAAATCCAGGATAGGATTCATTTGATCCTCTCTCTTGATAAGGATGGACTCGCCGACTTTGTGCTGTGCCACCGACGGGGGTGGGGCACCGGTTGGAGGTTCGTCGGATACGTGATCAACTTCGCCACTCTGTTTCATAGCATTCACATCCTGGTGGCCTCGCTTCAAGCTGTTCGACAAGGACGGGGACGGAGGGGGTTCAGGAGCATCGGTTCCTGGGGCGGAGTCGTCGTTAGGAGAATGGAGGCTTAAATTAGTAGAACTTCGTCGGCTTCCTACCGACTTCAATGAAGCAGCATCGGATTTATCGTCGGATAAAGCCGATGTAGAGGCACGGGGACTGTCGGTGCTGCGAATTTTGGACCGGATAGAACCCCGAAATGATCGGAGAGACTCCTTGGTATCTGAACGCGAAAATGATGGGTATGACTGCAAAGAATCACCAGGGCCAGAATTGCCCTTGGAATGAGATTGACCCATATCTGCGAGGTGAAATATCTGCCAAGAACCAACCCGAAAACCCGGACAAACGGTGGACGTTGAAGATAAATAATGCTGAACTCAGTTGCGCTCTAGGAATGCCAGACTTTGCCGCAAACCAGCCCCAAAGGGTTGGTGGAGGTATGTAAAGAAGAATATGCCCCTGTGAGAAAGAGGGAAATACGGGAGACGTGATACGGCCAAAATCAACGGCAATTACCCCCAGCGCGGGTGTCGAGGTGGGTAAGTTCCAGGAAGGAAGTACGGATAAAGAGAGAAATCGAGCTACCCAGTCAGGCTGCGGGTTTGGCGAGGGAATAAAAGGACAGCGACCGAGAAGATGATAGCATTCCCAATTCACGAGCCACTAAGAGCTAGGTGATCGGATGGGAACGCTCCGATTCGTCAGACAATGGGCTCTTGAGATATGGCCGTTAGCAGCAAGGCACGTACACAAATAGTTGGGACCAAGAGACGCGAGGCCGCAGCCAAGTGATGGTAAGTGGAGGGAGGTAGAGGACTTGGATGAGGGATTCAGGTTTTAATTAAATTGGGGTGATGCGTGGAAGAGGAGGGGGCCACGGTAAGTGGGAGGAATGCGTCATTATGGGAAGACAGACTTGACAATTCAGGAAGGGAGGAGAGGGGGGCGAAACCAACCTGTGACAAGACAATATATCAAACGACAAGGGGGGAGGAATGAGTGGTGGACACACACTCTCGTAAAAGGAGAAAGAAGGAAAGAAGATAAGAGGAGGGAGGATGGTGGAAGAAGCAGAACAAGGTCGACGTTTCTTTCTGTCAGTCGCCTCAAGCCCCAAACTGTCTAATTGTCGCTGCTGGTCTCGATTCCTGCAAGCCACGGGCGTGGCATATCCGGATCATCCGTCGGGCCGGAAGAGCTCTGAAAATGAATGATGCCTGGAGTGGTCGAGGGGGGCAAAAAAGGTCCTGCCAAGAGCACCTAGGGTGGACAATGAAGGTACGATGGAGTAATCATGAATTCTGATGGAATAACGGAATGATATAATAGAAAATATTAATAGCAAACCACCGTCGAGAAAGGAAGTCGAGGAGTAGTTTAGGCGGATCAGATGGACCTGCTGAGCGGACTTGGAGTTGGTCCCTTTTATCTCCATCACCACGAGGATTCTAGGCTGGATTTATATAGTAATAATCTCCGACGGTCGCCTCGCACTGTTGAAATGTTCCCCTCGAATTATTATTATTATTTGTAATTGGAACAACACGTTCATTTGCTACCTTCTAAGCTTATTGAAGCATCTGAGTCAATCTAAAGTAACTCGCGTTGGTTGGATGTACGGAATTGAATTTTGGCACTTCCTCTAGCACAGACATCAACCTCTCATGTGCCCCTCCCCCCTCACCAGTCTTGGTTCTGCTGGTGCTTGTAGTATCATAGGTTCCTAGAGGTAATACTCCCATACTCTGTACCTCTAGATCGAGGTACCCCGTTACAAAGGGGAAAACAAGACAAATCAGGCAAAATCGAAATATTATTGACAGTCAGCCTCAAAAGTACTCCGAAGATACCCGATCTCGCATGGCTAAGCCCAGTATCCCACACAAAGTGGCTGAGCAGCCCAAGCGCGATTGGGATTTTCCGTGATGAATTTGCTCACTCCCCTGCTTCCTTTCTTCAACAAAAAAAAAACCCATTATTTAGGTCAAGCAAGGGATCTTGAGCGGAAAATGATGGAAGACATGAGGTCTCGCTCAGGGTATCCATTGGTCAAATAAGGAAGCGACCTTCCCATTTGGACCGATAGACCCTTACCTCTTCGAACTGCAGGAACACCGCCAGTCCAACCCAAACTCCCTTCAGCGTAGACACACTCATGGGCGATGCTGCCAAGGCCCAACTGCTGCGCCAAGAGTTAAACACTTTGGCCTGTTTCCCCGTAACCACGTTATGGTTGGAGACATTGGGTCGCACTTCCTGCCTCAAGATCTTGGCGACTGACGACAGGGAAGTCGACAGCCAGGATAACTAAGCACAAAATTCCAAGCAAGGCAAGCTTGAGATTCCTTTGCAGGGGGGCACATGCAATGCTCTTGCGAGATACCGCTCTTGCACTATCAGTGCATATGTCCTGGCCGTCCATAAAATACCAACCATGGCCATCACCACAAATCCCCGCACGTGAACATTGTATATCATATCTGGGATATAAAGGAGAATAAAGAGAACCACGAGGGGCTATGAAAAAAAAGCAAAAGAGGGCATGAACCGTATTTAAAGTTCACCAAGCAAGCAAGTCCTCAAAACGTGTAGTTGAGAGATACCACGCCACCTTCACGATGTCTTGAGAGTCTCCCGCACGCGACTCTGTTGTGGGGTTTCCTCCAACTCGATTCTCGTGATGTGCTGACCGGGTACCACCACGAGACCAATAAATCGACTGGTCATATTTACTTTAAAATTATGGGAATCCACGGAGCTTTCAGGTGCTGTGCTTTGGGCTGCGTCTCGAACCGTTGAAGGGGAGGGAAAGCGATATTCGTAGGTGCTGGCGAGGATAATATTTCGAGCCTAAACGCAACCGACGAATCAGCAAACGCCCCTATGAACCTCGTGCTTATTGCTTCCCCCCCCCAGTTCAGCTGCTCAGAGAATGGCACAGTTACTTCGATGTCTACTTACCGCATCTGTACATTTGAAAGTGCCCACGAAAATGCGAGTGTCTGTTGCGTGCACTCGTAGTGTTTGGCCGATCAACGACTCAAGGTATTGGACAGCTTGATTTTCGTCCATCGTATATTCTCCCAATCAACGAGTATAAAAAATTATGGTTTCACCTTCGGGTTTCTTCGAGGGGGGGGGGGGAGATCGGCAACAAGGTGGTCTTAGGCTTGGGTCCGACTCTGGAAGCACATTTAGCAATCAATCACTTTGGAGGTGAGACTAGGATTGTAATTTGGGGCTCACATGATATCCTATATCTGTTAGGAGACCCTTCGTTGGCTTTTGGGTTTGTGGTTAAAGCAAGGCAATCCGTGTGGAAACTATTGGAACTCCTTAAGGTTGTTTTTTTGAGACTCAAACCTTCGGGTTACCCACTTCCGTCAAACAGTCACACCTTCCCCGCACGTAACGCCACCAGCAGCTTCCCCAAGGAGCGTTTGGATTCACCAGTTTTACTTTATTTTTCTCCCCTCTTCGTCCTCGAACCTAAATTATTTGTTGTTCTCTGTAAAAGTATCGGTATATTAACCACGTCCCCCTCATAATCTATCACCAAATATAGCATGTCATACTTCACACTCAAATATAATATTTATTTATTCCATATTTACATTAAGCCCACCGAGCATGAAAGGAACCGCCCCATTAGTAAGTTATTAATGATGAAGATACTCTGCATCCTACTAGTTCCCCGGTCATCTTAATGCGCTGACCCTAAGTTTGCACCTCGGAAATTTGAACGCTGAGGTGGACCTGAAATCGCTAGGGTGCTTGCGATGCAAGGATATATATAAATTCCACACATACAAAAGATCTTGTGGTGAGGCAAGAAAGTTGTCAACACAAACCGATCGTTACGCCTGTAGTGGCCAGCAACCACGGGGAGAGGGAAAGATAAGGTATAGGGAAAGAAAAGATCGCTATAAAAAAAATAGGGTATATAATGTAATAGAGGCAGACAGGTGCTAAGCATTTACAAGCACATCACAGCCCCCCGACCCCAACCATTGTTGGGTGGCTTGGCTTGACTCATCCATCCCTGAAACTATGCCCATGTCGATACCAGCGTCCGTTACTTGAGGAGGTACAGTTATCTTACTGCTACCCATCAGTGCAATAGGTGAGACCACGTCAACATGGCTATGTTGCGGGAGATTGTCATTGGCTTGTGGGGTATCCGCTGATAAATGCTTGATTTGTTTCGGATGTGATATTGGGGGCGAAGGCCGGGTCGGTCGAAAGAATTGAAGTAATGATCGTTGACGGGGGTCGATGGTCTCATTTGCAGGTTCTATTTCCATGTCCTCGGCTCCATCGATGTCCGCGGTGGACAATTCCATTTGTTGTTGGCGTTGTTGGGCTGTGAACAGCCAACGAAGAGTATGCTCTGTTTCGTTGATCCGTCAATGACTGTGGCCTCATAAGCGAATAGGGGTGGTCCTCCGAGCAGAGTCTCACCATATACAACCTGATCATCTGGGCGATCGTTCCGGACGCGCTTTCTCGTACGGGAATTTAAATGTTTTGGGCTATCGTCCATCATTGGCCAGGCTGTGCAGTCCTGCGCCCGCTCCGGGGATGCAAACCTAGGGAACGAAGCTTTTCGCTTGAGGGACATAGTGGGTAGAAGCTATCTGGTCTGTACTGAAGGGCTGAAATGCTTTAAGCGGTTAGTAACGCATAAGATGCGTGACAGTGGTGGGTGGAGTTCAAGGCCTAAATTGAGCCTGCGAAAGCGAAGATAGCGAAATGAATAGGCGGGAGGAGAGTGTTTGATGAAGGGTTAGGGGTAACGTTTAATTCGGAAGAACACGCCCGTTCCGAATGCCCTTCAGATGTGTGCCAGTGGTTGGGAAGAGTTATGGAGCGCGTGGTGGCGAGATACGCGTGGAATCTGGCACCACAATACAAAAAGGTATGCGCTATTCCCAATCAGGACTAATTGGTATTTCAGGCAAGCATCGAAGGTTTGGTAGGCAGGACCAATTGAGTACTATGATGGGTTAATTGTTGATCAGAATAAGATAATATTTTATATCATCGGCCGTCACCAACTCACTGCAAAAGATTGCTCTCATGAAGACCTGGTTTATGTTTCTTTCTATTCAACACCAACCACATACTCTTGACTATATCTTGGGCCCTCCAGGGCACGATAATATTGGCGGAACAGAGTTCTGGGGCTACGCAGGGCCGAAAGACCAGAGACACCGATAAACCGGCCTCCTCATTTTACTCCTGGGTATGTACCTACTACCTAGGTATGGATCATAATTCATCACGCCACTTATCGGGATGCCGCCGGGAAGGCCCTCGGCATCCCGCAGGAGCTTCAAACCAGTCAAACGTAATCAATACATTTTTTGCTTTAAAAGAGAGTTTCTCAGCAAACAAATACGGTATGATGACATGGTCCCGCCTCACTTTCCCCGCTTCTTTGTTTTCCCCTCAGTACATCTCTGGGCTCGCTATCTGACTGTCAAACGACACGTCGTCCGCCTTCTCAAGTAAAAGAGACATTTCTTCATTGCGAATATTACTTGCTGAAGTATATGCTCATACGGAAGGCAGTTTCTTAAAATGAGCTCCCGGATAGCAACTCACTCTGGCTCGTGGTATTCCGATGACCGGCGTACTCTCACTCGTGAGTTGGATCAATGGTTAGCCCAAGTCCCGGATGCGATCGAGGGTTTAGGCTCCCTCCCTGTGCCTGGTGCACGAATAATCATTGCTCCGTATGTGGTGAAGCCTCTACACTTCCAGCTTCCATGCTGATTGTTTAGACATGCGGGCTATAGGTACTCAGGGCCTTGTGCTGCCTACGCATACAAATCTCTGGATTTATCGAAAGCGTGAGAATGCCACCTTCCCCCGACTCTGAGAGGATTCATAGTCTGAATAGATCCGTCTTCACAGAAAACGTATTTTCTTGATCGGGCCGTCGCACCATTATTATTTGTCGACCCTTGCCTTGCCTGAGCTTACTGCCTACCATACCCCGCTCTCTGACGATCCTCTACCACTCGACGCGGCCCTTATCTCAAATCTGCTCTCAAGCACCGCAGTAAGGCCCGATGGATTGACAGTTAGTTTCCAGACCATGACACGATCTATCGATGAAGATGAGCACAGCATGGAGCTACATTTGCCCTACATCCACCGTCTCTTGCAGCTCCAGCACCCGGACAAGCCCACTGCGGAGTATCCACCACTTGTTCCAATCATGGTAGGGAGTACCTCCGCAGCTACCGAGAGTGCTTTTGGAGCTTTGCTTGCGCCATATTTAGAAGATCCGACCAATGCTTTTGTTATTAGTTCGGACTTTTGCCACTGGGGATTACGTTTCCGCTACACGTACTACGTGCCCCAAGCCCCGAAACCGGGACCCAGGTTGCCCCTTTCTTCCGATGCCCTCCCCCAGCCCGGAGTGGAGATCCGTGCCATAGAGGCCCAAATGAAGTCAGTCTCTGCTGGCCGTTCTCTTCAGCGCCAGGACCGCATAGTTGGTCGCGAGCCAGCAATTCACGAGAGCATCTCGGCGTTTGACATTGCAACCATGGCAGCCATAACCACGGGGAAGAGTGCCAGCTTCTCACATATTCTGAAAGAGACAGAGAATACGGTCTGTGGTCGGCACCCGATCGGAGTGGTAATGGCTGGCATCGAGGCGGTTAATGGCAGCCAAGAAGCGGAGAAGGGTAAGTTCCACTTTGTTAGATACGAGCGGAGCTCGGATGTGACGGACGTGCACGATAGCTCCGTGAGCTATGTTTCTGCGTTTGCAGTGCTGTAGTATCTACAAGAATCCTGGGTAGAGGCATCTGTTGCGCGGTTCTCTGGATGCAGCCTGCGATAATAATTCTCGCCGGATAGTATCCGGTGTTAAGACTGTGATCAATTCAATTTAATTTATTTGATATCCCTCTCTGCACATATATCTATAGATGGACCAGCTATGATTTTCCTAGACCGTCCGTCCTCTTTAAATGATTCAGAGGGCAGAGGGAAAATTTACTTCCGCTTACCCTTGCTCCGAAGCGAAGATAGCTTGGCTTTCATTATAGTTATTTGTCTCGCTGGATACTTAAGTAACTGTGCAACCTGGGTATTAAACTTGAGCTCAATAGCCGTCGCAATAAACACAGCACCTGGCGGTTTTTCCCCAAATCCAATCGTTTACAACATCCCAATCAGGATGTAGTATCACATGAACCCTGAGGGGCTGCATTTATTCTACGGTGTTACACAGCATCGAGGAAGGGGGTGGGTTGGATTAAGACAGGCAATCTCCACTTCATCCAATCCTATTGAGCTGTAGGGCGTGAAGAACAGAAATGAGAGCGGTTTGAGGGTGAAGTACCTGGAAATATAATTTCGGCAATGAAATCCCATTGTCAAGTGATAAAATCGCGTAGAAGACTTGTCAGGTATACCTCCTTGCATCTTTCAAGTAAATGACGATCTAGGGATGCAAAAGTCGGTCCGAAATTATATATTTTCTCTGCATACGTCCCATGTTCACTGCGTTGCAATTTGGGACGAAGGTGTGGTGGTAAGAAAAGTCGCGGCTACTGATTGGGTTCGAAGCTCGTGACGCCGTCGCCGTAGCTCCTCCAAATGGGGGGCGATGTGCGGAGTAGGGCACAAGGAGATTTTCGATTCGTAGTACCTTCAGCCATGATTCAGCTAATTGGAGTAATCGATATCGATAACGTTGTGCGGGCCGAAGCTCGTCAAACAGTTTGAGGTCATCACAAAGGGGTTTCATAGGTAGTATCTGAATGTCATTGTGGATGGATACCCCCGAAACACCAACTAGCCCTGGGTTGGAGTAAAAGGGCAATTGCTCAACATTACCCGTCTGTACGATCCTATCTCTATATTCATTCGTTCAATGCGGATCAAATCTGAAAGTGTCGTTTGACCTCGAGGTTTCATAGAGGCTCTTTATGTGTGCAAGGAACGCTGATCCTCTCCCAATGCCACCCACACCAGGAAAATTGAGTGGGAAACGTCGGAAATTTCTAGAATCACCCCACACCAGGGTGCTTGCAATAGCCTTACTTTGTAGTAGGGTTTCAGGCCGCCGGGACAGAGTATGATTCTGATATTTACCATCAACCATGGCAGGAATGGGGAAAAAGAGATAGAGGGAGCGCGTGGGGAAGGTCTACGGGTTTTGGAGAATGAATTAGAGCTAATAATTTCTCTTGAGAGTAGATGAAGTACTAAGTACTTGCCTAGCATTGAACTCATCATACGATACTAGGTAGTAATACTGTTATTAGACTGATATAATGAACGTATTCAACCTGCTGTTATCTAAGAGCAAGAGAATCTCCTGTAATTTGATACAAAACCTCACGACATAATGATTCTCTAAAAGGCTATCTGTTTTGTTTTCATTCATACTAGTAGAATTGATAGCACTGGCTGCTACTCTCCTGACATTTGAGAAGAGTGCTCATCCCGAAAAAGCTAGCTCTGGCAGACTTGTTTTCTGTCATTTTACGGTAGGCTTGATTACAGACTTGGGGCAAAAAGAACATCAACCTGCTCAGATTGGAATTACGAGCAATCGTCGGGGTGCTGGTGATTAAAATGACGACATGAAATGTGCAAAAAGTGTTGGAATTGACACATTTGAGCTCAGCATCGGCCTTGACCCCTATACTGACACGCAGCTCAACTAAGCCTATCAGTCTGCAGCGAAAAATAACAGGAATGTTTTTATTTCGTTTGGCTTCAATTGGTACAGCAGACGGCAAGCCAGCGCTGTTGGCTCAAAATCAGACAGTGCGCAGATCGACCAGCACAGCTTAGAGTGGGCGGTAAGGTGTTTGTGTCATCTTTCGCAGGAGATGGCGTCGATGTTTCCCTCATCAGGTCTACTACTACTAGTACGGGTATTTTCTGGGCGCTAAACTTCTATTTGGGTGTGTGAGACTTCGGTGCTATTGACGCCGCTTTGAATTGGATGGCGTGGGATAATGATGGGAACAGTAAGGCACGTAGCCCAGGCAACAATGTGACTGTTGCTGAAGGAGACCGTTCATATGTTGAGGCTCTCGGTGGCAAGCCTTATATCGCACGAAAGTTCTATTGTTCTACTTAAGATGGTCAAAACAAAACTTTTAACCAAATCAGAAAATAGCGGCATCGGCCAATTTTGGAGGAGAAGTATCGTACAGTAAGAATTGGGTCTTCCATTTCGATCTACTGTGGTATAATCGCAGCCGGGAGATTCTGACACTTGGTCCACGTTTTGTGGGAATTGTCACCTGGAACGATTATGGAGGGTTTCATTATATCGGGCCCCTATCATCACCTCATATGGACGATGGAGCTTCAAACTGGGTTATGGACATGTCGTGACCTAACCATCATTATTAGGCTATTGAAACTGACATTATTTGGACCAGGCCGCATGGTAGTTGGCTAGAAATATCAATGCCCTTCATTACCGCTTACAGAGCTGGAGAAACTTCGGTCGAGCAGTACATTCAGGGCGAGAAGCTGATTTACTGGTATCGACCTATCCCAAAGGGCGTCCAGGGTCACTTGACGGATAGCTCAATGCAAGGAAGTCCTGATAATTCCAGTGGTAATTTCTTCCGATGTCGACCTAATGGATGGGAAACCATGCAGGATGAAGTATATGTCGTTTCCCTTCTCAAGTCACCTGCTTCTGTGCATGTTACATCGGGACAGATGAGCAAGACTTTTGAAGCCCGGGCCGGGGCCTGTGCTTTCTCTATCAATATGGGTGTTGGCAAAGAGGCAAACAAACAGACCTTCTCTGTCGTTCGTGGGAGCGAAACAGTCATGGAGGATACGAGCTTGAAAAATATCATGGACAACTAACTGCATCTGCGGCCTCTACAACTTCAACGCCTATGTAGGGATCATCCCACCGGAGGAATCCATCCAGAGGATCCAGCCCACCGGTCTCGCAATGCTATCACAGAGCTTGAATGCTCCCCAGCCAACGAACACTTTGGGAGCTCGTAATTCGCGAGCCATGTCATAGAAAACCAGGCGAACTAAGTCTTGGATTCTATTGATTTCTTGATGCTAATCAGTCTTCGGGTTACTTGTTTCATGATGGGTATATTCACTCTATCCGTGGCCCTACCGGATCCGGTTATCCCCGTTATACTTGATTAACTATATATATATACACGTGTGTGATATCTTGCCTAGTTTTGTGGCACTCACGTCGGAGTTGGTCTTGTTGGCACCGGAAGCACTCTCATTTTAGATAGTCTGAATGAGAATTATTGATGTTATCGTGCCCTTGTGTCACTATTGATTACTGTATCAGAAGAACAGTCCAATGGAAATAATCTCACCCAAGCTCACTTCTGATTCTGGGTTTATCCATCCACTCAATGTGTGAGAAACGATGAACCGTTATCAATCCCCTCGGGAGAAGTCGGGGTGGACCCCTGCCTCCGACTTCGGCCGAGGCCGACCATCGAAGGAAGGGTGGAAGGAATGATGAAGGCCCCCTATGAAGACAATTACTGCCGAACGATGAAGGGAACTACTACTAGTAGTAGCGCATTAGTAGCCGTTAGAGAAGAAGTTAAGGAACAGGCTATGAACGAGGGATAGTAAATTCCATGGTTGTTATCTTTCTTCCCCACGACTTTAAAAGGCTAGTGACCGGCCCCTTGGTATATCCTCACCGACTCTTTTCGACCCCGGAATTTCCAGAATGAGCGCATTATTTGCTTTATTATTTTCCTCCTCCGTCGCCTTGCCATCCTCCGATCTCGTAGAACGGCCTCGGGAACAGATATATATATGTCAGAAAATGGACAGCTCCAGCATTGCAGAATAGTCTTTCCCCAATCCTCAACGTTTCCTCCCACGCGCTTACGATCGGTTCGCCTCCCACCTCTTCCTTCCCCAACTCGCAGGTCTTGCGTGATCGAGGGTGTCTCTTGTTCCCCTCTCGCTGGTTGTTGAACCTGGCCCTCTCTCTTATCTCAAGCTCCCTCCTTCTCTTATCAATAGTCGACATTGGTTCCAGCTTCAATCGACAATATGATTTTCTAACGCGGTCTTGGTTTCGATTGATTGGCTAGGAGCGGTTGCGACACCGGATCTCAGCAGTTTCACCCTCATATACAATACTACCTAGTACTTGGCAAGGCCCGTTGTCCCTCTCGGTGATGGCGAGAATCAAACAAGGAGTGTTTTCTTGGGAAGATGTGATCACTCATCGATACCAAAGTCAGTCTTACTGAACTGGGAGATTTACTCTCCCTCTTCCCCTCATTACACTTTGATGTACTACATACAGTGTTACTTTTGTAGTGCATCTAACGAGAATGTAGCAAATATTCTAACCCAGGAGGTGAGATTTAAAAGACAACAAACCCACCGCATTACCCCGCCCTCGAAGACAGAGTACGCTTTCGGCCCGAAACTCTGTGCAAAAACATGCAAATTCAAGAATAAACTGGGACATCCAGGAGCAAAGCGCGCTTCTGTCGAAGTTGTCTCCAGAGCTGCGATTGACAATTTGGGAAATAGTCCTGGGTGGCATGCGTTTTCATATTATCCAACGGCCCGATAGAAGAATGGGCCATGTCGTTTGTCCACTGACTGACCGATGCGAAATCTGTCAGGGTGGTCTACCTTCGTCTGGAAAAGAGGGTTGTAGTTGCCTGTTGGGAGATCTTTTGGCGCTGTCAATGACATGTAAGCAGATGTGAGTTCAGCCCTCACCTAAGACACGGGAATCTTTCATCACTCGTTATGCAATGGACCAGCCAAAACCCCGGGGTTTGAAAATTAACGCACCCTTGCCAGTTACTCTGAATCTATCCATCTGCTATACACCATGAACACCTTCGAGTTTAGCAATACCTGGTCGCTCACTTATCTCCGCCTCACAGTCCCCCCAGAACTATGGGATGCCATCAGGGAGGTCGAGCTACGCTGGGCTTTCCCCGGTCATTGGCTCCCAAGCAAGGACCCTGTGAAATCCGTTTACTTCTCCGCAGGTCGTCAGCAGTGGATTGAGACGTGTTGCGCTGTGACTTCTATGAAGAATCTTCAATCATTCACGCTCCAGCTAAGTGGGAGTTGGTTTTGCGAGCCAGTAGAGAAGATTCCTGTCTTTTTGGAGCCGCTGCGTGACCTTCACCTCAGACAGAGATGGAAATTGCATTTGCCCAAGCAGCCATACTATGTCAAGGAGATCCGGAACATTGATGGCGATTTGCGGAAGAGGGGCATTGATTGTACAATTCGAGCAGTGTGAAAAAAAGACTGTTTTCACCATGTCTCCTATTTTGGCATGTATGTTCGCAAGGTCCCCAGAAAACTTTTTTTCGTCGTTTCCCGAGGCTTCAAAAAAAAAACGTTGAAGGATTTGAATTGAGCAGGTATATAAAACATGCGATTTTATAGGTATAATTAAGCATTATGCACTTGTTTTATCAGTTATTTGGATACTTCAAGATATAGCAATTACTTGGTGCAGAGACACCCCCTTATTAATGCGTGTCATTGTAGTTGTTCCTGCACAATGCCGTTTTATGGGGACGGGTAATCACCGCAATGCAGACAAACTCGGGTACACAAGTAAGGTACATGACACGAGAGACATACTGCCTCGGAGTGCATGCCCTCGTGTTTGATGATTGCAGGAATATCCACATGCTCGAGGCTCACACTCCAACTAAACTCCGAGTATTTCCCCTGGTTTTGATAAACACCTTCATTCAAACGAGCCAGTAAACACTATTCTCTCTCTTCAGCCCTAAAAGACGAGCTCCAGCCCCAATAATAATGCCTGTCAGTTAAAAAGTGAAGAAGGAAAAAGCAAGATTTTAAAATGGACAAATCACGCAATAGCTTCTGTTTAAAGCTATATTGACCATGAGATATTCTTCCAGGGTTTTCCACGAGAAAACAAATCCTTGGCTCTTAGTCCCTCGGGCCCAAACAACAAACCACCTGAACCCCAGAGTCTGGAGCGCCATCCAAATAAATATTTTACCATCCCGGTACACTTTTCAATACTCATGACCTCACTTCTGGGCCTCTTATTGGACAAACCCCTGATACCAATGGACCACAAACGAAACGAAATGGCCCCCAAAAACCCGAACCCCCATCTTTTGGTCAACTCCAGACCTCCCAAGCTGCACATTTTCCCTTTTTGTTTTGTTGCTTTGGAGCCGTGCAGATCCCGAGGGTTTGTGCAAAGGTGTGGCTCGCTGGCTATTAATAGGCGCGCTACGCCTCTTTTGATTTGGTTATTTTTGCCCTTTTTTGGATTGTCTCTTTTTTTACCCCAGCGACCCGCAATGACCAACGCGGGGTGGTGGTTTGGCTCCGTGTGAGTGGCACTGAGTGCCCATGTGAGAGCTGAGAGGAACTTAATTCTCTTCCGAGTAATTTACCTGGATGGGCCAATGAGTACTGCAGAAAATAAAAATATATTTTTGTCCAAAAAGGAAGAATTTGGAGTTGAGAAGAAATACTCCCAAAGAAACTCTGGGTCCTGGCACCTGCTTTTAATTAAAAATAGTGACCAGGGAGGAGAAAGGTGGAAAATTTTGTCATAAATTTTGCATATGCGCAATTTAGCATAAGTGCAGCGCATATCGTAATTAAACTTAGCCTTGGAATTCAGGGTCTTCAGAGTCACAATGAAGACAGCCGGCATTTTCCCCCCCCAACAACTTAAGTAGAGTCGAGACACCCCTCAAAGAGGGGAGGTTCCACTCCCCATTCTTTGGTTCAGATCCTTTCGGGTAGTTACCACGCACTGTTCAGAGAGATGTTTGGTCTCTTTCTTGCCTGAACCATCGTGCCGATTTTGAGTGTGCTGGAGGTCCTACTGCTGAGAGTCATTGGGCCTTTCACGAAGGATACTTTTTTGGCTTATTGGGCCTGGTAATGCAATTCAAACTTTGGGGAGTTTTTTGGGTCGGAGTGAGGGCTAGCGCTCGGATACAGAATGTGGCATTGAGTTTGGAATTTCAATACTAAAACCAGATGGAGTGTTTATTAATGTTGTTGACCTCCGGTATTCCGTGTGGTCTTACATCAATCACGAATGTATGCCATAATGTGCCCCTTATCAAATGCAGGGTATGCGTGAATACCCAGGAATAGCCTTGGATGCAGTCTGGGCTGATGTTTGCCAGAAATAACATTACCTATTTGACGAAGGCTAGGATCTGATCCTGGCCTCAGTGAACAACACATCCGAAAACATCTGCTTCATATGACTGAAGGAACAGCACAGCTAACTCCTCTTTAAACCACTCAAGCCAAAAGGAAAGAGGAGAAAATAGGCATAGAAGATTATAAGGAAATAAAAGAAGAGAAAGAGAAAATCATGCCAATATCGCGCCTCCCACCCGTTACCGATTTCCCAGCCGTGCGTAAACAACCAATTATATAGCAAAGGTATGCAAGATGCCTCATATGCTGGTAAGAATATGTATTCAAAAAGAAAAGAAAAGAAAAGAAAGAAAAAAGAAAATAGTAGATGATAGTTGGTCGTTGGTCATTGGTAGTTGGAGAGTAATGTCGATAAAGGATGGTCAAGGAAAGAGATTCGAGAGAAAGACTGAATGTGAATAGTATGCATGGATTCCAAGTTGATCATCATTCAAGTGAAAAAGAAAGAAAAGATTGTCGAAACTATGAATGAAAAATGCGGCTCGTGATGAAGACCCGGATTTGACGCGAACCAGGAACTGGCATTGAGGTCAAGGGTCACGATCGGATCAAATTGTAGAATTTAGTCCCGGCAACCAGCCAGGCAACTCAGCACTGATCCTGTCAGGAGACGATCGCTAACAGATTGAGGGCTAGCGAATCATGGGACAGTAGAACCGATCATATAAGTGCTTTTAGAGGCTGCAGCAAAATCGTATATCGTGTTTCGTCGGAATCATAAATCCCACAACGGTCCAGCCAATTTATATGGTCATATCGGTCGTACGTCGTGCGGGAGTTTTGGTCAAGAGCCACGAAGGGGTTGTACCAGCCCGTGAGTAGATGAGGGTAAATAGGGGTACCAGAAAGAATATTATGGGTCGCCCTGAGATCCGTCCGGCCCAGATTGACCAGGGTTTCTCTGTCGGCTGTTTATCCAATCCACTGAGGCATCCTGTCGAGAGGTTGGTGTTTTTTGATCGTCTAATCGAGTAGCAGGCGAGCTTCGGGGCATCAGATTATTTAACTCCGCGGCAAGGGCAGAGGCTGTGTACATGCGCAGCTCCCTTTCCTCCCGTTCATCCTCTTTCATCAACCGCTTTTGATCTGTCTTGGATAGATTCTCCCGACGTTTCTTTCGAATTTCTTGAATTACCCATCCAAGGACCTCCTCAGGCGCTCGGTTCCGGGCAGCACCATGCTTTGCAGGGTTTCGAACATAGCGTCGTGTGACATCGGTAGCACCATCGATCGAAAAGGCGACACAGTATGAAATTTTTCGGCCCCAACCTGTAGAATGTTACTATCGGACCAATAATGGAGGAGGGAACATACAATGAGACATACCTTCAGTGTAGAGACGAGGCTGGTCCCACGCTTCTTCACATGCGTCAACATGTACCCACCGCCTTTGATGTTCCGAATATACTTCTGTCCAGACATAATCCTCGGAATTCCACACCCAGCGCACACGACCACCAAGGGCTCTGCAAAACATACTGAAGCAGTTTGCCCATTCACCAACTCGACCGCGTCGGCATTGGAGCAACTGCCAAACATCCGAGTAGCGAGGGAATCTCTCGTAAGCACCACAGGAGGGTTCCGAACATCGGTAGAGCTCTACTCGAGTAGCTCCACGGGCGGTCTCATCGGGAAGAGGGGGGGTCATACCCTGGGCGATTGTGGGCATCAAGCACTGGGTGCAAGGGGGATTATTGACAAATTGGAAAAAAGATCGTTTGAACCATCTAAATAATCAAAACTAGGTTAGTTGCTATACGCGCCAATCAGGTTAGCAGAGGCTGGCCTACCTTAGCAGTGCCCGGATCACACAATCTTGGTATCCCCATTCGGGCTTCCTTTTCACGCTCGCGGCTTGTGCTTGTAGGATTTGACTCTCTTCCTCCGCCTCTGAGTACAACTTGTCAAGCGGAATAAGGGATAAAGCTTCGTCTAAAAGCCCAGGGTTTTCATATTTCGTCGGGGTAACCGAGAGGACATGTAGGAGATTTCGGAATTTTAGGGAATTTGAATCCTGAGGAGGGGCAGGAACAATTGGGAGGCCCCTTAATGAGGACGACTGGATGTTGTGTTGTAGTTGTGGTTGGGGTTGAGGTGTGAATCGGGGAGAGTGGTGAGTCGCGGTCAGAGGTGGAGGTGGTGGCGGTGCTCGCGAGGGATGAGGTGGGTGGGACCCAGCGTCGGATGGTGAGGGTGATTGTGTACGAGAACGAGAATTAGAATGTTCCTGAAGACGATTGAATCTCTTGGTGCGCATTAGTTGTTCGAATGAACGAGTGAGTTCGGCGGCATCGAAGGCGTCAGTGGTTGGCGCCCGCCGGCTGTGGTGATGTCTCCGATCCGCCATGGTCGCAGGGAGTTATGAAGACCAGTGGCTGGTACTTGAATGTTGAAACTCCAGATTGAATGATATCAATTCCTCCGCTTGACCGAATAATGTCTTGTCTTCAATCCTCCTTATAAAAATCCCCGGGTGAAACTGGGGAAGAAAGCGGCGTTAGGGGGCTGCCGTTCGATGGGTTGGTTGCAGTAGTCAAGTTAGGTATGAACGGAGGAGTGACTTGGGAATGGTCACACTGCAAAACCAGGCGGTCACGCTTGGCATTAATTAAAGCAACAGGCTCCCAAATACCACGACTAAAATAACAAGATAAATGTCGATTTCCAGTCGCTCGTAAACTCCAGGTTAATGAAATGGATGGGAAATGAAGGGAGGGAAAGTGAGAAAAAATAAAATAAAATCGAAGCGCCGGGGAAAAGAGAAGAAAGGAGGGGGAAGGAGAAGAAGATGGGAAGTCCGAATGGGGGTGAGGGCGAAGATGGACATGAGAGGGAGAGGGAGAGGACAAGAGAGAGAATAATGTAAGGTCGTTAGTCAGGGCCTTTTTTTTTTCTCCTTCTTTTCTTTTTTCCTTTTTGTCTTTTTCCACGCCAGCAGCGAGGGCGAAGCGTCGTCAGCCTTGGGCTCCTCCCCCAATCAGGACCCCCCGCGAGCACCGCAAGCCGCGTGTGTCCCGCCCCGAAATAGTTAACAGAACCATGGCCAAGACCCTTTGGCTGTCTGCGACTCATTTTCCTACTGCGACGCACCGTCCCTTTGCTGTCTTCCTCGATCTGCTTTGTGGTTTTGGTTTTTGGAGGAGGATATGGCTTGAGAATTTGGCGATACACTTAAAAAACTACACTACTCCAGTGTGTTGCTCTGCATTGTTAAATCTTGGCGCTGCAGACATCTTTACGACCATTATCCCAATAATTGGGACTGCTTTCGCTCTCTCAATGGTGCTGGTTCTAATTTTCTATGAAGGATGATGGTAATATCTCCTGGGTCTCCACTCCAGGACACTGCTGTCGCTTCAACCCGACCCAAAAGGTTCCATTTTATCAATATTTCTTGAAAAGGCACTTGTTGTCTCTCCACTTTGAAGGGAAAATGCTGGTGATTTTGAAAGCTTGGCTTTGTCCGCGTGGTTTGGTGCTTTGATATTGGGTTTTCTCTCTCCGACCACGCAAGCCCCAGGAGTACCGAGCTCTACGGCTTCATATTCTTCATCTTGTGATAGGTATCTCCAACCAGGAAGTACTCCATCCCCGAAATCACCTGCTTTAATTGTCCAATTCTCCGGACTTGAGGTTTGTGGTACAACTTATCTCCTTTGGTGTTAGCCGGTGTGTCTTGCGCGGTCTCTGATCAGCAGAATCATGATGATATGCCACTCTCAACCACTGTAACTTTGCATTGTGAAGTGCAAATGCATTACATTTTAAGTAAATAAATTAACTACGCGGTTGGAGGCGAACAAGGGGAATTGTTCACCAGAAAAATGAAAAGGGCACAGTCTAAAATGATTTCCACAAAAGGAAGCAAACTTGACTGTAACTGCGTTGCGACTGAAGAGGAAACCTGGTGGGTACACATAATTTTTTTTCGAATGAAAGTCCCAGGCTTTCCACCCAGCTTTCCCCGTCACTCTTCCCCAGATGACGAATCACGGTCCGGGCTTGCGAGCTACCTGTGAGCCAGATTGGATATTTCCAATGGCAGGAGGACTTTTATTTCCTTCATCATCTCGATTACTTCATACTCTAGGGTGAATGGCTTGTCGATAACAAGAGTAAAAGGTTGGAAGAAGAGAAAAGAAAACCCCTCTCTGTTCTCGAAGAACAAATTCAAAGGCCATTGGAGAAACAGGCGTGCGTGGGCGACATCACCATTCGCAGAGCCAAGTGGAACGAGAAAGGAAAAAGCAATGTGGAAAAGGGCATTGGATACAGTCCGAAAATCATCATGTGCCAGGAGGTGGTCAATAGTGTTGATCATGATGATCTTGATTAAGAACCAAACCTTGTCCAGGGTCTCACTCACTGATGTTCACAAATCCTCCTGTTTTCTTCCTCAGCTTGTTTTGGGGTCTCTCAGTCTTTACTTGATTTTTCCCATTTTGTTTGTCTTTCGAGCCCCCAACTATTCAAGTTGTCGTCGCAACCTACTCTGGAGAATACTCGCGGTACGGAGTATTTTTGGTTTCATCAGAAGGCCAATTGTAAGGTACATCATACATACACATCGACCTCAAGTGACCTTTGTCGTCGACATTCGCCTCGTTCCGTATGATTAAGGGTTTGTTGAGTGCCCGAGCAAAGTACACGCGGCATCTGCAATCTGATGTGCACTCTCCACTCTGACAGTTTTTCACGGATGGTTGAACGAATGGATGGTTGGACGTGTTACTACCGTAAGTATCACTGGATTGTCACAGTTCGAGGATATGATCTATTGCCTTACTCCGTATATAAGACTCCTGCGTAGCTTGCATCCCCCAAACCCTACGATTATGAAGAGAGACCAAAAAAAAAAAAAAAAAAAGGGCTGACCCGACCTGGGGACACTCGGTGTTACAGGATTACGGCACTCTTCCAAGAAAGAATGATGGGTGGCGGAGACGCGCAAGCGTCCGTCTTGGCAGTGTACAAGATCTGGCTAGAGCAGCGTCTTGGATCCACTACACTAGACCTATTTCTGCCGATCACCAACATGTCAAGAGAGCCCTAGACCCTGGCTAGGGGGCTTGGCGAGGATGCCACATCTCCTGCCTCTTCGTTTTCGGCCGTCTGGCTTCATCCATGTTGGGGGGTTGACTCATGGGCGAGACCCTGATCGGTGAGATGGGGTTCCGTGGATTATGATTATTATAACTGGATTTCGGAACTCTGTTTGTACGCCAGATATGTTGCCGACCGCTTTCTCACTTCATCAAACTGCCGTCTGGTAAAAAAGCCGACTAAGTGCCTTAAGGGTTTTCAACACGAAACGTAGCATAATTAGCACCCTTTGGCTTCATCCCTAAGCGGAGAACGATGGAGCTTGGAACTTTCCCCGTTGTCCAGTCCAATCTGCCAACGAAAGAAAAGGAAACTAAATCGGACTCAAAAATAATGAACCATCTTACGGAGTCTCACAGAGGCAAGATCCAATGAACCCAAGTTGATCACACTTGATTGGCGCCACACCAGGTCTGGCTGGAAGTAAGGCAAGGTCCAAAGTTCAAAGTTCAAACCCAGCCTGGTGGTTAGCTTGGTGTGGGTCTGAAATCGCGGCGCGTGTCTGAGTCAATCTCGAAAAGGGATTAGTCTGGCATTCTTCAAGGCTTGCAGACTGCTTCCAGCCCTTGTTATCATTTCTCCTCCGTTCAGGACCTTCAGGTGAGAGAAGAAAGACACTGGGGAAAAAGAGTCCGTGTATCAAAAGCAGTTCTATATTGATATGTAAATATGATCTTATTTATGGATTTATTCGGGGGACCAACCCTTCAGCGAACGAGTTCAACCAACCATAAACAAGCACTGCCACAGCTGGTGTGGTGGCGTCATGATTTGCGATCTTACTTTTGCGTTAAATTTCAGAAGTCGAGTAGAAATTGCGAATTAGGACAGTCCGCGGGACAGTGGGGCCCGGGGGAAGGCATCAAAAGGCCCATTACTTTCAACTTCACGTGCGTCTTTCAAAAGGACTCCGTATCAGACGGTATATCTATATCAAAAACCAAAACAGGAAATGAAAACAATAAACTTGGAAGGCACCATTATTGCTGCTGAGAGTTTAGCTTCTTCTGATGGATTGATTTGAGCACCATCTACACACCCTGCCCCAATATACACCTTTATTTGACATGAAATTTCCAAACTGGTTGTTGATCTCAGGACAACCCGCGATGTCTTTCAAACTCTTATCCTCATGACACCTTGTAGAATTTTCCTCATGGAGTTTTCCTCCCTGATTAGATATCTCACTTTAATTGGATGAAAAGCCATCGGCCCGCATTCGACTAACTTAATACTAGGTAATTCCCCTACCTACTAAGGTACCTTCAGTTTTCGCTCTGCATCATCGGCCATCCTCCGGTTTCTCTACTTTAGAGCTGGCGTCATCAGATGAGCTAGGTAGTCTTTACGCGTGGCTCATGCACGTCCGACAAACATCAGAATAATACTATCACAACCTCGTCGTCAACTCGTCATCCATTGGACTTTCCAATGAGAATACAGTGGGGTTGACATCTGGCTAATAAACCATTACATCAACTCCAAGACATGCTTTTTACACGTACTGCTACCCCTCAGAGAGTCAAGGGAAATGCAACCTTGGAGAGAAGGTGTTTTTGGGCTAGACTGTCGTCATGCCTGGCTATCGGATATAACCTTCGGATTCTGTCAGATGAAAGGTGGTGAGAAAAGGAGGGATGGCGTCAGCGTCTCTTGATCCGGTGCAAATCTTAACCCGGTGGATTGGGGGGTTAAATTGACTGGGGGTGTGTTACTGCTACGTTGGTTGCTATTGAACCAAAAAATGGGTTGATTGATCTTTGAAACCGATCCTCTAACAAATGCCACAGAGCCTACTGACCCTCTTCTATTAACACCCCAATCGACGTAGGACAGTAAGGGGATCTCCTCTATAGGTTAGCCTCCCGTCCACCCTTCATGGAATGCAGGAATTCTGCGCTGAATGGATAGTCAATATATCCATCTGGGGCCTTCGGTTTGTAGAACTTCGACCGATCATATCGTGCTAGGCCTAGATCATGTTGGACTCTAAATGGCAAATCTGGAGTGGAGATGAAATATCGACCGAGAGCAACCACGATTTTATGACCCCTCCGCTCATTTTCCACTAGCTCGCGAGCCGACTTCGGCTTGTAGCCACCAGCAACCAGCAGTACCCTATCTGGACCCCAGATGTCAATTGCGAAATCCAAGGTGTCATCCGTCTGAACATCAGTATTCCCATCAACCCGAGACTCAATAAGATGAAGATAGGCCAGGTCGAGATCCTTTAGTTTCCCTATCAGGTAACTAAACTGGATAACTGGATCCTTCATACGCATCCCCTGATAATTTGTCCACGGACTGAGGCGCAAGCCTGTGCGATGGGCGCCGATTGCACCGACCACGGCCTTTATTGCCTCGAGGCAAAACCGGGAGCGATTCTCCACGCTCCCGCCATACTCGTCTGTTCTTCGGTTACAAGTGTCCTGGGTAAACTGATCAATCAAATATCCGTTGGCACCATGCAACTCGACCCCATCGAACCCTGCCTCGATGGCATTTTTCGCGGCCTGGGCATACATTTCGATAAATTCTCGAATCTCCCCTTTACTTAATTCTTTCGGGGTGACGCTTTTGGGTGTGATAGGAGTGGCACTTGAGCTAACAACCTGGATTCCCTCTGCAGAGGCAACCCGCGGGTTTGCGCCGCGCCCCAGAGCCCAGAGCTGGCAGTATATGAACGAGCCCTTCTCGTGCACAACGGTAGTGATTTTTTTCCATGCGGCGATCTGGTCTGCATTGTAAATACCTGGAACGTTCGCCAGTCCCCCAGCACGAGCATCAATGAAGGTTCCCTCGGAGATTAGAAGGGTTCCTGGGACGGAGGCACGCTGTGAATAGTACTCTGACACAAAGGGGAGAGGGACATGGGTATTGTCGGCACGAAATCGAGTCAAGGGAGCCATGGCTAACCGATGGTTGATGATTATGGACCCCACCTGTAGGGGTTGAAAGAGAGGCGATTGTTCTGCCGATAGTGTCATTTTGTTGGGGGTAAATCGATGGGTTAGAATTCTTTTACTGAGAAAAATGAGTGAATGCAAGAATAGAGCGGGATATAAGGCGCACAGCGACTACACCTTGATATATATTCTCGTCGAGATTGGACGCAAATTAGCAGGATTGAAAATACCTCGGCTGGCCATCTACTCCCTGTCCCGAAGGATCAAAGCGATCAGTGATCAAGAAGAGTGAGTGGCGGTTATGTTTATTAGACGAATATACATGGCAAAGGCCTGATTTTGCTTTATTTTATTTTGTTTTATTTATTACTTATTTTCAAGTTGTTTATGACATTTGACCGATATTATTCGCCTCAGATGTCAAGAGCAGGTGGCCTAACACTCAAACAGGAAACTGATGGATGACCTCGGGCTCGGGAAGAAAGCATGAGAAAAGAAAATATTAGCAGGGGTTTGCATTTGATAAGTGGCAATTATACAAAAATATAATTATTATTTTGTATTTTTGTTATTATTTTTATACATGTGCATGGCTGCTTGCTGTGGTTGCAAGGCACAGTCCATTGAAATTATCGGGGCAGTTAAATGTATACACATTGCTGCCTGCCATCGAGCAGGCATATGCACATAGGTAGTTACATTCAGTCTCAAGCACTTATTAGTTACCACAAATCATGTTTGACTAAGATCCCTGGGTCTCCGGTGGATTTTTTTGTTGATGCACCAATTGAAGCTAAGGGAGAAAAGACTCGATGTTGAATGGTGAGGACGACAAGAAGAGGAGGCAATAATAATGGGTGGGAATTAAGTATGGACAAAACATCATTGGCCAACGAATTAAGAATTAACCCGCGCGCGTTGACGCCAAAACGACACGAGGGAAAACCAACCGACAATCGACAATGGGAACAAACCATTAATGATCATTACCAACGACATCACCACTTCCCATGCAACCTTACTTGCCTTACTTCCCAGCTTCTTCCTTCACATCCTTCCTTACTCGGTTGTTTTGGTTTGACTTCCAGCGTAATATCTCCCCGTCGACATCTCCCCTCATTTTCTTTGTCTAACCAGCAAAGCTCCTGAGTCTTTGCGCTTCTCTTTCTCAGATACTTTTCTCCAACAACAAACGACTCGTGAGCTTACCTTTTACCTAACTTCACCTGCGGAAATTATTTCACCTCCCTATCTTGAACTTAACCCTTTTCCTCTTTTTTCTCCTTAAGACCTCTGTTTTGTCCGGATCAATCTCCCCTCGTCAGTCTGTCGTCGGTCGGGGAGCTCCGTGCTCACCATGAAGGCTACCCCATTGCTCATCTCGTGGCACAACGACAACGCCCCCGTCTATTCCGTTCATTTCGACCCCAATGGCAAAGGTCGCTTGGCTACGGCTGGAAAGTAGGTCCCTCTAGATTCTCGTTTTTAAAGTCTTCTCGTCGTCACTGGCTCTGATCGCTGATACCTGTTTCCCCCCCGTTGCTGCAGTGATAACAACGTTCGCGTACGTTCGATTTTCCCCTCCCTTGTCCCACGCCTCCAGAAATTTTTCTTGCCTGCATCCTTCTAGCTTGTCTGACCCCCAGGGAAATATAGTTATGGAAAGTGGAATCAGCTGGCCAAGAGCGAAAGGTGACTTATCTGAGCACTCTGGTGAAACACACCCAAGCCGTCAATGTTGTCCGCTTCAGTCCTAAAGGTACGCCTTACAGCGATGCGTAGAGGAATTAACATCCCGAAGACTGTTTTTGTTGGAGAATATCTGACTCTATGTAGGTGAGATGTTGGCGTCAGCTGGAGATGATGGAAATGTGCTCCTATGGGTGCCGTCGGAACTACAAACGCAACCAGGACTAGGAGAGGATCGGTCGGATGACAAGGAGACATGGCGGGTCAAACATATGTGCCGATCCTCGGGCGCCGAGATATATGATCTTGCATGGTCTCCAGACGGGGTATTCATAATCACTGGGAGCATGGACAATATCGCACGTATTTACAATGCTCAAACGGGTAGGTTGCACTCCCGAGACGCTTCTCTTGCAAGCAAAATCTTTATTTTTCTTTTCTTTCTCTTCTGCTTTCTATGAAGGGAAATTTTCTAACTTAGAGTATCCGCCCTTTAGGCCAAATGGTTCGACAGATTGCAGAGCATTCACACTATGTACAAGGAGTGGCTTGGGATCCTCTCAACGAATTCGTTGCGACACAATCATCAGATCGATCGGTGCACATTTACAGCCTGAAGACAAAGGATGGCCAATTTACCCTCACATCACATGGAAAGTTTCTCAAGATGGATTTGCCTACAAAGCGGATCTCATCCAGCAGCCCGGCACCGCCCGATCCATCTATCCGATCCCAACCACCTACTAGTAATTCTATCGCGATTGCTTCTCCTGCCCCTTCGACCCCCGGGACACCGATGACATCTCATCTGCCCATGGATCCTCCTCCGGTATCTCACAGTCGACGGTCGTCTTTTGGGTCCTCACCTTCCATCCGCCGTTCAGCATCTCCTGCGCCCTCCTTGCCGCTCCCCGCGGTTAAACCTTTGGAGGTGTCATCTCCAGGCGTTCTTGGTGGGTTGGGAGTCAGGAATGCTAACATATATGCGAATGAGACTTTCACGTCCTTCTTCCGACGTCTTACTTTTGCTCCTGATGGAAGTTTATTGTTTACTCCTGCAGGCCAATATAAGACATCGCATGTTTCTGCGACGGACCCTTCAAGGACGATGGATGAAGTGATAAACACTGTCTATGTGTACACCCGTGCCGGTTTCAATAAGCCTCCCATTTCGCACCTTCCGGGGCACAAAAAACCCTCTGTTGCAGTCAAATGCTCTCCTGTGTTCTACAATCTACGCCAGACTCCGCAACCTTCCAGACATATCACTTTGGATACGTCTTCAGGAGAGGATGCCTTTGGATCCCTCCCCGAGCCCGTTGTAAATGCGACAAGCAATGGTTCATCTATGGAGCCCCCATCTTCAACAAATAACAGTGGCGGCCCGTCAAAAAACAATTCAACCAAAGCTCCTGAAGGAGAAGCCTCTTCTGCTGGACAGTCCCCTCCTGTTTTTTCGTTGCCATATCGCATTGTCTACGCGGTGGCGACTCAGGATGCCGTTTTGGTGTATGATACCCAGCAGCATGCTCCGCTGTGCATCGTTAGCAATCTCCACTTTGCTACTTTCACCGATCTAACTTGGTAAGTACCCCAGATTCTCTATAGACATTGTTCTCTAACTATACTTAGGTCAAATGACGGCTTAACGCTTCTCATGAGTTCGTCAGATGGGTTCTGCTCCACACTCTCATTTGCTCCAAGCGAGCTTGGCCAGCCCTACACTGCCCCCGTGTCCACATCACATCAGACCACGTCTGCGTCGTCGACGAATCCATCTCCCATACCAACTCCAACGACGAAGCCAAGTATTACTGTTCCCACAACAAATTCCGCCCCTGCCCCTCCTGCAAGCCCTGCAAGATCCAATTCAGTATCATCAGTCTCAACTCAGGCCCCCTCCCAGCAGACAGCAGCATTAGTTGTCAATAACCCAACGCCCACTCTCGGTTCTGTGCCATTAGTAACCGCAGCACAGTCAGCTCAGCCTCCAACTCTCCCGCTTGCAACACCACCAGAAACACCTATGCCTATTGTTCTCCAAGGGGGGGGGGCTAGTAGTGTTTTGGGCAAGCGGGGAAACGAATCTGAGAAGGAGGCAACGCAGAACTCCAGCTTCACAGACCAAGGTCAACAACCCAAGAAGAGACGAGTAGCGCCAACCCTTATCTCGTCTGACACAGGCCCATCCTCCTCTTCGAAAAAGGAGCCCCCTAATACGGGCGTTGGAGGTTAGCATTTCACTGGTGGATGGTTTAATTTTTTCATCAGCGCCACTCCCCTTTTTTCTACTCCTCGCCTTGACCCCAGCTGTTTCGAATACCGATGATGCGATAACCGTCAATGTCAATTCATTTTAGTTATTATCTTTTCATGACTTATGTTCCCTCTCTTCCCTTCCTCGCATAACCTCTACTCCAAGTCCCCACGACTTCTTTACCGGCTCGATGGAACATTTTGATTACTCATTTTGTCGGGTTTTTCTTCGCACATTCTCTCTTCATGGTAGACTTCCTAGCATTATTTCCCCTTTTGCTTTGATCAATGGCGCATGGTTGCTTAATTTCCTTTTCTTTTTACCCGCCTCCTTTTTGCTTGAATGGTCTGGAAAGAGATTTTAACTCTCGGTCACGTGCCTTTGATTTATATTTCTTGTTCATGTGTTTGGGAGCATTATTTGGAATGTGATTTTAGCCTCAGTGTTCAACTTGGAGCTTTCTGTCCCCGCTTCACTCCTTCAACGAATCTTGGCATAAGTAATAGCTCCTGTTTTGGTAGCTACAGGCCGGTATAATGGTTGCTCGATACTTGGGTGAGTTTGGTCGCGTTTGGTTTGGGTCTCTTCTCTTGCACTTGATCCGAGATTCATATGTATCCTAACTATAAGCCATTATGAGAGCTAGAATGAAAGGAACAATCGATATAATATCTTCCATCTTTGAAATTAGGGCAAGGAATACTCGTATGGTTGATTGGTCACCTGGCAACTATTATTGAACTCAGGACCAGGAAAGGTGCTCTCTCGTATGCATTGATGCTGGTGGTTAAAAAAAAAAAAGGGGGGGGGTTCGGATTAAGACAGAGGGGATTAAGGTTAGATAAGAAAAGGATCACAGGTTTTGTCAAGGAAATTAATGATTCCTTACGATGGACTCCATCAAACAACTGTCTTTAGGCAACTGTGATCTTCCTGACAGGACCAGCAAATGGAGGGTTTAGAATCTGCGATCCTTACTTATCAGGTAATTTTCTGGGCAGTGATGGCTGCTGGCAATATCGAACAAAACATGCTCTTGTATTTGTCATGAACTTTTGATGAATACGAGGCAGGGGTTGTTGCTCATATGCCTTTCCCCATTATTGCTGGTTGCATCATCATGTTGCCTAGCATCAGTGATTTATCATCTCCCTCGATAATTATAAATCAAACGTATCTCAGCCTCAAATAGAACAGCGATTATAAATGCCTCCCCTCACCTGCAAAAGTATCTACAGTAAAAGATACTCTACTAGGATAGAGAGTTAAATGGCGGCACCAAAGATTATCCTGTATACAAATCGCCATTGCCCTTGGGCTCACCGTGCACATATTGCGCTCAAGGAACTTGATTTGGAGTATGAAGAAGTCAAAATTGACTTGGATAAGCCACGCGAACCATGGTATCTAGAAGTCAACCCCGTATGTATACTGGTATAGACCGCATCCCCACCTCAAGGACTCACCCGTTCAATCCAGCGCGGTTTAGTTCCCTCGATTTCTTACAATGGCTCTGTCATTACTGAGTCCGCCATCGTCTCCCAGTTTCTCGCTGATGCCCACCCATCGACTCTTCTCCCTCCCTCTTCAACCCTCGAGGGTGCCCTCCAGCGTGCCCGCATTGCCTTCTTTGTTGACGCTTTCATCTCTAAAGCCCAACCATCCCTCCTCGCGGCCGTCCGCTCCCCCGAAGCTGCGGATCGTGAGAAGGCCACTGAAGCTTACATAGCAGCCATTGAGAAAGATATAGAGCCCCTATTGGCTCAAGGGTTTGAGAGCAAGGGCCAAGGCCCATTCTTCAACGGTAGCGACAAGATCACCCTGGCTGAGGTGCTGACCGGGTCCTTTCTGTTATGGACCTTCACGTTCTATAAGCCTCAATTCGGAATTATGAACCCGAACCTGCCCAATATCCTAGCAAAGCGGGCGCCGCAATTCAAGAAATGGGCAGAGGCCACCATCCAGCATGAAAGTGTGAACTATATTTGGGATGAGGAGAGTACACTCACTCGGTTGAAGGCGAAACTCGCAGATCTTCAGGCTACAGCTAAGCATTAAGAGTTGTCTATTTTCTTTCCCGGAGGCGGTTTCTTGGGTCTTGGGGGTTGAACTTCAGACAACACTTACTCATGCGCCTAATTCCTCGGATGCCCCCTTTCTCTCCGCCTTCCTATTAAGGTATTATGCCATGTTTTGGTACTGTCATCTCTTTACTCTATCAAGACCTTTTTAAGAACTTCTCTCAGGACCTCTCTAAGGATCTCTCGAAGAATTCTCTTTCTAAAAACCCCTCTCTGAGCACCTAGGCATTTTCTGAAGCATCTTCTAAAGTGCTTCTCTAAGTATCTTTCTTAGTAGCTTGCTCAGCATCTATTCTAATTAATAATAAGCTACTACTTAAGGTGCTGGGGCAGGCACCAAGGAGGATACTTAGAGGGATGCTTGAGAAGAGACTTTTAAAATACTTTGGGAGGTTGCTTCGGGGAATACCTCAGTACTTAAAGAGGGGTCTTTCAAGGGGTGCATTAGGGAAGATAAGCTCTGTATAAATTATTCTCGAAAGGTCATACTAGTGCATACACACCATAAAAAACAGGGCATCCGAGGAATTAGGTGCTTGTTCATGGCATTTACCCCTCGAGCAAATCCTCTCCACTCCACCTTTCGGAGTATGCATGTCCCCACGTCTACTTCTTAATCTTCATTTTTTTCTTCTATCGTAGTGGATGTAAAGATATCCTTACTAATGAATGCTCCTTGCGTTTTCTTGATCAAGCATACCTTTAGAATCGTACAATAACACAGGATGTTTTATTTCGACAACAGTTGCCTCTGAGCATAAGGTGCCAGAGTCCAGACAAAGAAAACATGCGGGGAAGTGGAGAAGCTAGGTACCAGGTAAGGTAAGGGGGTACATAGGTACAGATCGACCCAGATGGCATATGCCTGCATTAAAAAAACAAGGCATAGCTCTGTGATATTGAGCCCTAGAACTATTCCTCTTTTGTACATACCTCCAGACATCTGGTCACGTGTCTGTTTGCTCTGCTTGCATGTTGTGGTTCATTCATCCTGCTTATACTTGATCAGCTTCTGTTATTCTATGACTTATTATTCGAGTTTCCATTGGAAGAAGTGAAAAACTATTATAAAGTAATTTTCATGATAGATGACTCCGAGTCCAGACCGTGAAAAGGATCGAAACAAAGCTGAGGATGACAGTTGGTTATATATCCTTCTCAATCAGGACAGGCAGTTTTTGAAACCCACTCGATCTGCTCCGGCCTGTTGGTCCTTACAAAAAAACGCTGTGGGGGGGATACTTTAGAATGATGCCCTTCCCACCTGTATCTGACCATAGCCTCTTCCAATTTCTCAGGACAGCTCTTCAAGTTCATCTTCGCTATGTTTCAGGAGCTTTATCTCGTGCTGAATCGCCCATCTATGTCATTGGGAACCCATCTGCAGACCTCGACTCTATCATTTCTGCCCTAGTTTACTCATATCATGCGAACAACCGTGTCCCATGGGAACACCCACGGCCTCACGTGCCCGTGATAAATCTTGCGAATGTGCCTTCGGGCTCTGAGCTACGCAGGCTACGGCCTGAATTTACCAAGGCCCTTTGGCTCTCTACTCACGCCTCCACAGAAAACGATAATCCGTGGAAGGAAACCTCAGAGACTGCAGGGGGGGCCATACTCCGAAGGCATATTCTCACCATAGCGGATTTTGCGGATCATCTTAAGCAGGCCAGTTCCAGCGGAAAGGACAGCCATTTGAACGCAGACACCGTTTTGATAGATTGGAATGCCCTCCCTATTAGGTCTGCAGATGGCCAGAGGGGCAGGGGGTCAGTTTCCGGGCTTCCAGCCGTCAATTTTACGGTTCTGGGCTGCATTGATCACCACGCGGATGAACGCTTCCTCCCTTCTATTGCTTCCACCCAGCCTTATCTTGTGGAACCCGCAGGCTCGTGCACCTCGCTTGTTGTAAATATACTCCAGAAAATGGGCCTATGGCAATGTGACCATGTCGGTGACGCAAGCACCCTGTTTATCGACAGAGAGGAGCAGATCGCCAAACTAGCCATGGTCCCTATCCTCATTGATACAGGGAACCTCACAGCGAAAGATAAAGTAACTGATTTCGATACCGCAGCTTACAATTTCCTACTTCCGAAAACAACCAAGTCCTTTTCATCTTCTCCATCTCACGTCGCTTGGAACCGCAATCAATTCTACGCAGAGGTCCAGGAGATAAAGCAAAGCAGCCTAGACTTACTCACAGTCGACGAAATTCTAGACCGTGATTACAAGGAATGGACAGAGAAGCCATCATCATCATCATCATCATCATCATCATATTCCTCCTCATCCGAAGTCCGGATCGGCATCTGCTCCATGGTCCGATCAATACCTTGGATCGTTCGAAAAGCAGGCGGCCCGCAACCATTCCTCGATGTGCTAGACGCCTTCACCGCTCAACGAAAATTAGACATCGTCGTTATCATGACGGCATTCAGTTCGTCCACGAAGGCGGGTCAGTTCTCTCGAGAGCTACTTGTGTGCGCTCCCAGTAAGAACCATGCGGTGGCCGCGTTGCAGTCCTTCGTTTCAGAGGCGGGCTCTCAGCTCGGCCTGGAGGAGTGGTCTTCGCTTGATGGAGATGAGCATGCGTTGGGTATTAAGGAGCTTCTTCACGATAACCGGAGCGATAACCCCTTCTGGAGACGGATGTGGGTGCAGACAAATGTGGCGAAGAGTAGGAAACAGGTAGCCCCTTTGATTCGGGGGGCCGTGGCTTCTCTTTGATTTAAATTTTTCTGGAAATAAAATTAGGGATCCCATTCCGGCGATGGATATTTGAAAAAAAAAAAAGAAAGAAAGAAAGAAATTCCGGGGCGGGTTATTGCGATTCGTAAAATAAAAAAGAAATAAAAAATGTATCTAGAAATCTTTCTAAAAACTCGATTCTGTGGGGTATAAGTACTATCTATCGGCTGTACAGTTATAGACTATAAAGACTTTCCAGAGCAAATATACACCTGCATAAACGTGCGTGCTCATGTTCATACACACATCTACCTTCGCATATATACTGTACATATATACAAATCGTAAACTCATTAAAGGTTAAGGGTAACGGTCATGCTGTTGCTGTGGACCAGCAGGGTAGGTGGCAAACCCTCCCACAAGACACCCAGGTCACTCAAATAGGATTTACTGGCGGATTTGCTTTGCGAGGTGCCTTCAAGTGGCGAAGGAAGTGTGGTGAAAATGACGGCTGTTTCATCGCTGTGTCTGGCTATCAGCTCGTTCAAGATTAAATGCTGCGCGCGACTAGGAAGATCATTAAATGACAGTGGAACGGAGGCCTGCTGCGGATACCCCGACGCGCTCCCTCTTGCAGAGGTTCTGGATGAAGAACGGCGTTTGTAAATGGACTCAGCCCTTCGCCGTGGGGGTGACGAACTTGGGGCGAACATGATGGATGGCCCAGCGCCCTCTTCGGTATTGACTCGAGCCTCGGGGATTGGAGAAGAGCTAAACCTATGGCTGGATGGTGAGCGGCTCATAGGTGGGCGGATGCTGCTTGCTTGGCTTGCTTGAGATTTGGGTGAGCCGTGTTCGCCGGTAGCAATGATGGATGGAATTTGCTGTGCAACGGCGCTCCCCTCAAGCACACTTTGACTTTCACCGTCTGAAGACGCACCTGCGACCTGACTGGGCTTATTCTCATCCTGTGTTGATTTGCGGGAGATTTGCTTTCTGTCTTCCTCGTCACTAACATACCGCTCAAAATCACTATCGTCGCTACTCTCACTTGTTGAGGATTCATCCTCTACAAATGCATCAAGCAAGCGGTGTGTTTGCATTCCCAGGTTGACTCCTCCAAAACCTCTGAAGCTCGAAATGGACCGCCGTCGTTTTGAGGACCGAATCAGTCTTCTTAGCCCACCAGCTAATTGATTTCGTGGGATTGGCCGTTGTTCATGTCCGGAAGCATCAAGTCGAATGGGACTTCCATCCAATCTTTTACCGTAGCGACTCGGTACAGTGAGGGTTTGGGAATCGTCTGAACCTCTCCGTGCTCGCTGAAGGTCCTGCCACCATTCTTCGTCTTTCAAAGTCGCGTGAACCCGATCTTGAAAATTCTCGGTTTCTGAAGAGAGGTCGCCGTTCACGATGATACGGTACGCTTTCAAATCGCCACACGCGAGCCAGAATACCAAGACCTCGGCTTCAATCCGCAGCTTATCAAGCAGCGCCTCAACCCTTCCTCTTTCGTCGTCGATATCCGTCTCGTACTCAACAAATACGGCGACTCTTAGCCTGTACGTCGTTTTCCAGGATGGTACAGTGTTCAGGATACACCCCAATTGAAGGATCAAGGTATATGTGTCAAAGTTCGTGGTAAGAAGATTTCGTTTGCTTTCACTGTTTGCTCCAAGCTCTGCAGACATCTGAATGGGCCAAAGATCAATGTATTTTTTTGTATTCATCTCGTTCTGCCCTGGGAGTTCAAGTTGCTCGAATCCCTTTGCGACAGCAACATTGATACGAAGTTTGAACAATAGGTCTTCTAAAACCGTCACATACGCCTTGCAGTTTGTTGATAGATCTTGCGGGTCCGGGATAGGTGTTTCTGACGTCGACTGGTCGGAGCTGCGTCGATAGTTATGTAATGTCCCCGCCAGGGACTTTTCTTCGCGGAACTGGTCTAAGATAACGATATTTGGCCTCATTCCTCCCAGGCCAGAGTTAAGAACAATATTTCGAATACCCCATTCAATAGTGGGGGATACAGTAATGTTCACAAACGCTTTGATTTTGGTACTTTCAACGAACTTGGTCCACGCAGTCTGCTGACGACGAGCTTCGGGAACGGCGGCTGAGAAATCATTAGTAACAAGGACATGGCCGAGAACAAACAAGGCACCCTTCTTCAGCGAATTGCAGAATGAGACCATTTTAAATTGGTCTTCAAGGCTATCCACGAAAAGCAATATTTGAGGCCGCCAGAACTTGACGTGTTCCTGCTTTAGACGCAGCAAATATTTGCGCACTTGATGATATATCAGGCTTTGGCTAACATCACCCCAGGGTTTTGGGGGCGAAGTATAGTGAATTAACAGAAATAGGACGATTAGGATACCAAAGCAGCCTGTGGCGTAAACTCCATCAACGAAAAACATACTAGCCCCGCAGACCACAGTGCCCGTAGCAGCAGTTTGCCAGTTGAAGTAGTGAAAAGATGGTCGGAAATTGGGAGCAGACCCGATCTTCAGGAGAAAACAAGCAAGATTTGTCACCAGGAATGTCATAAGATAAGTCATGGTTACAAAAGATGCGATTTGGTTGATGTCAAAAAGCATTGTTAGCTGGGCAACAACGAAAGTCACGATAATCGCGTTGATTGGCTCATCGTTTTTCTTGGTACCTTTTCCGAATAAGCTTAAGCCAGGGAGCAAACTATCCCTAGCAATTGCTTGGAGGAGTTTTGCAGAACCAATTACCCCCATTAATGAGGAGAAAAATGTGGTCGCAAACTCGCCCAAGAGAATGACAACACCTGAGATGTTTGCCTATCAAATTGTAAGTAACCAGGTATCGCCCAGGGTAGTTTTGAACACCTACGGCTTGGACGATATTTGCATTGTTGTAAAACGAATCTCTTGTGATCGAAGCCGCCATTGCAAATATCACAAGTGTATACGTGACGAACGTTAGAACCAGCCCAGAAAGAGTACCTTTCGGTATCGATTTGCTAGGATTTTTCAAATCTCCGGACATACTAGCACCACTATCTACCTGTCAGCGACTATTCGATTGAGCCTAAGGATATACTCACGCAAAAATACCACCTGTCGCAGGGAACAAAATCCCAAAAAGATCTTGGAAATTCTCCCGTCCAGGAAGTTGGCTGCCGGCAGCACCTTTGGTGAGTCTAGGTTTAAGATTTTCCAGGAACGTCTTGAGGCGAACCCCTGTAAACTCCACCCCAAGCTTGGGAATGCTGAAAGGTTTCATAATGACTGCAGACAACGGTATGCTGAAAGTCGCCACCAGGACAATGACCAACAGCCCATTACTTGCCCGAGAGAAGATAGAGCTTCCTGCCAAGCAGATTCCTGTACAAAGGATAAGGATAATAGTTCCCCACAGATACTGCCACCAAAACCCTTCCTCAAGAAAATTGGCCCAAGTGCCAGATTCCGTTCCAAAATTTTGCTTAAAGCAGTCAATTAGACCGACAGCGTTCATGCCCGTATTTAAAACGTATCCTAGATAGAACACTATGCCGATAGACCCACCGAATTCTGGTCCCAATGATCGAGAAATCAGGTAATAGGCGCCACCACCCTTAACAGTTCCATTAGTGGCGATAGCAGATAAAGACATTGTAGTTACCAAGTTAATCGTGTACGATATGGCAAGCAGCCCTAGATAATAAATTGTTAGATGCGTGTGTCAGTTGAATCGAAGATAGAATGGAAATTCTAGGTTTACCTAGCATGCCCAAGAGGCCAGCTTGTCCAAGGATAAATCCAAAGCGAAGGAACATAAGTATGCTAAGAACATTCAAGCTTGTGGGCACAAAGACACCAGAAAAAGTTCCGAGTTTGTCTCCATTCTCTAAAGTGCGATGTTTGTGGCTATTTTCGTCCTTACGATCGGCGCTAGACTCTCTAAAGTTGCCTGCTGAGAGGGAGGTATGTGGAAAGCCCTCCCCGTCGTTTGCTGACCGATCCCACCATCGCGAAAAGTTGCCAAAAAATGTTGAGGGGGACGAGTGACGCCGGGGTTCTGTTGCAGTAGGTGACGAGCTCAGGAGGCCGTATGAATGAAAAGACAGAGGATTTCTCCAATTGAGGAGCTTCGTCGTCTCCACGGGGGAGTCGCTTGGGGCTAGCCTAGACACATCCTCTTCGGGGGTTCGTGCAGAGAAGTTGGGTCTCCTTCGAGAGGAAGACTCCGGGGCACCTTCTCCTCTTGTGCCAGTCATCGAATAAAGCAACCAGGTTCCTTATCGCAGCAGTGTACCCCACTCCCCCATGTAATTTGGGCGGTATGCAGAGAGATTCAATGGTATCGACAGCGTCGAGTATTCGAATATAAATCTAAGGACAATTGATAGAGTAAGAGCGCAAGATTTATGGACCCTCGAGTAATAACAGCTACAAACCGTGGGCCACACAGCTTCAGCTCCCAAGAGATGAAGTTGGCGTATGGTTGTTGATCTGAGGCTTGGATCGGCGATGACTTCATGCCAAGCACCATCCAAAACAAACACTGCAAACTCCACCGCCAGTCGCGAACGCTATCGAGGCCCACGGGTCAACTGACTCTCTCAAGAGCCCTCCATCCTCACTCGCATTCTCTTTCTTCTCCCTGTCTGACGTTCAATCATTGTCATTGACGTTTTCATTTGTATTCGGTAGGGAAGGCGTTACAGAAATATCCGTTACTGGAAAAGCCCAGCTCCCCTTATTTCCCGGGGCTCAATCGACCTCCGAAGATAGCTAGTAACCTGGGCTGGTGGAACTTTACGAATTTCTTCAAGTGAGAGTTTTATCGACTTCTCTGTTAATTAGATTCCTAGCCGTCAAGATGGCGTCACCCGAAAGGCGTGATAACGGGGAGGGCTCCTCATCTCACAACTTTCAGTCAGCCCCGATCGCAACCTCGGCAGGACGATCAGGGTCACCAGCTCCAGATCCTTCTTCCGTGCGACAAGCTTCGATTGCGCGCCTAGCCTCTCCAGTACGATCTCCTTCAAGTTCATTCTCTTCTAGACAGATACCAGTACCCGCCCCGTCAACGACAGATACGGTAAAGGACCTCCGCAAAGTCGATAATCCTTCCTCTTTACCCGGCCCGGGACAGTCCATGATTGCCTCTGCTCTTCAGGACAGCCTTGGAAAATCCCCCCCAAGGCTAGGCACGCCGCCGAGACGCACTGCATCACCTGCGCTTCAACAATATCCGATACCCAAGTCGAACTATGGGTCATTCGACAACAAGCCTTGGAAAGAAGGGTCGGAATACTCCGCAGGCCCGTATGAAGATCCCGAGGTCGTTAAAAGGCATTTGGTACAGCCTGTCGAGAGCCGGGATACTCCTTCATCCGAAGCCGCCAGTAACGGGGACGATGAGTTTTCGAGTTTGCAGCTTCAAGGAGGGGACATGACCAGACAGGTCTACAGATGGGCAGAGGATGCAACGGGCGAGAGTTCTGTCCGTAAACCTCTTCGGAGCCGGAGTTTTCACCTTAATCGACCCATGCCAGAAGACGAAACCATGAATATCAACAGTATCCGAGTACCAGGAGGGTTTCGGAGGGATTATTTGCGCAGAACTGCAGGAAGTCCCCTCCCAGATGGTACAGGGGAGACTCAGCTTCCTACGACTAGCTTTTTAGAGTTTTTGACCCTTTACGGCCACTTCGCAGGCGAAGAGCTAGAAGAGGACGATGAGGTTCTGGGACCCGACGAATACTTTTCCTCCGATACCTGGGACGAGGCAGAAGAAAGAGAACCAGGCGAAGACTCAGCCCTCCTTCGCCCTGAGACGCCTGGCAGGAGAAAACGTAAACCCCGAGGTGGAACGGGAACAAACACCAGAACCGGGGCAGCCCTTCTTCTTCTCAAGTCATTTGTTGGCACTGGTGTTTTATTTTTACCGAGAGCCTTTTTGAACGGGGGCATGCTCTTTAGCAGTTTGGTTTTGCTCGGTGTTTCGCTGCTTAGCTTTTATTGTTTCATTCTTTTGGTCAATACCCGACTTAAGATCGACGGTTCATTCGGCGATATTGGCGGGGCGCTCTATGGGAAGCACATGCGTCGGATTATCCTTGGGTCCATCGTGCTGAGCCAATTGGGCTTCGTGTCTGCTTATATTGTTTTTACGGCAGAAAATCTTCAGGCATTTGTACTCGCTGTGAGCAATTGCAAGTCCTTTATCGACATCAAGTTCATGGTCTTGATACAGCTGGTTATATTCCTCCCTCTCTCGCTGATCCGTGATATCAGCAAACTGGGTTTTACTGCCCTCATTGCAGATTTGTTCATAATGCTGGGTCTCATTTATCTGTTTTATTACGATTTCCTCACAATATCCACTCAGGGCGGAGTCTCCGATATCATTTCGTTTAACCCTCAAACGTGGACCCTCTTTATCGGAACCGCTATCTTTACCTATGAGGGGATTGGGCTTATAATCCCAATTCAAGAATCGATGAAACATCCCAAGCAGTTTACAGGTGTTCTTGCAGGAGTCATGGTCGTCATCACAGTCGTCTTCCTCTCAGCCGGTGCTATCAGCTACGCTGCGTATGGATCCGCAACGAAGACAGTGGTCATTCTCAATCTCCCTCAAGATGACAAATTTGTGAACGCTGTCCAATTTCTTTACTCACTGGCGATTCTGCTCAGCACGCCTCTTCAACTTTTCCCTGCTATTCGAATTATGGAGAATGAACTCTTTACACGCAGTGGAAAATACAACCCCACTATCAAATGGAAGAAAAATTGCTTCCGATTCTTCCTTGTCATGATTTGCGCTTTCGTCGCGTGGGGCGGAGCCGAGGATCTCGATAAGTTTGTCTCCCTGGTGGGCAGTTTCGCATGCGTTCCCCTCATATATGTGTATCCTGTAAGTAGCCTCTCCAACATGTGCCCCACTCTCATCAACATGACTAACCGGTGGCATTATAGCCTCTTCTACACTCCAAAGCTTGCGCGCAGACCAAACGACAGAAACTTGCAGATATCGGACTGGCATGCTTTGGCGTTGTTGCCTGCATTTATACAACCGCACTGACGCTCAATAACTGGATAAACGGTGGAGATGTCAAGCTGCCTGGCTACTGTGACTCATAAAATGTGTACAGATCTCTTTTTTCCGAGAAGACTCTACCACTCTTTCTTTTACCCTCGATATATCCTTAGGAGGGGGTTGGAGGGCAAGCGCCCCTGTATAGATTCGAATGGCTGATGCCCAGATCCAACATTTTAAATCAACAACCTTGTATACCGTTAAGAGCAAGCAACAGCTGTTTTTTTTTTCATTTCCCCCCCCCCCCCCCCCCCAACCTTTTTTGGCTTGTTTCTTATTATCAGCTCTCCTTGTGTTTAAATCTTATCTTGTCTGTTATAAATATCGAACACTCGAATAGATATTTCTGGAAATCAAATTGGGAATTATAATACTTTCAAGTTACTGGACCGAAATTCCTGATACGTTCAATCCAGCTACGTATTTCTATAACCGATATACGGAGAATAAACCCTTTTCCATAAACCGGCCACTTTCACAATTGAAATATCTAGGTAGGTTCTAGTGCTGATACAAGAAACAGAAGCTCTCCAAGCCACCCGGCAACCTGATATACAATTTTATGCACCTGCATCAGTAGCCTCCTTACCCTGCAGCGCTGCCTCAGCTTGTCTAGCTTCACGGCCTCCCCAGCTAACCAAAATATATCAGTTCTGAGTCAAGGGGAAAAAAGAAGGTTTAAAGAGCCATAAAGCAAAGGGGGGGGGTTAATGAGTCAACATACTTCCAGTAGCTCAGGTAGCGGTATCCTTGAGTACACTGAGCGGAGAAGTTGATGGCATGGCAGGCGAAGAGGAGGTAGTTTTTCGGGGAAACAGCGAGGGCGTAGCGCATAAAAGTAGCCGAATAGATCACCAGAGCACCTGTCATCTGTCCAGAGATGCTATTGAGCGAGGTCAAGTCAGTTTCTTATCTTAGGATGTGCAGATGCTGAACGTGGAGCTCGAGGGAGGATAAAACGAAAAAGTCTCCCCAATCAAGAAGCTGGGAAAATATTAAGGGTTTATCTGACAGAGGAGGTACGTACATTTCAGGGTCCTTCTGGGTGTCCATCACGGCAGCAATGGGGATACCGAAGTTGGAGACGGGGCCCCAGAAATCTAATTCGAGAGAATAATCAGTCACGAGTTTCCCGGTTTTTTAATTTGCTTAAAATGATAATAGTGCGTCATGGCCAAGGATATTCCCGGGAGGCGCTGTGCGTTCAACGCTCCAAATTTTTGCCATGCCTGTGGTCTATCGCAGGATGCTTATTCTGATGTTTGCCGATCTGGGAAGGAGGCGGCAGGAAGGGGAAAGCTTTGGATTGAACGTACGTGTTGAACAGACATAGTCCAGAACCTTGTTGGAACGGATTTTTGCATTAATTGCCTTGATTGCGGCCGCCATTTTGACTGATACTGCAGGGGGTGAAGGTGAAGGAACAGGGAAACTCGGAAACGTCACTTATCATCACCGACTGCGGAATCATCGCCGAACGGACTAACCGGAGTCGATCACGTGAGCGAATCCTGAGTTCGTACAACCTTAGGAGAGAGATTGATTTTCCACAAAATGTTTTGTATTATGATTCACTAGCAGAAAACATGCTTCAAATAATAATAGCTAGGATTACTTCCGATCTGAGAGGATTTCTTGGGGGGTTGACCGTTTTCTTTCTCCGGGGCGGTCCCTGCATCCACGCGCCACAACGCCTTTGCCTGTAAAATCGGTGTGCCGCTCCTATCCATTGAGCAGACAAATGAATAGGGATATAAGTGTTGTAGTCATTTTATGGTTTTTCTTTAAAAAATTTCCTTTTTGATCCATAAGAATCCGCCATCCTGTAGTCGTGGTCGTACTCCGGGAATTCATGCCGCTCCACACAATATCAAATCACCGTCCCCCAAATCCTGGTGGAGGGAAGCCCCGCCCTTGACCAGGAGGCTGGAATCCTGGAGGGGGTTGGAAACCGCCAGCTAATTAAGGGAAAGGACAGTTAGTTAGAAGTATCTACACATGTAATGTGAAGATGTACTTACGAGGTCCACCTTGGGGGGCAAATCCCGGAGGAGGCGCGAAGCCAGCTGGAAAATATCAGTATCTTTGTAATTATTCATCAAACATATTAAAGGCAAACTTACGAGGTCCTCCTGGGGGTCCTCCACGTCCAGCAAAGCCTGGTGGAGGTCCACCTGGAAAACCACCTGGAGGGAAACCAGGGAAGCCGCCCGGCGGAGGTGGTGGTCCTCCAACGCCTGCAGCAGGCCCTCCAAGGCCAACAGGCAGACCACGTCCAGCGGGTTTGCTAATTCCAGGGCCTGCGGCGAGTGCGGCTGCAGCAGAAGCAACACCTGGGCCGCCTGTTCCCAGTCGTGACGAGGGGTCTGCGGGTGGAGGCCCGTCCACGGAGCATGAAACAACATGAGTACCACGCACGATTGTAAGGCCTAGGGTTCTTTTCTCTTCCGATTCGACGAGAGGCGCATTGGATGACCCGGGGGCAGTCTTGGACTTCCGCTTGACGCGACGGAATTCCTCTGTATCGGCAAGGACAAGGTTCATATGCTATATGGCACTACCATTAGTTGGGCCACATAGATACATGTCATTCCTCCAATCGAAGGTTAAATTACCTTATCAAATGCCAGCATCTGTCCAGTCATCTGTCGGCCATCGTTCAAGGTAACTCTCATCCGGTAGTTGATCTGCATTGAAAGTTAGCCTCGCGCGGGGAGAAGTCAGGCCGGCAAGATTAACTACTTACGAGGTTTTGCTAGACGAGACACGATAATTAGCCATTCATATTACCCCATTATGTCGCGAGCAGCGCAGATAGAAAGAGAACTTGTCAAGGGAAAGGGTTCGTAAGAACTCACCATCTTGCCCTGTTTATTAGCCGCCATTTTGGCAGAAAATTGCGCACGAGTGCGACTTATGTGCTAAAACCAAAGAATATGTATGTGAAGAGATCGTAGAAGGAGGATCTTCTACTTCCTTGTCTTCACTTCTGAGCTTGCTCGCTCGGAGGAGTTCTGCTGACAAAGAACGAGCCTTTGCTCTGTCGGGATACGCGCGGCTCTTGCAGATTAGCGCCAGCCGACCACGCCAAGACGCTAAGGGCTCTCGCTTCCCACTCCCCAAACCCGCACATTCAAACTTGCACACAAGTCGACTTTTCGATCCCTTGAGATTTTTCCACCCATCTAGTCGACCAACCCACGCCAAAGTAGTCGCCATGGTATGTCCATACTCCTACAAATTTTCCACGCCAGGCCCTACAACCTGCCCGATAAATTTTTATTTCTAACATATTATTCTCCAATATGCAGTCGGACGGAAAGGACAAGAGCGCAAACCCCATGCGCGAGCTGCGCATCCAGAAGCTCGTGCTTAACATCAGTGTTGGTGAGTCTGGTGACAGACTTACCCGTGCTGCTAAGGTGCTCGAGCAGCTGAGCGGTCAGACTCCTGTCTACAGTAAGGACACCCGAATTTCGATATACCCGGAGGTTTATGGAGGGGCAAATAAGGACAGAGAAAGGAAACAGAAAGTGGAAGAGTTAGTTGACTGATGGGAATTTTTTTCAACCCGACAGGCAAGGCCCGCTACACTGTCCGTACCTTTGGTATCCGCCGTAACGAAAAGATTTCCGTCCACGTTACCGTCCGTGGCCCCAAGGCTGAGGAGATCCTCGAGCGTGGTCTCAAGGTTAAGGAATACGAGTTGAGGAAGAAGAACTTCTCCGAAACCGGAAACTTCGGCTTCGGTATCAGCGAGCACATCGATCTCGGTATCAAGTACGACCCCGGCATTGGTATCTACGGCATGGACTTCTACTGCTGCATGTGAGTTTTTTTCGCCCCGATTTTTTTCTGCCTTCGATCTACCCACCCTATTTCTTCCGCCGATGTCAGTAACTGACATAACGACAATCAGGACTCGCCCTGGTGAGCGTGTTGCCAAGCGCCGCCGCTGCAAGGCCCGCGTTGGTTCCAACCACCGCATCAACCAGACTGAGACCGTCAAGTGGTTCAAGAACCGCTTCGATGGCATCGTCCGGTAAACCGTTTTCCCTTTTTATTTTTCTTTTTCCATTCAGAAGACTTCGAAAGGTGATTAGCGGGGTTGTGTTGTGGAGATGGGACAAAAAAAAAGCAGGCGTTTTCAAATACCATCCGCTCTGCTCCGAAACGTTTTATTTTTTTCTACCACGACGTAAAGATAGGCGTGCTGGAGATATCAAACTAAAAATTTCAAAAAAAAAAAACGCATCCACTTTTCACAATGAAGGCTTCACAAAGGGTGATGATTTCCGCATAACCATTGATGAAAACGTACTACATGATGCTTTGCAACTGTGCGACCCCTCAGGGCCGCGTGCTGTCTATCGTTTTCTCTTGGCCGTCAAGATGCTCTCCATGCGAGCTATCTTTGCTCCTTGCTCCTCCTGAGCACCCATGAGTAAGCACATTATCTTCTGTGTATAACTGGACCGGAGCACATAAGTAGAGTTGCTGTTCCAAAGGTCTAGGTACACTACTGAAAGTGCAACAAGAACGTAGTAAAAATGAATCTTGTAGGCATTTATAACGAACTCGGAAACCTAGCAAAGCAGGATTCTATGACACGCCATCCCTCGTCTCATCCCCCCTTTCTACATCCCACCCAGAATTATCCCAGCAGAGTGAATGTGAAGCCATTGCCTTTCTTCAACCGTACAGAGGTTTGCCTAGCCTGTTATCAAGATAAGACAAAGTATATGGCAGATAAATTGGCATTACCTTCACATATTACTGCTTTCAAACTAATAGTGGCATCAGTTACCTTCGGTATGCAGATGATATATCCCGGATTTAATCGGAAGCGTTAAATTGTATCAGCCTGAAACAGCCGCTGAATGGGGCAGCATTACTATTATCATATGCTGCCTATAAAGAGAGAAAAAAGGGCGTCTCTACCTACCTGCTTACCCAACATGCATAATGTCAAGAAGTAAACCATCTTCGCAGAATGGCAAGGGATTTTGGGTTCTTTTTTTTCTCTCTTTTTCTCCTTTTTCATATTGGACTAGCAGAAAATGTTAAACTTGCTTGTGTAATGACATTACTTTGAGATAGGTTCCTTTTCCTCCCCAAAGTTTAGGTGACATTCTGTTCAGTTAGAATCAAGGACAGAAATACAGGTGCAATTAGCGTAATAGTCCATCGAAAAACCAAAAATGCTAAAACAAAAAACCCACAGAGTTGGAGAAACTACAGTATGAAAAAAATAAACGAAGATACGGCCTTTACTTATTTGCCCCGAGTATAACCCTCCCACCATTTTGAAAAGAAACCTCCCTGCTGGGATTGTTCACTGTAACTTTGACGGCGGGCAGCCAGGTTACCGTCAACCGAGTTACGCTTCTGGTTGGTCAGGCTTTCAAAGAGGCTCGAAGGGCCATGGCCGTTGGACCTCCTTCGCTCCGGGGCAGGAAGAGGAGGGCCGGTACCAGTTGCAGAGTTGGTGGACGTATCGGAGGAACCGGATTCCTGTCAGGGGAACGACTCGTCAGTATAGAGGGCAAACTTTCTCTCTATATGTATATATCCTTGTCTTCTCCTCTATGGGATGGGCGGGGGTTTATGCATAATAAACCAAACCCATCATATGATCAGAACAAGCAACAGAAAACATTATGGCAGGCATACACGTCTGTCCTTCAAAGAAGTGCCCTCTGATCCAGAGGGTCGTCTGGCAATGTAAGGTTGTGGAGGGCCACCCGTCACCCAAACATTGTGGTGCTCGTGGCGGTCGCCAATATTTCCATGCCAGTGACGAGGCGGGGATTGGTCGTTACTCATTTTGGGTATTGGAGGGAAGAACTTTCGTATTCAAGCCAAACGTTTAATAACCGGCTGCTTCCGTGTGAGCCTTTCTCTTGGTATGAAGAAGAACGATCAGTGGAAAGAACGGGAGCAAGCACAAGGAGAAACAAGCTATCGTTTATATATGTCCCGGTGTGGATATGATTTATAGTCATCTGATATTGTACAAAAGGGAGGGGAAGGGGAGGAATAAATGGGTCTATTCCCTGTCGTTCCAGAATTCCTAGATGGATCCTGGAAGCCCCAACTGTGTAGCAAGGTTGGATTGGAGCAAGGGGAACAAAGAAAGTAAAAAGAGCACCCCTTTATATATAGAAGTCGCAAAACTCACCTGGTAACAGCTTCAAGAAGAGTTTCCCAGGTTAGTACTCGGTCTCGGAGTTCGATGGTAGTTCTCATAAGCTTCTTATATAACTAGGAGATTAGGAGAGGGGTAAGGAGGCGTCTTAAGTAGCCCACTCATGCAGTGAAACAGCCAACTTGGACTTTGATGGATGATGTATCACTACCACTGCGTCCACAGGTCGCCATCTCCTACGACCCAATAATCGATGGCGATGGTCCAGAATCCGCTTCCCTAAAACTTAATTGGGAAACATCTCCCATGGGATCCCTAGTCCAGATCCCAGGCCAGTCACAAGCCCAGTCGATTAATCATCAAAACGAGCGGCTTTGAGTGGGCGAATGGACCTCTGCCAGGGTTAAACTTTCGAGGAGGATGGTGAGGCCTGTAATATGATTGTCATGCCAGGCGAATCAATGGCTGACGTCAGGAGCGTCCTTGCCGAATGCGGGGAGGGGGCAACTTTTCTTGAACCATGGGAAAGGGAGGGAAGGAAAGTCCTCGATGATCTATCATTGGGCAGTTAGGTCCATGGCTCTTGTCGTCAAAAAAACCCAAAAATAAAATTTGGGAGACTTACCTACGGCTGGGTAGATTCGAAGAAATTATGAATAAGAAAAATGCCAAAATATGCACGAAAAAGTGCAGACGGCTGGATTCTAAAAGCAGGGCAGGTGAGTGGAATAAATCCGTACCTCTTTGCTCGATCACCTCATGTTCCTCGCTTCTTCACACGTCTCTAATTCCGATGATCTCGGTGGTGAAATAAATACTCCCTCGAACAATCATCTCGCCTCCAATACTCCAAAACAGAAAAAGACACCCACCTTAAAGAGGTAAATAATTGCCTGCTTGTACTCCATAGGTAATCCAGAGATATAGCGGCTGGGACTATTCCCCTCGGCATCCAGATCTGGCGCCGACGCGGAACGTCTTCCCCCGCACAGTAGTCGAATCCCTTTATCACCTCCATTTCTGCCTCCTCGAATCCACTGGATCAGTGTGCATTTAATATTATCCTCTCCGTCCCCCACTATCCAACCCCCCTCCGCCTTTCTTCCCGATTGCCAGTCCTCTTCCGCCTGGTGCGACCCCGTCAGATTCGTCCATCCCCATCAGGCAGATCCACTTTCCCCTTATCGTCTCGGCTATCCGACGACTAGGAACGTTGGATACCACCACTTATCATCATTGGGGTCCATTCCCCATCCCAAGCTCCTGGAGAAAGAGCCCACCCCCAGGCTCGGTATCTATATAACTGCGGAATTGTTCACTTCCCTCTAGGTGGCTTCTTGATCCCCTCCAGATCCCTTTTCCCTTGTCCCAGTATTGAACGCCTTTCTCCATCAACGCTTCCTTTGTTTTGAAGCTCCCAGGAACTATCATCCACTTGGGTTCAAACGAAGCAGCCAATTCAGCTCTCTCCCATCCCCTCATCCTCCCCTTCTCTCAACCTCACCCTAAAAAAATCGTATCAGACATGGAAACTACCCGGACACCTTATCTGAAGTCCCTCTCCTATAGGGGCTACGTCCAGGGCGTTACCCTCTCTTCCAAGGCATCCAACGCCCCCCTCTGCCACTACTTCGGTGGTCTCCGCTATGCTCTAGCTCCCTCTCAAAGATGGCGGAAGGCACAGAGGCTTCCTTCTACGTATAGCTATGGCGCCAAAGAAAACCCCAGCGACTGCTCGGGTATTACGGGGGTCTGCCCTCAGCCAGCCTTCATGGACTTGTCCAACAACGACAATTGGTCAGAGGATTGCTACCAGCTCAATATGTGGGTGCCTCTAGGAGAGCCTCCCAAAGGAGGTACGTAACCGACTATCCAACCACAACCATCTCCTCAATGGAACGAAGCTCTGTGCTAATGTATAGATATTATTCATAGGATGGCCTGTCCTTTTTTTCATCCGTATGTGTTTTCCACCTCGCATGTCAACTTACCAGAACTAACCTCATTCCGTAGACGGCGGTTTCCTACAATTTGGCACTCCCAACTTCTTTTCCGCTGCTGCCCTCCTTGGTGAGACCGATTTCAACGCTATCATCGTCATGCCTGCCTACCGTGTAGGTGTCTTTGGTTTCCTCTACTCTTCGGAGGTAGAGAAGGACAACTCTGCCATAGGCGAGACAATCGGAAATCACGGCTTCTGGGATCAACGCATGGCCCTCGAATGGACGAGAGACAACATTGCCCTTTTTGGAGGCAATGGATCAGAAGTTACCATCTCTGGGTACTCTGCCGGTTAGTCTTTCCGCCCAAAAGTTTCTAAAACACAAACCCGGGCTCTTCTAACCTCCATGTTCTTAAAATCAACAGGCGCATATTCTGTCTGTTACCAATTGTTCTACGACCTCCAGATCCCCGACAACGAGGCAATCGTCAAGCGCGCCTGCATCTGGTCCAACTCGCCCGCCGCGCAACCCAAAACCCCTTCTGCCGCCCAGATGCAATTCAACCAACTTCTCTCCTCCCTCAACATCCCCATCTCCCTCCCCGCTGCTGAGAAGCTCGCCCGTCTCCGCGCCATCCCCGCCCCCGCCCTCCTCTCCGCTGCAACTAGCGTCGACATCCACCAATGGCGCCCAGCCTCCGATGGCGTCTTCATCTCCCCAACCCTCTTCAAAGCCTTCGACGATGGCTCCTTCGCACGCAGACTCCGTGCCCGAAACATCCGCATCATCGCCGGCGAATGCCGCGACGAACATTTTCTCTATGCGACGTGGTTCCCCCCGCAGAACAACCTCGCCTCCCTCCGCCGCCGTCTCCTCGCCGACTACCCGAAGCACGTCGTCGACCCCCTCCTAAAATGCTACTACCCCGACGGCACCCTCCCCTCCAACTGCAAGGACTGGACTGGCGACGCTTTCGGCCGCATCTACGCTGACATGCAGGTCCACAAAATGCAACGCGGTCTAGTCCAGACCATCGCCGCCGGTGGCGCCGCTGATCTCCTCTATCGGTACCGCTTCGAGTACCGGCTCAAGTGCGCCGATAAGTCCATCCCACCTAGCTGGGGCGTCACCCATGCCACCGATCAGTATATTTGGTTCTGGGGTAATGGTGAGGTGCTTGAGGAAGAGGAGAAGCCGATCATCAAGAAGGCCGTAATTGACCCGCTGAGGAAGTTTGTTCATGGTGAACAGGATCTTGGCTGGGGTACCTCCAGCCATCGCGAGATTCGGACTGTCAAACCCGATGGCTCGGTTGAGATCTGGCAAGATGGTCTCTGGGACGATGCGATCCGGGTCTGGAAGGCCTTGCGTGAAGCCGGGGATGAGGAGGATACTCCTTCTCGGCTGTAGGGCAGGTTCCTGAAGTGTAAATGATTCTTGAATTGTGTATATAGCATGGTGTATGCGACTGCAGATATTGTTCATAAACTCAACCCTTTCCCCCCACCTTTTCTACCCTTTTCTACCCTTTTCGCGTTTAGGTGTGCGCAAGACCGATAGGACTTCTTCGTTTCCTCAACGTTAAACAATTCGGTCACTCAATTGAAGGTGGTATGACCAATCCCAAAGTATTCATTTGTTCATAATAGATACGCTGCAGGGAAGAGAAAAGAGAAGGGCAAAAAAAAACACCTCAAAACCTTAGCGAATAAATCGTGATAAAAATAATAACAAAACGTAGCATGCGCTCTAATTTAACATCATATCATCCATGTCCTTCCTGCCACCATATACCGAGGCAGTGAATGTGAATGTTCAGCAATCATATGGTATTTTCGCCTCCGTCTGGCGTCAGTTCAATATGTCCTCATGTCTTTTCCCAGTATTATTCTTTTTTATTTGTTTATTTTTCTTTTGGCTTTACGTTGCTTAAGCCTTGGCGATCTTGCAGACGAGGTCCTGCCCATCAACAGAGTCACCTTCCTTGACCAAGAGGTTGGATACCTTGCCGCTGTGAGGAGCAGAGATAACCATTTCCTAAAAGGGAAACGTTAGTATATGCTTATTTAATGGTAAAAATGGGTAAAGTGATGAACATACCATCTTCATAGCGCTCAAAACGGCAATCGGGTCACCCTTCTTGACCTCTGAGCCGTCATGGACACGGATCTCAACGACCACACCACTCATAGGAGCACCGACTTGGCTGCTGTCACCCACCTCAGCCTTGGGGCGAGCGACATTGTCGACGGATGCCTTCTTGTCATCAACGCTGACTTGACGGACTTCTCCGTTGACTTCATAGAAGACCTCACGCTGGCCAGTTTGCTCAGAAAGAGGACCGATTGCGAGTAACTTCAAGATAAGAACCTTGCCCTTCTCCAACTCAACGTGGAACTCCTCCCCGATCTCAGGCTTGGCCAGGAAGTAGCGGGTGGGGAGGACGGAGAGGTCACCGTACTTCTGGACGAACTTGCGGTAGTCCTCAAACACCTTGGGGTACATGGCGTAACTGGCCACATCGTACTCAGTGGCAGCACCGAATTTCTCACGGAGCTGGGTCTTGATCGCCGCAAGGTCCAGAGGCTCTAGGAAGAGACCGGGACGCTTGTCGAGCTTACGGCGGTCACGTAGAGCCCGGGATCGGAGGGGTTCGGGGAAACCACCGAAAGGCTGACCCATGAGCCCCTCGAGGAACTCGAGGACGGAGGCAGGGAAGTCCAGCTCCGCCGCGCGGGCAACAACATCCTCGGAGTTCAGCTTGTTAGACACCATAAACTGAGCCAAGTCACCAACCACCTTAGAGGTGGGTGTGACCTTGACAATATCGCCCAAGAGGTCGTTGGCAGCCTCGTAGGCCTTCTTGGTCTCCGCCCACTGCTGGCCCAAGCCGAGCTGACTAGCCTGGAAGATAAGGTTGGTCAATTGGCCACCAGGGATTTCGTGTTCGTAAACTTCGGGGTCAGGACCAGTCAGGCCAGCCTCGAAAGGCGAGTACAACAAGCGCAGCTGTGCCCAGTAGGTATCGAGCGCACGGACTTGGGAGCGGTCAAGGCCAGAATCAAGCTCGGTGCCCTCGAGGGAGGCGAGAATAGCGCCGATGCTGGGCTGAGAGGTCATACCCGACAGGCTGTCGGTGGCGGCATCGACAGCGTCTGCGCCGGCCTGGGCGCAGGCAATCATGGACGCCACACCGGTTCCAGCAGAGTCGTGAGTGTGCACGTGGATAGGGAGGTCGGGGTATTTCTCGCGGATGGAACCGATGAGAAGACGGGCAGCCTGAGGCTTCAAGACACCAGCCATATCCTTGATGCCAAGAACATGGGGCTTGAACTGGACAATCTTCTCAACAAGGGCAAGGTAATACTCAAGGTTGTACTTCTTGGTAGGGTTCAGCATATCACCGCTGTAGCAGACGGTAGCTTCGACGACACCACCGGCAGCATGGACAGCCTTGATACCGACCTCGAGCTGGTCAACATCGTTGAGGGCGTCGAAGACACGGAAGATATCCACACCACACTTCTTGGCGTTCTTACAGAAGTGGTAAATGGCGTTGTCAGGAAGAGAGGAGTACGCAACTCCGTTGGCACCACGGAGGAGCATCTGGAAGGGAATATTGGGAACGGCCTTGCGCATCTTGCGCAGTCGGTCCCAGGGATCCTCGTACAAGAAGCGCATGGCGACGTCGAAGGTAGCACCACCCCAGCACTCCAGACTGTAGGCGTTAGACAAGGCATGACTAGTTTCATGGGCAATGTTCAACAGGTCAATCGTGCGGACACGGGTTGCCAGAAGCGACTGGTGGGCATCACGCCAAGTGGTGTCCATGATCAGGCAGCCCTTGTTGGCACGCACAGCGCGCGCCCAAGCTTCAGGACCCTGCTGATCGAGAATCTGCTTCCATCCCTTGGTAGCAGGGGAAGAGACGTCAATGGGCTTGCCTTCAGCGCCAAGCAGAGTTGGCTTAATGATATCACCCTTCAGCTTCGGCTCACCGATCTGACCCTTAATGCTGCTGCCATTGACGGCAACGTCACCGAGGTAAGCGAGAAGCTTTTGAGCACGGTTCTGGCTGCCCACGAGAGCGAACAGCTCAGGGGTATCATCAATGAAGGTAGTCCAGCAGTTGCCATCCACGAAGGTAGGGTGGCTAAGCAAGGAAGTCAGGAAAGGAATGTTGGTCTTCACGCCACGGATACGGAATTCAACCAGGGCACGCACGACCTTACGGCGGGCGATCTCGTAAGTGGAACCACGGCAAGTACACTTGACCAGCATGGAATCGTAGTGAGGAGTGATGATAGCACCGGCAAATCCATTACCACCGTCCAGACGGACACCGTTACCACCAGCGGAACGATATACCTCGATCTTACCAGTGTCTGGGGAGAAGCCCTTGGCGGGGTCCTCGGTGGTGATACGGCACTGGATGGCAAATCCACGGGTGGAAATGCGGTCCTGGGTCAAGCCAAGTTGCTCCAGGGTAGCACCAGCGGCGATCTGAATCTGTGCGGCAACAATATCGATGCCAGTGATTTCCTCGGTGATGGTGTGTTCGACCTGGATACGGGGGTTGATTTCAATGAAGTAGTAGCGGTTCTGCTGGTCGACCAGGAATTCAGCAGTACCAGCGTTGCGGTAGTTGACGGACTTGGCGAGCCTCACAGCATCATTCAAGATGCGGTCACGAACTTCAACGGGGAGATCCTTGGCCGGGGCGATTTCGACGACCTTCTGATGACGACGCTGGACAGAGCAGTCACGCTCGAACAAATGAACAACGTTTCCATGGTTGTCACCCAGGAGCTGGACCTCGATGTGCTTGGGCTTGTCGAGGAAGCGCTCGACGAAGACGGTGCCGTTTCCAAAGGCAGAGCGAGCCTCAGAGGTGGCTCGCTCGAAAGAGTCGCGCAAATCAGCCTGGTTGCGGACGACACGCATACCACGGCCACCACCACCAAAGGCAGCCTTAATGATAATGGGGAAGCCATAGGTATCGGTGAAAGCCCTTACTTCCTCGTAGTGCTCGACAGGGCCTTCTGTACCAGGAACAACAGGCACATCACACTTGATGGCCAGTCGACGAGCGGACACCTTGTCACCGAGGGCATCGATGGTGTCGGGGGTGGGGCCAACGAAGACCATTCCGGCCTTCTCAACCTTGCGGGCGAATTCGGCGTTCTCGGACAAGAAACCATAACCGGGGTGAATGAGGTGCACACCATGCTCCTGAGCAATCTTGACAATCTCATCACTAGCCAAGTAAGCTCCAACGGGAGTATATTGACCACGATGTCCGATCATGTAGGCCTCATCAGCCTTCTGACGGTGCATAGAAAGACGATCCTCATGAGAGAAGATGGCGACTGTTTGGAGAGACAGCTCGTGGGCTGTACGGAAGATACGGATGGGGATTTCACCACGGTTGGCGACAAGGATCTTCTGGAACTGCATAATGGCCGAATTGGCCCGCAGGCGGTGGTGGACGGAGTCCCGGTGGTGTGCATGATGATCATCGAGGAACTCGGAGTCATCAATGGCCTCCTCTACTTGACGGGGAGCAGCCATGGTGAAGGATTTCTGTGTGAGTCGAGGAGGAGACGGTTAAGAAGAAGAGGAGGAGGGGGAGGAGGGGGCGGAGAGGAAGTATAGCAAAAGCTCTCGTCGAAGGCGGGGAGGAGAGGGGAGGGAAGGGAGGGGAAGAAAGGGAAAGAGTTAAAAGTGGAAAACGAGAGCAACACCAAATCGAAGGGTTCTGGAAGGGATCGGAGGGCTTCGACGACGGGGTATTTAACGGACAGCTCAGAGACCAATGGCACTCGGAGCAAAAGCAAGCCAGAAAAGCTTTAGGAATGAGTCACCTTGGGGACAGGAGCTTCCCGGCGGGCTGGACGAGGAGGGGAAGAAAAAAGCCCGGTTTCGGAACGGGTGGGTGAGGAAGAGCGCGGGGGAGATTGGATGGCGCAGGACGATCAATTCGCCAATTCAACAAAGAATTTCAACCAGGGAAGTCCAACCGGAATGATAAGAGATGGAAAATGAGATAGATTCTCCTGGAGGGGAAGAAAAAAGAGCAAGGAGCTTGAAGTAGAAAACGCAGGCGACGACGAGGGGAGATGGACAGACAGTCGCACAGCAGCAGGTGATGACGATGACGATGTTGGATGGAGGGGCAGGTAATTTAATTACATTATTATCATGACCATCAAATACAGGAGTATAGGCCCCGTGATATCCCCAGCTCTTCCTTTCTCCAGTATTATTTGGGTTCTGGTTTCCTAATGCGAACACTAATAATAGCCGAAATTTTGATGATAATGGCAATATGGCAATATGCATTCTTCCTTTTCCAATAAAGTTGGCTATCCTAACCATCAATATGGTTCACCGGTACACCGGGCATCTCCTTGGAGGTGGGATGGCAAATGACCCATCCAGATTATTCCAGACACAAGCCTGTTCCCTTTTTTTTTTTTTTTTTTTTTTTTTTGGTTTCTTCTTTGCTTCAAATTATCCCTTTTGTCCGGGACAATCGAACCCATCATCAGCTCATGTGTTGCCCCTCTTTTTTTTACTTTTTATTCTTTTCTTTTTTGTTGGTTTTTACTTTTTGATATATGAAAGAATGCTGAAGCATAATTCCCCGTTTCGAAAATGTAATACCGCCGGTAATTTTCCTGACTACTAAGAGGATTTACCTTCGGCCAAGAATTGAAGTGCAACAGAAAAGGGAGTTTTCTTCGATCCACACAAGCTCCCTTCACCTGCCAAAATCAGAAGCAATAAATCCAGACGGCGATGCTGAAGATAACCGACCGATCCCATCGGGTACTTCAGGTATCCTCTAGACTGCCCTTCAGTTACCTCGGGTCCTCGGGTTAATTCTCCCCCCAATCTGGACCTCTTTCGCCAGTCCAGTTCGTGGTTCGTTCAAAGCTCTTTTTTTTTTGTCTAAGAAATAGAAAAATCAATTCGAACCGTCGGGCCAACGAGGAATCTCCACCCGAATCTCCGTCGATATGCGACGGGATCGTTCCTGAAACGGTAAACTTCCAGCTTTTCAAGACTCGGCCTTTCATCATCCCTGCAGGTAAAAATAATTAATGGCAATCTACCGAATACTTACTATCTTAACCTTACTATCACGACTATTATGACTTTACTTATATAGCACACTCCCCTCCACATCGATTACTAAAAATTACCTCCATATTCTTCATACCGAAAGGAGTCAGTCCTACTCCTCACACCTCAGTACAGTAGATGATTGCTTTCACTTGGCATGCTGAGATCGACGTTCAGCCACCCCCGGAGAACGCTTTCCGTTAGCTCGGTCCAGATGCAATCCTATCTCCTGCTCCCTGGTACGATGTATCCCTGGAGTATGTTCGGAGTTCTTTCGTTCAAAAACTGGAAAAAAATAATTAGTCTGATCGACCAACAGACAAGTCCCATGGTGGGGGCTCCGAATCATGCATCATTGCATCCTCGTGTTCATTTGTTCCTTCCTGCCTCGGGTCACATCATATCCAAATATTGAATATTCCCCATTCTCTTCCAGCTTTGTTATTCCCCCTTGCAAGGACTTCCCTAATTTAATCAACAAACAGGAGGCGACGTTTCCCTTTTCTTTTTTTTTTTTTCTTTTCCCAATCTTTCCTTTCCAAATTCCCACGCCATCTAGGTCTCGTGACAGTTATGTGTTTTCAATTTGTAGTGAGGTAGACCTTGCCGGAAAAAAATCCGACAAGTTACCGACCAATGGAGTTTTTTTTGGAAAAAAAAAAATTTTTTTCCACATAAAAAAGAACGGGACAAGAACTCCGTCGGGGCTGCATTCTTCCCCCTAAACATCACACCGGGGAGTCAATCATTTGTTCTCGGTCGTTCAACAGATATCCATACGTTTGTTGTCCATAAAACTCCGAGCCTACTTTGTAAAAATCGTGTAAACTGTAAAATCTTGGCTTGGTCAGCTTTCCCTACCATTGATTGTTTTGGGTCAACTTTACCTTTTATGCTTATATCCCAAGGCCCGACCTACCAGACCACCATCACCATCCTTCCCTGTCCAGAGCCGGCATCATGCTCCCTCTCGCCCTCCCCCCTTCTCCCTTGCCTCCATCTGTCCGTCCTATCTAGGGAAAGGGCGGGGCATCAACCGGAATAAAACTTTCCTGGGGCTTCAGGGCGCAACTACGCATGTCAGTTTCCCACGGAAAAAATCAGGAAGCTGTTTTACGCCTGGGGTAAATTCTTTGCCTGCGCCTTTTTTCTTTCCCTTCTCCCGAACTACAATGTTTTGTTCCGGCTTTCTCGAATATGATGATTATCAGATCCACTCTTGTCATAGTCCTTGCACCAGATGTCACCATGTTTTCTTTTTCTTGACTACCGTAGTACCTGAGCAGCTCCGGATCCACAAAAATCAATAATGCCATTAACTAAGTTGCAACGCGGGGCGGGGCCAGAGGTCACGGGATAAGATCAGCAGATTTTAGGAAACCTATATCAAATACATGGGTGTGAAAAGAAAAGGCATAAAAAGGGGGAAAGAAACGTGAAAGAAGCGGGGGTAAAATAAAATAAATAAGACCGTCAATGGGTAAACATGAGAAATCTCCAAAGAACAACCACCCAGGTGACCTTCCCAGTGGCCCACAAGCCCTCATCCCACTGGTGCTTGCGCCCCCGGACCCTGTGACAAATCATCCATTGCTCATGCTATACATACACTAGTTCGATTGAGATGCTTCAAATAATAACAGAGGCTAGATAAACGTGCGTCTAGAACGGCCGGAATCCCGTTGCTTGGGGCGTGATCCCGTTCGCCTGCCCATACATGGCGTTGGGTGCCGGTGCGGTCGGTCCCTGCGTTAACATGAGTCGGGAACCTCCGAGAATCGGCGTGTTATCCTCCTCCTTCTTCTGAGTGACTTCTCGTGCCTTGCGCTCTTCATTATCTTTCTTGAGCATTTCAATAGTGCGGGTCTGCTCGCAGAGGAAGTTAATCATGAAAGGCATCGTGAAGTCCTGGAGACCATGTCGCCACGAGAGTTCCAAGATCACGTCAGGGCGGATGAGATCGTAGCAAGCATACATCATGCCGACGTAGCATTCGCGGCTACCAATATCCACGAACTAAAGAAAGTTATCAGTAATCAATCACACCATATGAGAAGGTGAAACACTTACGTAGCGAAGGAGCTCCTCGACTACCTCAGGCTTAGCAGAAATGGCGGCCGTTTCAATGGCATCCTTGTAGAGTTTATCTTGCTTGGAGAGTGCAATGGATTTGGCCCATCGCTTGTTGTTTCGGTAGATGTTGGCAGCAATTTGGCGGAAGAAAATAAGGTCATGCTTCTCCAAACGCTGGGCAAGATCCACGGCATCAAAATTATCATAGTTATCCACTGAATCCCGCAGAGTCTTGTAGTCTTCCTCCTCGATCAAGAGATCATTAATGGCATCATTCACCGCCCTCTTATTCTGAGTCTGAACATTAAGTAGGAACGGCTTGATCAAGGGAATGTTATCGGAGGTCTGGAAAATGCGCACGACACGGTTGACGTCGATGCGAGAAGTGAGGACCTGGAGCAGATCCGTGAGAAGTAATGGCTGCTCTTGCAGATAGAAGTTCAGTGCCCGGTAGTAAATCTCCAAGTTGGCGACCTTAACAATAATATCCTTGAACGAGTGGTGCTCCCAGGCGTCGGCAGCACGCTCCATCATTGCCAAAGCAGCGTTATCCCATTCATCATAATGGCAATACAGGAAGACCAGCTCAGGCCACAGGCTCGCATCCTCGCACGCTTTTATCATCTTGGGGATGTTGATACGAGACCAGAAGAGCTTGAGGTGCTCCATAACACGGTCGGGGTGGTATTTTGAGAGAGCAATGCCCAGCTCTGTGAACATGCCCATATGGGCCCTCTCCAGGCCAAGGCCAGCCTCCAGAAGTGCGATCAATTCATCAAAGTATCCGTTGCGCTCGTATTGGCGAACCAGATCCTGCAACTCTTCGGCGTGAACAATGAGGTTGAGACCGCAAATCTGGGCAAGACGGAATTCCTTCTTGTCAACACAGGCCTGGTTGACTTGCTTCCAGACTTTGACGCTGTTGGCCTTGCGAGCACATTCGACCGCCGCCTGATAGTCCTCCAAGTGCACCAAGGTAGTAGCGAGTTTAGCCCAATTTGAGATGCTGGTAAAGAAGATTTTGGCCGCCTCGTGGAAACCCTCCTCATACGCCTTGTCACCAGACGCCTCAATGTCAGCAACGTTGGTGGCGCGCAGGAAATCTTCAAGCTCCGCAAGCTGGTCTAGGCGGGCATAGGAGAACGCAAGAGCAGTGTCAATAGCTGGTTCCCGCAAGGTCTTGCGAGCCATCTTCAAAAATTTGACAAGATCCTCATCCTTACCGGCGTGGATCGCGGTCTCGATTACTTCATTGTAGTTGGATGGATCACCGGCCCGGATATATGACTCGATCGAATCTGACACACGGAGACCATCCAGCTGCGCCTTGGCAACCTTACTCCACACATCTGGCAGTTCAACACGCTCAGCAAATTCTTGTGCGCGATCAATGCTGACAACGTTCTCAACGAGGACGTTGACAGCAGCAAGGTAGTTGTTAACCTTCTTGTAGATTTCAAACGCCTCCTCGTACAAGCCGACAGAAATGCACATTTCAGAGATCTCATCAGGGCTGAACTCATTGAGCTGGTGAATATAATCCATCAACCGTCCCTTATCGGCCTTAGCGGCAGTAAGCATCAACAAATTCTGCAGGCTGCCGTTATCGCTGAAAGGAGATGGCTCTAGGATAATCTTCTCTAAAAGCTCAATCAGGTCACCAGGGAGATCGGCTTCCAAGAACGCCTTGACAGCAATCGACACCTTGTCAGGCTCAGTGGATTCAGGCACCGCAGTTGCGACCACTTGGTCAACAAGGGAACGTCGGTGCATGTTGTTTTCGCTCAAAACAAAGGACCAGATCTCGGGATCCGCACGCTCAACAAGGTAACGGGCCTGCGCACGGTACATGGCATTCTCGTTGGTAATGTTGATGAGGTCAAGGTCATTCTGTCCCTTCCGGTAGGCGATGTAAGCGAGGTTGGGATCACGCTTCTCGCAGTACTTCCCAACAACGAGAGTGTCGTACAGATCGTTCTCCTTGAGAAACTTCTCGGGGTTGTTGTTGCTGTCGATGTAAATCTTCGCAAGAGCATTGTAAACAGCCTGCTGCTGGTTGCCGGAGCTGAGGGTGGCCTCAAGGAACGGAAGGAGAAGCTTCAGCCTGTTGCGTGTTTCCACTTCAGAAACCAGCTCATCAATTGGAATCACCGATGGATCAACAGTGGACAAGAGGTTCTTAATAATTCCCTCGTCGCAATCGACGTCGAGCAGCCCTCCCACAACTGCGGGGGTGCGCGATGGATTGACGCGTTGCACATAAACCTCGATAGATTTGTACTGCTGGTTCTGGTAAAGATACAGAACAAGGTCATGAATAAAGTTGAAGCGATCACAGACGATGATCAATGGCAATTGCTCAGTCAGCTTGGCTTCCTTGAGGAAGTTCTTAACTTTCTCGGCGTTGTAGTAGTTACTCTCACGGCAAATCCTCTCGACTTCGGTAATCTGGCCCATGGCAGTAGCAGCTTCGATGTACTTGAAGTGAACTTCGGGATCCTCGCTGAGGTTAACGATACTTCCGAGATAATAGTAGAGACCCTCAGCGGTACGATACTTCTCTAGGAGACTGATGAGACGGGGAGGTCCTAGTAGATCGGAAAACTTAGTGCAGAGCTGAACAACAGCCTGCAGGTTCTGGCGAATATTGGCTTCCAGCATTGTATCCATGCATTCCAGGGTCTGCTCAACTGAAAGGCGACCGAAGTAGCTCATCAACCATTCAGGGTTTAGCTTATCCGTGCGGACAATGTTGCGCTTAATGACGGCAGGGTCATCTGTGTTCTCCAAAGCACGTTGGATAAGACCAGCATTCTCGCACAGCTGTGAGATACGGGGACGGTCGTAGTGTGTAAAGATCTCATTACCAAGGATAGCATCGGCAACTTGAGGTGCGTTGATCAGGTTCATTTCGAGCAGCCGAGTCTGCAACTGGCCATGCTCGGGCTTATTGTCCTTCAGAGCGTCGAGCAAGAATGACGTCGCCTGCTGGACCATATTCTGAGATAGGAAAACGTCCACAACACGATCCAGATCAATGAGAGCTCCACTTTCTTCGTTAGCGAGCTGGGACGCAAACTCAGCACCCTTCTCCGGGTTTACGCGGACAATGTGCTGAAGAAGCTGTGTGTAATCTGGCTGGTATCCGACTTGCTTGGAGTACGCAAGAATCTTGTCAAACTGGCCAGTTTCAGCAAATCCAGCAATGACCTTGTGTGGGACGTTGGCTTGCAAGTAGATGGTGAGAGCCAGGTTCATATCATACGGCCGAACGATATCACCAAGTTCCTCTGAGCCTTCCAGCTTGTTCTCGCGCATCCATTTCTCAAGCAAATGCTTCCTGTTCTGCTGCAGAACAGGTCGGACAAGCTCAATACTCTCATATCTATTCAGGGTTCCCTTGTCCAGCAACATGCCGAAGTACTGCAGGATGACAGACATCTGCCCGGTCTGGGGGGCATTTTTAAAGCGGTTGATCGTTTCCGTCGTCCGAAGAAATCCGCGAGGCGAGTTCGCTGCGATCTTCGCGGCTTCCGAGTAGTTGCCTTGAGCAAGCAGATTGTCGAACTGCTGCTGATAGAGGTGGTCTGCGCCAGGCAAGCCCGCCTTAGAGGCAAGTTTCACGGCGAGACTGGACATTGCAGGGTTCTCCATCAAATACTGAATCACGGTGCTCTCATCAACGCTGACTGACAAAACTTGACCCTTACGGTTAACGCCGACAAGACCAGCAGAGTCGGAGTCAGGCGCAGTGGTGAATATTGTCTCGCTCGATATCCTGTTCATGAATATGCAGGTGCCAGTCTCCAAATCATATAGATGAATAAATCCATACTTTGTGACCAAGTAGACGATATCGTACTTCCGAGAGACTTGCATGGCGACCGGGAAATCATTGACTGCCTCCTGCGGGAAATACACCTCCACTGCCTTCTTCTGGAATCTCGGGTTGGGCTCTTGATGATCGATTTCCGCGATTTGTAACTTGGCTCCAGTCTGCGTTCGCACGGCAAAGGTGAAGAGTCTATGCTCCAGGGGGGAGCCCTCAACTCGGATGGAGGCGAAGGAGGCTGCGTGTCCCTCAATAAACTGGGAGATTCCACGTTCCTTGGAGTAAAGCTGCATTGAGCCTACAACACGTCCCTGCTGTTGGCTGATTCCGACAACTACCATCCACTTTTCCTCGTCATTGACACGATAGTTGATAATTTGGCAGCCCTAGAAGCAAAACGAAATACTGTCAGTTTTGAAAAGCCGAAAAGTTTTTTCCAGAGCTACCCCGGTTTCGCGAAAAATACGTACGCTGAGGTTGGGGAGGCGGTCGAACATCTTCAGTGGCTGGGACTGAGTCGGGTCAAACACATCCCAGTGGTACACGGAAGTCTCAGTAACGAGACCCAGACTTGTTTCGCTGAACCACTTCCAATATACAACATCTTCGTTCATAACTGCAGACTTGAGCTTCTGTTTAGCTGACAAGTCAAAAATCTGGATTGTTCGGCCTTGGGCCTTGAGCGCGATGATATTCTTGGACCAGTGCATGATAGCACTGTCCGCATTAATAGGTCGCTTGATGACTTCATTGTTATTCTTCAGGTCAATGATGATCACTTGTGGTTTATCATCATCATTTAGTTTTTGCCGGACGCAAACGTAGTGATCCGATTCTAAAGTCTAGCAGCGCAATATGGTTAGGAGCCGGGAACAAACGGGAATACAATAGGTCTCAGGAGAAACGTACACAGGAGTTGAAACCAATCGACGCCGGCTATCAGAAACACAGAGTAAGTAATATGAAAAGCATCGGGAGAGAAGGGGGGGGTTCGGCGAGAATGTTGGCAAATGTTTATGCCCACGCTGGTGGAAGACCATGGGGTAGGATGGCGACGATGACATACCGCAATTTCGGCATTCGTCAGCTACAAATCAACGTATAGGAATTAGCTTCCAGTCCATAGATATGGTATAATTGATTAGGAGGGGAAAGGGGGACATACATTAATAAGCTCCGTGAATTTGATGGGAAGAGGAGCCATATTTACCAGGGCCGCAAGACGACCTCATCCAACCCAAGAACGCCAAGCAAATTAATCGACAGGATTAGAAGAAATGGGAATAATGTGAAATAGCGGAGCAAGTAAGGAGAAGGGGAAAGAAAAAAGGAAACGGGAGAAAGAGGGAAAGGAGAATGGAGCTAGGAGATAGAGAGGGAGATGTTGGATATGGGCAGGTAACGCTGGGGAAACGGAAAGTGACCTCAGGAGGCAGGTGCCACTGCTGTTGCTGAGGTGTCGCTTATGGGCGCATCACGTGCACGTGGTCAGTGCCTGGGCTGACGTCCGACTTGGCAAGACAAGAGCTGTAGATACCCCCGACTCAGGATAAAAAAGGGGGAGAAATCAGCTTTCAAATGGCTCTTAAGTAAATTCGCTTTCAATTCTCTTCTGGCAACGTTTCGGACTCAAATGTGACTTGGGAAGGGAAAGGGAACAGAAAGTGAATCGTTGAGGAAGGAGCAAGTGAGAGTGGCCATCAAGAAAAACAACAACTCTGTCAACTTTGGACCCTCAAGTTCCCACCCCACAATCCTGGTATACTGGTGTTGTCCAAGCATTTTTCCCTCTGATCTGACATTCACGCCTCATTGATAAGGTATCATTCCATTATTTTCACAGTCAGTGATAAGGCCGTCCCAAAGGGACATGCAGTAGCCTGCGAGTAATGAAGAGCATAAGGAATTACCGCATAATTTCAGGTATACTTCTACTTCCCAGGCCCTTCAGTCTACTTCTCAGATCCAAAAGCATACGGCAAGTAACAACTCCATACTCTCTCCCAAAACGCCTCGAATGCAATCTCGTCCCCATCAAACATATCGATATCAGGCGTCTTCCGTGAAAGGCACTCCGTAGCTTCGTCCCATCTTGTCGCCCAGTCCAGTGGCGACACCTTTCGGTTACCAGCCCTATTGCCCGGTTAACCCAGTATTCATGAAACGGGGGCCCCAATGCACTGACTTCAGGTTCAAATCAACTCGTACATTCCAATCATCTCCACTATTGTCTCGAAATCGTAAGCCCAGTATTACCTTTTTTTTTTCTCGGTGGTGAAACACATACCTTGAATTCCAGATGTGGCTATATTCCTCATGTCTCCCGCTAAGGAGTCCCAGAATACCATTCACCGTGCCTTGGCCTGGTTGCATGTTTGGTCGTATACTTGGAGTTGGCCGTGTGGATGGCCTATCGTGCGATACTTTCTTATTGCTATGGCCCGGTTTTTTTACAACGGTGCGGAGAAGTTCCTGGGGCCCCTGCAGGAGCGGAGTGGCCCTACAGAGGCCAATTATGTGCACTCCTATAACCGATATCAGGAGCAGAATTCGCGATAACCCAGACATAGTCATTCCCGCCGCACTGCGGAGACAATTGTTGTAAGAATCAAACAAATAAAAATATTCAAAACCCCCAATTGCATATCCCCAATAATGATAGCTCGCAGGCACTACTTCTACTTTTATATTCTGTCCAGATTACTGGTCTTGGTGCAGCGAGACGTTCCGCATCTCAGTATGCTACAGCACAGCTCCGCCCAATCATGATGTCAAACAGCGTGGGTAGTGAAACCCAAATACTACAACTAGTACGACCATACCACAAGCCAACACAACCTTAGGTCAATACCACGAAGAAGCTATCGGACATCATCACCGCCCATTATATACGGTCTAGGTACGATTTAAGGAATCCAAACCATCTTTACAGTTACTACCACGCGGTAGTGCAGTCCTGCCATCATAGACTACCAGTAAGGACGACGGAAACGGACCTCCTCCTTGCCTTGAGTGAGCATTCTACCATACTGCTAGGTGGTGCAGAGTTCAAACTACTACTAGTTGGTAGTAGCAGAGATGCGAGAGCACGATAGGCCAGTTAACCACATGTTCTGGCCAGGAACCAGTGTCTCGGTCCTTTTTCATCCAGTACCAACCGCTATCCTTTGATGGGTATTTTTGTCGGGTTTAGCGGCTCCGCCTACCGATAATTTGAACTTAACTGGTACGAGATGACAAATTTTAAAATAAGTTTCGGTACTATAGGGTTCAAGAGTCCTACAACTTGAAGTATCCTCTATTAGCATGGATAACAGGGCATCATAATTGAGTTTTGAGATAATATATCCAACTGGATTGGCCGAGGACGGTACGGGGAAAAGGTAAATGGGGAGGGAGGTTCCGGCTCGGGAGTCGGGAGGTGACACAACCATATTAACTTCAGGCAAACACTGCAACGAATCAATAATAATCAACAGGCGGACCACACCTCACAACAATTTTAAGGCGCACCTGTGGATAGCTGGATCGCGAGGAATAAAAACCAAAAAGAACTGCTCCCACGCGGATTCGAACCGCGGACCTCATGATTACTAGTCATGCGCTCTACCAACTGAGCCATAGGAGCTGTTATTTGATATACCAAAGTTCCTTGTACTGCGCTTTAGCCGACGATAAAAATAAAGTTCCGTTCACATGTATTGTGTTGCTGGACAAGAGCATTCTCCCAGCGTGATGTCTCGGTACCCACCTACTACTTGTAGTACCGTACCGACAGGGAAGGTACTACTAGTACTAGTAGTACTGAATGTACATGTTATGCAAGGGGCGAGGCTATTACAAGTTAGTAGGTGCAGATGTTGTACTTTTTGTCTGATGATTGATTAATATCTAAATTAATATCGAAAGCAATACGGAGTTCAGTCTTATTGTTTAAGTTCGGATGTATGGAACTTGGGTTATATGTCGCCTATATAGTATTTCAATGTACACTACGCGGTAATTGAGGAGAGTCCAGTACTAAGCATACGCTGCGGTGGTAGTTAATGTTATTCGCAAAGCTGGTTTTGGTCAACCGCAAATTCTTGAGTCTTGGGCTGAACCGTGGATATATATCCAAATTGTAGCCTCTGAATCAATTATATGCCCCAAGGCAGCATTGACACGAATAGACCCACAAATAATACCCAAATCAAATAACGTGATAGTAGAATTACTCTAGAGCACGGGCAGCGCCAAAAATATAAAAGGCCCGGGCGAAATTAGCTGGGAGAGGGCGGAAGTAAACAGCATTTTCGCCCAGGGGCTCTGCCAGAATTGTGCGCAAGTATGGAACGACGTAACAAGAGCCACCCCTTCAGTAAGCAGAGCGGGTTTCATAAGAGTAATGAAGTTTACGCTTCATTGACAGGAGCAACATTTTCCCTCTCCCCATGGTTACCCACGCACTTCCTGGATAGTTTATTCCGAGTATATATGTACGTCTACCGCCACCTCAGCCCTATAACACCTTTTTGAGCCCACCTGTACTGCGCGACTGACTGCCGCAGTTCAGACCAGGTCGCCGGAGCAGTATCATTTAAAACCCAGATTAAAAATCATAGCGAAACCGAAAGGCTGCATTAATACTGCCTTCTTTGCACGCATTATTAGGGCAAGATACATCATATCACATTATGAACGGTGAACAGCTTCAATTTCAGCTTTCATCAAGCTCCTAAGGTATAAATAAATTCGTCACGCACTAATGTCACGTTAAAGCCATAAACGAAACCCGTTTTTTTCTTTTCCAACACCGTTTTTTATCATCGAATAGTGTTTAATGGTGGAAGAGGCGAGTGCCTTGCTCGACGAAAACAATGCCAAGCTTCTCGGCGGTATCAAAGACTGGGCCGTCGTTCTGGCTACCACTGGGAGCAGCAATGTACTTCACACCGGAACGAGCAGCGCGGAAAACATTGTCGATAAAAGGGAACTTGATTTAGAAGGTTAGCACGTGAAAAGCTAATCACGGAAAGTGGGAGGGGAAAAGGGAAAGCGTACAAAGGCATCAGACGAGACAGCAACTTCGCTGAGCTTTTGGAGCCAAGACTCCCGCTCTTCCTGCGTGAATGGGGCGGGGACTTCATCGAAGACACGTTCGTACTCGGCCTTCTCAGCATCATTGCGAGGAGTCTGACCAGAGCAGAGCAGGTCGATAGCGTTGCTCTTATCGGCACGCTTGGTGCCGGCCTTCCACTTAATGTTTAGGACACGATCGTGGAAGCGCATCCACCAGTTGTCTGTCTTGTCACCGGCAAGGCGGGTACAGTGGATACGGCTCTGCTGTCCAGCGCCTAGGCCTACAACTTGTCCATTGAGGGCGTAGCAAACGGAGTTTGACTGAGTGTACTTAAGGGCGATGGTTGCAACAGTGAGATCGCGTAGAGCGGAGTCGGGGAGAGTCTTCAGGTCCTTGGGGGTAAGGATGGTGTTGAAGGTCTTCTGTGGGGAGATGACAACGTCGTTGCGGTGTTGGCTGAGATGCACGCCGTACAGTGTCCGGGTCTCCTCTGCGGGAGGTACGTAAGATTCGTCCATCTGCAAGACGAGGTACTTGCCACCCTTCTTCTTAGACAGGATAGTCAGGGCCTCCGGAGAATATCCGGGAGCAATCACACCATCTGACACCTCACGAGAAACAATCTTGGCAGTGGGAACATCAACAATGTCACTGAGGGCGAGAATATCTCCGAAGCTGGACATACGATCGGCACCACGGGCACGAGCGTAGGCCTGAGCCAGGCCGGAAGTTTCGATCCCGGCGATATCGTCGACCATGTAGACCTTACGTTCCTTCTCATTCAGGGGAACCCCAACGGCAGCACCAGCAGGGGACACATGCTTGAAACTGGCAGCGGCGGGGTAGCCGAGAGCCTGTTTGAGCTCCTTCACCAGAGCCCAGGAGTTGAGGGCGTCAAGCAAGTTGACGTACCCGGGAGACCCATTCAAAGCCTTGAAGGGAAGCTTGCCCTCGGGCATATAGGCCGAGGCAGGCTTTTGGTGAGGGTTGGTTCCGTATCGTAGGGCGATGTACTGCTCGCCGTTACCGGCATACTGTTTACGGAAGAAACCAGAGATGGCGGTATCGTAATCGGCGGTGTGTTCGAAGGCCTTGAGGGCGTAGGATTTACGGCTAGCGTCGGTGATCTCACCGGCTTCGAGCTCCTTGAGGAACTCAGGATAGTCTTGGGGATCGGAGAGGATAGTGACACGAGAGTGGTTCTTAGCAGCGGCGCGGAGCAGAGTCACACCGCCGATATCGATTTCCTCGACAGCCTCTTCAATGGTGACATTGACCTTGTTAACAGTCTCCTTGAAGGGGTAAAGGTTGCAAACAACGAAGTCCACCTTGGCGATGTTCTGGTCGGCTAGATCCTTCTCGTCGGACTCGATATCACGAGCGAGGATACCACCGTGGACGGCGGGGTGAAGGGTCTTCACACGGCCACCGAGCATCTCGGGAGCGTGGGTGATGGCTGAAACATCTCTGTTCGCCCAGTCAGTTCATCCGACAGAAACACAACCATGGTTGGATATGTGTATCCCAATCCCGACAAAAATTACAGTTGTGGGGTATGACTGTAGCCTGCTTCATGGCAATAGACTTGAATCATGGAGGACGCACTCAACTGGGAAACCAGCCTCCCGGATCATCCTCGCTGTGCCACCCGAGGCGAGCAATCGGACATTGTGCTTGGCCAGACCCTTAGCTAGGTCAAGCAGGCCGGTCTTGTCGTAGACGGAGAGGATTGCTGTAGAATACCAGAAGGAAGATGGAGGTTAGCCAAAAGAGTTCACATCTCCCGTACACATGTGTACCACAGGAATGTCAATTGTGGAGACAAGATTTGACCCTTGGCGGAGAATGTCCTGAAACTGCTTAAAATTGACCGGAGGGGAGGCAAAGGAAGAAAGTGAAGGCCCATCAACTTACCTGATTTTTGTTGAGCCATCCTGGGACACTTATAGGTACTAAATCCCACAAAGGAATTGAGAAAAAGAGAGGTTAGAGTCAATGATGATGATGATCGGGAAACGACGAAAAAAAAAAAAGAAAAGCGGGAAACTCAGGATGGAGCTCCCCCACTATAGTACCCCTCAATGGTACGTTGTTGAAGGCGATTGGAGAACGATCAAATGAATATACATGAGAACAAGGAAAAAAGGCAAGTACCAAACAAAGCAGCAGTATGGTCAGCAGCATCCAAGAGAGGAAGGAGAGACTCAACTATGGATAAGTGTTGCAATCGTTTCTTGTCTTCTTACTCTTCGCTTCATCTTCCTTCCATCACTACAATATTTTGCCCCACGGCCGCTTTCGGAGCCTGACTTACTTGCCTGAGGCCGTAATTTTTGTCGATAATAATGACTAAGCACCGAGGTCGCCAATAACCAGACTAACTAACACGTGACATAACACATGATCTCGCACGGGCCACACGGAATCCACCGTGCCTCAAAAACCCTTCGCGATTTTGGTTCTTCTTTCTTTCTTTCTTTCTTTTTTCTTTCCATATGAACAACGCAAAACCAACATTCTTCAAAAAGCGTTCCTACGAGAGTTTCTCTTTCCTTCTAGGGCTTAGATCTCTATGAAGTACGGAAATCGTCATAAAGAATGGAGACCGACTGCCTTTTCGGCAGAGAATCGATCTTGGGTGCAGTGTCTGCCTTGGCCTTACGGGGTTTGGTGGGAGGGACTGCAATGATTGATCCTACACTCCTTTCATAGTATCCTTGCTTGTATTGTGCCGTAGGCTGAATTTGTATGGTACTGGTGAACTTTGGCCGTGTGTTCTGGCCTGGTTTGCATGGTCTTTCAGGGCGTGACCCAACGTTCATTCAGTAGGTGAGAATGGGAATAGAGCTAGGGAAGCTATAAAAGATACTCGCGAGTCGTGTTGAGAGGAGTAAGGTTATATTTTACTCTGCTGTAATAAGGGTTTAGAAAACGGGAGCAGAATGACCCTGAAACTATTTACTGGACTTCACCGAAGTTCATGATTTCAACGTTTCTCGACCGGTCCCGATCGCCAGCTGCCGGCCGATATTTCCAAAACACACACAGGCACAGAAAAGAACACTAGCCACCCATGTCCGGACAGCTACACTCTCCTGTGTCAAGCCAGCTGCTAGAGTTGATTCCAGCCCTGTGCCATTCAGAGAGAATGTGCTTGGGACAGCGGGCTCGGTAGATGGAGGCACCAAATCTGGTTTCAGACCCAATACCAGACCCATGCCTCCCACACCTAGAAGAGTTGACAAGATGAAGCCGGTCCTGGTACGGTCGATAAGGTACCACAACACAGGGTTCGCGAGAGCCAAGGTAAGAGAGGCCTGGGTGGTAGATTCCCAGTGGGTTCGACGCTGTGTGAAAGCAAATAAAGTCAGCGGACAGTTCTCAAAAGCTGAAAAAAATGTTTCGATTGGATAATTGCTTACCATGGCGAATGCAATCCCAACAAAAGCTCCTACGCTGCGAACGACAGCAACCCAGGAGAGATCTGTGCCATCTTGGTTACCGCTCGAGCTCCTTTCTCCTTTCTCACTGCCACTTGCGGCTTCGCCAGAAAATGAATCTAGCCATGGAAGAACATTCCCCAGAGCAACTCCGGTGATGCCCCAAAATCCAAGGTACTGCCATGATCCGTAGAAATGTGTGTACTCTAACTTCACGGGTGTAATCCAGTGATTTTCGTGTAGATGAATTGTAATGATGCCGTAAACGACGCCAAACCCGAACAAGAGGGAGCTCTTTAGCGCCTGAGGAAGAATAACGCCGCGGAATAATCCGTGACTGAGACGTGACCGGGTTCGACGAAGGGCGGCCGAGTCTGGCCTCCCGGAGGTCTGCTGCTGGATTTTTAGGCTTTCTGGATTGGGCGTGTGCGCTTCCGTTCCCCAGGGGCTCGAGTCATCCCGGGCGCTGTCGAATGCTGTCGGGGAATAGATCCCATATAGTGTCGAGGACGTCAAGTTCATGATAGACCCATTCCGACTGATACTAGCAGACCCGGGTTCCTTGGGGTTGAGTAGGTCGGGATTGGCGGGTTCGGCAGGAGTGGACGATTCCGACGAGTCAGTTAAATTGAAAACGCGCTGAGGACGTTGTGGACGCGGACGAAGAAGAGGAAGTTCGTCAGACATGGTCGGCAAAAAAGTGCAGTTGAAATAAATGTGCCAAATTGTATGAAGTATACTGTACAAGGCGGGGAAAATAGATAGAGAAAGGGAGAGAGGGAAGGCTCTGTATATAAGGTGATGTGGATTTGGGTTGGAATCGACCTGATTGATCTCAGGTGATCGAAAAAAGAGGAAATACAAAAGCCGGAAATGATACAAAAGCCGGAAATGTTAGGCGAGACGCCCCCCCCTTTGTAAATGAAAAGAGCGCGTCTCCGATGTGCAAAAAAGAACGAGAAAAAAGCCCCTGGTCTGTTGCTGCGGCAAAGGTTAGAAAGAAAAAGGGCGAAGTAGAGGATGAGAAGGACCGGCAGTCGGCTGAGAGGCGACTGATGAGGGATACGATCGATAACGATAGGCGACTGGAGAGGAGAGAAGAAGATTGGACTCTTGGTTTGCGCACAGAGGGATCAGTTAATAATAAGGGAAAGAGTTGTAGTGGAGTAAACTCCAGAGGCTGTTGCAGCAGAAGTTGTTGGGGAGGTGCAAGATTTGCAGACCAGAGTGGATCAGAGGCCGGTTAGTGGAATGAACGGCGTGGAGAAGGGGTGGTTGATGATGACAATGGCGTTGAAGATCTGTGTGTCTGGGCACTGTGAGCAGCAAGGATGATTCTTCGAGTTCCAATTCCTGGTTCTGGTGGGCGATAAATGGTAACTACAACAGAAAAGAACCAAAAGCTGAATTGGCCTCCGCAAGCTCAGTGTCGAGTCATATGATTGCGGTGGAAGATCACTTGCCACGAGTAGTCGGAGAATAATGTGGATTGTGTGGAGGATGAAAAGGAGTGAGGCAAAAGAACTTAGTCCGACCTGACCCTGGCACTCAGTTACACCTAACTTACTTCTTCTTGGTAGGGTGCTACTAGGTAACTACCGCGTCTGGGCGGGATTTCGCTGTTGAGCACAAGAACACGGCCATCACAACCCACAAGCCAGAGACACGAAGTTAACTCGATGATCATATGAAAAAGATGAATAATAATGGCAACCTTCACTCTCAGGTTCGGTCTGGAACCAGTGATTGTAAAAAACACATTGGTAACCATAAAAAAACAAAACGAGTGTTTTACGGTCAGTCATGTTCAAGTGCTCCTCCTGTTTCTTGCATGTGCTAAAGCCAGGCTAAAGTCGCTGCTTCCTGGACGTCTCCCTCTCACATCTCCGACAACACTTCTCTCTTCTTCTGGGCCCCTTTGCTGACATCCATTCTCGTTTCATGATTGGAGCTACACTTCTCTGCCCCGCATCAGACGTCATCTTGCTTCCCAGCAGTTCTCCCCGCGCCTCTTTTGCTTTAGCGATTGGTGGCGACAATGAAAGGGTTTTTGATGATTCTTACTTATTTGCTGGGGACACCTGGAAGGTTGGACTCACTAGTGACCTCATGTGGACCCTGACGGAGATGGAAGGGCAGGGAGGGGGGGGCTGGGCAGGACGTGAAGTGAAATAGGCATGGTTCTTTGTTATTATCTACCGAGTAATATAGCCATTCGAACAGATTGAAGCCTGATGATGTTGATGTTTCCATGATCCTCCATCCTCGCCGCGTCAACAAATGAGAAGTTAAGATACAGATACGAAGATCCGGTACATGCGTAGGAGCGTAAATAAAACATGGCTGGGAAAAAGCGGGGAAAATAAAGGGCGGAAAAGAAGTCAATAAATGCTTTAAGAAAGAAAGAACAAAAGAAAAGGAAGAGAAATCAGATTGAAGGCAACAGGATGAACGGGCCAGGCAGATGATCCGGTAGCTAGATTCCTTATTGGTCCTTCTCATCACGGCCAGTTTCGGCTCTCGGACCGTCGCCAACAACAGATGAGGCATCACTGGCAGCATATCCATTCCCGCCGTCACCGTCAAGAACGGAAGAATTGTCATCTCCATCTCCCTCGATGTCCACATCAACTTCCCCCTCCACCTCGTCCATATCTTCATCTTCTGCTTCTTCGTCGTTCTCATCTGATGACAACCCGTCTGCGTCCTCATCTGCATCGCCTCCTTCGCCCAGGAAACTGTCTTCGTAACCTACCCCAGAAGGACGTCCTGTCCCGGCCGCGCGTGAGGCCCCATCATCATCATCCCCGCTCCCTTCTCCGAGGAGCTCCCGGTCAATGTCATCGAGTCCCTCTTCGCCCTCAATATCTCCGTCTTCATCGCCTAGTGGACCTGATGCAGGCAGCGGGGAGAGCGCCGCATCTCGGGATGGCGTATCAAAGCCATCCTTGTTGGCTTTATTCCCCGATTCGCCCGTATTTTGAGCATCACGCTGGCTGCGGCTGCGGCTGCCTTTAGAACGGGACGCGGCTGCTTTGGGCGTCGCTGATGGTGTAGCGGCTGAGGCAGCTGCCCGTGCGAGCTTGCGTTTGGCATTCCGCGCAGCGCGAGCCCTACTCCTGGCAGTGGAAGGAACACGTCCGTCTAGAGAACCTTCAAGTCCAAGTCCATCTTGCTTCGCTTTCTGGCGCTCTTCTCTCTCCTTCTTCCGATCTCTCTTTGGCCCATTGGCATTCTCGTAATCCCATCGGTCTAAGCGCCTTGACGCCTTACGAACGACGGACAGAAAATAACTTGCACCTTCACCGTAATCTTCCTCTTCGTCGGGATTTGGAACCAACCCCCCTTTCCCCCAAGCATTACCGTCATCGTCTGTGTCGTAGCCGTCGGGGAGATTTTGTAGCAATCGCCCGTAGCGGGCAAAGGGGATTTCGTTTTCTCTCTTCGTGCGGAGCAGTCGGTAGGCATCTGATTTCCGCTTGGCCAGGAGATACTCAATGCGTTGTCGTCGATTTCGCTCAACAGCCAGTTGGTGTTGAGTGAGTGGCCGGGGCCGACGGGATGAGGATGGTTGACTTAAGGAGGGTTCAGTGACGAACCGGTTCAACACTGGGTGACCGGAGCCTGGCGGTGCAGGGGATGCTGCATCGGGGGTATGTTCCATCTTTGTTTTCAAAATCAGGCGCTGCTGGCCCACAGAGCGATTAAGCGATGAATCACGCTTGGATCTCTTGTTTCCGGGGTGTTCTGGGGTTTGAGGGAAGTCCTCGGCATCGGACGGTGGGTATTTCGATCCTGGTTTGGGGGTCGCTGAGATAGGCGGTTTAGTATAATTTGTGGCATAGTTGCTGCTATAGGGAACGCAATTTACCTTTGCGCAAATAATCATCGTCCCAAGCCGGGGCTTTCTTTGGTCGCTTTGGCGCTCTGGGAACAGGCTCCTCCTCTTCCAAAATCCCTATATAAACCAAGTGAGTAAGCTTGCATTCGAGCATAGACAAATATGTGGGGATTTCTTACGTTTACGCTCTAAGCGCTTAGCTTCTCCATAATCAATTTCAGACTGAGTGTCAACATTTTCTTCATTTGCCTGCTCCTCGGTGAGCGTTTCGAATGCTGGGACTTTAATTGGCAAGCCCCCTGTCCCCTCACCCTCTAGACCAGGACCGAACGGGTTGTTGAGGGCAGCTTCTTGGGAGAAGTCACTTTCCAAATACCACCACATCAGCCAGAGAAAAGCTTTGGCGCGGCTTTGGCTGCTCAGAGTCGATCTCATGACTAGATCGAAGAAATCACGAGGAGGAAAGAAGTGTACTTCCGACACCTTAGGAGCGTATTGGGCTAGGACGAAGATAAGATTGACGGGATTTGTACGAGGTATTTTCTCGCGTTTGATCTTGTCGAGCGTATTTGGTTGATCCACATCCTCCGATGCACCCTTAAGGATAGATTTAAGACGGGGAGCATCCTGGAGTTGTTTATAGGCGTTGGGGTCCTGGTGCGCCTGTAGGGAGGGTATAGAGTGGTAGGTTCGCAGCTGAGCACGCATTTCGGGAAAAACTAGAAAAGGGTTGGCTTTAGTAATGCACGGTGCAGAGTGATAACGATTCAAGAGCACAGAAAAAATAGTACAAGGTAGGGTCGCGTACAGTTCAGAGTTGTATTCATGCGACCAAAGTTGACTAGCAGACAAACCATGGCCATGCTGATTGCGGCCTGTTTATCATTTTGAAGCTTATCTTTCAAGATTTTGCTCGTCTTGCTGCTCTTGGCCATTGCATCGATGTAAATATCCGCAAAGTCCAAGTTCTTTTGTCCATCGGGCCAACGTGTAAAGACAGGCGTCTTGTCCTCGAAGACAAGCTTTAAAAACTGGTATTGGATATCTTTGCGCCACAGTGGGATACCGTCCTCTTTCTTGAGATGCCGAATTTTGTTTCCTGAATAGACCGACCCGATTGTGCCATTTGCCTGGCGTCTCGTGCCGACCGTCATGTTGTGGGTTTGCTGCTCATCTTGCTGCTCGGACTGCGCAAAGGAGTCGTCCACTCCGGCGCTCTCGACCTCGGCCATTCCTGGGGAGTGAACTTAAATTGGGGCTCAAATGTAACTTGATTTGACACTTGATTGAAATCAGAAAAACCAGCCACCAAGGAGAAGTTAGCCTGGGACGCCCGGGGCGGGAGGCGAAGTGTCGACAAATCAATAGTAGGCGGAGAGTTTGGCGGGTGGGAAGCTGTGGGGATGGAAGGAGTTGAGATGGGAGGAAAACGGATAAAGTTATTAATGGGAAGATTTGTAGACGCGGAGGAAGAAGGAAAAAAAAGGAGGGGAAAGGAAGGGAAAAAGATGGGCGGGATGAAGCGGAAGGAGATGAAAAGAATGTAGGAAAGGGTTGTCGAGCTTTTCTTTGCCTTGGATTATTGAGCCAAGCCTTGTTTGTAACCGTAAGCAGTACTTGACCTTCTTTCTGGATAGAGATCCGGAGGTGACTCGGCGCGAAGAACTAGGAGAGAACTCGTATATGCTGGAATATACTGAGAGAATAAAAATAATAAATAAAACAACCTTACTGGACCTGAGATATCAATAATTTCCTTTTTTTTTGTTCTTTGTGGTAGGGCACCCTGCCCTCCATCCATGCTCGGGAGATGATCCCCGGCAACTTCAGACACCCCTATGACAAGTTCAAGAATATAAAATGTTAACCTAACAGAACTACCTTCTGACTAGCTGTCACGTAACAAGCAAACTGTTGTTTATCCTCTCACCTTCTGTGGCTCTTCGTTTTCTCGACTCAATCCTTTGTTAGACTTATTCCTTTTTCTCAATAACTACAGTGTCATGTCTAATAAACTACGATTTGTTGATCTAGTATAAAGCTTCAGCAGCCAATGTTATATATACAAACTAAGTTGACTCACTCTATTAGCTACAAAGATACATAGAACGAGAATCGAACTTTTTGGTTAAATAACGACTGGCTCCTTCTCTCGAGACTTAGAGTCTCTGCGAGCAGGGCCGTCTTCGGCAGATATCCTTCTAACCTAAACTGCTACTGAGATGAGACGATGATGCCTGTGCACTTGCACAACCATAATAGCGCCAGAAGAACAGCTTCCCATCCTCCACGGATCCGAGTAATGAACCATAAAAAAGAGATCCCACTCAATATTAGGACCCCAGTGCAGAGAATATTTTTCAAGGAACCAGCAGCTCAAGCCAACGCCAGACACAATGCAAAGAAAACCATTTCTATCATCCGCATCATGATTTTGAGCACTGTTCCCATATGTAGTGCAAAGAAACCAGTATTCGCCGAAGAAGGCCTGCACAGATAAAAAAACATAAGGAAAATTGAAAAAAAAAGGAGAAAAATGTTGGTCTGTTTGTGATGAGTTATTCTTCCACACCTCTTCCGGGCGCAGAACTGAATAAACCAGGCGAAACCAGTCGTCGAAAATAAAGACACATCTCGGAGAAGGAGCATATTTCGAGAAAATGATAACATGCAGGAAAAAGGAACATAAAAACAGACAGACAGAAAAATGAAAACAAAGAAATAACAGTCCCTCCTGAAAATACCGAAACTGTAAGAAATCTATGTTGTGAGACACGGTCGATGCAGCTGCTATAGCACCAAGCAGAGGAAAACCATAAAATGCACTTCGCTGCACATGAAAAAGCCGGAAATCTTGTTCGGTATGCGTCATTCAAACGGATCTCCATATAACCGCCTGAGAACAAAAAGGGTATCTGATGGAAGCGGTCGTAGGAGAAATTCAACGCAGTCTATGATAATCATGCAATGCCGACCCAAATACTTTCGACCATAGGAAAGGTATAATCGAAAGTAACGAGAAAAAGAGTCCGGACCACATCGAGAGCCATGTCTAAAACAAGGGGGAAAAACATCGAGAGACATTTGCAGAATGCTTGACGGCAAAGAGGAAAACACCTGCACCTGGAAGGCGCAAAAAACACATGAATGAAAAAGACGATTCTAAGTTGAAGTCGTGGCAGTCGTGACAAAGCCGGTCCTGAGAAAAAACGAAAAACCATAAAAAAAGATAAACAACTCAGGGCTTCTTTTGTTCGTATCCATAAAAAGGTAGGCGAGAGCAAACGAAAGGAGCCAGCCAGGACCCGACGGCTGCGTCAGAGACCACAACCTCTGATTTACCACCAGGACGAAGGTCCAGTTGGGCCCGATGGGTTGCCGTAGCTACCACCACCGTAGCTGCCACCACCACCACCGCCGCCGCCGCCGCCGTAGCCACCGCCCCCGTAAGAGGGAGCACCTCCGTAGCTGCCGCCGCCACCACCACCAGCACCACCACCAAAGTTGCTAGCAGGGGCACCATAGCTACCACCACCGTAGGATGCACCGCCGCCCATGCCACCGCCCATGCGGCGCATGTCACGGGTGGCATTGCCACCACGACCGCGGCCACCACGGCCACCACGACCGCTGTATCCACTGCCTTCGCGAGCAATGCTCTCCAGGAATGAGGGAACCTCCTGATGAGCCTCTTTCAAAAGATCGATGAGGTCGCGGACAACACCACGGTTGCCACGGTTGAAGAAAGCAGTGGCAATACCAGTGTTACCGGCACGACCAGTACGACCAATACGATGAACATAATCGTCAATATCGGTGGGCAGATCGTAGTTAATAACGTGAGTGACGTTGGGAATATCCAGACCACGGGCAGCAACGGCTGTAGCAACGAGGATTGGGCACCGAGCAGATCGGAACATCTCCAGGGCTCGCTCACGCTCGCGCTGAGTGCGGTCGCCGTGGATAGCGGTAGCGGGGAAACGCTGGTTAATGAGGAAGTCTGAAAGGGAATCCGCCATACGCTTGGTCTCGACGAAGATGAGAGTAAGACCGCTAGTGCCGTGAGTGTGGAGGATGTCCAGCAGGACAGAGCGCTTATCATGGTCTTCAACATACTCAACCTTCTGGGTGATGTTTTCCGAAGTAGATCCGACACGACCAACCGACAAGAAAACGTAATCCTTCAAGAAATCACGGGCCAGCATTTGAATATCTCGGGGGAAGGTGGCTGAGAACATGAGAGTCTGGCGATCATTCACGTGGGGCATGTCCTCACCCTCCACAATTCGTCGAATTTGAGGCTCAAAACCCATGTCCAACATGCGATCGGCTTCGTCTAGAATGAGGTACTTGATGTTGATAAGGGAGATCCGGCCACGCTCGATGAGATCCACGAGACGACCGGGGGTGGCAACCAAGAGGTCACAGCCTCGCTCAATCTGGCGGAGCTGGGAACCGATGTCGGCACCGCCGTAAACCACACATGGGCGAACCCAGGAACGATAAGCAAACTTTCGGGCTTCATCAAAGATCTGAGAGACAAGCTCACGGGTGGGAGCCAGGATAAGAGAGGTTGGGTACGCCTTGCGCTGGCGGCCGTAGCCAAATTGACCAGATGCTTGGGCCGGGGGGGCAGAAGGTCCGGTCTGGTAGGCCTGAGAGAGGATGGGGAACAAGAAGCCTCCCGTTTTTCCGGAACCGGTCTGGGCACATGCCATCAGGTCGCGGCCGTTCATCACAATGGGAATCGAGTACTTCTGGACGGGGGTAGGGGTTTGGTAGTAGGCAAGCTTGATGTTCTCGATCAGGTGGTCGTCCAAGGGAGGGTTAGTGAAAGAGTTGACGGGCTCGGGAACATTGTGACCTGAGGCCTCCACGGGGATGTCGTCGTAGTTGGCAAAGTTGATACCAGTGCTCTGCTTGGTGGGATCGTTGGGAAGACCGAAGAGTTCACGCTCCAGGCGAGGGTTTGCGGGACCGGGGATGTGCTTGCCGTCACGCCACTGGCCATCTCCGGAGCCTCGGGCAGCAGCACCGTGACTACCTCCATAGGAGCCACCTTGGTGACCTGGGTTTCCGTAAGCATTTGGGTTAAAGGTTGGGCGGGCGCCTTCATGGGGGATCCAGCTATTGTTACCATTGGGACCACGGGGACTGAAATCGGGAGCGTTGGCGTTGGCCCAGTTGCCACCACGGGGGCCGTTTCTATCCAGTTGAAAGCATCACGTTAGTCACTCTATTTGGTGTACGGGCCAAATCAAATGATCGATTGGGTCTATGATCTCCCAAGCAACAAAACATACCTAGACCAGGAGTTGGGACCGGGAGGAGGGGGGCCACCAGCGGCAGTAGCAGCAGGGGCGGGTGCCTCTGCACTTGCACCCACCTGACGCTGGCGGAGGTGTGGAGGGATGTAGGCAGCGCGGCCGGAACCAGTGTTGGGACCGGGCGCATGTTGAGACTCGCTCAGGGAGAGATTTCCCATCTTCAAGCCATCGGCCATTTTTGCGATATTTCACGAACTATTCGAATGATCGACGGATAAGCAACAATGATTGGAAGACGTTGAGTAGGTATGTTTGGGGGGGCGAAACATACGATGTAGAGATTTGCGGTAGGGTGATGCTATCTTGCGTCGTCCACGAACGGGTCAAGGAACGCCTGAAAGACTCTCGCTTTTTTTGTACAAGGAGATATCAAGGACAAATGACAGGAGAGAAATTCCCGTGTCTCTATCAAGGGGTAGAAAACAGGAATTAAAGGAATAGAGAAGTATCACCACAAGAGAGAGCGAGAAGGCAGAATTTGGGTTAAAGAAAGAGACAAGGCGATCTCCCAGATCTAACCCTCTATTAAGTTGCAGAAAGGAAGAAAAAAAGAAAAAAGGGAGTAGAAAAAGATACGATGTTGAGATAGTGAAAAAAAGAAAAAAATTGAAAACAATTTTCAATTATAAATTTGGGGAGAGAGGGGGGGAGAAAAGAGGATGGAGAAGAAGAAACGAAGAAGGTTTGTGGGAGGAGAGGAGAGGCAAAGAAGGCTTAGTCGTCGTTCCAGTTCGCTGTCCAAATTATTACTGGGTTATTTTTTACTACCAACGAAATTCCTGGTACCAGGAGCCTTTCTTTTTCTTTTTCTTTCTTACTTTTTCGTTGGCTGCAACTACTGTAATCTTAATCATAATGGGATGTAATAATAATTTTTATTTGAATAACTTACTGGACTGGCACAAAAAAAGAAATTAAAAAAAAAAAAAATGAAGCGAAGGCGAAAAAAAAAAAAAAAAAGCGGGTTACCAATAGGGATGGCCCAAAGAGAATGGGCTGGCCACCTCCTCAAAGAGTTCTCAATAACTTAGGTACCTAGGTACTGTATGTAGTAAAGGTAGTAAGTAGTATCTATTGTATGTTGCTTGACTTCAGAGTTTTCAATCAAAAATATCCACACTTGGACTGTTCTTACGACCGAGAGATGTGTTCTCGCCCTTAGCATAGTACCAACTACTACTTACCTCCTCAACCCCTTCACTCTTTGTGTTGGGTTGTACACTCTATTGTCCCTGGTCCAGTCGTGGTGAATAATACCTACCTACTCTCGCCAGTGAATATGATGATCTCGGGAGGTGGATTGGTGGTACCTTCAACAAGCCAAGTGACAAGAAAATGGCACAGACCATTTCTCATACCCTGGTCTTCATGCCATCTCGTAAATCGGGTAATCTTGTCACCATTGGAAATCTGATAAACAAATTACAGCTACAGAGTATACACTTTGAATTAGTTTGTGGGTTTTGTCCTGCTTGATTCGATGCCTTGACAACCCTAAAGTTTCACCCAAGAGCACGAGTAAAGCAGTAGTACTATAAGTGATGGGTGTACCCGCCTTCGTTGTTGTAATTTGTATTTGACTCCAACCGTTCTACCAACGAAACTCCCATACGAAAGAGCCCAGAGAATTCAGCCTCACGGACCGCATATTTTTCAAGACTTCAAGCAGAGATCCCCGGCCGATCAATGGCCAAAACCTGGAAGATTTTTTTTCGCTGTCCATGAATCATGACAGCGCCAAATCTCAGATCTTGCCACCTTGGTTGGTTCATGGTTTCGGTCAGCTGACCTGGTTTGCCACTGATCGTGATGACGAGTGCCGGTCAAGCAAAGACACAGTTGACCGCCTCTATGTGCTACACACCAATCGTGGTCCAGGGCTTAGTGGGTAATCTATTCACTATGCAGGTCTATTGGAGGAGGAGTAACGATCTTGTTTCAAAAAAAAAAAAAAAAAGAGAGAAAGAAAGGGGGGGGAACGACAAGAGTCATCACATGTTTTATACAATGCTTTTGTCATCTACCTTTCCATCATTTCCCTTCTTCTTGTTCTTGGCCAGGACCATAATAACACCAACAATAACAAGGAGCATTGCGGCCTTGGGAAAGACAGAGGAGGCCTGACCATAGGAAACCGGAGAATTTGCTGCTGCCTCTGACGGCTGAGTTGGTTCGTTGATGAGATCTTGGGAGTCCACCAACCATCAGTACATTTGGAGTTTTCTTGACATTCATACGGCAAGCAAGCAAGCAAGAGAGCGGGGAACGGATTTATAGTTCCTGATGGCTGCTACCTTTGTTCTCGCTTTCAGCCTTGCTATCCTCGGCCTCGGGTTCCATCTCCAGCTCCCCGCTCTTCACGATCTTGACGGGATTCTTGGGGCGATCATTGCCACCCTTGGGGACATTCTGGATCTTGTCGACGATGTCGTAGCCCTCCAGGACCTCACCGAACACGACGTGCTTTCCATCAAGCCATCTGCTCGCAAACAAGAATAAGCATAGGTTATTTTAAAGAAACAATGGAGAAGTAGAAGCATATAACACATACGCGGTAATAACGGTAGTGATGAAGAATTGGGAGCCGTTGGTGTTCTTTCCGGCGTTGGCCATGCTGAGGAGTCCTTTCTTGGTGTGCCTGAGTTTAAAGTTCTCATCCTCAAACTTGTTACCATAGATGGACTTTCCACCAGTGCCTGAATCGAGAGCAGTCAGATTTGTTTTCCCCCGAAAGTTCTTTTGCGGAATCCTCAGATTATGCAACTAACCATCACTGTTTGTGAAGTCACCGCCTTGGATCATGAAGTCCTTGATCACACGGTGGAAGGTAGAACCTTCATACCCGAAGCCCTTCTCGCCAGTGGCGAGAGCACTTGAGAGATAAGAATGTTAGTTTACGTGAACAGCCAAGCAATCAAAGCCACCCATTCTCTCCTTAGGCAATTCCATACCGGAAGTTCTCAGCAGTCTATAGCAGGTGCAACGTTAGTAAACAATGCAAATGCACGCATTGCAGGGTAGAGTTGGGGATAAATTACCTTAGGGACGGTCTTGCCGTACAGACCAAAAACGACCCTGCCTAGGGATTCATCGCCGTGCTGAATATCAAAGTAGACCTATCCGAAAAAATCCCAATCAGAATCCACGCATCAAGGAACGACTTCAAGCTACTCTAGTCAGTGCGTAGGGTAACTACTTTATTGGTAATTTTAGGGCCACGGGGCTCATCGGCGCGGACGAAAGCCAATCCAACGGCCAGAACCAGGAAAACGGAGAGAAAAATGTTCTTGAAGTACATGGTTGCTCACAATGCCTCCAAAGGGATTTGGTGTGCGATGAGGAGTAGAGAGCGGAAGAGAGGAGATAACTCGGGTTGGCGGGCGTATCGGGGATGAAGGACAGCTTGCAGGATTGGGGACGCTATCACTATTTAGGGAAGGTTGACTATATTTTTCACTTTTCTCCGCTTGTAATTTGTGACCGTGGAGGGGTGAAGCTCCACGAGTTCCTCTTCGAAAGCACACATTTTGCGAAATTAAACTGCAAAATTACGCCTCCCAGACCGGAGAAACAATTCTACCGGGATGATTTTCTTTGGCTTCAATTCAACGAAGGCCAGCAAGAGAACAACCGCAGGGACCTGTCGAATTGAAACGTTGATGATCCCCTCCAGATATCCAATCCAAACCAGGTAAAAAATGGTACGGTATCCCCAGCTCCAATCGTCTCTATCTTACATCTTACACAGCTAACCTCGAACCCAGGTTTTCATTCTAGGTGTCAACTTCCCCGAGCGGAACCTTGTGAAGGTAAGTGTCTTGATATAAATGGATACAGGACTCCCGACCGCGGACACTCTAAAACACCTAACCCCGAGTTCTTCTTTGTGGTCTAGAAATCTCTCGAGAATTTTTTTGGTATTGGCGGTCTCGCATCATCGCGCTTATTGTCCCGCTTTCACATCCACCCGACATGCAAGGTCGGGGAGCTGGCAAACAAGCAGGTTTTGGACCTAACGGCTGCCTTGTCGGATATGAAAATCGAAAATGATCTCCGGAGGCAGTACCTCGATGATATTAAGCGATTGAAGGAGACCGGAACGTACCGTGGTCGACGTCATGCTTTGGGGCTACCGGTTAGGGGACAGAGGACGCGGAGCCAGGTTGGTTTTTTCTCCCCCTTTCTTATAATCTCATTTGTCTTTGGAAGGAGATTGGTACGATTTTCGATAATATGATAGACACCATATCCTGAGGCAAGGGCGATTCACCAGGTCTCTAATTTGTTCATTTTAGATCCAAACTGCTGTCAGACTGAACCGTATGGAGCGAAGGCTTTGAAGTTCCCTAGTGATATGAAAGGGACTTTCGGTATTTCTGGAAGCTTAGATATTGGTTCCATTATGTGCGGGCATGGTATGGCGTTATATCTTACTGTATTGTTTCCTTCCGATTCTTTGTATTTGACTATTTTTGATTCCTACAAGAATTCTTGGGATGAATGTATTATATGCGGTCAAATTACAAAAACCCTTCTATTACCTAAAAAGCGGATGGTTAGTCACTGTTTTGTAGTTCTCGAAAGAACTTCTGGTTGTTGCTCTTAAACAAATGAAAAACCGGTATCCGTAATGGCGGAATCTAAAGAATGTGAGCATACAACTTTTTTTCTCGTTATTCCGTACAAAAAATGCCAGACCCCATATGTTCAACCACCGCTCCCCCCTTTTAGGCGGAAGACAGCACCCCCTCTCCGCGATTGATTTGAATACGCTTATCTTCACCGGCACTCACAATGCCAACCGTGCCGTCCCAGCATACGCTAAAAACTTTGACACCCTCCCCACCTACACGCTTGCTATTCGCCTTGCCTTCGTCCTCCAGGCTCTTCCGGGAGATCGAATATACACTCTCACCGACCACACCATCTTTGTCCGTCTTGGTGGCACGGATATCCCAGATACGGCATGTTCCATCATGGCTACCACTGATAAGACCGTAGGTACTATGAGGGTCGCGCGCCAGCGTAACGACGGCGTTGGTGTGGCCCCGCAGTGTCATGGCTGAAATCGTAGTTGCTGATGCGCGAGGGTCAATAAGAGTGATATGACGGGCAGATGTTCCGGTGGCAAGGAGATGGTGGTTGGGGAGATGTTCAAGAGAGAGAAGGGAATGGGATGTCGTTCGGGTATCCACCAGCGCGGCAGTTACGAGATCCCACGTACGAAGGGAATGATCCCAAGAGGCTGAATAGCCAACCGTCGAGTCATTGCCATCGAAAATAGCAGCCGAAACGGGTGCGGTGTGCGAAGATAGTAACGCGAGGGGGCCGCGCTGAGGGGTTGTCACGGAAGTGTTCAGTTTCCTTCTTTTTGATGTCCTGGAGGCAGCTGACGGGAGCAGACTTTCAGGAGCTGCGGGGGACTCGGACTTCTTTGTTGACCAAAAACCGACGCTGTGGTCCGCAGAGGCGGATAGGATGCGGTTCGACGGTGCATGAACAGCCAGCGAATTGACCCCGGACTTGTGCCCATATAGTTCAAGCTGAGGAGAAATTTTTCCAGAGAATCCATCGTCGCTCTCGGAATACTTCCATAGACGGACGGTCCGGTCAAGGCCGGCGGACACAATCGCATTCGGAGAAACGAACTTGGATGCTTTGATCGAAGATGTATGTCCCCCATCGACTGGAGATGGAGAGGTTGCGATAATCTGCGATGACATATTCCATACTCGAAGGAGGCCATCATAACTACCAGAAAGGATCCTCTCTTGACCTAGCGAAGTAGGGGTGGAGGCCCATGTAGAAGCGGGGGATGTGGCAGAGACTACATCCGCTGAGCTTACCCAGTCGTCATGCTCGAACGAGGCAATATGTAGAGGGGGAATCAAGGCCCTAACATATTCTATCTCCAACGTGGTTTCAGCGGAGATGCCATTGGCCGTCAAATATTCGTCGATCGAGGTTCGGAGGAAGGCTCCATTGATCAAGAATTCGAAGGGAATCGGCTTGTCATTCGACAAGAGATTATTCACCAACGTCGACAGAGCATATCGTCGCAAACCTATAACAAGTAAGCAATCCCTCATGAAGTAAATATATTTAAATGGAGAGTCTATTGCCATACCTGTTGGAACAAGAATTGGGCCTGTGTTTTTTGGGAGCGCAATATCGTCTTGTTGGCTGGTCAGCTGTACACGAACCTGTCTTTGCGCAGATTGAGAAGAATCAGCCGTGGCAACCTGGGCATCATTCATCTTGAAGCCGTAAAATTATCATTCAAGGTGTATATTAAACGAATCGAAACTTAGGCAGCTCGCGGTCGCTGAAAATCTCCGCTTGGTAGATGCGAAAAAAAAAAATACGGTGGGCGATGCGGCCACCTGCGCCAAGCGCGGAGATTCCCCACATACCAGGTACCCAGGCAAGGCAGCTTTCAACTCTCTCGTTGCCTCAGCAGACGATAAACTAGATTCATTTGACTCACTATCTACTATGTACATGTTTCCCTCGTACCCGGATTTCTAGCCCTTTGATACTCTCCGAATGTCTGCGATTGCCTTCCGTCGGTAGTCGGATTCGGCAAACAGAGCCTCGATCAGGTCCACCACCTCATCCGGAGAGAATTCCAGAGATAGCTCTCCCTCCTGCCATAGAAACTTGATATCCGCTAGAGAACTTTCTAGAATGTTGACGAGATACTGGAATTTCAACCAGCCTCGCACATAAACGGCGGTCATGGGTACGGACTCCATGTTGGCTGAAGGCTCAGGCACAACAAACAAATCTTCCAGCCCCGATACTCGGTTGCAGAAGGACACGAGCTTCTGTGATTGAGACTCGGAGATGTCACCCAAATCTTCAACGTCGATGATAATTTTATGAATTACAGTAGATACCAGGGACCCGATTGACTGGAGAAGTGCGGAATGTGAGAGTATAGGTTGCCATTCCTTGTAAACATCTCGTATTCTGTCCGCAGTTGCACTCACAGCATTTTCGCACTCTCCAAGAAAGGGTTGTTCTGAGCACTGGCTGAAACCCTGTGCTCCGTCGAGAAGGTCTGTGACGATTGTCCGTTGGGTTTGCATCTCCCTACCGTACGCAAATTTGCCAAACTTTTCGAGCCCCTCGATATCTACTTGCAGCCTTGTAAGCCGGTGTTCATCGGCAATCTCGCGTACTTGATTAGCCAGATATAAGCTATCATTGTATAAATACATCCGACCGGCATTGAGCTTAAGGTCATAGAATGATGGTGCGGTTGCTTTGAACATTGCTAGGATCAGAGTTGGAAGCGCCAGGAGGCCGGCACCCGACGAAGATACAATAGGGTGGGATTGGCTATGAAGCGGTGTTAGCGAAGCCCGGAGTGGTGGAGACAAAAATGAATTAAAATACCCTGGCTGGGATAAGGCCTCGGCGTCTGTGACTTGTTGCTGTACCACCTGAACGATGGCAATGGGGATATCTGTAATTATGTATTTTTCTGTCAGGGTAACCTCTCGTGGACCAGCATGGGTTGTGGCTGCTGCTCCGTTGACAGCCTTTGTCGTTGTTGGCTCCCGTGTTTGATTGGTTTCTGCCGCCGGCTGATCTTCATCCTCATCATCTCCCCAGCCCCAAGCGTCCCCTGCGTCGTCATCTTCTTTGGGCGTATTATTATCAGGCAGTGGCTCCGCTGGATCACCAGGCTCATCGTCATCAAGTCCCCAGGCGCTAACATCTTCATCTTCGCTCTGTTGCGTCTGTGGCGGTTCGTTCTCGTTTTCATCATCCCAACCTGCATCCCAATCATCCGACGTAGTATTTTCCTGTAGAATCTCATCGGCCTCTGAGAGTTGCTTTTTTTCGACTCTTTCAACTTCATGAGTGGTGCCCTGGCTGGCAGCAAGGGCCTTACGAACCTGGTCCAAAGAATCAACCCTACGCCTAGTAAGCCAAAGGCGGGGAGCTTGGTTCACCCAGGACATAAGTTCCTCTTGACCACGCCACCCGAGACCTTCTATACCGCAAGCGAATTCTTTGATGTGGTCCAAAGTACCCTCAAATGCCGCAAGACCCTGAAGATTTGTGGGTATCGAAGACGATAGCCAACATGATATTATCTTCGAAGAAAGGGTTGGTATGAATGACTCCGATAGCGGGTCCAGAATGGGTATCGGGAGGTGTTGACGTAGGAAATCCAGGGCTTTCATGAAGCGATCAAAAATGTCTGAAACCGAGGACGCCGACGGCGCGCGGTCTAAGTAAATCGAGCAGCCCTCAATATTGACGCCATAACTGAAACCGTCTGTGCTGGGTAGTAAAACAGGGTCGATGATTGCCATAAATAGGTCCTTTTGAAACTTATCATTAGCTGCGGCGAGCATATCGAGGCGAGCTAAAGCAGAGATGGTCTCTTCCAGCACGTTTCCTAGTCATTCGTCAATATTTGTCACTGTTGTTTCGAATTTGAACACCAAAGGCCTTTACCATCAACTCCCAATATAACCAATTTCCCATTCTTTCGGTCAACATGTAGTTGTTCGTTCCAACGGATGCGAAGGAAATCAGTAATTTCTCGGCGAAAACCCGCTAGGCTCTCCAGTAGTATGCCCATCACGTTGGTATTCCTGAAGCAGCTATCTTGGTTCACCACACTATCGGCTGCTTCAAAAGTATCAATCGCGGCCATTACCTGCCCATCTTTGTAGAGGGCACGACCGGTGTCGAGCTGCCGGCAGAGTCTCTGGACCTCCTCCAAAGTGTCCGTCACAGCCTGATTGAACACAGTCTCCTTCTCAATCAATTCAACCTTTGCAGCGGCATCTTCAACCTTCAGTTGTAAAGGTTTCGTACTTTCATGCTGCGCAACAATTTCCCGCGCAGTAAGCCGCGACTGTTCCAGGTCAGCATGAAGCTGCTTCGCTTGCGATATCCACCCATCGGCATCGAAATAGTTTTCTCTGCTTAAGGAACTTATTTCGGCCTGTTGGTGGGTGGGGGTTAGTAAACCACCGGCTAAGTTTAGGGATCGGGATATGAGGAGGTTTGGAGTGGGGTTTAGTTGCGCCAGTTAGCCTCATGCATGGAGGACACACCTCAACCTGATCTCTCGCCAATGCTAAAAGCTTCAATTCTTTTGACAAAGCCGACAGTGGAAACTCTGCAGCTACCAACTGCTCTGATTCTGGATATGTGCCCTCAGTGACAAAGTCCAGCACGGCGTTGCATATTTCCTGATCGGAAGCCTGGTTTGACATGGTGAATCGTGTCCTTCGCACAGAGCTCTTCAACAAACAACGAAACACTAACGGTGGGGGGTAAGAAATGAATAATGCAAATAAACCGCGGCAACACGCCGGGTAAAGCTTTCAGATATTGATCCCAGGAGAAACAGTTCTCTCTTTAGCCCAGTCGAGGAGCTTCACAAGGAGGGGAGAAAACAAGCTGTTTAGCCAAACACCATGTGACTCCAGGGCTTCACCGCCTTGACAAGATTGGGTCTCAAAGGCTAGCAAGAGGTCGATTCGGTACCCATGGGAGGATTTTTCCGTTCTACTACTCGGCTGGGATCGGATTCGCGAGATTTGAATTCCGTAGACTTGAGAAATCCCTTGAAGCGTCGTGAGGGGCCAGTCTATTCCGCAGAACTATTGGCATGGTGGGATCGGAACCGCAACTCCACTCTAAACCGTCCCAGCTTGGAACAGCATCCCCTCCAACGCACAATAAACGTCCGGGAAAGGAGGATCCCAGCAGCTCTGAGGCAGTGTCAATTGTGTTGTGCCGTCTCACCATACGCGGCCTGACTTGGGCGAGCCCTACTCGTCTTGGGTAAGTTTGTGGAAATGCCCCTCCAGCCTTCAGACAGGTGAAAAAAAAGAGAGGCGGAAGAAAGATAAACTTCACCACCACCGCAAAGCTAGTTCGGACAGGAAGGAATTCCTCGATATGTTGATGGGGTCTTCTGTGTATACCTAGCTAACAACGACCTAGATTTATTCCTGGAATTCACAGCTCCCCCCGAAGATTCGCAGAGTTGCTCGCCAAGATGTCACCTATTCAGAATAGACACTTTAAACTATTACAAAGGTTCAAGCCGGACTACTCGCCCAGCGAGTTTGTTCAATATGAATCAGAGAGAACGGGAATGAGAGTGGTGGTCATTGATCAGAAGGGCCCCAAGGTGACCGGCTATTTTGTTCTAGCTACAGAAATCTTGGACGACTCTGGAGCACCGCACACCTTGGAGCATCTGTGTTTCATGGGATCGCGAAACTACAGATATAAAGGGTTTCTTGACAAACTTGCTACGCGGTTCTACTCCAATACCAATGCTTGGACGGCCACAGACCATACAGCGTACACACTAGACACGGCGGGCTGGGAAGGTTTCTCACGGATGCTGCCTGTGTACCTGGAGCACGTAATTGCCCCGACATTGACAGACGAAGGCTGCTACACGGAGGTACATCATATTGATGGAAGTGGAAACGATGCTGGAGTCGTGTACTCGGAGATGCAGGGTGTTCAGAATAATTCTGCCGAGCTCATTGATCTAGCTGCTCGCCGACTCACCTACCCCGAAGGTGTAGGTTTCCGCTACGAAACCGGTGGTATGATGGAGCAACTGCGCGTTCTCACGGCGGAGAGGATCAGAGACTTCCATCGTGAGATGTACCAACCCAAGAACTTGTGTCTTATCATCACGGGCGAGATTGACCACGGTGATTTGCTGGAAAAGCTGGATTCTTTTGAGGACACCATCCTAGACATCATTCCAAGCCCTGATTCACCTTTCAGGCGGCCCTGGGTTGACTCCAAGCAGGCACCACGTCTGAAGCAATCAGCCGTGCAGAAAGTGGAATTTCCAGAAGAAGATGAGTCCTTTGGAGAGGTAGAGATCCGCTTCTTGGGTCCCGATTGCACAGACCCCATTCAGAGTAAGTGCTAGATATATCCCTCCCGTTTCTGATATATATTTTTTGAGCCAATACTCACAGCCTATTAGCTGGTGCTCTCAATGTTACACTCCTGTATCTCGCTGGATCGTCCGCGTCCCTGTTGGATAATATTCTTGTCGAAAAGGAGCAAATTGCAAGCGCAGTGTACTATGCAACCGAAGATCGCCCTAGCCTTGAGATCCGGTTTACTTTGACCAGTGTGGAGACGGGGAAGCTTGCCCAAGTTGAGCAGCGATTTTTTGAAGTATTGAAAGACGCCATGGAAAAAGATCTCGACATGAAATACCTACGAGAATGCATCGACCGCCAACGAAGAACCTGGAAGTTCTCCACGGAAAGCTCTGCCTCATCTTTCGCAGAGTATGTCATCTCGGATTTCCTATTTGGAAGGAAGGATGGCTCGACTCTGCTGGATGTTGCGAGCTTGAAAGAGTACGACGTGCTCGAGAACTGGGGGCAAGAAGAGTGGCGCGCTTTCATCAAGAAATGGATTGCTGATGCTCCGCATGTGAGCATCCTAGGAACCCCATCCTTGAAGCTTTCTCATACGCTGAAGAAAGAGGAGGAGGCCCGCGTGACTGCACAGAAAGAGGGCCTTGGTGAAGAAGGCCTGAAGGAGCTGGCTAATAAACTTGAGAATGCGAAAGCAAAAAATGACAAGGAAATCCCCCAGGAGATGTTAGAAAAGTTCAAGATCCCCGGAATTGAATCCATCCATTTCGTGGAAACAACCACTGCCAGATCCGGGACTGCCCTACGATTTGGCCATCAGGACAACAAGGCCCAGCAGCTCGTGGATGCTGATGCTCCGGATATGCCGCTGTTCATTCATTTCGAGCACATTCCCAGCAGCTTCGTTCAGTTGTCTCTCCTCATATCAGCACAATCTGTGCCAGTCCAACTCAGGCCCCTCTTGTCTGTCTTTACCGAAGCGTTCTTCAACCTACCAGTCAGTCGCGACGGCAAGTCCATCAATTTCGAACAGGTCGTAGTGGAGTTAGAACGGGACACGGTCGGATACTCAATGGAAACAGCCCGCAGTCTAGGTAACTCCGAGATGTTGCGCGTTTCGTTCCAGGTTGAGCTCGAGAAATACAGCACAGCCATTGCGTGGTTACAGGAGCTTTCATGGCACTCGATATTCGATGTGGAGAGGTTGCGAGCTATTACCAGCAGACTCCTTTCTGACGTTCCCGATGCTAAACGCAACGGTGATGATATGTTGGCAGCCGTCCACGTAATGGTCCATTACGCGCCCGAGTCCGTGGTCCGCGCCCGAAGCACTCTGGTAAAGGCACGGTACCTTAAGCGAATCAAGCGACAATTGGATGAGGAACCAGAATCGGTGGTCACACGTATGGAAGAGATCAGGAAAGCCCTCTTCAGCTTTGAGAACATCCGGGTTCTGGTTATTGCCGATCTTGAGAAACTTCATCAGCCCGTCTCAACCTGGAAGTCATTTGCTAAGCGGCTTGGAGCCACCCACGAGCTTCAGCCTATAACAACCAGGAGGGCGTTGCTGAGCGAGGCCGGCCAGAACTTGGGTGGCGAGGCATATGTAGTCCCCATGCCCACGATTGACTCTTCCTTCGCGTACGCCACGGCTCGCGGCCTAGACTCATACGACGACCCCAGACTCCCTGCACTGCTCGTCGCAATTGCCTACATGAATGCGGTGGAGGGCCCACTTTGGGTCGCGGTCCGCGGCAAGGGTTTGGCATACGGCACCAATTTCGCTTACAACATCGATACTGGATTTGTCAACTTCGACGTGTACCGCTCACCAAATGCGCACAAGGCCTTTGAATCCAGCAAAGAAATCGTTCAAGGACATCTCTCCGGTGAGGCCCTTTTCGATCCGTTGATGCTGGAGGGTGCGATCAGTAGCATTGTCGTCAGCTTCGCAAACGAACAGGCGACCATCGCTGGCGCAGCTCAGGGTAGCTTTATCCGACAAGTTGTGCGGGCTCTTCCCAGCAACTACAAGGAGAGGGTCCTCAAGCAAGTGCGTGATATTACCGTTGAAGATGTCAAAACCGCCCTACGCAGCATCATCTTGCCTCTTTTCGCCCCGGAAACGGCGAACATTGTGGTAACGTGTGCCACTGTGCTCGAGGAGGTTCGTGATCACTATCTCTTCCCATCGTAGGACAACAAGATTTTACATGCTAACGACTACGCACTTAGACAATCGAAAAGGGCTTGAAAGCGTCAGGGTTCTCACCCAGGGTGCAGCCCCTTAAGGAATTTGAGGATGACTACGGATTGAAAGTCGGTGGTGGTGAAGATGAGGATGAGGACGATGACGATGACGACGACGACAACGAATATGAAACTGGATCTGAGGATGATGATGATGATGATGAAGATGACGAGTAAACAACCCTTTATTAATGACCATATGTGTGGTGGAACCTTGAGGAGGGATTTAGTCGGCGGGCTTCTGTGAATACGACAGCACCATCTAAACTATAAACAAATACTGCATGGACGAGCCGCAGCTAGTGGTTTGTTTCCTATGTGATAATTCCCCCCTAACTCGTAGGATATATGTCGAAGGCACATAATGTGCCCGCCTGCCTCCGTTTGCAATGGAACCCGGTGGAAGCGATGTCTCACCAGGCAAAGGTGCGGTGAAGGCGTTGATAAAATTGAGCATGTACGAGTTCTAGTTTTACCTTTAACATAGCGTCCAATTCAATCAATTTACGTCGATAATATACACTTTGTAAAGCTAACCCTAGACATATCGACATTGCCTACGTATACGAGAATATACAACCGCTGGAGCCAAGCCCATAGGAGCCGCATGATATCTATATTTATGTATGGTACACGAAGGACAAAACTAGTCCACTAAAAAAATCTCTCCTTCTAGGCCCATCTCTTGACTGACTGAATCAATATCTTCCAAGTTGTCTTACCCATGTTCCATTTCCTTCAACAAGCCAGCAATTCCAATCCTAGTCTTAATAAAAGAAGACAAAAACGTAGAGTAAATTTTCAACCGAGCAAAACGATAATACAGACATGAATTACCAACTCAACGTCTTCCTTCCCTTCGCCCTACGTCTGGCCAAAATCGCCCGCCCACCTTTCGATCGCAACCTTGCCAGGAACCCATGACGGCGCTTCTGCACCCTCCGCGAGGGATTATAAGTCGAGCGTTTGCCGGCCAGGGAGGCACTCGCGGAAAAGGAGCGGGTCTGCTGGGTAGTAGTGGCCGTCACGGATGGTGTATTTGGCGGGAGTGTGCGAATAGACGAAAAAACAGAAGGTTGTTGTGTACGGAAAGCCGCGGAGGAGAGTAGTCGGAGTGGGGCTGGGCATAATGGAGAAGAGATGGGTGAGATATTTTGTGTGGCCGGTGATCTGTCGTGGGAATTATTAGCGGATCTGTTGAGAGGATGGGAAGAAAGAAAGAGTGTGTGCCATGAATAAACTACCTGGTCATCGGGGAGGTCGTAACCCTTAGGATAGAGGGGAGTGCCCTACATCGGATGCAAAGCATTGTGCGGATTCGAAAGGGAATGAAATATGTGATAATGGGACTTCAGGTCGAGTAAAGGTGGTAAGAATTGAGCTCGGCAGGCTGGCTGGTTGTTCGTTGAGGTCGCTGGCGCAGTCCGTTGTTGATGCAGCACAAAATTCCCGATGCTGCGGTGCACGGTGCACGTGCCACCGCCTTCAGAGCCTCTTTTTTTTCTTCTAATTGTTGAATATCAAGCATCTCCATCGCATTCAACGTCACCGATTATTTACTCCATACGCCTGCATAAAACGCAAAACAACCCTCTACATAATTCACTCCTATCCATAAGAATCTAACGATCTCTCAAAACCCACAGAAAGAATCACCTTCAATCGCCCAACCAAACCACCCAACACTACTACCAACACTATCTTTAAGAAAAAAAGAAGATACGAGGGAAAGAAAGAAAAAAGCACATACAAAATGGCCGCCCAAGGGCCCTCGCCTCTTCCCCCAACAACAATTCTCTCTACACGACCCATCTCCCAATCCGCAGCTCACGATTTCCTAGCTGCCTATCTCGACCGCGCTGGCACAGACCCCGCTCTCCAACCCAACGCAGGAATCAGCGAACATGGCCCCGTTTCACGCACAACAGCCGCGGCGCCCAATCTAATCCTACACAACTTGAGGCGTGTCCAGGCCGGCCTTGCAGACGAAGTTTTGGGACGCGACCTGGCTCTCGCGAAGCTCAAAGAGGGCCTGGAGAACCAGCAGTCCTCTTTTGCGACAGGACGTGGAGGGGAAGAAGGGTGGGAGGATGTGGGTAAATTCCAACAGGCGGTGGATGAGGAGCAGGATCAGGTTGAGGTGGATAATGGGGAGGTTGCTGCGTCGGGCACTGTGGATAAGGAGGAGAGGAAGAGGAAGAAGAAGGAGAGAAGGTTGGCTGAGAAAAAAGCTAAAGCGAAGGGTTTGGAAGCTTGATTTTTGTTAATTTTATTTATATACTTATTTTTTTCTTTTCATTTGTCCTGGGGTTTTGGGAAACAAAAAGCATATAGGTGCATGTGTGGGGAAATTTTCTTTTCTTATTCTTTCGATATCTTGGTCGGTTTGGGTGTTTGTATCATTATTCCTAACTAGAATGTATTTTGGAGAGAGGTTTGACGGATATAATCTTTGTAATAGCCAAATTTTGTTCCACCCATCTCTTAACTGATTATAAAGGCATCAAACTCCTCAAAGATAGAGAAAATACCGTCACCTCTCACAGCTCCCGATCAGCGGCCTTTACGGGCTTTTCGCTGTCCTCATCCTTGAGGTTGGTAACCTTTCCACCCTTCCATCCAAGTGCCTTCAGTCTCTCCGAAAGGATGGGGTGAGAGTAGTGATAGCTGGCATACATCCAGTCCGCATCCATGGTACTCAGATTTTGGATCTGGAGCTTCAGAAGGGATTGGGCAAGCTCTTCCGAGTAGCCGAGATTGACAGCAAAAGCATCTATACGGGATCAGTGTTATGTTGAAGTAAGAAAAGAGTATTAGAGTGACAACTTACCAGCCTCGAACTCGAATTTGCGGCTCAGGATATTCATGAGAAGCTTGACAACAGCGTCCATAGGCGCCAGGGCATCAGAGAAAAGAAGGAATCCAATCATGATAGGCTGCTGTTGGTGGAAACCAAACGACTGATACAACGACTTGTTGTTCACAAAAGCTGAGAAAAGGGCAAAGATATAGAACATATGGGACTAAATTGAGGGTCAGAGTCTATTTTTTCATAGCTTCTTAGACGGGAAATATGGGATTTACAAACCTGAGCAATGCCGAACAGCTTGGTGGTGTGGCTGAGACTCCAATGACCTAACTCATGGCTCAGAACAGCTACAACCTCCTCGGGTTCACTCTTCTCAATCAGGGTATCGTAAATGACAATATGCTTTTTCCATGGCAGTCCATAAAAGTAGGCATTGCTGTGGGCACTGCGCTTGCTACCATCAATGACATACAGCTCCTGCAGGGGGAATTGTAGCTTTTTCGCGAGGTTTTCGACGCCGGTCTTGATATGTCCAGGCTCCAGGGGAGACAACTTGTTGAACAGCGGCAGGATAACAATAGGGTAGATAGTAATAGCAAAGATCTGCACGAAAACACCGAAAAGCCAGAGGTAGTAGAAGAAAGAGTTGTCGGTCTTCTGGACGATCTTGAGCACAGCGCTGATTATAGGTGTCCCAAGGACAATACCAAGCATCTGACCCTTGAGCATGTCGGTAACCCAGAGCTTAACGGTCTGCTTGTTGAACCCAAATTTCTCCTCGAGAACAAACGTGTTGTAGTACGAGATTGGCAAGGAAAGGACGGTACTAATCAGATTGAACCCGAAAATAAAAATGAGAGTCTGCGAAATTTCGCCCTGGAACTGATCCGGAAGATATTTTGCCAACAGGAGACCACTGACTCCCCAGAGTTTGGGGAGAACATCGCCATAGATGAACGCAAGATTCTGGATTTGACCATATAAACCGGAGAAGAAACCAAATTTCGCTTTTGCACGACCGTATGCCTATAAAAGATGCGATCAAGGTAAAGTTAAAAATGGACTGCCTCAGGTGCTTTCCAACCTGGATCCGCTTACCTGACTCTGATCATAGACCTTCTGGGACACCTCGCCTTCCAAGACCTGTGGGGGTTTTGTCCGCTTCAAAACCTTGTACTGACGGAGAGAGAGAAGCCCTTCGAGGATAAATTGACCTAGGGAGAAACCGACTAAAACATTCTTCCATGGGAACAATGGGCGGTCGAGAAGACGCGCCAGTTGCTAGAAGTGCCACGGTAGCCAAGTCAGCCAGAGTTTATATCCTTTTGCATCACAAAGCATACTCCGAGAGCATTTCCGGGAAACAGTGATCAGGGCCCAAAGCTTACCTCGAGAATATACATGATGGAACTAACAGCACACCAAGTAACACTGGCCTCGAACTGGTGCTGTAGTGTTGTCTGTTGTCCGCAGGTTGGACGATCTTAAAAGGAAAGGAGATGACACCGATGCCTTAGTCACCAACCGCCAACCACCACGAACCTGCATCGTGTCCCGTATTCTTACGAAAATCTAATGCTTCTGTTTGCACCGCTCTCCCCGAGGCATTTTCTCCCATTGGACAGGGATACGAACTAGTTCGGACTCAGGAGTTTTTTTCGCAAGAACCCCATTTGTCGTGGGTCCAGTCTCGCGCTAGTACTTACTTCTTTCAAAAGATCTCGGTTTTCCTTACTCTGGAGTACTTGTTGCATTCCGGATTCCTCCTATGTAAATATATCTTCTACTGAGTGAACCCATAAAGTTGAAAACCATGAAGGAATATATATATAAAAAAGGGGTAAAGTCAAAAATTTTTTTTTTTGGACAGATCAGCATCATAAAACACATCAAGAAGTGGCCGTATCTACTCCTTCCTCGTCCTCTAATCCACCGATTCCAGCTACTGTTGAGACAGCCTTCAATAGCCGATCTTCGCGGGTGAGCCCCAGAAGATCTCGTCCTTGGAACAGACAGTATATGTAAGGCAGATGTCGGATTTCCTGCGTTCTCTATTCAGGGAGAATACCCGATGTTCTCTTTCGTCACTGCGACCCCTCCCTTCCCCGACATTCACCACTAGCAGCCGCCGTCAGAGACTGCTCTACCATCTCTCGCAACTCTCGCTCGAGTGGACTCAGCTGAACTTGGCACCAAATACTCGAAATTTTTAGTTGACAATAGGTTCAAGTGTGTTACCCCTGTGAGAACCAGTCAGTAAAAATGATCGTACTGGGAGGGGAAAAAGAAAGAGTTGGACTTACGCAACAATATTGGCCCAACCAATCAGACGCCAGTGCTTCTCGATTCTTCGGCTGATGGCAATCTTCTCACCAATATCGGTACAGGCAGGGCTGGTCAAGCTGAGCTTGGCAGCATCTGCCTTCACACCAATAACCTTGGCTCCAGTGGCTGTAGAACCGATATTGACCATGAGAACCTCGTTCTTACTCAGCTTTGCAACCTTGGCCTGCTTGCCATCTGCAGTCTTCACACCCAGCAGACGACGTAGCAAGAAGTAGTTGACCTCAATTTCTGTATAGATAGCGGGCAAGCGACCGCGATGACCCAAAACGAAACCGACAAGACGATCGGCACGGCACAGAGTGGGGTCTACGCGGGTTCCAACACCAATCAAGCCTCCGGGGACGGCAAATTTCAGATCGTTGTGCTCTGCGAAAAGAGACATTATTCTCGAGAAGATCGGACGGCATTGGATCTTCCCGTTCTCATCTTTTGTGACGAGACCGGGCCTGATCTCAATTTCGTCGTTCAGCTTCAACACACCAGTCAGAATTGATCCACCAGCAACACCGCCCTTCAGTTCCTCGATCTCCGCACCAGGCTTATTCACGTCAAAGGATCGAATGACGATCATGTGAGGGGAGGCAGTGAAGTCACGGATGGGAACCGGGATGTGCGAGACTAGGTACTCGTTCACAGCATCAATGTTATACTTTAGCTGGGCGGAGATGGGGATGATAGGAGAACCGTCGGCAACAGTACCACGAATGAACTTCAAGATCGACTGGTAATGTTGCAAAGCTCCGTCTTCCCTCATCAAGTCAACCTTGTTTTGCAGAATGATAATATGGCTGAGCTTCATGATCTCAATGGCAGCCAAGTGCTCGGAAGTTTGGGGCTGAGGGCATGTTTCGTTTCCGGCAATCAAAAGAAGAGCGGCGTCCATGACAGCGGCACCTGACAACATAGTACTCATGAGAATATCGTGACCGGGGCAGTCGACAAATCTAAGGGTCCGTCACGATTAGCAAACAAATATCACCATTCGATAGAAGCTAGGCTACACATACGAAACATGTCTCAGGAGACGGTAGCGGCCGCTACATCCTTCTCTCTCGCAAGGAGGATCGACCTCCTTCTCACTCTTAAAGCTCTTGTAGCACGTTGGTCGCGGGCAGGCGGGGTTATCGCACTTGTAGATTTTGGCGTTGGCATATCCCAGCTTGATGGTAATGTTTCGCTCCAGCTCGTTTTTAAATCGGACAGTCTGAACCTCCGAAATAGCCTTTACCACCGTTGACTTGCCATGGGCGACATGGCCAATAGTTCCGATGTTAATGGTGGCCTGGCGGGCAATGATTTCGGGCGACAGAGGCGTCAGTTTTGACAGATCGATGGTCTCTGGGTCTGGCTGTTCGGGGAGTTCTGGTCTCTTAGGTTGAGTAGCGGAAGTAATTCCTGACTTCTTCATAGCAGACTTGAGGGGCTTTCCCTCATCGAGAGGCTCTTGGTCTTCAATATCATCATGACCGTTCGCATCAAGGACAGGGGATCCCGGCTGGGATTCGTCATCTGAAAAATCGCCGTTGGTTGCCATGATTGCTCTAGACAACGGTTTCGGGGGGAAGAAAGGGTATGAATGGGGGTGGAGGGAGAACGTGGAAGGGGGGGGTTGGCGATGAAAATTGCTGTTTTAGACGGAGGCGATATGATCTTCTTGGTTTGGTCAGTGGGGTTCTGATTTGTGCAGTGGAGAGCGAGTGGGCGGTGGGCGGCGGCAGGACTGGGATTCTGGAAGTAAGTTTCAAGATGCTGGACCCTTTTCTGGTTTCCATACATACATTGTGTATTTGGCCTTGGTTAATCGTTTTTCTTTTTTCTTTTTTCTTTTTCTTCTATTTCCTAGACGATTATTATGCTCGAAACACCTCAAAAGGGTGATCCTTGGCCTTTGTATATACTTGTTAGTTGTGGTGTAGTCAATGCCATTGGTGACTCATTCGCCTGACTTGGGATTTGGGTACCTACCTACCTACCGCCGATGAAGATGGCATTTGGAAAAAAAAAAGAATATCAATCAATTTGGAAGGAAGGAGATACGAGGAAATAAATTCTATGGGATGTATTTTTTTCATTTTACACGCTTTTGAAGCGATTTTTGGGTATATAAGACAAAGTAGCTATCGCTAACTATTCAAGAATATCCTCCTCATCACTCTCTTCTTCACTACTCGATTCTTCCTCATCTAGTTCAGAATCTTGCAGGGCTGAGGGGTCTTCAGTAGACAACATCACAAATGCCTTTAGGCAGGTGATCCGGTTTCCCGTCTCGTAGACATTTAAGAGTTTTCCAGTCTGGATGTCTTTCAATTCACCTGATACCTTGGAACTCTTGCTCTTCCTTAATTCCTTTCCGCGCAATAGCCAAACACGCACGACACCCTCGCTATTAGCGGTTACAACCAGGAAATCATCTTTGTTGGTGACTGGTTGCTCTTTCAAACTTAGGATCTCGAAGTCTTTCACTCTCCCAGGAAACCCGTGTGCCCTGCCCCCGAGTTGAGCAACGACCTCAGCATGGGGAATAGAAGATTCATCATCATCATCGGCTTTCCGTGGGTTTTTGGTTGAGTAAAATAAAACCCTGCCGTCTTCTACCGAGATGGCGAGCAATTCGTCGGACTCATCGGTAGATGATGAGTCCAAAGCCACGTACTTTATCTGATGAATCTTGCTCCTTGGGCTTGGAAATATTCTGCAGATAGGTGTTGAGTCCTGCCAGATGTTAGAAATGCAAGGTATCAAACAACGAGGTTATATGTGAAGATCTTACGATTCCAAAGACCACGGCGCCCCATTCGAATGCGACTACGAATTCGTCTCCCTCTGAATTCCAAATTATTCTCCTTCCCTCTCCAGTGCTCCATTTACTTTCCTTGACACTTTGCAGGATGTCCCTGTTGAAATTCAATACCCCCGCTTTCTTTCCAGTGACAAGGTTCCAAAGCCGCATACATTTTTCTCCCTTTCCTACACTGAGCATCAATTTCATGCTCGGGTGGACGGCGAAATCGTTGACACCGGAGGGAGAGCCTCCGGGGGGAGCTGTGTCACCACTAGGCCTTCCTTGAACTTTTGGGTGAGGAGCCTTAATAGTGGAAACGACAGTCCAGTCTCGAGTTTTCGTTATTGAAATAGTATTGTCTTCGGCGGCAGCTAGAAATTTGGATCGTGAAGGGAAATGCAAAGCGGTGATCGGAGCGGAGTGATGCAGCAAGTTTCCGATTTGCTTATTCCTGGGATTTTCGAGGATTTTGTTTCCCGCAAGAGTGGGAATAGCTGGAAAATGCTCATTCACCGCTACAGGGGCGGCGGACAGTGTGTAAAGGTTGACGCGTTCATCCGTCCCTCCGCTTGCAAGAATGAGCTTTGGGGGTTCCAAGGACTCGGCCTCGGGCAATGGGGACAAGGCTAAGGATCTGATAGCGGAAGCATGCGCCTCAAACAAGAAGGTGTCCACAAATTGAACTAGAGATGACTTATCAGCGGGGGCATTCATATCCTCAGGCTCAAAAGATTTCGAGGAAATCGCCGCGGTGAAGCCATGCAAAACCCGCTCGTACGAGCCAGTAACTATCTGAACTGTTATAGCAGGGCTGTTGGCCGCAGCGGATGTAAGAGATTCTTGGGTTTTGGATGATTTGGACGCCTTAGATGGCAGGCCTGAAAGCTGGAGACCCTTCCCAGCTTCTTCTCTCTTGCGTTTAGTCATGGTTAGGTCTTGTTTAGGGAGATACCGGTTGATAGCTTGTTATGAATCTGAGCAACAACTTTTTTTTTCTTTTTCTGCCAGACATTATTGATTAGTCCGGGCGGTGAGGGTGGCCGAGATCGATGCCTGAGGTGTGAAATATTTACTTGACTTGGAAACTGTCCCAGGGATCGAATGAACCTTGGAACTGGGGGGAAAAATACAAGAGGTAATATCTGCAGCCTAACTGCCTCAGGCGCCAAATTCCCCTTCTCGCTCATTTTCATTTCTGATTATTACTGTTTTAATAATTTATCATTAACTACTACTATTAAATACCTTCATAATTCAGTTGTATGGGAATCGATTAAATGGTTCGGGCAAACTAAAAAAGAGACTAAGGAGGTTCCCCTTAGCTTAAGAGAAATAATAAGAATATTAGTCTCCAGCATACCACTACCTCCAGAGTCCATACCTGCTCTCGCTGCTCCCGGCGCGCTCCCAAAAATCTCTCCTACCGGCCAACCAAAACTCCCCCATACGACCCGTTCAAAGGTCCTCACCACCACTAACACTCCCCAAAATCCCTTCAAAGCGAAATCTTCGCGTCGAACCCTTTGCATCCCATAACCACATAACAACATCCTTTCCATCTCTTTTGAGCGATTTTTTCCAGCTGGATGACTTCGCTCAATCCATTTTCCTTAATTTTAGCGCGTTAATCGGATGTTGTGTTCTTGAAATAGGCTCGATGCTCCGCGAAGAGCTCCTTCGGTCCAAGAAAGATGAGATCGCGTAAGTATAAAAATTTTTTAAGCGATTTATTTTATTTTATTGACTCTTGCGATATGAATCCGTCGCTTACTTGAATTTTAGACGTTGTTTGTTGTCGCGGAAGCGCAAACTGAGTGAGCTCTACTTTGCGACCGTAGGCTACGCGGGCGCGGCCGAGAACGTTCTCGCCGACTCTCTATACCAGCAGAAAGAGCAGGCGTTCCTGGACGCCAACGACCTCTCGAAGTAAGTAACAATCTCCAATTGCCTCTACTTCCTCCTCCCTACTCCTATTACCTCAGATGTTGTATTTATTATGAACACCCTAATTTTTCCATGTTCCCCCTTTTTTCCACATCACCACATATCTTGCCTCGGCGCATTTCTCACTATATTTGCAGAGGTCATTACTTCAACGAAGCTACTCTTCCGTCCCTTCCCAACTATGCACCTATCGTACCACAACAGGCCAAGGAGGCACCATCAAAGGTACTAGCCGGTTCAACCGCAACTGGCCAAGATGTTACTCCCATCAGCCCGCTGTCGCGAAGCGAGAGTGCAGCTCCTCAGACTGCTGCGGATGTCCAACACCCGAAAGATGTTGCAGTGCAACCTTCAGAAAAGCAGGTACCTCACGCTGTAACTGAGAAGCTAGAAAGCAAGGCCGCGCCTCACGCCCCGTCTGTTATCACTCCCCAAGCTCCACAAAAGCTCGATACGGAGGTAGCGCATGCAGATCGATCACCGAAGCCGGACCAGAAAGTAACTACTACCGCTCCAGAAACTCCCCTTAGCAGCCAAAGTCATGAGTCCGACAAGGCAAGTCCCCCAGTGGGGCAAACAGATCCTACCAAAGCGGACAGTGTCTCACGAGTTCGCCCAATTAACTTGTCCCCGCAGGATAAGGGTGATATGCCGAAGGCACTCCCGCCAGGGCTTCCTGACCAGGTTGTTCAGCAACCCCTTTCGCCTATTTCATCCACAGAGCCGTGTTCAGACCATACAGTAGCTCCAGTGGCTGCCTCTCCAGCTACTAACCCCTCCGAGAAAGTCACCAAAACCGAGGATAAAGTTGGCCCAAGCCCTAAGGATCAGGAACCGATTATCAAAGCACCGCCGCCAAATTTTATTCCGACGACACCAGATGAACAGCTTCGGCTGGAGGAAGCACAATCGCTTCACCAGCAAAGCGCTCTAGCAGCCAGTCAGATTCGAGCCAGTGTCGTGAGCGACTCTTCCACCCGGGAAGTGATTGGGGAGGATATTGCTCCGACGCAGGCAGCAACCGACAACTTGCAGAAAGAGCCTCAAGATTTGGCCGGACCATCTGCGCCTCTCGAACCAAAGAAACAGGATGCCGTGATCAGAGCCACAGAGGAGCACTATGCTGAAGTACGGCCTCAAGCTAAAGAGGGAGCACCGGAGGTAGAGGCTGGTACTAAGGAAATTTCGCCTGGTTTTTTAGTGAAGAAGCCGAGCCCGCCGGTACAATCGGGGCCACCTGCCCCGGAAAGGATGACAACTCGGGTGTCTTCCGGAGCTATTCGGCACAAGTCTGTTTCTGAAATCCTTGGAGAAACTCCAAAACCCACTGTTCCCCAACCCGAAAAGACCTCCACTACCGAGAAGCCTGTGGACGTGGGACGCATGGTAGCCGAGGTTCCGGATTCTGTGGTAAAGATGCGACTCAAGGACCGAAAAGCACGGGAGCGGAGGAAGCGTTCGACCGTTGTATTCCCGAAACAGCAGCAGCAACACGATAAGAATGATTCGTTGGATCTTGTCCGACAGCAATCTGGCGAACTTGTCAGGTTGAATGAGGAGCAAGATTACCTCTTTACTCTATTCCAAAACAAGGCCTATGCACCTCCTCGAGGAACGTCTCTTAGCACACTTCTCTCCTCCGCCCATAAGACTCTCAGCACCAAAAACCACCTGCTCGACTACCAGGAACAGATGGACTGTCGCATCCTTCGCCGAATCTACGATCTTCAGAATGCGAACAGGTGGCCCTTGCGTCAATTGAAGCGTTCTGCCGAGCCACCTCGGCGGGGAGCTCATTGGGATGTTCTTCTGGACCATATGAAATGGATGCGAACGGACTTCCGGGAAGAACGAAAATGGAAACTTGCAGCAGCAAAGAGTTGTGCGGACTGGTGTTCAGAGTATGTCCACAGTGACCCAACATATCGGTCATTGCTACGTGTGCAGGCTAGAATTCCAGCGCGGAAACCTGAGCCAAAGGATATCGTCATGGTATCTCCAGAGGAAACTGGGGACGAGATGGGAATTTCTCATCCTACGCCTGACCTAGTACCTTCTACGGAGGAAGATTCAGTCAGCGAGGGCTTCATGGATGAGCCACGTCATGATTTACGTGACACTGTTGCACCGGCGGCAATCTTCTCTCTTGGTTCCGATGAGTTCACCTTCTCATTAGATATGACCCCAGCGGCTCAGAAGCTTCTGGATGAGTTGCCTATATATGCCCCTGTGAATGTTTCGTCACATTCACAATTGCCGACGTTCAAGGAACCGTTGGACTCTATTTGGAAGACCGAGATTCTTCCTGTGTCTAAATATGCCCTTGGGAAAATAAGTTTTCAGGACGATGAACCGCCAAGGAAACGCAGCCGGTATGACTATTCCCAGTACCAGTGCGACCTTGAGCATGGTGTTTTGGATATACCTCCTGAACAAACGAATGTTGCCCTCTTTCAACCGGAGAACAAGCATATACGGGATCGGATTCACCCAGCCCAGCCATTTAGACCCCCAACTGAGTACCCCATGCCCTCCGTCGGCTTCCTTGAATCTAGACAATCGTCTCAATGGACGTATGCCGAAGACGAGGAGCTTCGTAGCCTTGTGGAGGAGTACTCGTACAATTGGTCTTTAATTTCTAGTTGTCTTACCCCATCATCACAGTTTACCTCCGGAGCCGAGAGACGGACTCCCTGGGAATGTTTCGAGCGTTGGGCAGGTATAGAAGGTCTGCCTTCTGATATGTCCAAGACTCCCTATTTCCGAGCCTACCATCAGAGAATAGATACAGCGCAGCGCAACGTTATGGCTCAGCAACAGGCAGCTGCCCAACAACAACAGCAGCAGCAGCAGCAGCAAGGTAACAACAGTAATAGCAACTCACAGTCAATGCCATTAATTCGTAGGAGGGGTACACAACCTCTTCGAGTTGACCGAAGGAGATCTTCCAAACACCTCGCCTTACTCGACGCCATGAGGAAGCTGGCTAAAAAGCGTGAGACTATACTTCAAAAGCAACAACATGGTAAGGGCAAACCAGGCAGCCAGATAGTGTTTTGTAATACTAACGCCTTTTTTCCTGCTCAAGCTTCCCAACTAGCTTCGTTAAGGAAAGTGAATGAAGCAAATCAGCCCAAGCCCCCGATATCGTCACCCGCTGAGTTTAGCAGGCTCAAGCATGAGCGAGAGTTGAAACTTCAGGAGAGGCAGGAACAATACCGCCAACAAATGATTGCTCAGCAGAGGGTAAGATTCCAATTTGTTTCTATTCACCCTATACGACCGTAATTGACTCGTTGCACAGGCGAACCTAGCGGCTCAACGGGCTGGTCAGATGCCTGTTCAACAGCAAATGATGAATGCTCCTGGGCGAACACCCAACGGTATGCCTCACAATCCTGGAACACCCGCAGTTGGTGGCAATACTCCAAATGGCGTACCCAATGGGCTACCTAACGGAATGTCAAATGGGATGCCAAACGGAATGCCTCCAAGTGTTGGGGTAAATCAGGGGCGACCTCATGTTCAAGCAATGCAGAATAGTGGTGGAGCTGTCAATAATCAAATACCCCCCAACCCCATGGCAATGAAGATGATGCCTCAGGGAGGAGTGCAGCAGAATAACGGAGCTCGCTCTGGTATGCCAATTCAAACTTCCCCGGATAACGCACGCGTTATACGGGAAGCAAATCGTCTTCAAGAACAACAACGCATTTTGCAGTCCAGGCAGCAGCAGCAGCAAGCACCGCAGCCACAAGCGCCACAACAACTTCCTCAACAGGCTCAGCCTCAACAACCTCAGCAGCAATTCCACAATCAAGCTCAGTTCGTACCTCAAGGCTCCAATTCACCTAACCTGAATATGGCCGGCGTTAACGGCACTCCGAACAATTCCGCAATGATGGCTGCCCTTCAGGCTGGTAGCGGAATGCAAAGTCCATCCTTCCACAATACTACTACTCAAGGTGTCTCTACTCCTTCTCCCCGCATGGGCCAGCCTAACCTTCTGTCGAATGGTGTGGTTCCGACTATTAGCAGTATCCAAAATCAAATTCAGCGCAGTAACCCGAATATGCCGGCCGAGCAGGTAAACAAGTTGGCTACGGATCGACTGCATCAGTACCAACAGCAACGGATGTCTCAAGTTGCTATGAGTGCAGCTGCTGGCAACCTGGGCAATGTCCAGACCAACTACCAAGTTCCACATGATGGGAACTTCCAAACACCTCAGCCTAATATGAACGGCGGCCCTGGAATGCAAGTACCACAGGCTCAGGGTTACTCCCCGATGATGCGTGTTCCACAGTCTACTCAGCAAAATCGGGTGGGTATGGGAAGTTCGCCTGCTATGGGTGGAGCAGTCCCTCAGCAGAGTAGAAGCGCCACCCCGCAGACGCAGCGCAGTGGAAGTGGCAGTGTGCAAACTGGCCCGGTTCCTAGTTCAAGCAAGAGTCCCAACGCTCCGCAAGCCCAACCTGCAGGCACGTAGATGTGTCAGCATATCTTGCTACCCCATACCCTTTCTTCTCTTCATGTAAATATTGTTGCCGCCTTATATCCTTTGGTCTTTCTCTTTCTTTTCTCTCCTCTTTTGGCATTTTTACGAAATGGCATGCATTGTTACGCCAACCCCATTCTCCCCACCTCCTCTATGCCTTCTTTCCTCCACCGATTCACTTGCACTCTGACACACCTAGACACACCTCATCCCTTCGCAATTCCTTATTGTCCCACCATATCCGCCATATGCACCTACCTCTTGAATGATGTGCGCTCAACACTTCATACGGTTATCCTGATATTTTCGGATGTGAACATCCGCGGTATTCATTTTCGTTTCGGCTGTGTTTTCTTTTATTGTAATGTACTACATGTACCGATAGGACGTACAGGGCCGGGCTAGGAATGATGATCAGAATTGATTAAATTTTAGGAAGAATTAATAGCTATGGCTGTATGATTATCATTGTCTCCAGTATCTGCTTTGATACCATTGGCTGGTGCATGAGTAGTTGAATGAAGGTTTTTTTTCAAGTTTAAGCGCGCGCCTAAAAGCTTTCGCCACCCATCATGTTTGTTCACCATCCAATGTTGCCCTCATTAACCACCCACTCTTTTATGATTTTCCATGTCCTTACTTGTATTTCATGCATGGAAACTTATTATTTATGATTGCTACATCTTGATTTCATACTCTCCCTTGTCGTGTGAATAATCACAAGAGGACCATCCCATCACGATGTCCTCCGATTCCCCGTGGAGGGGAACCAGTACAAACTCACAAGCACCATCTGCAAATTCCGTTTCACTGTCACTAGGAACGGCCTCTACACCATCCAACAGTCAACCCAAGAAAACCGCATTTAATTTCCAAGGGTCATCCCAATCAACGAAGACATTCAACAAACAAACGCTCACCCGACGACCACACCACCTTCACGACGATGAATCAGACGACGGCGGCGACGCCGAACGACCAGCCTTCGAGGCCGTGACCGAATTTGACACTCTCACCGGCAAGTCAATATCCTCTGACGGTGTTTCATCCGAGAAGCAGCCGTTAACGATCCCCGTTACGAGCAAGAATAACTGGCGGGATCGACCCGGAGTCAGCAAACATCCGAAGGGAAAAAAGAACCTCCTCCCGAAAGAAGTGCAGGCGCTGCAGGAGGCGCAGAGGAAGGGTGAAGTGCCAGGAAATGATATCGAGACGACGGGCCCGAGTATGCAGTATGGGTTGACATTCGCGCAGGTGTCGCAAGATGGAGACCAACCGATGACGGATGCAGCGCCTTCTCTTCCCCTCAAGGACTCGGATAATGAAAAAAGAGAAGAAAAGGAGCAATTGAAGCCGCTTACAGAGGATGAGGTCGCATTACGGGCGCTTGTTCAGGAGAGTAAGGGTGAAGTGGAACGGAGGTCCGATCTTGTCATTGAGTCACGGAAAGTGGATTCTGAGGAAGAAGTTGAGGATGAGGAATACGGCGGCGATACAAGGTCTTTTCGGGCGGATGTTGCTTCGCGGCCTGAGTCCGCGACACTGGACCAATATAATGCGATTCCGGTGGAGGAGTTCGGCGCGGCATTGCTTCGTGGGATGGGCTGGAAGGAAGGTCAAGTGGTGGGAAGGGGAAAGTACGATAGTTCTGACTCCAGCCGGGCGACTACACCGCGGGTACCTGCGCGTCGTCCGGGTTTCCTGGGGATCGGAGCCAAGGATGTTTCCGGTGGGAAAGGTGCGGAGGTGGAGCTTGGAGCGTGGGGCAAATCGGCTATGCGCAAAGGAGCTAGGAAAGCTGGAGACGAGGGAAAGGATGGCGAAAAAAATACAGATGGCGTGTACATGCCGGTTATGTTGAGGAACTCTAAGACCGGCGAAACCATCACAGAAGAGGAGCTTGCTTTGCGGAAAAGGGAGACAAAGAAAGCGGAGGATAGCGATGACTGGAAGGAAAGGCGGGATCGCAATCTTGAAAAAAGCGGAAGAGACAGAGACAGGGATTATCGACGTCGGGAGTACGAGGGTGACAATGATGGCAACGGGAGTCGAAGAACTGGTTCATCAAGGAGAGATCGCAGCCGGTCGTCCGGTGACCGACACTCTCGACCTCGAAAATATGAGGCCGGGGGCAGCGAGTTCCGGAGTGATAGACACTACCGTGAACGTGACAGGGAAAGAGATCGCGACAGACGCGATAGGGACCGGGATCGGGATCGCAAGAGCCACAGATACTATGATGATGATCGCACCGGTTCCGGACACTCCTCATCCAATGGTTCGAGCAGACATCGGGACCGACAACGCGATCGAGACCAGGATAATGAACGGCGCCGGAGATAATCTGATAAATAAGCCAAGAAGTTGCATGTAAATTTTTATCTCGAAGTTCTAGGGCTCAGAAATAGGAATTCGGTATTCTGGACGGAATATTCCACTGTGTATTGGATACACAATATGGCGATAATAATGGTTGATTGGGTATTGGCTTATATGTAATAATACTAGAGTAGGCAGGCTAAGTCTTGGGAGATAAAAAACCAAAACTAGTCTTTGGGGGTGGTGGTATTATCTGAGGGAACTAATATTAAGAACATGACAACAAAACTTTTATACACCCTGTATGTAAATGCAATACAAGAAATGCTACACCCCCAATCAAAACACCAGTAGGATATATATCGTATCACTCATCCCTGAATAAAGGTAAATGGGCGGGGGTCGGTTGTTAATTTGTTTATTCATACATGCCGTCGGCAGCAAAAAAGGAGGGCTCTTTACGCCTCCGACATGACCACATCCTTCTCATGTTTTGCCTCTTCATTGTTCGAAGAGAGGCTGGAGAACGCCAGTCCGCCGAGTCCGACGCCGCCGTCCATTTCCCCTAGCACCCATTCGACAAGGTAACTTTCATCCTCCAGCTCTTCGATGCGACGATAGTGTCGTTCGGTATAGGCAGCCAGTGCCTGTAAGATGTCCTTCAGGGCCACTGCCGTGCGCCTGTCCGTGCTCCGCTTCGCGAGCTTCGAGGATGCGAGCCCAACGAACGTCGAGGCGGGGTAGGAGCGGAATAGGGCGAAGAGAATACGCTGTGCGACCCTGGAGTTGCGGGCGTTTGTATTCCAGTCGCGCACCCTGAGGAGGAGAGTGCATAGGTTTTCCGGGTCTAGGGTTTGGAGGACCTGGTCAATGGATGGGTTGCCTGTTAGGCTGGTGGAGGAGTCATCCTCGTTATTCTTGGAGTTATGGGGATCGTCGGCGGCGTCAATGGCGGCGGTGAATAGGGATAGGAGGCGGCCGGGGTGGTTGAGTTGGAGGGCTAGGGTGATAGCTTCGCGGTAAGCTCCGGCGACGATGTAGTTTTGCAGCTGCTGGTCTTGCTCCACGCGGGCGGAGTTGGCGTTGACGGCGGCGGTGTACGTGGCGGAGGTGGTGTCCGTCCAAAATGTGACGGTTGAATCGGCAGAGCCGGAGGCAAGTGCATACGGAGATGATGTCTTCAGGGAGGAGGGTTTGGTGTCTTGGCGGGAACCGGATGGTGTAGGGCTGGCCAATGCCCACACTCGGTCCTCGTGGTTGTCCAGTGTGGTCTCCAGTTCGCCGGTGTATGGCGACCAAACCTTAACGAGGCCATCCGCGGCCGCAGATGCAACTAGTGGTCGTAGTTGCGCGGCTACATTCCCTCCGGCCATCTCGTCGTCGTCATCCTCGTCATTTGCTTTGCGGGACATGTGAGGAGGCGGAAGCCAGAGTACCTTGAGGACGCTGTTGGTATGTCCTTCAAAGGTTAGGAGACAGCTGTAGTCAGACAGGCTCCAGAGCTTGACCGTCTTATCTCCTGATCCTGTCACGACCATGCCGCGGGTGGTGCTGCTTTTTGCATCCGCACTCAGGATGGGTGTGCCCTTAGGGGAGAAGCGTGCCGACCATACTCCTCTCTTGTGTCCACGGAGGACGCCCATCGTGGACCCATCTTCGGCCGACCAGATTTTGACAGTCCGATCTTGGGAGGCTGATGCGAATAATGTCGATGATGGGCTCACATCTAAAGCGTTGATATCCTTCTCGTGAGCTTTGCGTGTGAAGATCGCTTTCGGGGTGTGTGGATCGGCGGGGCTGATAGCCCGTAGTTTGCCAATATTCCATCGCTTGATGGTGCGATCCTGAGAACCTGTGATGAGGAATTGGGGAGGGTAGTTCAGGGGGTCATTGTACGCAGGGGTGTTTGCTTGTGGCGCATCTCGTGGAAAGCTGACGGCTCCCAGAGACTCTGCGTGACCCGTCAAGACAGCAAAGCACGTGTAAGAGGATGCATTGGGGTCGAGACGCCAGATACGTGCCGTATTATCCTTCGCGCCGGTAGCTAACCAATGGCCAGACCAATCCACATCAAGACAGATGATGATGTCGTCATGGCCCTCTAGATGAGTGACGTCTGCGCCGAAATAATCCTGGTCCACTTCGGACGGCCGGTCTTCGGATGGCGCGATTGAAACCACTCTAATGCTTTCTGTGTTGGTTGCAAGAGCTAGCATTGAGCGGTCAGGGCCGACGTATGCCAGATCGATGATATCGTCATCGTTGCCAGAGATGCGCCTGATGACCGGCAATGGTTCAAGTGTAGATCCAGACTCAAACTTAGATAGTGGTTCGATGGAATGGAGCCTGAGAGTTTGGTCTGCGTGTACAGTTATAGCGAATGGCATGCCTGGGGCATAGTGGATGGCAACTATCGCCTCGAAGTCAGGGGCCGCCTCCTGCTCTGTGGTCACCTCGCCGCCCCTGTTAGAGTCCCATACACATAATCGGCCATTTTCGCCGCCAACCAGACACAGCTCACTTTCTCCAACAAAACTGGCCGCTTCGGCACTCTCCAGAACGGGGATAACTCTGCGTGTCTTGAAGGTTCGCATATCCCAGATGATAACGGTCTTGTCTCGGCCGGCAGAGAGTAGTGCGTTTTCCGTTGGCGAGTATGATAGGCTCCGCACAACCGACACATGAGAATCGAGGGATGCTATCGATTTGCGCTTATTCAAATCCCACACCCGGACTTTACCCTCCTCACTTCCTGAGGCGAGCCGGAAGGCTCCAAGCGGGTCGAAGTCCACATCGTCCATGTCTTCGTCCTTTTCCATTCCCGAATTTTGGTTAGGATTCTTTTTCTTTGAGGAGGACTTACCACCGCCATCATGGAGAGGTGCCTGAAAGAAGCACAATGCTGATATAACGCCACCATGGCCATGGAAACTATGCGTAATATAACCTCCCCGGATATCCCAGACCTTGATCGAGCCATCTGCAGCACCCGTTGCTAGGAGTGTGCTCGTTGGGTCCGTTGCAGTCGTGACTACAGGTGCAGTGTGCGGTTTCAGACTTCTAACCAGCTTTGTCTCAATGTTGCGTGACGACTCGTCGAACAGCGTTAGAGAGTATATCTTCATCGCCATGGATCGAGAGCAAAGAACTACATGTGACGCGGACGGAGTGACTGGTTCCAATCAGTTACAGTCCTTCAAATCAAACTATCGAGAGAAATAGATAAAAGAGTGAAACTCACTTGCTAAGCTGGTGATAACCTCGCCATCCTGAAAAAGTTCTAGGTCAGTCTATTTCGCCATTGCAACAGGAGGTTGCACTCGAACTCACCCCTTCGAGGCTGGTGAGTTGGTCTCCAGTATGAAGATCGACAATGAGCGCATCCTCGCCCACACAGGTCACCAACAAGCGGCCGCTGGCATCAAGCGCAGTACTGCCTCCGGTGTAGATAGGACGCAGTGTTCGCGACGCCTCAAAGGTCGTCTTGACCACAGCTTTAGACATAACTGGTAGCGGTTCCAGAAAATTCAGAATCTATAGGAATCTATTGCGCCATGATATGGCTACCTCCAATAGTACGTCGCAATAATCGAGATTTGTTGTCGCTTTTCGTCGCTTGCAACACATTTGCGGGCGAAACTTTTTTTTGAGATGTGTTTGCTCTGTTTGTATGGTTTACAGTGTTTGGCTCTTCCATAGCCCGTGCACTAGACGCCACAGGCGCTGCTTGCTGCTTTCGCCCCACGTGAAGTGACGCTGTTGCTTTGGGGAACTGCCTCAGCACTATGTATCCTTGACTTCTGTTTAACTCCCTACGAGTCTACATCTCGATGATAAGATGACCCTGTGATCTGCCGCGGTGGAAGACAGCATTATTCCCCGCACAATGGGACGTCGAGCGTACTTAAATCGGCTAGCTTTGGTAGGATTTGAACCTTTCTCTATTTCCTGCGGGTTGCCTTGAGTAACCTTGAATGTTCTGCTCTCTTGTTCTTCGCTTTTTGCATATCTTTTCAGTTGTTTTAAATTCCAATATGATTTTTTTTCTTCCTCCAATTTCTCTTCCCTTAGAATGTCTGTTAGAGATGGAGTGTTCGTACTATATTTCACCCTACCTTACGATTGGATGCCATGTGGATGATTTACTCAGATGACAGTGGCTCCTCCCCCCTTTTGTCGTGGATCACATGAAAATATTTTTTGATTATCTATTGATATGGGTTTTCAAGGGTCGCTCGCCGTACGAGGCCCCGGAACGATTTCCAGACTCTACATCGGCCCAAACGAACCCGAGACAGCAGCACACCTCGGTTCTTTATTTGGACGGATATGTTCAGGAATACGATGAGAGGGGACATCCAATCAACCCAGAGTCGAAGGCCTTTGGGAAGGAGCTTCGGCGAGCCAAGAATGATATTCTTTCAACCATGGGTATAGTTGTCAGTGAGGATGGAAATCGCGGACGAACGGAACAACAGAAGATCGATGTAATAGTGGCCGAGAATGATTATGGCCTGGTTATGGTTACTCTTGACCAGATCTCGGTCTTTCTTGGATCGTGGTGGACTTCCTCACTTACTGGGCGGATACAGGTGAGCCTGTTGATTTCTGGAACCGAGAGCTTGAGACAAGACACCTAACCAGATTGGGCATGAAAAGACCTTCAAGAGCTATGCCAGCATACCTCTCATGAACATTATAACCCAGGAACGCGCTTCCCTTGGAACTCTGGGGTTCTACTTTGCTGGAGTTCCGGCGTGGGCGGTGTCAACATGCTTATCGATCTGCCGACACCATCCCCTAGAGCGTTTAACGACGGCTTTACTGAACCGCTTTCCTAACGATGACGCATTATCTAGATTTGTGAGAGGGGCATTTACGATGCTACATTCTGCGTAAGTATGGAAAAACCTACTATTCCCATAACTCCACTAATGACAGCGCCTAGAGCTCGAGGAACTCTTCTGGTCCTGGCGATGCAGACATATATGTATTCTCTTTTACAGTCTCTCCACCTAGTTCACCCTGGTACACTGCCAGGTGTCGGATTTTTCTTGCCGTTTGGCGAGCTTGCTGCAATGCAGATTCCTCATCTCCCCACGGCCTACTCGTTCGAGACTATTGCTACTTTTTTGTTGAGCCTATTGAAGACGCCATCCCTATTTTACGTTTACGTTTACTTACGTCCAGTGATTGAAATCCGTCTTTACAGGTTTATCCGCAGGCGTCTACCCAAACCTACCCTCACTGACGACCTCTCTATTAAGGTAGCTTTAGATAATGACCTCATTGATTGGATGGTGCCGACGCTCGGCCGCCGAGCTGAAGAGGAGACCCGACGCACTAACCTTTCCTTCATGGAAGATCTTTTATATGAGGTAAAGGTCTTCCGCGATTGGGTAGGGTCGAGGCTTGGATTAAAGCCAAAGCAAACGCCACAGGCTGGTGAACGTATGGCGGAGTCCCGTCGCAGGCGAGAGTGGTTGGAATCACTGCCAGTAAGCATTGAGCAGCTGCAAAACGAACGACAATCTCGCGATCATCAACCCCAGGTGCAATCAACACAGTCCACCCGTCCCGGGGAGCAGTCCGCGAGCCATGATGGTGCACATTCGAACACTCCTAATCAATCTATCTCCGTTCAGGCTTCTGACTCCAGGGCTAATGAAGCCGGCGACGGATCCTTCTCACACGAGGACGTCCCTATCCCTCAATCGCTAGTGGATGCGAGGAATGGCGACTCCTCGGATATGACTCCACTTAGACGAGCCAGGAATATTTCCCTCACCGCCAGCCCGTCACCATTGGATGCTCCGGTGACGCACCAGGAAGAGAGTGTTGTTGCAAGTGAGAGTGGACGTGGCTCTCGATCAAACACCCTTTTCTCACACCCATCATCCTCCGCATGGTCGTCATCACCAAGCTCCCCTCGTGTTCGGGCACAGTTGATTCAGAATTCAGATGTCATTGCTATGCAGCTGGAGCTTGGTAGCCGCCATACCCAGGACCAGGATCGAGGCAGGCCCGGGGACGACGATGGGGGTAGCCAGCAGAATCCTAACGAAGAGCGACCTGGCCGTCGCTCAATATCAGAATTTCTCGACTCTCTTGTGTCAAGCCAGGGTCCCACCTTTGCCTCCGTAGTTAACTCTGAAACCGCAGATATTGATGTCATTTCCAGCCTTACCACAGGGGCATCCCTGGAGGTTGGGGTGAACCCAACGGTTTCTGCGCCCCAGACCCAACCAGAGAGCCAAAGAGAAGAGCGACCGGGTTTCGAATTGGGCCCCGTGGCTCGCCAATCCCACGCTGTTAGCATACTTCCTGATGGAGCCGAGGAACTAAGTCACGATGAGACCATCAACCAACCATCTGAAGCGGAGCCAAATTTAGAAAACGATTTCGATTCGGAGATATTTCCGCGCATATCGGACCCTAACGTACGCCAAGAACAAACGGCGAATGCTTCCCCAGTTGCCCACCGAGTCACCATTCTCTCCGCCCTTCCTGTTGACTCACTTTCTTCTCATCTTGCATCTATGATCACAACTGCGCTATTTTCCCCGCTTGAATCATTCTACCTCCGATCCTTAGCTTCATCATACCTCGCGTCTTCCGGTGCTTCTGCTGCTCTTCGGTCTGATGTTTATGGCATGGGCGTTTGGTGTGGTGGTTCTTCTCGGTCTCAAATCCTCCCATATATGGCCAAACTGACTCTCATGATGGGTGTACAAGCTGCCGTGAATGCTAGCGTATGGGGAGTCATTTCAGGCACTGCCATCAAGATCGGGCGGAGGTGGTGTGGCTGGGGAACGCTTTGATTCAATCTATACCGTGTCACCGGTGTGCACATCATCCTTGAGTGCGTATGGCTAACATCTTTCTTCGTTCTCTCCTAAACCCGTGTTTACCATTTCGGTTCGTCAAGGTTTATAACAGTAATATACCCCGGGAATTGATTCAAAAAATGTTGATTATATTTCTCTGTTGTATTATATCCCCTAATAAAAATGTACTGCAATGCTTCTCCATAGCTCTACTCGGTCGAAAGGCATGACCTTTGTAATAATTTTCCAAATAGAACCCAGGGAAAAAAGAATTTCGTATCATGATCATAAATTCTATTATACATATGGTGCATTCAAATCAAGTGCACATATGAAACAATACTTAACAATACCATGCTCGGTTGCCAAAACCTAAAGCACTTACAAGTACAGATACCATCCCAAAATTTCACTTGATTCAAGCTAAAGATACATATCAGCAGGAGCCTTTCCCACCCCTTATCTAGACGGAGCCTTTCCCTTCCGATTCGTCATGCCTGGAACTCTCCTCCGCTCCCAGATCATAAGATACCCTTCACGGGTGAACAGGGTCTCACTCTCGGCCCGCTTCACGAACAAATCTTGAATCTCCAGCCATTCGGCCCCCCTCTGTTCACCGGTGTGTTGCTCCTTCTGGAGCCGGCTATTCTCTGCCGTCATTGCCTTATCATGCAGCTGGACGAGCCAGGATACTTTCTCGGATCCGGCGCCGGCGCCGCTCGAGGATGCTCCCGAGGCGGCATTGACGCCCTTATCGGCCGCCGCGTCGTCAGTTGCTCCCGGAGCAATGATTGTGGGGTCCAGGATGATGTTGGAGACGAGGTCGTAGAGGATTGGTTCTCCGGGGGGCCAGATGTCTGGGTTTGGCTCTACGTAAGGAGCCATGTCTAGCGAGCGGGGTGAGGGAAAGGTGACGATTGTGGGATTTCGCTCGGAGACGAAGCGGTTCTTGCTGAAGCGTTTGATGTGGAAAAGGAGGTAGGGCGGGAGAGGATGGAGGAGACGATGGCGTACGCGGTGGGCGAGTTTCTCGGACGCAGTGATGCCGTTGTACTTGTTGAGGAGGGTGGTGAGGGGTACCTGGGGGATGATGGATTCTCGGTTCGCGGATTGGAAGAGTGGGGTCGGCGGTAGGTCCAGGGTGAGGATGAGGAAGGGGGTTGTTTGGCTGGTGATTGTGCCGGATTCCGTGAAGACGAGACGGGCGTTTTGGGTGTCGGAGTGGGCGGTGATTGCTTGACTTTCGATCCTTAGGTGGCCCTGAAAGGCGGCGTGCACGACACTCGTCGGGGTCTTGGATGGTTTGCGTGAACCACCGAGGGAGAGATGGAGGTTATTCAGGAACCAGGATAGAAAATCCACAGGGTCAGATTGTTGCGTGAGGGTGAAACGTTTAGATGATCGCAGGGCGATCTCCTGCAGGAGTTCGTGTGGGGATACGTGGGACCGAAAAGCCTTGGGGTTCCAGAGCTTACGGACCAGTGTGCTGAAACGGAGGGCGAGCTGGGGCGTGCCAGGTTGAGGGAACTCATGGAGTAGGAAGTAGTTGCGGATGGGGAAGACATGGGCTAGAGACTGGACTACCACGTTCAAGTAATCATTTGCCTTGATGTTGTTCATACCCACGAAACCTAGAAGCATGAAACTTAGTGATGTCGTTTAAATGGTTTCGGAAATTGAGATATTACCTGGTCTGTAGCGATTCCCTGAAAGATCAAACGCATCATCAACCTCTTTGTCGAGCTTCGTCACTTCATCCTTGGTGTAGTACGGATCTACCACGTACTTGATGTCATCCAAGCTCTTGTTGTTGACCTCGTACCCCTCGGGAAGAACATAGACTTTCTTGGTCCCCATATTGATAAAGACATGATGTCCGACTTCCAGCGCGTGGAAGTAAGCATTCGACCTGGGGCCTCTGCCCTGGAAGTACTTGCCGCATACGAGACAAGCGTAGACATTGATATTGGACAAGCTGATCGAGCACAGTTTTTCAAAGTCAAAGTCTAGGATTTGGCGGTTGATCGTGTCAAGGTAGAGGTCACTGTATCCCTCCATCGGCGCGCTCTGGCGTTTCGGAGCAACGATTGCCGGTCGGTCATCGTCCCCTGCCTCATCTTCGTCAATCTCGACTCCAGCTGACTCATTCAACTCCTCCCCCTCTTGGTCTGCAGCTGCGAGAATATCCTGTCCGTTGCGCTCGTGCTGCTCTCTTTCCTGGCCGCTAGCCCGACGTAAAGGGAGGGCTCCATAACGGGGATCGTTCTCCGGCAGACCATCGCCGGTTCCCACTCGTGGCTTCTTCGAGGCTGGAGAGCCGACGGAAATCTCCTCTTCTAGCGACAGTTCAGCTTGCCTTTTGGACATCATGACTTGCGGGGAACACCTAGAAAAATCGAGAGGGAGAGACTGCGGGCTTGTTCGAAATCCTTACGCGGCGCGACGGAAAGAGATATGGATGCAAACACAGCAAACACCAGGCTTGGCTCCATCGTCATCCACAACTTCATCATGAGTGGAAAAGAAGTCGCGATTGCTCTCTTGGTCTTGAAACTAAATATGGATATGTCTATTGTGTTATTATAGCCATTTCATTGAGCGTCTACAAAGCAACCATTATGTGGCTTTTTGGGGTGGACACCGGGATAAATTGCAAGAGTTCAAGGTTCGCCTCAAAAACCTAATTCCCATGACATCGGAAATGGAAACGCAAAGTCATAAAAGATTGGTATGATACAACAACTGACTACGCACATTTGACAATTTTGTTATTGTTGAAGTCTACCTCTCTCACTCCATCCTTGGTTATTACCTTGACCAAAACCTGCAGGGCATTAGCTATTTCCATTCCCCATGCAGCGTAGAAGGGAGGGATTCTTTCTATAACGTACCCCCTTGTAGTCAATCGGTAGTCGGCGTTTCAGCTCATCTGTACACATCTCTAGGAGTTTCATACCTTCCTCAAGGGAGATATCGGGGTGATGATGTTTATCGAGGGTCGATAAGCAGTAGTATCTGGCGGTGTTTCTTAGCTTGGGGTATTCCGGGTTAGGGACCATTGGTTCCATCACACTTACTGGGCATAACCATGAGCGGCATATGGGACGGGAGCCAGCGAGGCCAGGTAATCAATCCAATACAAATGGGGTTTCTGGGTGATAGCGTCCACTCCACCCAGCAGGAGGTTGACTGTGTAGGGATTCCGCGACCGTAAGCTCCGTGCCAGCTCTCCTCGCACAAAATTGGCCACGGCGTTCGGGGCAAGCTCGGTGTCGTTTCGCATTGTGTATAGCTGGATATTGGCCTGGATGTATTCGGCAAATTGCACTATTTGAGGAGTTATAAGGTTAGCTCCGAGAATATCCCTTCCTCTCGGTGATGGACGACGAACCGGTGTCTCCTGCTTCTCCTGAGAAAGCCATGAGCGTGTGCTTATTCAGTTGTCGTGTCTTATCATCTTCAGCTTTGAGAATGGTCGGGCCCCTCATAGCAGCTTTCGACGCCGCCAGAATGACAAAGTCCTTGCCCGTGATGCCAAGTAGAACCTCCCTGTGGGAGAGTCGGTCAGTCAATGCCAGTGGCTTCCATCCAGTGGGGAGTTGCCATACATGTCTGCGATTGGGTCTGAATTACTGGCGTAGAAACGATGTATACAGGCTGAAGGCTAATAAAGTAGGGTGTAAAGCAATAAGTGAGTGGGGGAAAGAGAGAAAGATAAAGAAATGCTGGTCGGCTACTCAATGGCCGCGCGGAGCTTGCCTGCCTGGGAGCTGTTGCTTTGGGAGCCTGAGGCGGAGAGCTGCCCTGCTGAGTCATCATTTAGGCATAACTTTGTTCCCGAGACCGCCTGCACGGACCACCGGCAAAAAAAAAAAAAGAGAAGAACAAAAGTGAGCGGGAGCACGAGAGAGTATCGTGAATGCCAACCACCCCAATTGAACGACGCCCTTGCCGGTTGCGCTTCAATCAGGTCATCCTAACTGTCTATGTCGTCTTTCTTTACACTCCCCGCATCCCAGCGGAAGCGCAAGAGGGAGGACCGCGCTGGAGCCCCCGCATCCAAGAAACGGGGCGTGGATGCGGAGGGAGATGGGCGCTCGAAGAGTGGGAGGAGGACGATGGAACGGGAGGAATCGATCTCGGGTAGTGATATAGATGAGGATGAGGCAAGCGTGGTGTCGGGGCTGTCGGAGGAGGACAGTGGTTCGGAACCCGACGAAGGAGAGACAGCCGCGGAGCGACGGTTGAAGCTGGCGGAGCGATATCTGGACAATGTTCGGGACGAGGTGGAGGATTTTGGGTTCGATGCTGCGGAGATTGACAGGGACTTGATCGCAGAGAGACTAAAAGAAGATGTGGTATGTTTGGGAAATCTTTTATTGCTAGGTACGTGTTTCTAAACTAACACCGTGCACAGGATGAATTCAAAGGCCGAGTCTACCGACAAATAGCTTCCGATCTAGCTTTTTCGACGGCCTCACATGCATTTTTCCGGGCGGACACCCAATCTTCAACCTCAATCGCTGTACATTCTCCGTATGTTTATACGGTATCCAAGGATAAGACATTGATCAAGTGGGAGCTCGCTGCCCCCGCCCCCTCGACAACCACCATCACACCCACAACGAACTGTCGCCCGCCTCGGCCGCAGCGGAAAAAGCCAAAGCAGGTTCGCTTTGCAAGGGGCTTACAAAAAGTCGCAGAGGGTGGGGAAGAACAAGGTCATACCAAGAATATCCTGTCGGTTGCAGTATCTCCGTCGGGGAAATTTGTGGCTACTGGAGGAGAGGACAACAAGCTTATAATCTGGGATGCAGCAACCCTAACCCCCATGCAGACCTTTACGCAACACCGTGATTCGGTCAGTGGGCTGGCCTTTGCTCGTCATATCTCCACCATGAGCTCTGGCGAACAATTATTTTCAGGCTCTTTCGATCGAACCATCAAGACCTGGTCCGTCAGCTCCGCTGGCCACGCCTACGTGGAAACTCTGTTTGGACACCAAGACCACGTCACATCGCTGGCCGCTATGACAATTGATCAGTGCATCAGTGTTGGAGCTCGCGACCGTACAGCCAGATTATGGAAAGTTGTGGAGGAGTCCCAGCTAATTTTCCGAGGCGGTTCAACCAAGAGCTCTTACCAAGAAAGCAACATGGATTGTGTCGCACCCTTACCCCCTACCCATTTCGTTACCGGCTCCGACTCTGGATCTCTCTCGCTCTGGTCTATCCACAAGAAAAAGCCTCTCCACACCATTCCTCTTGCCCACGGGCTTGATCCCCTTCCACCATTAGAGGAAATGTTCCCAGAAGTCGATCGGGAAACGGCTGGATCCAACACCCGCCACCTTAAACCGATGCCCCGATGGATCACCGCCCTCACAACGGTTCCCGGGACGGACATTGTCCTCAGCGGCAGCTGGGATGGCTGGATCCGGGCATGGAAGATATCCGACGATAAACGAACCATCCACCCCTTAGGTCCAGTCGGTGGGGGTAATTCGATCCCATCCAGCCCCGACACCCCATCCCGACAACTCGAGCAGAGCCTTGCCCTAGATGCGGATGGAATGCAGGAAGAGCCCCTCATCAAGGGCGTTGTCAATGGCATCGCAGCCTTTGAGCGGCGAACAGACTCAGTGAAGCCTGTGCCGGACCCCACGGAGTCGAACTCGAAGTCAAAGTCGAAATCCTCAGCCCCCGAAGCGCGGGGGCTCTGCATCGTTGCTGCTGTCGGTAAGGAGCATCGGTTTGGACGATGGAAATGCTTTGGCAATAACTACCACAAAGGACCTACCTCCGACGGTCGGAATGGAGCAGTGGTGTTTGAGGTTCCGTTTGCTTCTGGCGAGCAATAAAGCTGGTTAGAGGATAGCAACTGTGAGGTGACATATTTGCTTATTTTAAAACTCGATTGTATTTTATTCTATTCCCAGGCTGGTGGCCTTGCATATTTATTGAAAAGTTCAGCCTACTCCTTTAATCCCTTCTTTTGTAGGTTCGTCGCAATATTCTTGTCGATTCTAACACCAAATTTCATGCTGATATTCCCGGCACCATTTTCTGAGAATTATGTTGAGCGCCTCCAGTGAGTGCTCTTAATCTACCAAGAAAGAAAGCGTGCCCCAGCCGAGGTAGATCGTCGCACGGTCTTGCAAAACCAGCGAAAGTCGGAGAGAGACAGACGGTACCTAAATATATCGCAGTCTCACTGTCTGACCTCCAATCCTCCAATCCAACAAGCACCAGGCACCTCGCCTCCATTCCCATCCATACCAACAGCATATCATACCCATGCGCCCCCCCGTCACCATGGCTGAGCACCGCCATCTAGCAACCCCCCATCCTCAATGGGAAAAAGTAAGAGACTCTCTCCTAAAATCTATATTCATTTTCTTATATAGTACTAAACAACCCCAAAATGCACCAAGTTCCCCCATAATCTTCCCCCTAACACCCGCGCATTCAGCATGACACGGAACCGACTCCCTATAACCCCGCAACCAGGTCTTGATATCGAGGAGTTCACCATCTCAGCTCGCGATTCCCATCCCATTCGGATCCGCTCATATAGGCAGCAGCAACAGCAGAAATCATCCCCTGGGTCAGACGACGATAGTAACAGTCCATCTGCGCTCCCACTCCTGATCTACTTCCACGGCGGCGGTTTCGTCACAGGGAGCCTGGAAACAGATGATGTCTCCTGTCGAGCCATTGCAGTTGAGTTTCCCTGTCTTGTATTGAATGTCGAGTATCGTCTTGCGCCGGAGCATCCGTTTCCTGTTGGATTTGAGGATTGTATGGATGTTGTGCGATGGGTGGGTTTACTTTCTCTTCTCATCCCTGTGGCCCTGATCAATGAATCAATAAATATTGTAGGAAAAAAGGCCACAGCCCTTCAAGCCCAGAAAACCCTTTCAACAAATCTCCACCAAGGCTTCATCCTAGGGGGTACCTCAGCCGGCGCAAATTTTGCAGCGGGGATTGCCCATGTAGCCGTACAGGAACATCTCTCCCCACCCGTAACGGGGCTATTACTTCTTGCAGGCAGTTTCTGTCACGAGGATGCGAGGCCAAAGAAATACGGGGAGCGGATTCTGAGTATTGATGAGATTCAAGAGTCGCCGGGGCTGACGCGAAAGGCGATTGATGACTTTGCTGGTGGGTTTCTCTCCTCCCACGCTCCGCCCCCGCCCCTGTTATACAGTATTTTCTAGTGGACTTACGTGAGGGAAAAGGTAAATACGGTGCACCCCCGGATGATGTTCGAAGGTCGCCGGTACTGTTTGAGTCGCATGCGAACTTGGCTAAAAGGGCCGTTTTCCATATATGTGGCTGGGACCCCAGACGAGACGAGGGTTTGTTATTGGAGGAGTTGCTGCGGTTGGAGGGGATCCAGACGAAGAAATATGTCTATCCGGGTCTTCCGCATGGGTTCTGGACTACTTGTCCAGATCTTGATGTCTCAAAGGACTGGGAAAAGGATCTGTTGGAAGGGGTTAAGTTCTTATTGGATAGAGAAAAATGTACCTAGGACGGAAAGGAAGGTTACAAAGCTCTAGCCGCTATGGATGGCTGGCATGTCTTTTCATTTCATTATGTAGGTACCGAGGTAGTATCTTTTTTTTTCTTTTCTAATAAGGAAGTTCGCTCAAGGATGAAAGGATTTTAAAAATCCGTGACAAAGAAGAAAACACCGGCCGACAACCCAAAGTCCCTGTGGTCGTGAATTCATTAAAAGGAGAGAAACCCATTAAACGACCCTTACCTTGAGGGAAATCGGGTCACGAATGTGCTTTCAAACCCAAACCGAGAGCTCATGGCAGTCCGCTGGTTTTGCCTGCTAGCATTCAACAATCGTTATCAACATAACCCTCGACAGCTTCAAAAAAAGGAAACCGTCTAACGCGTGGCTGGCCAGCAATTCCCCCTTGCCCTTCTCACTGGCCCAACGGGACCTTCGTCTGAGTCGTCATCGAGGTCAATAGCGTGCATGACAGAAGAACCGGCATGCTGTATACCCCGAGAATGAGCAAGGCCGCCACTGTGCACTGCTGCATGCAAGCCTGGTGGAAGCGATCTGACATTCCTTGCAGTTCCGGCGTTCACACGGGCTGGAGAGCTTGATAGTATCTGATAAGTAGGAATCCGTCGTCGATCCCCACTGACAGCTGGCCGAATCGGTTGCTCTTCCTCGTCAGAGTCATCCTCATCATGCTCCTCATCGTCTTCTTCGAATACATCCTCATCGCTCTCGGGCATCGCATCCGAATCGTACATTCCCGACTGATCCACGCTGTATTCAGAGCTTGGTTGATCATTGTAAATCGCTTCTAAACCCTCTGCGACATATCCACGGCCCCCCACTATGGTAGATCGATCGGAATCTGAGCCATAATCATGATGCTCATCGTCATCGATAAATCCATCCATATCTGTGTCATCATCCTCTTCTTCATCCTCGTCCTCTTCTTCTTCATCGTCATACCCTACATCATGAGAATCCACTTCGGAATGGGCATGGGGATGAGCCATTCCAAAACTTGCCTGTCGCAGTACGTGAGGGTTGCGCGTCAAGTCATGAAGTTGGTGGCGGAGGTCCTCTGGTAAGGCATCAATGGGAATCCCCTCATACCAATCGTGCCAATCAAAGTCGTGGCCACCTTCCGCGAAACCGTCCTCTTCTTCCTCGAAATCATCAGTCATTTCTGTGCCCGTGTCTGTCTCTGACAAATCTGAGTCTGACATCGACCCCATATCTCGTCGGTATCCGCACTGCGTGCATTCATCATCCTCCAGCTCAAATGCGCACCGTGGACAGCGGAGGATGTTATCTTCGAGGTCAACGATCGGCTGCGGGACCGGCGCCCTCGTTCTGTTGAAAGCACCACGGAATAGGCCTCCATCTCTCGGGTGCTCATTCTTCTTGTCCATTTCTAGCCTGTTGGCCTCTTCCCGTTGGTGAGCTTTGTGTTGATCTGTGGTTTCCTCCTTCTCTAGTAGCTCGGCACGACTCGTAAACAGCTGAACCATCGCACGGACCTACAAAACGTAAGTCAGCGGGTAGACCTCAATGATTTAGTTGGTATTACATACCAGATACGCAGGCGCAGGCTGCGCTTTCACCGGAGCTCGACAGTCGGGGCAAGTTTTACGGTTAGTCCTTGCCTCCACAAACCATGAAGAGAGACACTAGTTATGGAGCTGTTAGAGAGAAGTCGCACAATAACAGGAGCAAAAATTCCTACTCACCCCATAGCAAAATGTATGGCCACAGGCAAGTGTGAATGGCTCGTAGAGAGGTCGGATACAAATACCGCATTGTATAAGGGCGCGGAGATCATCGACATGTCCCTGTAATGTTTGAAAAAGCTGATGGTAGGAGTCATGTGTCAGCGTGACTCCGCGAGGGAATCCAGAAGGAAAAACTTACCCCCGTTTCATCATTGACTGTGAGAACGTCTGTACCACTGGCGTCGTTAGAGCTGTTGGCGACCGAAGTAGCTCTGGACATTTTGCAACAAGCCCTCTCAATGCTGAGGTGAAAATTCAGGTAAAACTCGAGGGAACACGATCAACACAAGCAAGTGGTAAAGAAGAAAATATAAGAATAAAAGAAAGTTGTCTGCTTCTCGGGGGCAGCGAGGGCTGGGAACTGTGGATTGTTGGTCAAGTCATCGATAGTAACAGTAGGACTGAGTGCCGTGAATGAAAGGCAGGACAGGTGAGGACAAAGCAGGTGAAGCAAGAAAGAGAAGAAAGGGCTAGTGGAGTCAAGAATCAGCCCGCGGGATTTAACGAACAGGAAGGGGAAAAAGGAACAGCAGTCATCACCATTCTCCCAGTGAAGCAAAGCAAGTTGGCAAATGATGGTCCGGGAAGCATCAACACCATCACTCTTCGGAAGAAAAGCCCAGGCGCGCAGCCAAACCCACCAAACACGGACACCCAACCCGAAGCGTTGATTTGATCACTTTGGCAGTGGATTCCTTGTTAATCCCGCTGCCGATCACTTCATACCTATCCTCCATCTCACCTTCACTTTCAATTGCTGGTCTCCCTTCTTTTTTTCTAATTACAAAATTTCCTTTCCATTAAATCCCCGCCTGTCGACAAATTCAAGGTAGCAGATACTCCCTCTTGCTACCATCCAGAGACGACTAGGGCAACAAGCATAAGCCTTCCCTCGCAAACTAACAAAAGAGTTTAGGGCCTATTCCATGATAACTGTCACTGAAATGTTCAACTCTCCTCACTGGCTGAAACAAGGGCTTTGCTACCTAGGTCTTTCACTGTGCTCATTTCAAGACCCACCTATCTTTATATGGCCCTAAACCTAACGCAAAAGGCCTCAACTGCAGGCCCCACCCTTTGAATTTACTAAGAGCATCCTACCTAGGTATTCATTCCTAAGCCAAAATCAAGCAAGTGTTACTCGAAAGGCTGCAGCCTACAGCCTACAGGCAGAAAAGCAGGAGAAATAAGTTCTTTCATTCGATTTGGAATCGTTTCGAAATCCGCAATATTAATCATGGCTCAGCACTTGGCCAAAGAAGATCAGTCTAGTAAATCATACGCGCTATATTCCCCCAAAGCAACATGTGAGCAGGGACCTCTCATCCAGGGTGCTGAAAAAAAATGAATAAACGAATGAAAGAAAATAAAATAAAAATTAAAGAGAGAGAGCAAGAGGTCAACTGCGCCTGCAACCGGGTTTATAACATCTCAATGCAACTTAGTTCGTGGGAACAAGGCCGCGCTTCCTCAATCGCTCCAGCTTAAGATCTTTCGATATCAAATGACTGTCGTCAACGGCACCTTGCACGACCTTGTCATCTTCGACTATTTCCTTGTCCATATGCTCCAGGAACTCAATCTGTTGACGAATGAACTGCTTCAGGCGAAGCGTATGGAGGGGACGCCCTGCCCGCTGTTGGTCCCGCATCAATCTGTTGGCATCGCGAAATCGATCCTGAAGCATCTCAAACCGGTACTCTGCGAACTGATGATATAGCTCGCTCAAGTTTGAAATGGGACGGACAGTCGTGAGAACAGTATCATCCTTGGTGTGCGAAGCGCGAGGTCGGAAAGAAGTAACCATGGTAATCCTCTCTGCGGCTCCCAAAGCGCGGAGGGCTTGATGCTCAATATACCTTCCCTGGAGAATCACAGCAGATCCCTGAAGAGGCTCGTAAGTTTTGATCAGGTAGTATGAACTGGCTACCCTTACCATCTGCGGGCCGCGAACTTTGACCACCTCGCCATTTCCTTTTCGAAGCGCAGTTTCACCTCCTCTCATGTTCGTACAATCCGAGAGCATCGTCACACACACGAACGGGTAGCTATCTGTGTGCCAGTCAACAATAGGATCATTATCCTCCGGGCCGATGACCTGGTTTTCGTTATCCATATCAAGGTTCAACCCCTTGTTCTTCTCCTCGGTACTGATGGAAATATTGATATGACCAATTTCGAAATCCATAGCAGTCACAAGATCAACCCCCGCTATATTAGAGATAATAGCTAGTGTCTCAGGATTCTTCCAAGCGTCGTATACAAATGGTGCACATCTGAGCAAATGTGTCAGCATTAACTCAGATTAAGTCTAGAGGATGAACTAACTTGGCTGCGTATCCTCTCAATTGACATTGTGCAAGTTCGCTTGAGTACTTGTACTCCTTGAAGACTTTCTCACAAAGGACCTCACTTCTCATCCGTTGAATGGCTTCTGTAGAGAACAAAGAGAAAGCCTCAGATACACCTATCGGAGAAACCCCTCGGTTTTCAGGATAGCCGAGTTCAGCCATACTGTACACCTTGGATGGAGGGGTGTAGCTCAGATGCTTGGACGGATCAAACGAGATATTGTTAGAGGGGTTCGCCAGAAGGCCGAGGGTATATCTTTTGAGGTTGGCTATTTGGGCTTCATCGGTAATAAACTGCGTCATCGCCATTGAGGTCGATCCAAAGGTTGCCACCGCTGCCATCTCTATATCTTAATGTTAACAGAGGTCAACACTTACTCGAGGATCCAGGCCTATCAATTATACATTGCCCACAGGAGATTAAGACTTACTTGCGTATTCCCCTGTGACAAGCCTTATATCGCATGAAAGTATAATATGATAATCAAGGATAGGACGATCAGAATAATTTATGATGTTGAAAATGGATAATGGCGTGGTGTAAGTATCAAGCAGAGGCATTTATATTCTTATCACGCCGGTGCTGAATTCAGCTGGAGAGATAAACTTTATCGCAATTAATAACAGATTTCATTGTGTGACTCAAACACCATGTATATTCACTCGAATCCATTGCCTTGATTGACGTTGCCCACCGTACGCACGCTCCCAGAGTTAGGTCAATTCATCCACCACAGTGGAGACAGACCACACACCATCAGGGAAGCCTTGATCGTCGATATGGAAACAGTTCCTAAGTTTGGATTGATACTGGTGAGCCATACTCCTCCGAAAGGGTAGTTTTCACACCCACCATCTACTGATAAGTCACAGGGCCGTTTGCAATTGGCGAAACAACAGTTAGAAGAAAGAGCTATCTGCACCCTTCGTATCACAAACCAAAGCCGAGAGGCCATGGCAGGGGCTTATTTGGGAGATTCAAGTGACATGGAACGATTGTTCATCGAAGTTGTACGAGATAGACACCAAACCCTCATCGGGTGGATCTCCTAGTAGCTAACTAGACAAAGAATCTCCCACAACAGTTACGCATTAGGCAGTACAGGTTGGTCAGGATCCAAGATATGCAGGGCTAAATTGGATGGTTTCAATTTGTCTTCCACTTTTTGGTCTTCTTCACCCGAACAATGGAACTTTTGACTGGATTTGGAATTGGAATCTAAAGAGTCTGGCTCCTCTCGCTTGATCACTTATCAGTGCATGCTGCGGCTATCAGGCTATCAGCGCCGTGCTCGAAATAGATCCCCGCTCCCCGGGGATGCAAGTTAACATAATTCACTTCTAGAGGCATGCATCGGCTAGATGTTACTTCTGTATTGGTTTTCATAAACAAGATCCACTCACTGCCTTCAAAGTTCCGGCCATGTGAAGACTACCCCGAGCCGACTTGCGTGGTTGATCATGTCTAAGGATTTTTTTCCGTTTCTAGGTAATTCACTTCTATATGACATCCACTAAGGTTATCATGTGGGCGTCGAGATTGGTACCTAGCATCCGGGCACAAGTTTCTTCTAGTATCTCGCCATTCTCAACAAACCTTCCAGCCATCAAGGAGATCTGCTAGTCCTACAACTCAAGATTTGAACCTTTCTTTATTCAACAATTAATAGCTTTACCGACCGAACCTACTGTTCTAAGCGCATCTAAGCTAGGTAGTTCTATTAATAGGTAACGGGGAGGCTCTTTGGTTGGCCTGCGCCATGGAAAAAATGATTGCGTGAAATACTAACAAATACCTATTAACTACCTATTTACCTTAGGATATATGGCTTGAACGATCAATTATTTCTCTCTCTTTTTAGCGGTAAGCGATGCGTTTGGCAGGCAGGTGTGTGGTTATGCAAGTTCTGGGCCTCCGGCAACGACAATAGGCGGATCTCGACTTCAAATCAAAACGTACAAATCGAGATAGGTTCTTCGATGTTCAATAGATCCAAAACTCGACTTGGGTAACTCTGCAAGAAACAACTTTTAAATTGAATCTTACATATTCTTCATGTTCTGAAAAAAAGAAATTGTTTTCTGTTCTATCTTCAAGCAAAATAGTTTTTTTCTTTGTTCTTCTTTCTTCTTGTCCTCTAGGTACTTCCGCGCCAAGACTGCGGCCGCCCAGACTTCCTCTTTGTTACGGTTTTTCCTCCTCAATATCCATTTCCTTCATTGCTATTCAGGCTATCAACATCGTGGGAGAAAATCGCATTGACAAATTTTGCTCATTTTCACATCCTATAGCCTTATTGGAGACGTAAACCCGCCGACATTTGGATTCAGTCGACCATGACCTCCCAGTCGGATCAAGCAGCATCATCAGAGCTCGCCCCTTCGGACGCTTGGGACCGAGTGGAGCACAAATTCACGAAGTCAGTGCCTCATCTATCCCCTACCCCCTCATGAAATGTGCTTCCGCGAGCGAAGTAAAGTACTCGTATCTACTAGTATCTGTCTGGTGCCATTCATCCAAACTTTTCCGGTGCTAGGGGCAATTGCCAACTGTCATACCCAAAGGAAGCCACTGGCATGTTTTTCGGCCTCCACGCTTTACCATACCATATATCATCCATCACTTCAACTCCAATCGCAGCTTCTTTCTTTATCTCACCGGGGCTGATGGATTTTTTTTTTAATGTCACAGTAAATCCGCTAGCGAATATTTTGACCCTTGTCAAGGTTTCGCTGATCGAAGTCTGAAGTGTATGAAACGGAATGGCTTTGACAGAGAAATGTGTCATGACTACTTTCAGTATGTGGTTTCTTTTTCGGGTTAGGGCTTTTCATCCTTGTTTTTCTAACCATTACTACTCAGGGCATACCGTGATTGCAAAAAGCAATGGGTGAGTTTTCTATATTCCATCCGTGCTGGAATATTTATTTTTTCATGTCCCATGCCCTGTGTTGGACTTGTTCATCCTATGGCACATGTCTTTTGTTTAACTGTACATCACTAACAGAACTGCAGCTAACACAGAAAAAGCTTGGGACATCACCGACCCAAAAACAATGAACGATTTAAATAAGCTGGCTCATTTAGATTCTGTGTGCTACCATGGCGGCAAAGTGACATTATAACATGCCCACCCCTGCCCTGTTCTTATGTTCGAGTGCTTTGTCACTTGACGCATCTCCCGAGGGTACAACTACCTCTCCTTAAAAGAAGAGGGCCTACGAAAAGCATGTGGCAGCACATTATCAGCTCACGCATGAAAGAACCCACCTCGGGGTATACGCACAAGCGTTGATTCTAACTCTTGATAAGAAAGGAGCTACTGGCTATGGTTTTCAGTTCCCCAGCATACATATTCATTTTTGGTATCCATCCTTTATCCTCGCCATTCGGTTGGCCCCTATGTATAATAAGCGCTAATCCCCTTTTTGGTTGTGTTTCCCAGTCGTGGGTCTTTGTTCGAAGTTCGAAGGCCATGTTGAATTGTACTACTATACAAGTCACTATTTCCTTGTATTACTTGAATTGTAATATCCCGATCTGGTCACTTTAACTTACCACTGGTGGGCGTACCCTATAGGTCGCTGTGATCTCGTTTAAATGTATGCCAGGCGTGCTACTGCTCTTTCTCACGCTGTACCAACCAGCCCCTAACCCTGGTCCGACCCAACTATATAGATCATCGCAAATCGGCACCTCTAGATCAGGTGTACATAATTAGTTTGGAATAATCAAACACGCAAACCCTTCAATAGTAAAACAAAGCATCCATAAATATCACCTGCCATAAAAACAAAATGCCTTCTCCAGATTTGCCTTACTTTTGAATTTCCTTCGTTCATACCACAATCTTTACCAAGTGGTGGCTCTGATACCTACCATTCACCATCACCGCCTTCCACATGGCCCCACTGAACCCAACGCCCAATATGACCAGCACTGACTCCTGGGAATTCTCCCCTCACCACCCACTCAATTATTGTCCCCGCACACCGTGTGCTGTGCTTAACCGCGCAGCATACGAATTGTTTCCCTCCATTTCCCCTCCCTTTTATTACCTCATCTCTATAATTATATATATTGAAACTTCCAGCTCCTTCCGCTCCTTCACCCACCATGTCGACATATGACGCAGTGTTCCAGCGGCGCAACAAGCAAATTGAAGATGCTATTGACGCCCAAAACCTAAAGCAAGCTCTGCAACTAATCGAGAAGCGTATTAAAAAGGGCGAAGACACCCCGTTCCTTAAAGTAAGCTGCCTTTAATTTCCTTGTCTGTGTCCGCATTCTTTTTCTTGCGAATCTGGAGTTCGTCATGGTCGAGAACGAGCCGTGATAAATTTTTATTTTTTTTTCGGAATTGAGTTTGATTGCTAACTCGGGCTGGATGCGTTAAAAAAAAGGCATGGAAGGCGCACGTTCTTTTCCGTCACGCCGATGATACCCACCGTCAGCGTGGTGTTACAGAGACCCTTAGCTTGTGCAATTCTGAACCCCCGGTGACCGATCTCGATACCCTAGATACCCTGCACCAGACACTAGAGAGGATGGGTGGGCGTGAGGATATCATGAAGATTCTCTGGGAGAGAGCCTCGAAGTCTAAGCCGCAAGACCGCGAGATTCAGACGAGGTGGTTCGAATATGCGTTTGAAGGGGACGATTGGAAGTCTGCGCAAAAGGTTAGTTTATAGGACTCACTTCAGTTATTGATTCGACCCTCCCTATTTGTATCACGCGAGGTAAGATCGGTAAGCTAATTATATTTCCTCATTTGCGCTGCTATAGGCTGCAATGTCCCTGCAGAATAATTTCCCCAAGAAACGAAAGTACTACATCTGGGCTATCTTTCTTAGTTACCTTATTTCCGTCGATGAAGCGAGCTCGGAGATGGAGTGCAAACTCTTTGGGACTTTGGCTTATCGTATGATTTCCAAATCCGCCGATAACGTCCCCGCTGATCCGGTATGCTCTCTCCGTTCCTGCACTTCCGTACCGTTGCAATGCTAGTCGTTGTATTGCTATGACTCTTTGGAGCCAGAATGATGATGTTTTATCTCCCATCATGACAGAAAGAATTGCTGAGCCCTCCCAGAGCTATCCAAACTGCCGAGGAGCTATTGCTGCTTGTTAAAATTTTCGAGTCTCAGGGCCACCATGCCGAGGTCGTGAAGATCCTTGACAGCGAGAATCTCGGGCTCAGCTCGCGAATCATACGGAATGATTGGTCCTTTATCGGGGAAAAGCTATCCAGCTTAGAGAAGGCTCATATGTGGAAGGAGGCATTGTCCTACACCAAAGACCTTCTGACTATCCCAACCAATGACGCAGAAAGGAAAGCTCTTCAGGAGCGTGACGATTGGGCTGTTTGGAGTTTGCTGGTTACTTCGACACAGAAGATAAACGCCCCAGAGTACGTCATATAGCCTGTGAGAGTGACTTTTATGCCTCGACTAACGATAAGACTGTTAAGAACCACCGCCGAAATACACAATTTCCTCACAGACTTCATTGCATCTGAGCCTAAGTCCCGCAATGCACAACTAGCTCAAGTTGATCTAACCCACGCAATTTTTAAATCAGATGCTGCGAAACAGCAAGATCTAGTTTCTGTTTGTCAGGAATACTTTGACCGGAACAAAAACAAGCTCTACTGCTTTGGCGACTTGGCGACGTATCTTCCTGCGCTAGGTAGGGATTCTCTACTGCAGCTGCTCCAGCATACATCGAATGTTCGTGGGCAAGATGACGTAAGTTTCCAGCGCTGGGCAATCAAGTAACGGGCTAACGTACTGATCAGGAAAACGGCCCATTCAAGGGTGTCGCGAGGATCAACGCGCTGAAATTGGAATACTGCTTCCTGCTATCGTCCGACGAGGCCAACGTATCAAGGGCAAAAGTGGAGGACTTCGTCTCACGTTGTCTCCAGATATATCGGGAGGCAGATCGTCCGGAGCGGAGCTCCGGACCGTCTACAATCGAGAGTCAACCTAGTGATGATCTGTGTCTGCTTGCTGCTATGGCTCTAATTCGCTTTAGCCGAAAGTGGATAGATGCCGAACATGAAGAGGTTCCGGACACCATTCTCATTTGTGCAGCGGCAATTTTGGATCGTGCCCTTCTGGATTCCCCTCACAACTACCAAGCCCTGTTGCTTCTAGTGAGAATTTATCTCCGTCTAGGCGCAGGCTCCCTTGCGTTGAGGACGTTTGCTAGACTTTCTGTGAAGCAGCTGCAATTCGAAACTGTAGCTCATAACATGTTCACACGTCTTGCAACTATCCACCCCCAATCCGCTCCACCCGTGGAGGGGGCTGAGTACAAAGATTTTAACCCTCAGTCCGCCTTCGTGCAGGCTCTGAATTTCTACCGGAGCGCCGATGTCACCTCACTCAGGAACCGCTCGAATGGATTGGAATTTGGAAGTTATGTGAATACTCAAGGGACAATTGAGCTCCAGAAACGCCTCAAGCTTAGTATCTGTCGCAGAATGTGGGCGCTGGAAGTGAAGCGGGTACAACGACTGGCTGGCGGTGACCCTATGAATCGCTACGAAACACTAGGTGTGTAGAGCTCGCCCCTGGGGCTATAATACATCGCTAACATAGGTCCTGCACGCAGCGAGGGAGACTTCGCCATTAGTCGACCAGCGCAGCTTTGACGCCTTCATGAACTGTGAGGCTCCCGGGCAGCCTACGCTTGAGGAGCGAATGCGCTTGGGCCCGCTACCAAAAGTAAGTTAATGGACGCCTCGATGTGTGAATGTGGTTAACAGACACAGGATCAATGGATAAAAGCAGCCCAGATGATAGATAAACTATTCGGACTTCTCAGAGATTTGGTTAATCAAAAGCCAATCTCTGTCGAACCCGAGGTACCGAATCTGGATGACGTCGTGGGAGTGAGCGCAGAGTCTGAAATGACCGCGTCGGAGATTGAAAGTGCTAAAATTAACCTTGGCCTTATGAAAGTGGCCGTATTCCTGAGCGGATCAAAGTCGATCACCCCCGAACAGGTTAATGATAGTTTCAACCAGGTTGAAGGATGGCTGGACACGACGTTGAAAGATCTCGCCACAGACGGGACGGGGGCCTCCGCAATCGCCTCGCGGACGGCCATCTTCCTCCAACCGGGCGCTGCCCCATATGCCCCAACCTGGAGATACTTCCATAGCATATTCACTATTCTCGAGACTATAAAAGCACTTGCTCAGCTCTGTTCTCTCGCGCTGAAAAAGGGGTCCAAGGCCAAATTGCCAAAAGACCGGGTCGAAAAGCTGGTGGCATCGGCCCGTACGGTCTTCGAGAGCATCCGGGCAAACATTCGTACCCTCAAAAGCCAGGTTTCCGAGGCAGGCAGACTGGGCTCCTTGATCGATTTGGTTGTTGAGGGTACTGGTACTGGCGAAGATAGCCCACCGCTTCGGGGAGAGTTGGAAAAGACACTCGATATGTCTTCGCTAGAATTATTCTGCGGGGAATTGATGGAAAGCTGGGACGAGGCACTGGGAGGAATGCTGGCGGTGACACTATGATTTCAACCATCTAGATCAGATATGCCTATCATTTAGTTGGAAGGATAAATATTAATAAAAAGGAAATCCATCTCTTGCATGCATCCCTGTTTACGGACGCTTCGTCTCCGAAAATGCCAGACGGCGAACTAAAAACCAAGTTCCTGGAGGAGAGAAGGATTTAGACTCGTTCGTAGCTGGTGCTAAGATTATCCTGGGCTACATTGAGTTTCTGCCATTATTCTGGGGCAGGTTGCACCGAGTCCGCTCGTTGGTCTCATCGCCCAGCCTAACTTTTCCTATTTTCGGCATTGCTCCTTGCTCGGGGCCGCCAGGGTGGACTGGATTGGTCGAATCCCTTCCTCTTCATTTCTTATCTCCTGTCCCTCAACCTCAAGACCCCGAATCCATCAACTGCTCCTCTCGACGTCATTCGCAGAGAAAGTCCGAGCGAGCGAACAGAGGTTTTCTCGTGCCTGATTGTCTGCAGCAAGGCATCCCTGAATACCTGGCGGCCACTCGGACCCCGAGTACTACGAGGACGGGAGTAATTCTAGCACCAATCTCACGAGGCTGAGGAATGTTGATCTAGCACTGCAAGGGAGATCCACCTCCACAGGTGAGTAGCGAAGAAAAAACGAGATGATATCTGAGTTCAAGAAGCTGTCTCTCGTCCGATATCCCTTGATTACCTGCTCTCTTGCCCTTTCGCTCGCTCTCCGCCTATGAGCGAGCGCGCTCACACACAAAGCCATTTTCCTCCTTTTTCTCCCGCTTGGCCACCTGGCATCCACGCTGTGTGATAGGAGGGCAAGTGATCGACTGGTGCGCACGGCACGGTATGAAAGATACGAGGAGGGGAGGGTTGCACTGCAGCCACCCGGCCTCCAGCGAACCACCACACGTCAACCCACCATGAGACGTTGTTTATCCCTGCCTATCACCGTGATGATGGTGATCGTCTTCAGGACTCAGCATATTATTAGCGTCGTGTCCGAGGCAAAAGACCCCGTCTGGAGCCCGGCGATTTATGCCTTTTAATTATAATAATGTTCCCGACTCCTTCTTCTTGCCCTTTCGTGTTTAGGATATGTGATTGAAAAAGGGTATGCTCACATATTGAATGAGGAGGAAGGCTCGTCGCCTTTTTGATCCCGTGCGTGTAGGGTTTTCACTCTAACCTGCTAACTATTTCCCCCTCTTTTCTTCTTTATTTTCTACTATTTTTTGGCCTCTGCTGACCGCAATCTAGAGGGAGGAGCAGAAGCATACAATCATCAATATGGATATCTCTACTTTCCCTCGCGATGCTGCTAGCCAGTCCCAGGAAACTGGCTTGTACGGCTATCGAAATTCTGCGCGACTATGGGATATCGTCGCCCAAAGCGTATGTTTGTCGGTCAGTACCTTGTGTATTGGGATGCGGTTGTATACGAAGCTATTAGTCACTCGGGCTCCAGGATGGGAAGATTGTATGTATACCAAGAATGATAGGCTCTGTAATCGTCTTTTTACAAATCTAATTTGTCTATAGTCACCTGTACTTTAGCATGGGTATAGAACCAGAACCCTCGTTTTCTTTCCTATTCCCATTCAACAACTAATAATCATCCTCTTAGTTGGGATTGATAGGATATGCCGTGATTACCATCGAGGCAGACAAACATGGAAACGGAGTCCATCTGGATACAGTAGCGCCGTCTGATCTCCGAGAGTTCTCAAAAGTAAGAGAAGGAGGCAGGCCTCCTTAACACCGTCCTTTATTAACCGAAAGTGTCTAGTTAGCGAATGCTTCCCAAATCACATATGCACCCTTGATATTTATCACAAAACTATCCATCTTCCTCCTGTACCTGCGCGTTTTTGCGCCCAATCGCCGGGGCAAAACATACTGGTTCATTCTCGCGCTCATCGCGTTCAACTTGGCGTTTTATCTGGCGAATTTCTTCCTCAAGATCTTCGAGTGTATCCCCCGGCAAAAGATTTGGGATAAAGAGATTCCAGGCCATTGTATCGAGATCAACATTCCGATTCTGGTGACTTCTATTATTAATGTGATTTCAGACCTTCTAATGCTGTTATTGCCCATCGTCTGTGTTTGGCGATTGCAAATGCCAACCAAGAAAAAACTGGGGACTTCGGCTATATTTGCTGCAGGTGCTTTGTAAGTCCTCTCTCTTTTTCTTCTTCCCACCTAGAGATGAAACTTCGTTTTTGCCTCCAAAAAGAAAAGAAAAGAAAAGAAAAGAAAGACTAGAGGCTAACGAATTTAGTGGATGCCTCGCAAGCATAATGCGTCTTTCAGTCAGTATCCAAAAGAGAGATAGTGACGACAAGACGTTTGACTGGTATCCTCAATTCTTGTGGACGTAAGTATACTACCACTTTCCTCTATCCAAGAAAATCCTGATATTAACTATGCCCAATAGAACCGCCGAAGTCACTTCCGGGATCCTAGCAAGCTGTCTCCCCGCCCTCCCAACCTTCTGCAGGCATTTCTTCCAAAAGGCCAAAACACTCCTGAGTACCCGCAACTCCAGCCAGCTCAGGACCTGGGAGAAGCCGGGGGCGATGTACAGTATGTCTACTATGCGGCGGCGCCGATACGGCCACGACCTCCTCATGACGGATTCACAACACAGCGATGTTGAGCGAGATCTGGATGAGGACCAGGGTCATATCTTCCACGGGGCATCTTATACAAAAACCTCGGCTAGAGCGGAGGGTGGGAATATCTCTGTCGAGAGGGATATACATGGAGGGCCAAGAAGAAGGGAAGGAGAAGAGGGGCGGGGCCAAGGGATCTTGAAGATCGTCGAGGTGGATGTAGAATCAGGGCCTGGGTCGAGATAGAATGAGAAACATGAAAAAAAATGCAGTAAAATATAATAAAATATTGAAGATAAGTATAATGCCCCTCTAAGCCTCACTGCCAGATTTCTCTCTTTCTCTCTCTCTCTTAAAGTGTATAATTATTTGATGGATGATTTTTGCTTAAATCTAGATCCATAAAAAAAAAACCCATTTAACGTTAAATCTACTGGCATTTTTCTTTGGACTGTTCTGTAGCCTTTTCCGTGGACTTTGAACCCCGAAATCAATAATCATTAAGGTGTATAGTTACTGGGAGCGACTGACCAATAATTATTCCTGTCAAAAACATGGATGCAAATGTATGCCTGAGGAATGAACGTAAACCCAAACAAAAAGTTCATGCCTGAAATACCAGGACTGGAGGGTGTGATGACATAAGAGCCCTAAGCCCTACCCTCGCTACGCACAGCCAACCAAACGGGGCAAACCTTTATCGCGAATCTATCCGCACCGACACCCATTGAACGAACTTCGACAACCTTTTTCCAGCCAGCAACCCTCATCGCCAACCCGCAGTCCACCCTCCCTTCCAACGGTCGAGATGGCGCAAGAACGCTCCGGAATCATTGTTGGTCTCAACAAGGGCCACGTACGTTTTTCCCTGCCTTGTTTCCCATCAGTTTTTTCAATTTCCTTTTGTCAAGTTCCCCTTGATATGAGTGAAGGAAAGAAGGAAACGAAAAGTCTTCCGATCCGAGCCCGAGTCGAATGGAATTGAATATCTATTATACATCGCATGGTTACCTGGTGAAGATTTGGGATGGTGGGAAAAGAATGAGAAGAGCGAAAAGTGGAATGCCTCGACCTGATTACTCCGCGAATATATAAGGCACATGAAAAGTTTGATGGCGCGGGGTGGAAGAAAGTGAAAAGGCCGCATTCACGCTCGCATCAAAAAATAAAACTTGGACATATTCATTCCATTTGACTCGAGCCGGGCGGGAAGAGATTTTCGTTTCACCTCTGATCTTTCTTTTTTCTTCATCTTCTTGTTGGAACCCGCGTATCCTCGGAGATAAAGGTTCTAAAGAAGGAAGGAAACAGGACTTGAACAACTGAAGAAAGAAAAACACCTAACTAAATCTTGAATCAATAGAAAACCACCCCCCTTCACACCCCCAAGACCCGGATCAGCCGTACCAAGGGCCAGTCTTCTCGCCGCACTGCCTTTGTCCGTGAGATCGCCCGTGAGGTCGTCGGTCTTGCCCCCTATGAGCGCCGTGTCATTGAACTCCTGAGAAACGCCCAGGACAAGAGGGCCAGGAAGCTCGCCAAGAAGAGGGTACGTCCTTTTTTTATCTACTCTTACGGAGATATTGGGGTTCCGGTTCTGGTTCGGGGTTAGATGGATCCTCTTTTAATTGGCTGGACATCAAATCCTCGTATCGAATTCATTCCGGGGTTGGGTCTGAAAAAAGATAAACTGTTGGGCTTGGTGGTGGGGATTAAGACCCTAACGATCCGGATACCAGAACCATCCCTGTTCCTCTCTCCTCGTCCTTGCCCTTTGTCGATTTTCCAAAATCCAGCACAAGATTCAAGACTAACTTATACCAGCTCGGTACTTTCCGCCGTGGCAAGAAGAAGGTCGAGGACATGCAGCGGGTCATCGCCGAGGCCCGTCGGGTGACTGGTCACTAAATTCCGTTTTTTTTTTTAAATTCTACCTCCGCAAAGTTTTTTTCTCCGAATTAAAGCCAAGAAACGAGATGAACGAAAAAACGAAAAATTTTTAAGTGAGGTTGTGATTTGACTCCTTTCTTTGTTTGATTCTTTGGTGGAGGACGTATGAACAAAACTGAGGACCCACCTATCCCCCCTGGGTACAGGGACGGGACGGACGTTCGATGGTTCCATGAATAATTGTGGATATTATCACAAAAGCAAGAAGCAGAGGAAAGAAAAGAATCAGTCACATGGATCACGGAGTCTAATTCAATACCACTGGGGAAATTGGTTTCATTTGTTTTTCAGTCTCCTAGGATCGTAAGCTTGTAGGTCGCTTTATGGGCTGTCCATGGTCGGTCTTTTTTAGTTGTGGTCGGCATCAACCCTCGTTGGAAAGGGCCTACAAGGGCTACGTATATATCCTACTACGGATAAGTGTTGAAGGACAGTAGTGGGTCATTTAAGATCATTATCATATCATTTACACAATGTTCTCGGCGGCACCAGCGTAAAGACCTAGCCGGAATGTACTGGAATCTACTTCTTCCCTGGTAGCTTCAGCCATTTAGGTAGCGCACCTCCTTTTCGCTTCTCCCCATTCGAACGACTCGACTCTCCCAGCTTCACACTAGGGGAATCTTCGCTCATATCCATCACATCTGGCGGTGGTTTTACCTTGAATTCCTGGGCCTGCGTGCGAAGCTCCGGTTTGAGGAGAGCCGTCGGCCGGCCCTGTCGAACCGACGCGGAGGCGTTTTCACTCCAGGAAAAATTAACCAGAACCCGGCCAGTCATGCCATGGTGCTTGATCAAGTAGGACCGGTCAGAATCTGGAATTTCGGCTTTCGGAGTACCAGTCGATGTCGTCTTATGGACTTTAGTAGTACCGGAGGAGGTTGGCGTATTTCCGGAGAATTTAATTAGGGTGAATCTCTCATTGGCATATGGCGCAGCTAGACAGCTGCGGACGAAATCGTGCAGCGCCTTGCCCGTATCCTGTTGGCCGAATTTTGCGACGACCTGGCTCTGGTCAGGAAATCTGACTTTCACCTCGACCTCTTTGACTGACAAGCGTCGCTCTTCCTCCGCAGCGGCTAGGGCGGCAATCTCTGCATCAGTCGGAAGGCGGGTCGGTTTGGAGGCCTGGAGGAGTCGTCGCTGGTGGACTTGGGCATGTTCGACCGAGGGCACGTAGTCATTATCATTGTAGGCGGTCTGCGCGGACTGTGGTGTATTGCTGGACGGAGGGGCGAAGACTGTTACGGGTCGAGGCGCAGCATTCGATAGACCTTCCAATGGTTCAATGGCAGAGTCTGGAGGAGGACCCGAAGGGGCGGTCGAGGAAGACTCTTCCTGAGGTTCCGGGGGGATTGGGACTTCCGGGCTGGCATCCAATGTCGATTCTGGTGGCATAAGAGATGATTGTGTAGTTTCATTAGCCTTCTGTGCAGATGCCTCCTTCGTAGCCTGTGCTGCATCATCATCTGACATCTTGAAGAATGCCTGGATCTTCACCATGGCTACTTCCAACGGCTCGTCGGTCCGACGAAAGCTTAGCCGTAGCAAAACATTCCCGGTATTGAACCCCATCTGCGCCAGCGATTTTTGAAGGTGGGTAAAGTTGCACAGCTCACGGTTGAGAATTTGGATAACTGGGGTCTCGTAGAATAATCGCCCTGACCCCGATTCACCTGTTATGGGGACCCCTCGCCCTGTAAGATTTCGGGCTGGCGCACTTCCAGCAACTCCAGCCTCAAACTTTCGGAGAATCATCCATATGCTTGTCGTGCTGGGGAATTTGTCCATCAGTCGTCCGTTGGTGACGCCATGAGCTTCTGAGGCAGGAAGTTGTAGGGCTACATTAACGACAGAGGGTGAGCGGGAAAGTTGGACAAGCTCCAATTTTGCACCAGGGATGAGCCCGGACAGACGAAATTCAAGAGATAAATCGAGTTGTTTCGTCTTGTACCTGGACGGGCGTAAAAGAGGGGTGAGTATCTGGCCTCGTGGCAGCTGGAGAAACGGCTTACTTGAGGCCATGTTGGCTGGCATCAACACCGAGCTTCGTGCATGCTTCCTGCAGGATATCCGTCAAATACTTCCCGGGGGTAGTTTTAATAGTAGCCCTCCGAGCTGTTGAGTCCAGAACTACCACATGAGAGCTCATGGTAGGGGAGGGAGTGACACTGCGGGGTTGGTGATAAACTGGACAAGAGATAATAGATATACCTCTGACGAAGCCAAAGTTAACGAAAATAGGATCAGGTATAATTTTTCAAAATTAATTAATGAGATATGCAAAAAGACACGATAGAGAAGAAAATCGAAACCCAACGAAAGACTGGATGTTTGGATTTGGGGGGGGTTGAGGGAGAGAAACAGGCACCTGGGCGTCGCGTCATCGGAAGAAGCTCGGCGGATGTTCAGGCACTCAGCAAGTGATCAAGGGAAGTTAAGCTGGCAGAGCTTCATCGCCTCCACGGCCTCTCGCTTTCCGATCACCACCCATCCTACCTCTCCAACTCCCATCCTCCCTCCTCAGTCTCTGCTTACCAGAAAATATCTCTCCTGTCTTTATTTCCAATTTGACTTTTGTCAATTATCCCTCGTTCATCATGGTACGTGCTCTCGTGTCTCTTGTCATCCTGCTCACCTCCAGTCCATCAAGCTAACAAGAGTTTGTACAGAGTTCCCCCTTCGACATCAGTATGCATCCCCCCATCTACAATTCCTCATTCCCCTAGAGTAATTCAATTCGGTATATATTAATCCTTTTTTTTTCTTCTTCTCCAGATGGCGGTGCCTGCGTTGCCATGGTGGGCAAGGACTGCGTCGCAATTGCCTGTGATCTCCGATTGGGCATGCAGGCCTTGACCGTCTCCAACAACTTCCCCAAGATCTTCACCTACGCTCCCGGCACATATCTCGGCCTGACAGGTCTAGCTACGGACGTCTCCACCGTTTCGGACCTCTTCCGGTACAAGGTGAACATGTACCGTCTCCGTGAAGAACGACACATTGCACCCCAGACCCTCGCCAACCTAGTCAGCTCCTCATTGTACGAGAAGCGGTTCGGCCCATTCTTTGTCAGCCCCGTCATTGCTGGCATCAACAACACGACAGGGAAGCCTTTCATCTGTGGATTCGACAGCATTGGGTGTATAGATTTTGCCAAGGATTTCATCGTTAGTGGTACTGCCAGTGACCAGCTGTTTGGTACCTGTGAGGGTCTATGGGAGCCAGATCTGGTATTTTTTTTCTCTTCCTCTTGTTTCTCCATTCCCATTTATGCTTCAAGAATTCTAACATCATCGATAGTCTCCCGAAGACCTGTTCGAAACTATCTCCCAGGCCCTCCTCAGCGCTGTGGATAGGGATGCCCTTTCGGGTTGGGGTGCTCAGGTGTATATCATAGAGAAAGACAAGGTGACCAAGCGACTACTGAAGGGACGACAAGATTAGAGAGGTAGAACTACGGGGCGCTCTTCTGGACTTGACGTTCAACGCGTTGTTGTTTTTTTTCATGTTCTAATCACAAGTGGATATAATCATTGGAAATGTACCGGGTGAAAGCAAGTTCCTTTTCTTATTTCTTTCCTCCTCCTCTGCGTCAGAATGCTCTCCCCAATTGATGTTACATACGTGCCAATTGTGACAAAAAAAAACAAACAAAAAAAGTAAAAACTTGTATATGGAACGGCGTACGGTCTCGGCCTGAATGGTGTTTTTCACGAAGCGCTTATTTTTTATAAAAACAGAATGATCCTATTCACGTCAAGCGGATATGGGGCCACATATTAAAACCCCTCTCGCCCCGATATAACCCCATACGCAGGGCTATGCTTACCCAGGAACCTTTTTACATCATGTGCTAAAAGCTCGGGTACCTCCCAAGCCGCAAAGTGACCGCCTTGATCATACTCCTTGGCTTTAACCACGGACCCCAGAAGCGGTGTCCAGGACAGATGATACCTCATCAGTTCCTTCTTGAATTGAGCCACCGCAACCTTGACGCCGCTAGGTGCAGTTATGGACATCGACTCAGCCAGGCTTCCGTCCTCGGATGCCTCGTAATAGATCCGAACTGAAGCCGCTGGGCCTGCAGAGGAGAAGAGATAGATACTCACCCAGGTTAAAATCTCGTCGTCGGTCCAGGGATAGCCGTCAGTCCAGTCGTGGAGTTTATCGTAGATCCAAGATAAGAGGGCCACGGGGCTATCGTGGAGTGCATAGCCGAGTGTCTGGGGACGGGTGCCTTGTTGGACCATGTACCCGTTCCCTTTGGTGAGATACTTCAATACGGTACCCAGGTAGGCTTTCCTGTCTGCGGAAAAGGGGACGGTGATGACCTGTTGAAGGAAAAACCTCGGGTATTTCCAGATAGGAGGGATACGCATGGGGATGAAATTGAGGTGCACGGCCTTGACGTGCTCGGGATACTTGGAGGCCATGATTCGCGAGATCATACTTCCCCAGTCGCCGCCTTGGGTTACTAGTTTAGTGTTAGGCATTTTACTCTTTTGCTTGTCATGTTTTTTCTTTTCTTTTCTCCTAGTTGAGGAGATGGGGCAAATTTACGGACCATATTCGTTGTATCCTAGGGCAGACATGACGCCGTGCATTGCCTCGGCATATTGTCTGAGGCCGAATCCTCTCTGTCCTAATCAGCCTGTTTGGCCCCCGGGATGGGGAGAAATATAGATTTTGAAGCAGACCTTTTTGACAGCAGCAGAAAAGCCAAAGTTGGGGAGTGATGGTACCACGACATTAAATGCTGGGTTGTTCTCGTCCCCACGAGTTAAGAGAGGAATCAGCTTAGTAGCTTCCAGGAAGCTCCCTGGCCCTAAATTGGTGTATATTGGTTAGTCTAGAGGAGAAGTGGTTTAAAAATGGCTTGGGGATCAGGTTGCATCAAGGGTTGCTCACAGCCATGTATGAATAGTAGGGGAATGGCCCCTGGGGTTGAACTGGTTTGATGTAAGAAATGGATCTCGACATCCTCGAAACCAGAAACAGGCACGCTAATGGTAAATTGGGGGAATTGCTCGTTCAATCTTTGCTCCTGTTTGCGCCAGTCAAATCCATGATGCCAGTATGCTGTGAGTCGTTTGATTTCGTCGAGGGGAACCCCCATATCCCATTCGGCATTGTCGAGCTCACCAGGAAAGCTTGCGGACTCGAGCTTCTGGCGAAGGCGCTCCAGGTCAGCTTCCGGGACGGCGATACGAAATGGTTTGGCAGACATTATATTTCTCTCTAGCTATAGAACCTGATATCCATAAAAGAAAGAAGGGGGGGTTAAAGGTATCCATCGAAAGATAATTGTGCGAGTGAGGGGGAAATCTGTTTCACGTGCAAATGAGCCGACTGTATACGGCTACACAGTCTCATGAGCAGCAAACGGATCGCATGAGAAGAGAGTCGAACTCTGTTCATTTCCCTTATTTTGCTTATCTTAAATTCCATCTAGTTGGCAATAGGCAATCTTCCTTCAGAGACCCAAAATATGCGTCTACTCAAAAGACAGAGATATGCAGGATAAACGATGATTTCCTGAGGCATTTTGGACCACACAGTCAAATCCCCAATGAAATATTCTCTTTTATTGGTTTTTTTTGTAACCAAATCAGAGCTTAAATTCCACTAAGATCTAACATGCAGTAGGAGCTGAGGTTCATCGGAAACCCCATCGGCCTGCGACACCTCCATGCCATTGCATCTGAACCATTATTGCAAGTTTGGGTCATCGGGCCAGCCAGCCATCGCAAAATATATCACAGTTTCCAAGGGTATTAGCATCTCAGGGGACAACTTGGGGCCAACGCAACTAGCTGATCTCTTGAAACTCAATAAATAGCCTCTGAGCAGAAAGTGCGACCCCGTCTATTCCGTACCGAACCCCGTGCTAAACTATTTTGCCTTCCTAAAATCCTAAAAATTTTTATTCTTGTCTGTGCTACGGAGTACTCAGCTTCCGTCTACACCTGTCTTCTTTCCCAGCCCAAGAATTCCCCCCGCGTCTAGACCTGGCGATCCGCCCTCATTGGCTCCGCCCGTCAAAGCCGTCCAATTCTCTCTTTTCCCCTCCTTCATCACCTCGCTCCATTCTCTTCGCCTCTGTTCCGGCTTCCAGATCTATCCCCTTCGCCTTTCCTTCGCCTATACTGACTCGGAATCTGTAGGGGTTGTGGTGTTTTTCTCCTTCCATCCCTTCTCTCCTCTATTCTCCCGAGTCTCCCGAGCGTGGTCCACCATTTTTGTCCCTAACTGTGAGCAAATCTCTGGAGTGAGGGGGACTCTGGAAGAAGACGAAGAAGAACCTGCGAAGGAAAGCGGCCTTTTTTTTTATCGTCTCTCTCCAGTTTGCTCAAAAAAGGGGGGCAAAGAAAACCAATCTCTGTCTCTCCAGGGACATATTGATATCTCCAAGTGGAAAAGGAGTCCGAGCAAACCCCCCCGATCTGTCCCCAAGGAATCGAATTTATCAACCACGGAACCTTCCTTATTTATCTTTCTTGCTCAACTCAAAACTCAATTGTCCTCAACGCTATTCGGTTTTGACTGCCAACTGTATATCATCTGGAAGTTGTCGGCACTCTCTGGTCTCCCGAAGGCGCCCTCTGGGTGCGAAGCATCTCGACCCCGCGGTGTAGCTCAGCACGGGCTCCATCTCTCTCATTTCAACCTTAAGCGCTGTAGGTCGTCCTTAACGGATGATGGAGGAACGCCCCCTATCATCATCCCACGGTAATTTAATTATCAAGAACTATTACTAATTCGGCCTGCCGATGAATGATACAGGCCGAAAACAATGCGCTGTGTCCCTTCGAGAGAGGTGGTTCGAAACTTATTGATCTCTTACCAGTCACCATCCGTGACCTGGCGCCCCCCTATAACTTAAAGTAAAATTAACCGATTTCCTTCGATTCAGCCCAACGTACGTTGATTGCTCGCTTTGCTAAATGGGCGCCAACGCCCGGAACGCCATGCCTGATTTAGTTGACTCCGACTGGCCCAAGTCCTTCGTGTCCGGTCCTACCATGTCGCTTCTACCCTACAACCATCAGTATCTCCCCAGTGATTCGATTTGCCGCGACGGGGATTCGCAGAATGATTCCTCACACCCAAAACATATCGAAACACCGGAAACCGTCGCCATGGAACGATTAGCGAGGCTCAAAAAGGAACTCCGGGCTCTGGACCTGGAGTCTTTTTGGAATCAGCTGATGGAAGAGATCGCCTCAATAAGTAATTCTCAGTATGCGTTTGTAGCTCAAAGAGTTCGAGACGATGACATTACGATAGAACTCGAAGGGCATCGCCCTCATCTCCTTGGTACTGCCTTCTATTACAACGACGGTTGCCAGAACGTCGGTATACACAGGCACAAATATTTTGCAGGTGGAAACCCCTTATCCCATATGGACCGTCAACAACCTTGCCTGATTCCGGAGAAACTGAGCACCTTGATCTCACTGGACGGGGATACACTTCCGTTCACTCCAGAGGGTTACCTCGCTATCCCGGTCTTTTCGGGAACCAAATGTATTACCTTTCTCGGCTTAATGTGGTCGAAATCGGGGCTGCAAAAACGAAACCTCTCATGGCCCTTCCTCCAAATGATGCTCTCCTCTTTAGAGGATGTAGTGGCTCATCGGCTTCACGAAGATAGCAGGACTGCCGAGAAGGAACAGCTCAGGGGAGAGGCTCGGAGTATCCCTATGAGCCAGAGGGGAGCCGAGGACATGCACAACATCATTTCGCAGGGAGGAGCGGACTTTTCTGCTCAGCATCTCAAACCCTTTGCACGCAGCTTATCCCACGAGCTCCGCACGCCAATGCAGGGGATTGTGGGAATGTTGGATGTCATGCATGCAACCGTTCGGGAGGCGATTCAAGGCAAACCCTCCCCAAGAGCCGCATATGTTTTCCAATCTCTCAAGGAGAGCATTGAAATGGTTCAAGGTCAGTGTTACGTAATGAATGATATCTTTCACCTTGCAGAGACTAACTTGATTCGGCCGTACAGACAGCGCGAGAAGGGCTGTGGAAGCAGCTGACAATGTTGTCCATGCTTATGACCTTAACATGCAAGTTCCTAAAACGCCGCAGTTTGAAAGGGAGAACGACTTGTTCGGCGGCCCTGTCAAGTCTCCTGTAACTGGATCCGAAAGCCGGCCGAATCTCCTTATCGAGGGAAGCAATATACCTGTTAATCCCTACAAACGCCGGAGGAGCATTCCCTCGGAAGGCTATACTGGGATGATCCCGAAAGCAAAGATACCTCGAATCGCGCCACAAAAAGAGCTTTCCCCCCGGACGGAGGAGGTCAAAAACGCCGTCCATGAAAGCGAAAAAATAATCCATGCGACCCCAGCTCACCAAATAGAAGCGGTAATGGCAAATATGGTGGACCCTCGTCCATCACTGGCGGTCCGACGGTCAGCGCCTCATCTTTTGTTGGAAGGTATCAATGTCAACACCAAAGGTTCCGCATTACGCTTCACCAAACTACGTGACCTGCTTCGACTCGTCATTAACGAATCCCTTCATGTTGGCGGCCGCCCTGATTTTGTGGTGAGCAATGAGATTGAGTTGGGAGAAAAAATTGAGGTTCGCTCGCGGTCGTCCAATGGAGAGGTTTTCTCCAAAACAATTAACTGGTCCGTGGATCACTCAGTACCGGACACTCTCCTTGTGGATGACAGGGATTTGGCCAAATTGATCTCGTGTGTCTTTTTGAATGCGGTAAAATTCACAAACAGCGGTGTCATTGCTGTTAAAGTAAAGCTCAGCCCCAAGGGCAGTGAAATTATGATTAGTGTGCAGGATACTGGGCCTGGCATTCCTGAGGCATTCTTACCTAACCTCTTCAAGCCCTTTACTCGGGAAGATTCTTCCACCACCCGAAGCAAAGATGGGCTGGGACTAGGGCTTCTTGTTGCAAAGGGCCTGTCTAGGAAGATGGGTGGTGACCTGGCTTGCGTTCGTTCCTCCACGTCGGGCTCTAACCGTGGCTCAGAATTCGAGATTCGAATCCCTCTCCATGAACCCGAACCTAGCCTGCCAATCGTTCCTGCCACTAAAATGTTGACTCCTCCTCACATGCGAGACTCGTCGTTTACAACCACTTTAAGCAGAGCAGTATTGGAGCCTTCGTTAATGTCCCCGTCGTCATCGATATCGACTCCACAGCCGCTGGATCAGCAGCCATCACCCAGTCTTACGGATGAATCATCTCGTATGTCAACCCCAGCTCGCTCGGTGCCTCAGCCGCGGTCCTACAGGGGTTCCGTCAATGGGGACACATATGATAGCAAGCTCGGGGAAAAATACCCTCTCACTTTTCTGGTGGCTGAAGACAACAAGATCAACCGGCGGGTACTGGTACACATGTTAAAGCGGCTTGGTTACCAGGAAATCTATGAAGCTTGTAATGGAAAAGAAGCCGTGCGGACGATGCAGGATATTTTGGACTCTCAGTCCTCAGGCACTACAATATGTGGCTCGCAAAAATCTCTGGATCATCCAAAAGGGCTTGACGATTTTGTAACCCCCGAATTACCCAGTGAGCGAAAGAAACTGAAGCCCGTGGATGTGATTCTGATGGATCTTTGGATGCCGGAAATGGACGGATACGAAGCCACCTCGAAAATCCTGCAATTGATGGATGAATATCACACCCAAACACTCCCTGATTCTCCAGAAAATGGTTCCACCACATCGACCTCTTCGAATTCCCAAGGGAGTACAGATGACGCTGTATCTATTACTGGTCAATCTCATTCCCCTACCGTCCTTGCGGTTAGTGCCGACGTCACAGACGAGGCGCTGAATCGTGCGTCGAAGGTTGGCATGAAAGGCTACATGACGAAACCGTACAAGTTAATGGACCTTGAAAGATTGATCACCGGGTTTTGCAGTGACACTGCGAGGCAGCCCAATGATATTACGAATGCATGACACCGAAAAATATTCCTTCATGGCTGGTTCTTATACAGTTGACGATTCCATCCTACTCATATCTTATGCCGTTTTAATTTCTATTTTTTCGCCCCCACCCTAATATTCGGGTCTAATATCTGGGTTTCCGGGTTCTATGCTACATGGGCATTACGGGTTTGATAATAGATTTTTTTTCTCATCTGCTATGCAGATGTGCTTGGATTTCTCTTTCTTGTTTTAGCTTTTCCAGCCCCCCTCTGCTTGCCAATAATGAATTGCGCTCGGCAGTTTTTGGGATGCATAGATACACTCACTAGTTTACTGCGCATGCGCAGACAAGAGACTTGGAGCAAACTTATACATACAATCCAAATTGAGTTGGTTGAATTTGCAAATGGATATCTAGGTAGAATTTCTTTCGATTGTCCGCCCAGTCTGGCTCTAAGGAGTATGGGCGTGTCAGTAGGGGGACTCTAATGAGACAAAATCTAAGACGTTGATTGCTAGAAGTAGTCATTTCATGAGTGATAATAAAGAAATCGATAGGTAATAGAAGTAGAGGCATATCAATAAGCAAAGTCAGGAATTCATTCATACACTCATCCTTCCCCATGTTACACATACACTATCAAGAAAGAAAAAGAAAAAGATAAAAAAAAACCCCCATAACTTTCACCTTCCATGGGTATTCTTTCAAGTATTTTCTCTCCATATTTGCATATGAAACAACCCGCACCGGGTTTCCCCATTTATGTCAACTTCTGCTTGATAAAGAATGACCGCAAATGCGACAGCTGCCAGGCACACGCAACGGATAAGACGCCAATCTGCATCAAGGTCCAACGAACGACACGCGAGTTCGTCATTTCGGACTGATCACGGAACTCAGCCTCGCGTTCCTAGAAATCAATTTAGTTAGCCTTGCCCTTCATTTTTCTATCTCTCTTTCTCCCTCCCTCCTTGGTCTATATGAATGGGAGGGAAGAGGAGGGGCCCATACCCGCTGAAACACCTGTTCCCTTCGGATATCTTGCAACCGCCCATTGAGATCCTTGACTCTCTGCACCATATTTTGCATTTTGTCCTTGTCCTCTGATTCGATTTTACTCGTTTCACCGATGGCCATGTCCAGCGTGACCTTGACGGCGCCAGGGGAGCCGCCGGACATCCACCCACCTGTAGCGATGTTGATCTCGGGTGTCAAACAGATTTTGTGGCTTCCGGCGTCGGCGGCGGAAAAGGTGAAGCGGCCGGAGTCGCTGTCACGCTTGGAGACAACACGGTGGTCATCGTCGAAGGTCTCGTCAACGGTCACGAGGACTTTGAGGTTCTTGTCGACCGCATAGGTGTTTGTTTGGGTGTTGATAACTTCGGTGGAATAGGTACCTATCATTTTGTGGATTAGAAAATATAGATTTATTTATCTCGAATGGGAAAAGAGGAGCAAGTACCAACGACAAGAGTATCCTTGGGGAGCTCCTCATAGAAGCATTTTGTTTGACGGCCGTCGACGTAGAAGTAGAGGGCGTTGGTGGGGAGGACGAGGCAGAGCACAGTCCACAGGGCTAATGTGGAAGAGAGCCATGATGAGAGAGATTTGGAGGTGGCCATGATGGCGGGGAGGGTGGGGGATATGTGATGGCGACTAATTGAAGGTGCGTTGGTCGTCTCTGGAGTTGAGGAGGGAATAATAATTAGTCGATAGTTGTTATGATGAGCATCTGGCCCCAACTGGCGCACAAAAGTCTTGGCGCGAATTCTCATTCCTCCGTCCACCTGCTGCGACCCTCCTCCATCAGATCCATCTATCGAGCGGGGGCCCGGTGTTAGCTATCCATCCACAAAACAGGAACCAACTGACAGAAGTCTCGCTATTATCCCATCTGATTCAGGCCTGTCGCCTACAAATCCGGGATGGCGGCCGCTGATGTTCGCGACATGCTGGATCTGCCCGCGGAGGGCCAGCCTCGCCCTCACAAGAAGCAAAAGGTGGCTGAGAAGAGACCAGGTACGTACGCGATGGCTGTACCCAGGGGTCCTTATTTAATATTAATGGAATTGTATTAGAGGGCATCACCCGTGAGCTCTTCGCTCTTTTAGGTGAACGAGCCCCTCCAATCGCCATCAGCGAGAATCGATACAAGGGACGCCCCAAATGGATGAGCAAAGTCCGCGTTCGACCGTGGTAAGCACACCCGATTCGGCAACGTGATATTTAACTACAATATGAATTAGAGGCTAACCTATGAGCGCCACTAGGCAAATGACCCCATTCACGAACAATGCTCGACCCGATGGCCTTGTTCTCAACCACTGGCAACGACAGCCAGAACCCCCGAGTAACGTTCCCACATTAGAAGGCCCGGAGGCAGAGGGCTCAGGGGGCGATCAGACAAAACAGGAGGAAGGAGCAGTAACGATCAGAGCTCCTGAGCAGGAGTATCCGTTCGTCAAATACAACATCAAAGCCCGTGTCCCGAATCGCTATTCGAACGAGGAATATAACCGCCATTTGAAGAGTGACGACTGGTCGCGTGAAGAGACCGACTACCTTATGGGTCTTGCTGAGGAATATGACCTGCGCTGGGTGGTTATAGCCGACCGATACGACTTTGAACCGCACTCCGCCACGAGCGATAACGCCGAAGCCGCCTCGACGGCACTGGTCACAAGCAAACGATATCGAACGATGGAACAGATGAAAGGCCGGTACTATTTTGTTGCGGCATCGATGCTGGCTCTCGAACACCCACCGTCTGAAATGTCCGAGGCGGAGTTTGACCTGCACGAGAGGATGATGAAGTTTGACCCGGACCGCGAGCGCGCCCGCAAGGAACTCGCTGCCCTGCAGCTGAACCGTACGGCAGACGAGGTCCGCGAGGAATCTATCCTTCTCGAGGAACTCAAGCGCATCACATCCAACGAACAAGACTTCGTCACCGAGCGCAGAGAGCTTTATTCCCGTCTTGAGGTCCCCATCAGCGTCGGAAACACAACGACCTACCAGACCAGCCAGGGCCTGTCCCACCTCCTCCAGACTCTTTTGCAAGCCGACAAGAGTAAGAAACGGCGCTCCCTTTTGGGGCCAGAAGGAGTGCCCCCTAACTCCACTGGACAGACCCCCGCCCCCAACGCCCCAGGGAGCGCTCGCGACAGCCGAGCAGATACCCCAAGCACTGCTGCGGCCGCCGCTCCTGCACCACCAACGAACAAGAAGGCGGCTGCCGCGGCAGCAGCAGCCAATAAAGAAACCGCACAACAGACAGTCAAGACCCTCACCCCAGCCGAAGAAGCCAAATACGGCGTGCAGCACCATGACCGTCTGGCTCCAAGCGTACAGTTCCGCAGCGACCGTGCCCAGAAGTTGACACAGGCGAAATCCCACGTCCAGACGCAGAAGTTGGCGGCGGCACTTGCCGAGCTCGAGGTTCCCTTACGACTCGTCATGCCTACGGAGCGTGTTTGTAAAGATTTTGAAAAGCTCATCCACTCGGTCAATCTGCTCCTGGATGCTCGCAAAGTCGCAGAGAAGGTAGAGAGCGAAATTAGAGTGCTAGAAGCGGCCAAGGAGGAAAGGGATCGAAAGGTGAAAGATGCAAAGGAGAAGGAAAAGCCAGAGGTCAAGTCGGAGCAGGATGATGCCCTGATTCCTCCTTCTAATGGTAATTCCGAATCTGCACTTGCCACCTCAGCTAATGCTCAAGGAGACAAGGCGGACACAGCTGAGAGGAGACGCTCTACCCCCTGTGTTGGTGAGGATGGTGCTCCGTCAACACAAGGAACTTCCGTGAAAGATCGAGGAAGAAGCTCTCACAAACGCTCCGCCAGTGTTTTGAGCAATGCGAGTGACAAGAGCAATAAGCGGCAAAAGAAGTAGTTTGGCATACTCAATTCAATGGCGCATTGGGGGCGTTTGGGATATACCTATGCACCGCTGCATAATTTTGTTCCTCCCTTTTTTTGAATTGTGGGATCTTGTACTTTTACATCCTTAACGGTTATACTAAATAATATAGAGCTAGCTTTCAGCTATGAATAAGCTTCTATTATCTTAAGCCTGGGTTCCTCTGACAAGTCCCTGAACATAACCTGAAAGAGCGGGATGCTGAATCCTTTTCTTTTCCTCAATATACGCCTTCTTTGTTTTCTTCACCCATAATGTATAGAGCATGGTTGCGTTCCAAGATTTTCTATTCGGGATTAGCGTGCTCCTCCAGGCATTCTTCATATAGACATCGTAATTATAGTTGTAAAGCTATTGTCTGATTTTGTGCGATGAAGGAAACCAAGAGCTAGAAGAAAGTCCTTCTTGGGATCCGGAATAGTTTCGATGGCGGAAAAGTATCCATCATCCAAGTCTCGAAGTACTGTCCCAGTCACTTGTGGAATCTGAACTGATTCCCCGTGAGCTTTTTGTCTGCTCATGTTCTAATCCCCGGATATCCTGACGGGATGAATGTGCTTCCTGTATGTGCCTGTCCGAACCTGCGACCGCAAATATGGCAGTGTCGTGGTGAACTTTGCCACGTTTGACTTGGCCATCTCGGCTTTTGACCCGCAGAACTCGTGTTGCTGTTCGCTGGATGACAGGAAATTGCTCCGTGGAGGTTGCCAGCTTCGCAACAGCTCGCTTCTCAAGCTCGCGGGCGATTGCGGATACCTTGCGTCCATGAATATTAGTCCACACCGTCCCTTTTCGCCGGAGGGTTGTGAGTTTTTCTGCAAGTCGCTCCTCCGCACTTTGAGTGGATGGAACATGGTCCTTTTGGGGACCCTGTTGACCACACCAGGCGTGATCCGGATTTACCCAGGAGCAAAAACCCCACGGATTCTTCGAGTCCGTATTCGATTCTATTTTATCTTCATTCCTTCTTCTTTTCGCTATTCCCTGCAACGAAAAGGTAGAGCCACAACTATTCGCATCGCTTAAAGTACCTAGCTTAGCAGACGAATTCGCCCTGGGCCAGCGTTGAAGATTTAACCGATGAAGGATACTTGACATGTCAAAGTTTGATTCCCCTAGGTTGGCTGAGCCTTTGTTGGCATGCTTTTTCCACATTGTATTCGGCTTATTGCCTTTCCCAGGGGGCGTTTTCCGGTTTATTCCACTGGGAGTAATCTTGGACACATAGGGCCTGAGGGTCTGCGGTCCACCCTGTCCTAGATCCTCCCCTTCATTGGGATCGTCTGGGGGGACCAGAGTGTATCCATACCCGATACGACGCCCTCCAGACATCCAGCCGACACTAATTCTACGCGGAGCGGAAGGGTCTTTCACTATATCGCTTTGAGAGTCTCGCCCGTTCGAAACAGCTGATCGATCAGACTCGAATTGTTCAATGAACTTGCTTCTGTGTCCGTCAGCTTTATTATTAAACATATGGTTATCCGAAACAGGAGTTTCTTCCTGATGGTTTGAGAGTACTTCGGGTTGAGCGGCGCCATGGATTTCGGGTGTAGCGAAGCCAGGGTTTCTTGGTGGTGCATACAACGCTGGATTCTGGCTCTGGCCGGGTTCAAGATGACCATTCGGAGGGGACGAGAAGCTGCTTTTGCGAGTGTGTGAAGGTGAATAAACCTTGGGATGAACTTCACGCTTTGGTTCTGACGCATCCGGAGCTGAACTAGCGAGCGCACGCCATCGATTCGCACTCCATGTTTCCGGGCTACTATCTCTATGGGAGAATACCTGAGGTTTAATGTGTGGAGAGGCCGAAGGGGAGGTGAGTGCCTTCGATATTTCGATGTCGCCCAAGTGGGTTGAGGGGTTTTCTGTTGGGAAGTCTCGCAGAGGTCGTTGGCATCTCTTTCTCACTGAGATCTGGGTCGAGGGTCCGATCAACGAATCGGTGGATGAGGTATACGCTTGTGGTTGTAATGTAGGACTGGGATAACCGGGGCGTCCTGGTTCATGTCCATGATTGTGATATTGGCTAGTATTATCTTCACAGCCTGGGATGGGCATGATGGCCCTTGGCAGCCCTGGATAAGGGTGTGGGCGATGCATTTCCTGCGGCCTCGGTGTGGACGTCAGTGCTACTCTCTCTTGAGGAAACACCCTCACTACATTCGTGCAAGGACTCATAGTCATCGTCCGGGGGCTTCCGATATCTATATTGTGGAAACTGCTGGGCTCGCAGAATGCCGGTGAAGGGCGCTGTTGGTGGTCCTGTTGATGCCATGACGGCTGAGAGACCCTTGTGTCCATGTGGTAAAAATGTGGTTCATTCGGCGCGCTCCTAATTTCTGTCATGAGCCCGGTATTTTGGTCCCTTACAGGTTCCGGGTCGATTTCATGGTATGGCTGCGGGTAAGGAGACGTATTCATCCTATCCCTAAGCCTGATCGTGGGATACTGTGTGGAGTGAACTGTCTGCTTGGGAGTGCTGATGAACTGCGCATCGCTGTCATACCCTCTCTCACTCATCAAGCCACTCCCAACGTCGTGGGATGTGATATGTCCTTGGTTATGGGTAGAGCATTTGGAAGAAAATGAGAACAGGGAATTCTTGTGTCCATTTTCTGGGTGCCTTGGCCTTGCATGGAAATCTTCTATTTCTCGAGAAAACTGTCTACGGAGTCTTCCAGCCAGCCCAGCATTGGAGCCACTGTGGTATACAAAGAGAGCTGGTGGGTCTGTTGCGGAAGATATACCTGTTTTAGTCAGAATGGTCGTGCCCAGACTCCGGAGCTGAAAATGGTTAAACTGCGCACCTTCCGGGGGTCCATATGAAGACACGGAAGACCCTATTTGACTCAGTTGATAGGAACTCTCAGACGTATCGGGTGAGTCTGGAACCCTCCGGTATCGTCTAAATCGAGGGCAAAAGAGGAACCGCATTGAGCCGCCACGAGGGTTATCTAAGATCGAAACTGGATGGGGGGGGCTGCATCGGCAGGGAGTATGAAAGTGTCTCATAGATTGATCCGGGTCAGCGCCATCCTGTGAAGCTGGGCCCTCGATTACGAGGCCATTCATTACGATAAATGCAGGAGCGTGGCCCAAGACGGAAGGGACGACCATGGTGAGGCCTCTGCGGCTGACACCTGGAAGGGTCGTGTGTGGCCAGGTGGTGGATAGAGTAGGATTCCTGACTTGAATTGACGTAGGTAGCAAAGGTACAAGTTGTATTTATTTCCTGCTTGTCATGATAATATTCCAATGCTATTCTATGCAGTTATTTGAAGGTATTTGAGATAGCTTATTCAAGGGAATCCTAGAGAGTCACGAGTCTGTTGAGCCTGGGTAAATTGGAATATTAAAATCTAAAGCTACTCCTCATACTTCTAGAACGCCATTTTGGAGATTACAGGACACAGCTCGGAGTGTGGAAACCTAGATATAAGGGAAAACAAAATAATAAACCGGTGGACTTCAACCTGCGAATCTCACTTGGACTGAAATACAGTATTTATTCATGGAAGCCAATAATACGGAGGATTTCGAGGAGTATTTTGACAGTCAGATTTCTTACTCACAAGAAACTCCGGTCCAGCAGACTTGACCAAGATATTCTCACTCGTATATCGAGACTACTTTGGTTGATAATAATACAAGTAGTAACAATTCTTCTTAATATTTGATCAAGATAATCATACTAGAGATAAGTAAAAAAGTGTTCGGACTCCGGAGTATTGGTCTTTTTTTTTCTCAAGCCTCGCCGATCCCGGAACAGAGTTTGTGAGCTACAGTACCCGCGTCTTTTTCTTCTTTTTAAACCTTTCTTTGGGACTGGAGTCAGACGAGAGAGAGAAAATACTTAGGGAGAAAATTAGAAATAAAATACACCCCAGCGGACAATCGGAGAAGAACCAACTCGGGTCAATCACGCCATTTCCACCGTTTGGCAGGTCCCTTCAGAGTTTCAAACTGTCCGCTTGCTTGCTCTGATTAGGTTAGCAGGTACCAGCTTCCATTCCTTGTCTGAGCAGCAGCACTGGACTGCCCTCTGTACTCTATACGTCTTGACAGACATCCCTCAAGGTGCATTCTCTCCACTCAATGGATCAAAGTAGCAGCAGGATACATCCATCACCTTGTAATAAAGTATATAATACTCCAGAACTTTTCAATTGGCTCTTTGTAGTGAAAATGATGGCCTGAAAGCCGTCTTTTGCTACCTGATAATGATTTTCGAGGGCCAGTACGGTATGGTACAGTTACCCCTCCATCCACCGCTCTCCGGGTTTTCTTGATTCGCCGATCCACACCGAGGGGCTTTCCTTGGGATTCTTCCCCTCCATCCATTTATTTCTTTTCCCCCCCGTCTTTTTTTTTTCTTCCCTCTCTTTCTTCTTCTTCTTTCTCTCCTCATCCCTCCTCCCCCCTTTTTATTCATCCCTCCCAGCAAGAGACTTTTGACTGTCTCTTGTTTTCTCCTCTCTCATCCATCCTTTTCTCTTTCATCCTCTCTCAAACATTCTCCTGCTTTTCTCTCTAAAACCCCGCCCCCACCACCGCCACCTCGTTTCTCTTATTCATTCACAAAAATCTATCAGAATGGTTCAATCGTATGTATACGCTTGTTGATTTCTCTCTCTATGATGGAAATGAGCGAAAACTGACTGTTTTCTTGTTGTTAGCGCTGTTTTGGGTTTCCCCCGTATGGGAAAGCTCCGTGACCTCAAGAAGGCTACCGAAGCTTACTGGGGTGGTAAGATCTCCCGCGATGAGCTCCTCGCTGAGGGGAAAAGGCTCCGTCTGGAGCACTGGAAGATCCAGAAGGCTGCTGGTGTTGATATCATCCCCAGCAACGACTTTGCTTTCTACGATCAGGTCCTCGACCACATCCAGATGTTCGGGGTATGTTTCCTTTGCCTCTCGAATCCCCCCCCCCAAAGAAAAAAATCGACACCCTTTCAGCTCAAGTTGATCTAACCAATAATATAATTAATTAGGTCATCCCAGAGCGCTACAGCAAATACAACCTGGACTCCCTTGACGAGTACTTCGCCATGGGTCGTGGTCTCCAAAAGACCGGCGTTGATGTTCCCAGCTTGGTAAGTCTGCGTGTCCATCTCGAAAAAGCTTAGCTCCTTACCTAACTTGACTACAAACAGGAAATGGTGAAGTGGTTCGACTCGAACTACCACTACGTCAAGCCCACCCTCCAGAACAACCAGACTTTCAAGCTCGCTGCTGAGCCCAAGCCTGTTGTTCAGTTCCTTGAGGCAAAGGAGGCCGGAATCACTACTCGTCCCGTCATTCTGGGACCTGTCTCCTTCTTGACCCTTGCCAAGGCTGACCGTGGTCAGACCATCGATCCTATCACTAAGATTGATGAGCTCCTTCCCGTCTACGTTGAGCTTCTCCAGAAGCTCAAGGAGGCCGGTGCCGAGGATGTTCAGATCGATGAGCCCGTTCTTGTCTTTGATCTCCCTGCCAAGTCCAAGGCTGCCTTCAAGCCTGCCTACGAGAAGCTTGGCTCCCTCGGTGCTGCTGCTCCCCGCATTGTCCTTGCCACCTACTTTGGTGACATCGTTCACAACATTGATGTCCTCCCCTCTCTCCAGGGCCTATACGGTATTCACGTCGACCTGGTCCGCAACCCCGAGCAACTGGATGCTGTTGTTGCCGCTCTCGGCCCTAACCAGGTCCTCTCTGCTGGTGTTGTTGATGGCCGTAACATCTGGAAGACCAACTTCAAGACCGCTATTGAGAAGGTTGAGCTGGCTATCCAGAAGCTGGGTAAGGAGCGTGTGATCGTTTCGACCTCCAGCTCCCTCCTCCACGTCCCTCACACTCTCGCCAGCGAGAAGAAGCTCGACGCTGAGGTCCACGACTGGTTCAGCTTCGCTGTTGAGAAGACCAGCGAAGTCGTTGTCATTGCCAAGGCCGTCACTGAGGGCCCTGCTGCTGTCCGTGAGCAACTCGAGGCCAACGCTAAGTCTATCCAGGCTCGCGCCTCTTCCAAGCGCACCAACGACCCCGCCGTCAAGGAGCGCCAGGCTGCCGTTACCAAGGAGATGCACGACCGCAAGTCTCCCTTCAAGACCCGTCTTGCCGAGCAGACCAAGTCAATCAACCTGCCTCTCTTCCCCACCACCACTATTGGATCCTTCCCCCAGACCAAGGAGATCCGTATCCAGCGCAACAAGTTCACCAAGGGTGAAATCACCGCTGCCGAGTACGAGGCCTTCATCGAGAAGGAGATCCGTGACGTTGTCAAGATCCAGGAGGAGCTTGACCTTGATGTCCTCGTCCACGGTGAACCCGAGCGTAACGACATGGTCCAGTACTTCGGTGAGCGTCTCACTGGTTACGTTTTCACTACCCACGCCTGGGTTCAGAGTTACGGCTCCCGTTGCGTGCGTCCCCCCATCATTGTCGGTGACATCTCTCGTCCCGCCCCCATGACCGTCAAGGAGTCCAAGTATGCTGTTTCCGTTTCCAGCAAGCCCATGAAGGGTATGCTTACAGGCCCCATCACCTGTCTCCGCTGGTCTTTCCCTCGTGACGACGTCCACCAGTCTGTCCAGGCTCAGCAACTCGCTCTTGCTCTTCGCGATGAGGTTGTTGACCTCGAGGCTGCCGGAGTCAAGGTTATCCAGATTGATGAGCCTGCTCTTCGTGAGGGTCTTCCCCTCCGCTCTGGGGTTGAGCGTGAGAACTACCTCGAGTGGGCCGTTAAGGCTTTCCGTCTTTCCGCCAGCGGTGTCGCCGATGGTACCCAGATCCACTCTCACTTCTGTTACTCTGAGTTCCAGGACTTCTTCCACGCCATCGCTGCCCTCGATGCCGATGTTCTGAGTATTGAGAACAGCAAGTCTGATGCCAAGCTCCTCAAGGTCTTCATTGACGAGGCTTACCCCCGTCATATCGGCCCTGGCGTGTACGACATCCACTCCCCTCGTATCCCCAGCGAGAAGGAGATCAAGGACCGTGTCGAGGAGATGCTTGAGTATCTGAGCCCCGATCAGCTCTGGATCAACCCTGACTGCGGTCTGAAGACCCGTCAATGGCCCGAGACCAAGGCTGCCCTCACCAACATGGTCAATGCTGCTAAGTTCTTCCGCCAGAAGTACTCCAAATAAATTATAACACCTACTTAATAACCCAAGGTGGGGGGCGACATTGTCAACCTGTCGTCTCATTAGGAAAACGGATTAGGATGTTTCGTTTTTTATGAGTTTATGATGATGATACCAAAAGTTCAACATATGGGTGCGGGTTTTTATTAGAGAATATAATGGGGGTCAACGGAGTTCAACATTTTGACGATTTCAACATCGGCGTTAGCCAAGCATCGACATGCCTACAAATTGCACAGTTTCTGGGCAGGGTTTCTGGTTTTAATTCATTACACTTTGTGTTTTGGGATTGCACAAAAACAGGGAGCAATGTTCGATGGCGGCTGGATTTTGCCGACGTTTTCAACTATTTCAACAATGTGCTGTATATCACATGAGAGGTTAATCTATAAACATATTTTTTGCCTCACTCTTTTCTTCGTGGATTTTATACCACTATTCACATTACTATAGACCCGCGACACTGTAGCCATATACATTAGGAAGATCTTTTCTCTACCAACGTACGACATTCGGGTTGAGAACAAAGGCTCTGCAAGGCACACATAACCTTCTCTCTATCCTAGTAACCTCCATTTACCGAGAAACTCTGTACAAGTTTAATTAAACATTATAATTTAAAACCATGAACAATACGGAACCGCCGCCCCCCTCCCAGCAACTGCCTCGCTCCCAAACTTGTCCAAATACCACTTCCGACCCCACCGCGCATGAGGCAGCATATTCGCCACCGCATTAACCACGAAAACCACCGGCGGAATAGGCAGAGCAGGCAGACCCAGCTTCTCCGCTAGTGTGACGGTGGGGATGAGCCAAGGGGCGAGTCGCAGAGTTCTACCACTGCCAGCACCAGCACCGGTAGCCGCCTGGGCAATGAGCGAAGGGGACGGTTGGGGAGGTAGGACAAGTATACCGACGAGGGCAAACCCGAGCCATTCAATCCATTCAAAGACGTAGTGGGGGTAGAGGATAGAGCGGAACACACCGCGCGGTGGCGGGACGACGTAAACTTTGGCGTACTTACTATTACTATGACTATCCGTCTTCGATGATGACGAAAAGTGAGTAGAAGGATCTGTTTTTTTGGTGGAGAGTCTCTGGGCCTCTTCACGACGGAGGCGGAAGAGAGTTCGTTCGGAGTAAATATTCCCTGCCATTCCGATGAAGAAGAGACCCAGCCCCAGATAAGGGAGTAAGGTAGCGCGCCGTGATAGTGATGGTGGTGAGGTAGAATGAGGGTATTCTAGGATGGTGGTGAGTGGGTAACCGGCCAGCCAGCCGGCGATGCAGGTAGAGTTGAACCAGTTAAAAAGGACGGCCATGGAGACGACGAAGACGTGCATGGGGGACATGCTGGGGGCAGAGATGAAGGGGGAGATAATTGCGCGGTTGGCGTAGTGGAGGAAATACAGGGATGCGACTAGCTTGTTGGAGAGGGGGAGAGAGTTCTGGGGGAGTTTCCAGAGGAGGAAGGAGAGGTTGGCTGGGCCAACGATTTCCATGATGAACCAGCCTAGACGGCCTGGAATATTCCAGTAGGAGTTCCTCATGGAGGTTTTGCCCGCTGGGTGCCAGGATGTGAGCCATTGGATCACGGTGAACTTGTTTAGGTTGGTTAGCTGAGCGGGGTTTTAAACGCAGTGAGGAAGGCTTTGGCTTACAACAGGGAAGTATTGGAAGATGTTGACCACAGCCACATATGTTTCAGGAGTAGGAAGAACCAAGTCCCTCAAGGGAGGCAGAGCCTCCAGAAGAGTGGAAGAGAATACAGAGCCCATCCTTGGGGGCGAAAGAGGGTCAGTACACGAACAACTTCAACCTTGGAGATCCACCCACTCACTTTGTGGAGGGTCAGGGGTAGAAAGCTTATTTGGACCAGTAAGCACGACCCCAAGATGAAATCGCGAAATATAGTTCAAGATCTGCTACGTAGACATCCTAGTTTGAAGGAAAGAAGGGAAGAAGACAGTGAGAAAAAAGGATCAATCAATAAAACACGCGAGGGAGCGTCAAGAGGGAGGCTGGATTTCCTCGTTCAAAAAATGGGAAAAGATCCCATGATGTCACCCGCAACCACGTGATCAAATGGCGGTCTCAATACCAGGATATACTGGGTGTCTCTAGTAGTAGTAATGATAGTGATAAGGAAAGATAGAAACGGTATGCTACGCCGATATAAATCTCGTCGTCAAAACAAGTAAGAATCATGTGCTGGTCAACCGGCGGATGTGTCCATATCCTCCGCTGTCACCGTCGCCTGTCCCCGTTTCTCTGCAATCTTCTGCTTTTTAAACGCCTCGATCTTGGCTCTGAGTTCCGTGTCTGCGAAGGGAAAATGTCAGCCTTGGCCTACCCCTAGGGAATATTCAAGCTACTGTTCTCGGGTTTTTGCTTACCTGGTGTAACGTCATCTATACTCAGCGGAACGCGATTGAATGGGTCATGCGGGTCACTCAGCAAGTGAGACCGGATAGTCGAGCGGTCAATGGATACTCTGGACGCAGGAAGCTTGACAGGGTCCTGCATCAAGGTGTACATTAAAGGATCTAGTGAAATTTGGTTAGCGGGTCTCTCGATGGGAAGGAGCGGTTTGTACAGCTAGGGCTTACCGAGGAATTCATCCGGAATTTCTCCCAGGTCCTCTTCAGCCTGATCATCGGCTTCCTTGGCCCCCTTCACATTCAGCTGCAGCCTGTCCCACTTCTTGAGCTCGTCCAGGGACTTCAAGGACCATTTCCGCAGGATGTCGGCGGCTTTTTCAAAGTTGGCTGGCTTGTAGGATCGACCGTCCCGAGCCACGGCGACTATAAAACTCTCCTTGCTCATTAGGTTCAAGTATACATCAACAATCTCGCTCAGGAGAGCCCGGGGGTTGAATCCGTAGTCCTGCAGGTTTTCCACACGTAGGTTGGAGCTTTTGGGGCCCACCATAGCATCCAAGTTGTAATCAAGCATGTCTGCCAGCCTTTGAACGATTTCTGGCATAGTAAAGGAGTCTGCCAGCGCCTCAGTAAAAAGCTTCAACATCGAAACCGTCTCGTTGGTTAGCTGCATATAGGATTTGGCGCTGCGCTGAGCCTGTGCTAGACGCTCCTCCTTCTCCTGGCGCGCGGTGGGGTCCATTGAAGACCCTTCGTTCCGCAGTTCCTGTTGAGTTTGATAGATTGTGATGAAGTTCCCGAATGATTCATCCAACACAAAAGTCACATCGTTGAGGAGTAGGTTCACGAAGCGAACGAAGAAGTCTACGTTCTGTTTCGACTGGTGATAAAGCTTGGTTCGGTAATGGGTATTGGGCCAGATGCATTTAATAATCTGGAAGATCTCGTATCGGATGTTGAATTTGTCAAAGAATTGGGTATGAGTGCCGGTGTGCTCAGCTTCGATATAAAAGTTCATAACAGCGTGCAACAGGTATTCGTTGGCAAAAGGCATGGAATTTAGGAGATCCACCAGAACGCCATTCGCGCCACCAGGGCGAGGCCATGTCCCTCGGAACAGAATGGAAACCAAGCCTGCCTTAAGGTATGGGTTCTTGATATAACTCGAACTCTCCAGGAAAGCAATGCAGAGCATGACCAGCTCATCTCCTTGTGTCGCGGTGATGATTTGAGGCATACACCACATGATAAATTTAAAATTGCTGACAATGTCATCCACGAAATATTCTGGCAAACATTGGAAGGATTCTGACTGCTCTGGGAGAGGAAGCTCGAGCTTCTCCTTTGGAAAGTTTTTATCGGAGGCTATTCGAAGCAACCAAACGATGACATACCGCATAAACGTCATTGAGCGGTACTGCCACTGGTCATCAAAGAGTACTCCCTGGAGGCTGTACTTCAAGGCCAAGCCCATATCCAGTCTATCTTTATACTTTTTTAGATGATTCTCGAAAACTCTAAGCTGGAGGGGGTTGTTGATCCATTTATGTCTCTCCGCTTCGAACTTAGCGAGTGTGGTCTCCATGTGCTTAAGGTCCTTTTCCAGCTGTTCCAATTTGGTGGTCAACGATTCACTGCCGTAGTGATGAGCTGCTACAGTCAAGAAGAATACTTCCGTTATAAAATTAGAAGTACCCTCCGCCTTTTTGGAGTAGAAAGCATCGGAGGCGTGTTGATCGGCATTGATTTTAGTTTCGTCCCTCATGTCAACACGAGGGTTTCGATGTAAGTAACCAATATCGATCCTGTCGATCTACTCAAGTATCAGATATCGTATCACCCCATTAGAGCAGTGCATCGACACCTGAGGCATTCGAGGTCACGCTTACCTTGGTGAAATTTGCATCCATGAATGGTTCGCAAAGCTGATCCATACATGTAGTGAGATTGAACATGAACCCGTCAGACGACACAGTGGTGGGGTCTACTTGCATTGCCCGTCGCTTGTGGTTAACATTTAAAGCGGCTGCGAACCAATCCAAGACTTTGTCGCGCGCATCCTTGGATGCTCTAATCATGTGATTAATGATATCCAGAAGATCAGAGCTCAGCATCTGCTGCACCATGCGGATGGAACGTTGCGCATTCAAAATATAGGACTGATCTCTTGTCTTAGGGCTCGAGAAGTACGACATCGTAGCACTCGCCTGTAAAGGCGAGAGGCTAAACCACGGTCCCAGTAGAGTAGATTTTTCGAATGATGCAGGTTCCCGTGACGCGTTGAAGATCGATGACTCCGTGATGGCGGCCGCGATGACCGCATGGCGAACAAGATTCCGCAAGGCCTGTGATTTGGGATAATTGAGAATGTACCCTTCTTGAAAAGAGGAAGTTTTGCCTTAACGTACTGTCACATATGGCTTGTAGTCATCATTGATGCTCTTGGAGGAAAGATCTCCACTCAGTTCCTCAACCGCGGCTATCAGGGCGGGCTTAATACTCTCATCCTCTTCAAATCGCTTCACGGCCTCACCCATGAATTCGATATCTACCCCCTTATCGTCCTCTGGGTCCAAAAGGAGATAAGGTTTGAGCAGCGAACCCGACGAATCAACCCTACCAACCAATACGATCTGTTAATACATTGTTCTCCTGGAACTAAGTAAAAGGGATCGGACAGTACGCACCCGAACATCTCCGGCATAGTTATAGCAAAAATGCAGTAACTCATACACAGGCGACGGGCCTCACAAATGACCTGGAATTTGGGGTCATTCTCCCGAGCGCGTCGAAACCCCTTGTGCAGCCTCGTTATCCTCTTCCAGCATGGTAATAAGTAATCCAGCGGCTTCCGCTCCGTCTGAAGGGACGCAGCCTCCAGGAGAGCCTGGTCCAGAACAGCCACCTCGATTCGTAGGGTCCGGCTCTGATCTTCCAACTCACTCCGCAGCCCCGGTAGGAAAGTCAGTCTCTGTCCATGGATATCCCGCTGCCGGCTCTCCTTCAAGGTGATCTTAAATGCCGCGCTTAGTGTGCGATCCTCAAAAGCCTCGAGTGTGTCTCCCGCTTTCGGAAGGGGCAGGGTGCTGGAGCCCGGAGTGGGTGCTTGCGGTGTCGCAGGCGATGTCGGCGTTATCTTGATTCGTTTCCCTTCTGATCCTCCTTGCTCCGGCCCTGGCGAATGAGAAATAGGTTTAATAGGCGGTAGCTGTGACTCTTCCGAGGCTTTGGAAAGAGGCTGCTGTGGTCGAGAGGGTGTTGCGGGCCGGCTGGATGACTCTTCGCCATCGTTGGCCTGGACAGGCGGAGATGGGTTCCCCAGCTTTGCCAGCCTCTTGTTGCGGATCTACAGCCATCACAAAATTACTATCATGTCATATTTTCTAGTTCAGATTCAAATTCTATAACCAACCTTATCCGCTTCGGAGAGGTTATCTGACATCTTTGGCGAAAGAAAAGGTGCCCGCACCAGGCGTGGAGTTTGCTTCTTTCACAGAAGACGGGGTTAAATAATGGAGGAAGGCTCCAGAAATGAGAAATAGAGCCAGCCAAAAAGATTTCAGGGTCCAAAATTCAGATATGAGAGAGAATAGGTTAGGGAGAGCAGGCAGAGAACCGCTAGTAATCAGGCGACATTCTGTCATGATCGCTGAGGTTCGCCCGCATTTCTTCTTATTAACTAAGCTGTTTGGGTAGTTCCCGCCAATCTCATCGCAAAGCGAGCCCGCCCTACGAACCCCTTGCATTTATCCGCGGCGTTTCCATGGCTGCTTTGAATTTTTATTTTTGACAGATACTACCCGGGAAAAGACTGAATATAACGAGGGGAACGGAATAGAATAACTAAAATGAGATTCATGAAATATGCTTGTCCAAGGACATCATGGAGAAAAAAAAATCACAGTTGATTCCCAGAATACACACGCAGGTCCACGCTACGCCGTCAAATACTAGCAGAATCATTGACATCTAAGAAATAAACATCACGGTCCGATGAACGAAACGGAACCAAGATAGAAGGGGGGGTGTATAAGAAGAGTCAAAAAGAAAAAAAGAAAAATTACATATTGGGAATGCAACCGAATAGGGTATGTGAATGAAACTAACACAAGGCAGCAGGATGTCATCGATGCAAGTTAATATTTCCCTTTCAAGGAATCTAATCGCTGACAACTCTTGAGTTCCATGGACCTGGCGGCTTTCATCTTCTCCACGTCGGGGAAAAACCAGCCTTGTGCATCTTGGATCATCCTGTCCCGGAGGTTGACCTCGCTCTCACATTCATACCGAAGCTTCCTCACGTAGTCTACCTCGACCTGCTGATCCAGTTGGCGGAATTTCCGGTTGCTGTAATCTTCTACATCACGCGGATTGATAAAATAATCTATGTTGAGTTTCGGTGTTGTGCGTTGCATGGTGTGAGGGGGTACAGCGGTGTCGAATCGATACGATGGTCCAGATGGAGTAGGGGAGCCGGAGAAGAGCGATGAAAGCAGGGGCAGCACGAAGAGGAGGATAAGGGGTAAAAGCTGTTGGATCGTAGCCCAGACGGACGGTGCGGGCTCAGACTGGGCATCGGGTTCGCGTGGCCTCCTTCGCGGTCGCGAGCCTCCAAACTGATGGACCCTAAACCCGGGGCCGCCTCCCATATTGAAGACGAATTGTGGTCCACCTAGATCGCATGCATCAGTAAAAGCCAATTCCTTCTCAACTTATCACAACCAAATACTATTAGGGGTTCATACCAAACGGACCGAATCCACCACCCATCCCTCCAAGACCGCCGCCGTTGAAGAACCGATTAAACAGCTCCTCCGGAGATATCTCTTCCTCGAAACCTTGGCCTCCCGGTCGCGGGAACCCACCTCCAGAGAATCCGCTGAAGGGCGAAGCGCCCGATGGGCCTGCACTCGGCGTAAACCTGCTATCAGGATCTCCGCCGAACTTATCGTACTTGGACTTTTTATCCGAATCTGATAGAACCTGGAAAGCACGCGAAACCACTATATTGCAACCTTGTTAAAAGGAGGAGGTTATAAAAGTTTATTCCGTTCCAAACTCACTCTTAAACGCTTCATCCGCCCCATCATACCCATTCTTATCGGGATGGGTCAATAGACTCAATTTCCGATATGCCTTCTTGATCTCGCCATCCGTCGCGGTCTTCTCCAAACTCAAAATCTCGTAAAACGCTGTTGTAGAGCATTTCCGTATCCGAATCACAGCGGCCTTCATCTCCGGGGTATATTTGCGTTCCTGATTACCTTGGTTATGCTCCCGAGATTTCGCTGAGCCACCCCCATGGTCGACACCAGACGCTTTAGCAGACGGCATGACTCAGACCAAAAATAAAAATATATCGTTTTATAACCCCCAGAGTAGATTCTCCTGGTCGGGGGTTCCTTTATGGGCGGGCGCGAATAACTTTCGTCTCCCTTATTTGTCGAGGGTTCCGTCTCCTCAGAAATTGATGACTGGTGGTGGCGTGGACACACCTGCCGGGAGAAGAGGAGAGGGGGCGAAATTCGGCGTCCAAGCGAAAGGCGGCGATTTGTTGTTTGTATTTTATTTTTTTGGAGAGGGCCAGAACTCCAGGCGGAATCAAAGAGGGATAGTTGAAACAGCCGGGAGAATTGACTGAACGAAAAAGTGCGAATTAATATGCCAAAAGCTGGGTGAAGGACGGAAAGGTGATTGCTAAACGTGGTGAGATTCTGGAGGTGCCATTCTTGCGCTAAGCTTGGGGGTGAGGGATGATTTGTTAGTCAGGCCAAAAAAATAGCTACTGCTAAAAACAAGGTACTGTACCTGGAGCTCCATTTATATTCACTCCCACACTCCACATTCGTATTTGTTATATTTGCCAAATTTCTAATCCCCGGTTCAATTCTATCGTTCCCCGATCTTCCTCCAAATTCCCTCTCTCATCATGGTCGACCCCGAACCATCCGTGGAGCAATCCAAAAAGTCCCTCATCCAAACAGCTAGGGTGTGGGGAGGTAAGTTACAAGCTCAGAGAAGCTATCCACCTCTACCCTCAACAGGACACCTCCCCCCTCCGGAGGGGACACCTCGTTCATTATAGTCTTCATTTATTAACTATAATAACCCTCTCCGCAGAGAACCCTTTCCCTCCGACTCTCCTCGCCTCCCTCATCACGGCGCAATGCATGCGACCATTCCAGGCGCTCCCAATGCTTTTCCCCCCCATCCTTTTATTCACAAGCTATGCGAATTTACAAGGCTTCAAGACCGAAAGTGCTGGTATCAGCGCGGCTTGGTCTGGGCTCTATCTTCTGCTCGCTGGTCGGCGAAAACAGCCATTCATGAAGAAATGGGGGGCGCGGGGTATCGTGCGCGGGACGACAATGGGCCTATGTCTGGTAAATCTAGTTGGTGGAGGATTGGCTTATACGTTGGGGAAGAGGGAGGAGGGGGAGGACGAGTAATTTAGCATTGGCTCCTTTTGGGGTGAAGGAGGGAGGAGAGGGTGTTGATATATGGATAATTGGTGCTTTTTTTTCTTTTTCCGCCATGTATGACTAAATTGTAGAGAAGGCGTCTTTGGAACTGGGAGTTTTGGGAGGTTATCTATTAGATGTCATATAAAATACGGAGGGGTGTTGCTATTTATATTTTACATGCGGAAGACATTCGGGGAGAAGGCTACGACGAGTTTTCATGGAAGAGACACTTTCCCCCTGTATCTTCTTCATCAAGACCCATTTCGCGCTGTGTCGGAGGATGAAGGCCTCCAATACCGTGGAACCGTCCTCAGAATAATAAGGAAAAGCGTCTCCAAAATTGACAGCAGATTACCATTCTCACGAGAGAATATAGCAAACCCAATAGCAGCATATGCATGTGTAGGACACGAGGCCTCTATCCAGCCCCCACAGCTAAGTAATTAATAGATGAGCTAGCAAGGCTAGGCATCATCCGCTCAAAGACCGTAGGTTGTATACTCGACTATAACAGCCCCAGAGCGCGGTCGGGAATTGCACGGTGGCTACTTGGTATACGGCTGCTCAGCGAGGACATAATCCTTGACCCTCTGAGGGACCAGCCACTCAAGATCTCGGGGATTCATCTGGATGGCTTCACGAGCTAACGTTGAACTCACGGAATGTTCATCTGGCCTTTTCCCTTCCACGAGACGCACCCGGTCGGCCCATTCACGTTGAGCACCTTTGCTATCCATATCTCCTTGGGCAAGGCGGCGAAGGAAGGCATGTTGCTCACCAGCGCTACCCCAGTCGGTATCCGGACGCATGGTGACCCTTAACCTGTGTTTGGAAAGGAATGGTTGCAGTGGCTGGAGTTTATATTCTGGTGGATAGTACTTGGGGTTAAAGATCCGAATTAGTGTATCGTAGCCAGTGAGATGGACCTGTTCAATTGACCGAGGATAAACGCGCGCCGATTCAATCTCCGCAGCTTTGTCCACGAAATAAGGCTTCTTGGTAACGCCAATATCAATGTCAGGAAGAATCCAGCCTTTAGTGTCGGGAAGGGTAGTCTGCAGGTAGGAGAGGAGATCCTGGGCGAACAATTCCATCATGGTTAGCCGGTCCTCGAAGGCGGCCGGTTTGGAGGGCTTGTCCGCATTCTGTGTTGCAAGGAGAAGCAACAAACGCGAGGGCCTTTCGGGGTTCTCTAGGAGAGCAGAGCTTGCAATTCTGCGATGGGCTAGTGTGGGTGGATTGAAAGACGAGTCGAGCACATACAGCACCTCTGGAAGAGTGGGGTGTTGCTGGTGCTTGATGCGGGGAAGTGAGGTGAGGATCTCAAAGCTTTTGGGGGAATCGATGAAGCGTTTCAAAGCTAAACCATATTGTGCCTTGAGGGTCTGAAAGGAGGGACTCATTGCGCTCGAGAGAAATAAGCAAGAGGGCTTTTATTCATTACTCCGTGATCAACAATTGGAGCCAACGAAAGACGTTCATGAGTCACATCAGCGCAGCCCCATTTCCAGAGGTCGGAGGAGCTTTTGCCAGGTGGGGCTGGCGGAACAAAGGCATTCCAGGGTTGTGTTCAAGAGAAGAGGCCCTAAAAAGTTGAAACGGCACACACCGCGGTTGAGCCGGCCCACAGAATAAATATATGGTCCAAGGGATCCATTAATAATATCCATCCTACTACTCTGTATATACACACACGGCACAGATATATGGAACCGTATATTACTGGTGCCATTGCTTGTTTCGAAAGGAGGGGGCCGGATTCCCACCAATTTGATGACATCGATGAAAGTGGTCAGTGTGTCGCTAAACATTGTGATCATGGCACCAAGTCTTAGCTCATAGGATGGTCATAATCAGGAGTCCTGGGGAACCGTTTCAGGGGGAATTCTAGATCGCTTCCCATTGCACATATTTTCCTCCGATTTCGTGACGTCGAAACTGGAAACCAGCCAGGATAAAAGAACAAGTGCCGTTTATCCTTGTCCTTTGGTAGTTGCCGAAGCCAGGATGGATTGAGATGATGTATCCCTGTCGTCCGATGTGGCAATCGGTGGCTTGCAATTCAGTGACGTTGATGGATGTCTTGCTTTTCATAAGCCATCATCACATTCCTCAATCCTGTCTTGGTGATTATATTACTAACTATATTGATTAGATTATTATTTCCTTATATACCCCCTAATTATTGCTTGTTGATATCTAGAGAGATAGCCATGGAAGAATAATGATTTTAAAACAGTCTTCCTTAAAATTATGAAACATCATCCCGCTCGAATGTACTATGAGCCTCAGCCACCAACTTACCCCAAGCCACGCTCTCTGCCTGAAACGCTCGCGGCACTCGTTTCCGAGCATTTGGCGAGTCCAAGATGCTGGAGAACGCATGTTATCGACCCTCATGCCCCCCTTAATCACATCCTTGGTCAAACATCAAGGACATCCAAACACGAGATCCATGATGGTTCAGCGTCTGAGCTGGGCTGAGATCAAGAGAGCGAGGATAGAATACATCACAAAAGCAGAGATTTCTTCCCAGCCGTGTGTTGGGTCATCACTCAGGAAATAACAGAGTCATGTCTCGACCGTGCCCCCACCGCATCCGTATTGGGAGTGACTAGCCACCGAGCTTTCATGATCGTCCGCCGTTGGCTCTGGCGACAGATCTGCGTCCCTCAGGCGATTTTCACTTGGATGACATGTAGCCTCGCCAGCAAAGAGAATACTATGGGGCATCCATTATTATTATTATTATTATATTACCGTTGATGACAGGATCAAGGAGTCTTCTGGACGACATTGACTTTCCCTTTTTCCGACCCCTCGAATTAGTGTGGGTAAATGTGTATCTCCAACCCACATCGGATTATTTTCAAGTGCCACCACCTTGGGGTGTCTTGGGGCATATTAACAGAACCTTTGATAGCTTCACTAGTTTTTGTTTTCGCCCTGGCTGAAGTCAAAAGAGTGACACACTCATACGCGGAAGGGCGGAAAGCGAAAGCAAACGAAAGACATTATTTTCCCGCTCTCGACTCTGGATTATATTCGAGAACCTTGGAAGGAAAAAGCAAGAAAAACACAAAAAAAAAAAAGTTGGCAAATCGGGACCTCCCAGGTACCCTGCAGGTGGGCAGGCACGGTTGAGACAGTGGACCAATAACAAGCCGGGAAGCCAGGGTGAAACGGGCTCTGTGTGTGACCGCAGCTAATCCGCGTGCGGTTCCTGCGCGGAGCCCCACTTAGTGGTGTCTCTTAATTAACTTTTATAAATGAATTAATTAATATTGATATTGTTCCTGGTACTGTATCTTACCACTGCCCACCTTCCAACCAGCAACTTTAGATTGAACAATCTCAAGCAATTTCAATCGCTTTCTTGCTTGATTCCCGGCTCCCTGGCGGCGCGGTCAAGTCATGATACCATACCATACTCCCTCCATCGGCCGGGTTCCCACCGGGCTGGCCCCAACAGAGTGGCCCGAGTAGCAGGATAGCACTTGGTTCCTCGAGATTCTAGATGTCGACCTGACCGATTATTGTACTATTATTCCTGTTATTCATTATTGATTATTACTTGAGGGAGCTGGAGCCTGGAGTATGACGGCCAGTACCACTTGGGCCCGTGTATCAGGTACACTCGATGTCTCCAGAATTAATCTAACGAGGCTGATGAGCTCCTTTTCCTCCATTCTTTTATCTCCCTCCTCTCTCCCTCTTCTTTCTGGCTCTTTTCTTCCATTCACTCTCCAGTGTCAGGGACCTCACTACATTCCTTGATCTTCTCCAGTCTTTCATTAACTGCTTTATTTTTTTATTTTCTTTCCACTGCGAATTGACTTCGCATCTCCCTCTTTTTTTGAGCACTGCAGCTTAGCCTGTCTTTACTAAACGAAAGATAAACTAAAAAAAGCCGAATCACCTTTGAAAGCAAAAGACATTGACTGTCACGTTCATTCCTTCTCACAATGCAACTTACTACAAAGCTCTCTGTTGCCCTCCTGGGTGCTTTGGCCGCTACCGGCGAGGCCTCCCACGGCCTGCGTGCTCGCCACGACAGACTATTCCACCCTCGGGGCTTCAACCAGACGACTCCTTCCACTTCCTATGTGACCGTCTACCCCACTCCCAAACCTAGCATCCCCCTCACTACTGGTGGTTCCGGTCCCTCCAGCGCCCCCTCTGAAACTGAAACTCCCGGCACCGATGTCACTGTCACTTACACCCTGGGCACTGGCACCACTCAGAGCGTCATTACCACCACTATCCACAGGACTTCCACCGAAGTCCAAACCGTCTGGGAGGTATGTAGTTTAGCATGGCAAACGCTCTGCCAAGGTACACTGCTAACCAATGTACAACAGACTCCCTCGAGCTCCGCGGCGGAGGAAATTACTTCCACCCTCACCTCCGGTTCTACTACCATCTACACTGTTGTCCCCGTCCCCTCGTCCACTGAAGGTCCCTCGTCTACTGAGGGTGGAGAGGGCTGCGGTACTCCCGTCACTGTCACTGTTACTGACACCGTTACTGTGGTAGGTTGATGAGCACCGAACGAAAGGGGTGCGGAAGATGAGCTAACCAAGGATCCCAGACTGCCACTCCTACTGCTGCCCCTAGCGACGAGGACGAGGACGACCAGGGTCATGGCCACGGACATCCCGAACACCCCAAGCATCCCGAACACCCCAAGCATCCCGAACACCCCGAACACCCTGAGCACCCCGAGCACCCTCAACATCCTGAACATCCCGAGCACCCCGAGCACGGACACGGACACGGACACGGTGGCGATGAGGATGATGATCAGGATGATCAGGGTGGGGACCAGGATGGAGACAACGGCGAACAGCCTCCCTTCCCCACGCCGACTCTTCCTCCCTTCAACAACGGCACCGCTCCCACCCACAGCGGAGTTGCGAAGCCCACTGGCTTCCTGACCAGCCGCCTGCCATTCCCCACTCACTTCCGCCGTCACCTGTAAACCAGCGACCCCGGGTTTACGGGTCTCAGAAAGATTTGATGTGACCATCTTGTACTGAGGTTTATTTTTGTGGCGAGTTGGACACGCAGGCGTTGTACCTAAAGAGGAACAATGTTGTTTTATATTTTACTTCTGGTACAAATTTTTAAATCTAGGGGAGTCTTTTCTCTAGAGTTCTTAAACTTGCTTTTTTCTCTTTTTTATCCAGTTAAAATGGGGGGCTTTTCCTCATCTTCACCTGGTGGTTCTTTCAATTCTTTTCCAATATAGGGCCTTTCCCCAGGTCCTATATACACTTTAACAAATATTCTTCTTTTTTTTTTATTTCTTATCCTTTCCACCCATTCTTTCCATTCTTTCTCAAAGCCGTCATTGGACATGGGATCTTTGTACATCAGATGGCAAAAACATGCTTTGTGAGACCCGATGGCCAGTGAAGTCTGGAACAAGGAGGTAATCAACGAACTTCTTTTCCTTAGGGTGTTTGGACTCTTGTGCAGTTTTTGTAATCTTTCACCAGGAAGGACGGGTTATAGACTGCATAGGATCGAATCCATTTTTTCTTGCTTTTCCAATAGATAGACCAACCATGACGATGAATTTGATTAGTTATAGAACCTCATCAAATCCTGTTAATATACGTTCAAAATCGAGCCACTAGACCGGGTATCAAGTTATAAAAGCGTAGTATACATCAGAAACAAAGAGAGTCAAACATCGACCGTCCCAGGCCCATATCGTACCACCCTCTCCCTCATAGCCTGCCACTCCAACCAAGTCACGCCCTGCAGCAGACAATCCGCCAGATCATCCAATTTCCCCATCTCAATCTCCTTACCCCTGTTACTCTCACTTCCCCCCTTCCCACCAGACCCCTCATGAGAACATCTTCTCCGCCCCCCCTTCCACTTCCAAAGATATCCGTCCACCCACTGCCGCAGTATAGGATCATCATCCTTGACCCCCACCGGCGCCACCAACCCGTCATCATCAGGATCAGCATCAGCATCGGCATTCAACCAACTCCCCACAAGATCAATCTTGGCCTTTTTCCCTTCTCTAGACGACACCTTCTTCTTCTTCTTCTTCTTCTTCCCATCGCCACCATCCACGGAAGCATGGGTAATCTTACCATCCATAGCCCAATATTTTGCTACACGCTGCGGTTCGATCCCCAAAACCACCGGTGCAAAGCCGGACATCCCTGCATCACATACCGTAGAACTAGAAGTAGAAGAAGAAGAAGAAGAAGCGTTGGTATGCCTCAACGCACACAAAACCGCATAAATCATCCCCTCAAAAACCCCCACCCTAATCGTCCACTCCTGCACCGCACTCCCACCCCCAGACCGGAACCGTTGCCGCTCAATTAGGACATGGGTAGGTTTATACCTTTCGACAAGGGCGGTGACGAATCCGTATGCATGCTGGGCGTAGAGCGGTGGAGAAAAGCTCATCATCCCCTTCTCTTTCTCTCCCTTCTTCCCATCAGCCACCCGGTGAGAGGAGGAGCTTGATGTAGGGCCCAGGTCGAGTAAGCGCTTGAATTCCTCGGGCGGGGTTGCGGTTTCGGGGAGGGCGAGACGGCGCCAGGCAGTTAGTGTACTCCTCGTAGGACACCCAGATCCAGATCTATTGGAGAGATGTGTGAGGTCGACGAGGAGATGCGCAAATGCCAAATTCCGGATTCCCATGTCGATGCTCAGGATGCTTAGTTTTTGGTTTTTCTTCTCTGACTCTGTCCCTGTCCCCGGTCCCGGGGAAGAAGGAGGTGGAGGAATGAGAGGCCTAGATTGGTACTGGCATTGTACTAGCCCATTCTCAAGGTTATTGATGAGTGTGGCCTTGGGCCCGGAAGATGGGATGCCGGTCTTTTGGGCTATGTGTTGCAATTGAGTGGTTTTGAGGCCGTGAAGCCATGGGTATCGGGTGACAGATTGGTGGATGGGTGTGAGTCGCATTTTTTTTTTTTTTTATTTATGACTCTGTAGGTCGTGAGTATATATTGATTTCTTATTTAACGGGGCACCTAAGGTATGTCCGCCTTGATACTTAGATAGGGGATGGCTGTTGTTGGCGGTGTTTAATTTACCATCATTTTCGGCTGGTTAAAGACATAAAGAAGGAAATTAAGGCCTATTTCTGCCTTTTTGGGAAGGCTTGGCACCACTTCAATCCCTGCGTCGATCATATGTTTCTTGGCTTGTTGATCAATTGAAATAATAATTCCCTTTACGACTTCCCTTCTCATCAAAAGAATTTGTCCATTTTTTGTTTCATTTGGTGATCTATTTATTTCTCTTTGGGGCCAGAGGAGACTACATAATTACCAAAACTAACCAACTATACCTTGTAAAGCCAAGACTTGTTTGGTACATCCCCAGACCATACCATACATCTACATCTCCCAAGCCCTTGTAACAAAGCAGTCGAAACGGAACCCATGGTCCTCTTTACTCAATAGAAAAAGGGTCGTCATCAACGGAACAAGAAATAAGTAAGTGTAGTAATTACTGATTACATATCATACAATATGCTCGCGTCCAGTGGGAAATGCGCCGACTTAAACCAGAAACAATTGCATCCCTCTATTCCAACATCAGCATTAATCGAATTGCCTGTCCCAAACCAAAACCCCTTGGCCGCTTGACAACATATATATGCCCATCCCAATTGGACGCCATGACCTGAAATCTGACTATGCAAGACGCTAAACTGCAACTCAAGAAAAGACAAAGGATAAAAACGCAAGGCCGCCGGGTTTTTTCCCCTCGCCACAGAAATAGAAAACATAACAGGACACACCCAAATAAGTGGTGCCAAACAAAATAAGCGGTCTAAATATGAATTGGAATCGAAGGAATCCTGAAGACGTGAAGCTCCCAAAACTATCGGCGTGCCACGTCATTTTCTATAGTGGGCTAGAGCGCCGCAGCCACGTCATTCGGTGACACACTCTCTCGGACATAGAGAATAGGTGCCCAAACTCTCCAGTGTAATACTCCCATATGCGCTAGCCGCATCGATACTCGTTCAACGCTGTAGTGCTGCTGCGAGATCAGGGAGTGGGGGTGATGTCGTTGAGACTCGCAGACGGCTAGAGGTGACATATTCATGTACCTTTTCGCCGTACTAAAAGTGGCGGCAAGGAGCTTTTCCCGGAGTGATCTCCGGAAGTATTGGAACAGCCCTGAATCGTTTGATAGGTGCCACTCCAATGCCGCTTCAATTGGCGCAATGACGTCGTCCGATATCGTGGCATCACCACAACACACCGCGCTAGCAAATCGCGCGATTTCGAGAGCGATGCACCGCACGTTCTTCAGCCACTGAGGTGACCCACGAGAGGTGTCCTCATTCTCTTCCATCAAGGAGCCTATCCGATATCGGAAGGTGGCGTGTGTCTGGGCTGGAGCGGAAAGACACCTTTTTTGTGTGTCAACGTATGACTCGAAGATGAACCAACAGATGTCTAGGCTGATGATGTTCTGGAGACATGCTCGAAGTTGCCACAAGCGATCAGAATCGAAGGCAAATGTTTCCGGAAATGCGTCAGGACTGTGGAATTGAAGCAAAAGCTCAGATACACCCCGAAACAGGAGCGATACCGGCCAAAAGCTGTCGTTTTGTGTGGGCTTCTTCGCCAGGGCTGGTTCTCGTTCACGAAGATCTTGATACCAGAGCCTCGAGGACTCTACACGAAAGTTGTCTCTCTCAATTTTACCCCGAAAGTATTCTTGGAGGAATGGAATAGTATCTTCGATGAGCAGTACCCGGAATGCCCGGATTTGATGGTTGGCGACGTCCTAGTGTGAAAGGTTAATCATTCCACTCTCCAGGGACGGTGTTATGGGTGGCCTTACCAACTTCATAACCTCCAGGATAGCAAACAGGGCCCGCAGGCCACTAGCTATTTCCGTAGAACTTTGAGACTGTGAGCCTGAGCTGATATGCTCCACCATGCGATCAGCCCACTCGTCCCGCATTGGGGCGCAATGTGTCTTTAAAAGTGTCGCAAGCCACTTTGCAACTGCAACCATATCAAGAACACCTTTTTGGATCTGTTGCATAAGGAGCGCTACATCAAGATTCTGCATGACGATGGAGTGGTCGCGCTCGGGGACAAGAGTCTTCAAAACATCCTGCAAGGTCTCAAACAAGGCCGGGAGCCGGGGTTCAAAAGCTTCCCGCTCATGGCTTTGGTGGCCATTTCGGCTTTGATCATCAGCTCCACATGATGCGCAAAATGCATAGATGCTAATTTCAGCAGACATCGCCTCCCAGTAATCCTTCGCTTCCCTTTGCTTCCGCCTGCCCTTCTCCCCGTCAAGATCAGGTTTGAAATGAAGGTCACGATCAAAATTGGCGTCCATTCGGAGGTGGATATTACTCATGATGCAAGGTAGGTCGAGCTCACTTAGCGTGCTTTTGGTAACTGGAGGATATTTGTTTGCTGTAACTAATAACTTTTGTTCCTTTGAGCTGAGACGGAGCGTTGGGGGGATTTCGACTGCATTCGACGATGGCAGGGAGAAACGAGGCGGTGCCGGGAGGATAGATATGGACAGCGACGGGACCGAGGAGGACGACGGAGCCTGGCTTGTGTCCTCTCTATATGTAAATTTGCCGGATTGAAGACGATTGCTCCCACTGGCAGTATCCTTTGGATTATTTCGGCCCGCATGATGGCCCAAGGTGTCATTCTTGGGCGAATCTTTCGAATGACTGTTGCCCCCATACGGCTCCAGAGGACACTCTGTACCTTCCTCCTTCTTGCCAGGCGTATCCCGGCGCGCCTCTTTTGTCTTTTGAAGGTCCATCTCCATTCGAGCCTAGGAATAGGGCCGGGTGGAGAGCGGTAGCGTTGAAGATGGGGACGTCGGAGGTTGGAAGAAAGTTAACAATCCACGAAACCCAGGGAAATTAAACTGCAATGGATGAATACAACGAAAGCTGTGTGGTGCGCTAGGTCGTTGTCACGGTCACGAGCATCTCCTTTCTCTGACGGGGACGCAAGGGAAACACCACCACAACTCCCTCTCTCCCCGTTGACGGGTGAATGGAGCGATTGGGATCCCTTCCCAGAGCCCTTAAGTCAGTCCTTACCTCTGGTCGTCAGAACACAAGGTGAGGGAGAAAGGAATAGTTATTAGGACTTACCTGCAGGTGGTCAAGAATGCCGATCGCGAATGCAGATCTCAAAACGGGCAATCAATTATGCCTGAATTGTTGGATTAGTGTTTCGATAGTAGGGTTAACCTGGGGAGGCCTTCGGCTTTTTCTCCTTCTTTTCTCCTTCTTCAGGCCTTGGTCTTCCTATTCCTCTTCCACCTCTACTTCTTATTGGATTGGCACACTTTCTCTCTCACTCTCTTTCTCTCCTTCCCTCCGGGAGACCAGGCAAATAAAGCGCTGGGTCCGGCCAAAAAAAGCAATGAGGAAACCTCGATTGGAAAGAAGGGAAAGAAAGAGAGGGGGAGGGGAAGAGAAGGGTGGGTGCAGAAGCAAACAAAGAGGAGGCACTAGGTAGGGAAGCACTGATGTCGCTTTGCAGAAGTATACAATCGATAAGGCAAGATCAACTAACAAATTGAAGAAAATTAGACCGGTAAGGAAATTGGGACGAGGGCTTCCTGATATAACCAATTATGGGGTGAAGAAATCATACTCTTTTCTTTTTTTTCTTCGACTCTGAATGAATCCGGAAAGCTTGACCCTCTGTGGAACAATTTTTTCAAAAGACATAAAGAATTACAAACCAGCTTGGCTGGAATCAACTAGTAGTTATTGAGAACTCTTCTGTTCTCGTCGTCCATCAGCGGAAGCAGTTACCAGTCGGAGTAGTTCGTGTCCTGGAATGTGAAGAGAGGAAAAGCAACTTAAGAGGGGGAAAGAAATTAAAAATAAAAAAAGAATAATATAATAACACTAATTCGAAAAAAGACGAATATACTCTGAGTACGGATTAGGGAAAAAAGAAAGGAAAGGAAAGCAACAAAGAACAAGACTCAAGAGAATAAAATATAAATAAAATATAAGTGAGGCAATTGGGTATATAGGTACTGTTAATGCCTGCAGCGAGCTACGACGCTTCCGGTTATTTTATTTTAATTTTTTTTATCTTCTGTAAACTGAAATGGTGACGAGAGACCTGGAAATTTTTGAAATTTTTGAAGAATAAAAAAAAAAAAAAGAAAAAAAAAAAAGAGTTAGCAGATTCCGCGATGACTGCAGCGACAGCAAGCTCAGGGCTGTTCCACTGTCAGAGCAGAAGGGTCAGCGTGGGATGACGGAAAGCCTGACTGACTGGGGATGGCATTGAACCTTACCACCCCGATCTAAGGTTATTAAGGGGTGGGTAATGAGGAAACACTGAAAAGCGTCCATTATTCATTCTCCTAGGACTCGCCGCCAGGAGGATTCACAAGCGAGATCCTCTTTATTCCAACCGCGGAAATCCCTGACTCCCCGGAGAAGGAAAGTACTCTGAGAGTTAAGTCAGTTTGCGGAAGGCCCAACAGCGAGCATTCTTCACCACGATGATGGTTGTGTGCAAAGTATCCCAAAGCCAAGCAAGTCCATAATGGATACAACAAAATGTCGCTATCCGAAGTCACCTTGAAAACGGGAAGAGGTAATGTGATAGGGAGAACTACGCCACCAGCTTTTTGTCGGGATTGCATGATAAGCAGCAAATAAAGGTCGTGGAGACCAACCAAAATGAAAGGTTCCTGGTTTTTTATTTTTTATTTGTTTCTCTTCTGTTCTGGTCTCTTTTCTCTTTGCTCTCAAAAAAGGGTGAGCTAAAGGAGTACAAACTTGGAATGTACCAGTATTATTGGTGCACAGTGCACACAACCCATCCATTACTCCCTTATGGTGGAGAACTACATACTCAGTCCTGGGAAATTCGGTTCACTCCTTGCAAAATAATCATCAGTATGAAGCATTGGAGCGCTTCCTCTGTCCATGATAAATCATGATTCATCGTCTTCAGGGAAAGTGGATGCAACATACCGTGTGCTCAGGAAAATTAGCAAATAGATCGCCGGAGGAATTGAATAATTATTTTTTTGCTTTTTCCTTTCTAAACTTCTTGAAGGAATTGGTTGGGAAAGTAGGGGGGCTGAATTTGACTAAAGAAATCCCGAGTCAATGGTCAGAGGTTGGCAGTTCCGCATTCCAATCTCTCCCCAGTCACCTCCGACAATCCTTCTGTTATTTGTTTTACGAAGGAAAGACCTCCCTTTGTTTCTGATTTTGATGGTACAATCTTGATTGGCAATCCTAAGAGGTTGCATTCATTCATCAATCCCTGAATCCATCATTATCGTTTGGTTTATCTGAGCGCATCCGGAGAGCTTAATTGCAGCTCGGAAGATCCCGATTCCGCTCTCCCAGGGAGAGGGTTTGGTTTTAATTTGTTGCCTTCCCTTTCGTTTCTTTTCCCTGTTTGCCACAAGACCTTCTCTGTTCGCAGCTTTTCCACGAGAATAGCCAGCAAGAGGAATAATAGAATCCTCAATAATCCATCAATTTTTGAATATAAATTGAGTTTAAGCCTAACCGACATCGGGTCAGTGTGTTTGAAAGAGCATGGTTTCATCAGGATACATTGTTCTGGTTGTGTTTTAAGGTATTTCTATCATTATTGGCCATACATTCTCATCTCGTTTGTTTTAATATTACCGAGTCGTGGAGCTCGTCTCCGCTCTCTCCATGATCCTGCCCAGGTGAATATTGTGGTTTCAACCCTGAGACCCATTCTTGCCCACCGACATTTCGGGTTCAAAATCAAGTATGAGCCGCGTTTCCTCGGTGATTTCGGTCGAATCTTATTGCACTACGAGTTTATTTAATAAGTAGTCACAGCAACAGCAACAGTAAGGTTGTGGTAATTGGGATACACATGAGGCTTGGGGCCTTCATTGGTAACAATTGGTGTCGACCTATTACTCTATTATCAATCTTTGATTTTTGTGAATTCTTACCGGATGTGGGATATGGGGAGGCAGCTCGACCTGATCTACACTCCTTCGCAGGGCGAAGATAAATCATCAATTGACACGCATAATTATTCGCTTCAACAGACTATACCTCAGTCAGGAATGATCAGAGTCAGGAAGGGTCGAAGCATCAAACACAGAATATACAGGTTTAGCCTTCATGCAGGCGGTCAAACCGCGAGACGATGTATTTTGGGGCTATCGATTCAACAGGTGTAATTGAGCCATTATTGACTGATGTGGGAGGTCTTTTGTAACTCTGGAGTCTGCTCCTGGTATAATCTTGAAACTTAATGAGGGAAGACTCGGGAGAGGAAATCTGAAAGGTGGTAACTTGTAATTTTGCACTCCATCACCGGATCATGGGGTGCAAAAAGGGAGAATCGAACGCCTAAAGAAGATCATGTGGCTCGGTTTGTCCTCCGAGCCCAGATGCACATTAGGGGCGGAAAAGCATGGGCTTCTTGGCGCCTCACTTTCATCACCGGGTCCACAGCGTATCCTCCTGGTAGGTCGCCTCATTCTCAGGCCGGACTTCGCGGAGGTGGATTCGATTGGAAGGCGGGTGTTTACATCGAAAGGTTCATGAAAAAGCGGTGTTCATTCAAATCCGGCTTTGCTTCCCACGTTTCCCCTTCAAAATACATACACAGAATGGCTTCCCCTCCTCAGCGCCTCACAGCGCTAAATGATTGAGCTCCAAGTGGGGAAATCGACGTTGGGATAGTGCGATGAAACGACAGGAGACACCTACATCACCTATCCTCAACCTGGTATATCACATAATGATCATTGGACGATGGTTACACCATCAAATCGTGCGGTGCTAGATGGAAGAGGCACAATGGATAGGAAGATGTTGTGCTGCAAGTTGGGTGATGAAAATGAAGATCAGTAAGAAAGAGGGTTAAGATATAGGAACCTGGTTGTTGCAAAATCTCGTGATGGCAGATTCCCCTAACATCCTTTGATGATTACTAAGTACTATATACTCCGAGTAAGAGTTAACTAGCTAGCTAGCTCGCTACTACTCCATAGTAGTAGAGGTAGTGTTTATTTCTTTCATCTCCATTATTTATTTCGTATTATTAGCCAGTGAAAGCCTCCCTGAGCCCAGAGGAGTTCCTTTGGTAGGGAATACTTGGCCAGGCTTGATACTCAGGACAATCATGTGATGCTCTGGCCTCGCAGAAGAGTTGAAGATTCGGAGGTTTCGGCACCAGTAGTAACTGCGCCTTCTACACCGCTCCTCCTCGACTGAATCCACTCGTAATTTGTCTCTTCAGGTATGGCCCAGGATCTGGTCCCCATCTGGAGAATAATGACAAAGGAAAGGAATTTGGAGGGGATGTTCTCTGGGCTATCTAACTACTGCACACCCTCACATTGCACATACAACTGGAAGACTACAGTTGAAATGATGGATTGTTGCGTGCCAAGATTCTTGATCCATTCTACAATAATCTCAAGCTTCAAGGTGCCAAGGGGGGTATTGGTTGGATTGGACGGAAATGGGTGACCTCATACAACATAGCTTTTTCCTGTATCCTGATATGGAATATATGGAGGCCGATCCGGATGTGTGGGGAACTACAGAACACCACCACCTGTGAAACTACATGGCTTTTACATTCTCCTTGATGTGTATGGGGTGTTGAAATCTGAGCCTCCCGAGTAATATTGGAGGATGCTCATTATGTTCACCCGAGACCAAACAGCAATCCTCAGTTTATATGTTGGTTGAATACTAACTGCCAGTATTCACTGCTTCTTTTTTATCAACATACAAGAACTTAGTAAAGCTTGATGGATTGCTACACTCCCCTTCATACTGAACTGAGTTCCTCCATCAACCTTCCAGGCCTCCTCAGTATTAAGGCATTTTCAAGGGCTAGTTGGGACTGTTGCTGACAGCTTCTTCCCGCCTTTTACCGCTTTAGTTCAACGGTAGACCCGTATTTTCGCCTTGACCAAGCTGTTGTGACAAAAAGTGAGTAATTGGCTTGTTGACCAAGCATATTTCTACCAAATGGCAATTTATAGTGATGGCTTGGGTTTGGTTCTTGGGCTGTCAATCACCCTATTAAGAGCATCATCTGTTCAGATCGGCGCATTGGCCATTATTAGGGCTACATCTACTTTGTACGGTTGCCTTGGCTCAGCCTAGCAAGTTTTTCTCTAAAGGGCAAAGAATATCTTGTCCGTTTTTACTGACATCGACGGTATTTCGTGGCCTTAACAGTGCCTTCGGGTCGGCTCACCAACCCCTCAAACAAGCATCCATGCCTGTAAAAACCCCAAGATGATTCAGATATAGATCTTGAGGGCAGTAATTCTCGGGCTGTCACCTGGGGTAAAAAAAAGAAACAATAAAATGCAGAGTACAAAATATACAATCTGTCACAATTCCCCATGGCCAGGAGACCTGTGTTACCTATGCACTGCCATGGGCTACACATCTTCTCCAAAATAGGTCAGCCATGCGTCACAGTATATGATACTAAACCGTGACTGTAGCACCCTTGACCCGTTGGCCTTGCTGGCTTCAAATTTCGGCGGCACCAATGCCTGGGTTTCACTGAATCTATCCTAAGATCCCGCAGCTGACAGTACTGACATGGGGAATCCTTCCCAACCGAACTCTAAGGCTCTATTATTCGCAAGGATTTAATTATACACCCTTTGTGCTGTCTATGAAACCCTACCAATTCTCTCAACCCCCATTTTGAAAAACGAGGCTCTAACAAAAGCCGCCCTTTCTCCCATGATCAACAATACCTTCCCCCAACAGAGATAAATATGAGTTCTGGGGGCCGAGTTCCCCCTTGCACAAAAAAGTTGGCATGGCATATAGAAACTTCTCACCAATCACTTGCCGTTCGTTCTCTGACAATGCGTTCGTTCCCTCTTTAGAGTAACCTTTTGCATCACCCACCCCAACCTCTAAAAGCCACGCGGTACATCAACAACAGTCATCAAGCAAAACCTTTCTTTTTCTATGGTTTGAAAGAGCATCGAGGCAGGCAAATGGCCGTCTCAGATGTTGATGCAACATTCTCTTTATTCTCAGATGCGGAACATATTGTGTCTCTTTTCAAGCCACGTGAGGATACTCCTGATGGGAAATGTGCAACATATTGTTTGGAGTTGGGTAGGACAGGTCTGGATCCATTTCTAAGTTATCTTCCTTGAATGGATTTTTCTATTACTGAGGTAGTAGGCTCATGGGTCGCTGTCTAAATATGGTCATTGGGCTCCTAAGTCTTGGAGTCACATGTCTTCTCTTTCTGGGAGTCATTAAAAAGGCTATTTCTAGAAATTAACTCAGAACATCCTCTCACCTAAGCAAGATTTTGTTACTCAGTCAGTAAATTATTGTTAGGGATAAATGCAGCCTTGGTCGATGCTAAGCGGTTAAGATGAAGGTGTATCGTTTCCATTGCGCTCTCCAGAATTAATTAAGGGATTACATACCTAGATGGGATCACACCCGCAAGCGGCCCACTACGCCGCCAAATTCATGCTACAAACAGGCCTGCTAAATCAATTCCGCGAGGTCCCGGCTGAACCGGAGCCCCCAGAGCTTGCCTCCAGCGCCTCCGGACTAGCCTGGCCACTAACCAGAGGCCTACTCGCCCTAAGAAATAGCGCTGAAGACGTTTAGAAGGAGGTCCTATGTAGAACACCGAGGGAGTCTACCGGGGTTAAAAACGCGCCGAAATCAGCTACCTACCACGAATCAACACTAGGAACGGAGGAGAGATGGATAATCTACGCGTGATAGGATGGGCGTGAGAAGAAGCGAACGATGTTGTGGCTCAGACCTTTCCTTTTTACATTTCCTTTGTTGTATTGTATTGCTTCATTCTTTCCTATTTGAGCTTTTCCTGGTACTTAGGTGTTGGGTATCGGGACCCCGCTTCGGTACGAAGCTCCTACATAGCCGGCGCAACCAGCCAGGCCCCAGCAGGTTAATAAAACATTGATTGTTTGATTGTTTGTTTACATAGATGGGTGGAACACCACTCTCCAAGCAAGGGAGTAGTAATCCTTAGCTGCTAATAGTAGTAGTACTAGTAGGACGCTTTGATATATCAATAAGTCGCTTAATTCACGTATCAAACTATTTTCATTCCCTCGATTCCTCATCATCCATTACAACGTAATAGGGACAATAAATACGCTATGCAAAACTACCAGTGCCTTTGTAAAAACGCTCGAACCGTTACGCCATCCTCTCACATAGTTCTTTTTCTGGTCCTTCAACCCGAACACAAAAAAAAGAAAACCAAAAAGAAACGCATCATGGGGTGTAAAAAAGGCCGAAAACCATAGGCGCTGGGAATGGAGGATAAATGATCATGCATCTAAGTATACATTTAGTGAACAATTGAGTCATTGGCGGAAATAAACCTGCACAAGGTTTACCCTAAATAGGACGGTTTGGATTGCCTCGAGAGGCAAGGCGTTTGCACTTGCGCTGAATTCCTTTCGGAATCACATAAATGCAGGTCTTCGAGATTGTTTCGGTAGGGCAAGTATCTTCGGTCCTGCCAGAAGAAGTCTTACCCTGAACCACCCCAGAAGGGGGTAAAAAAGAGGGGTTGTAGGCAAAGGAGCGAGTCAAGAGCTATAAGGATATAAGGAAATCCTCAAGGGGGCGAAAGAGCCGCGCTGGGAGTGCGGGAAGCCCCTGTAGCATGGCCACAAGGGGGGGCCGCGTGACACATCACCGTCGACTAAAAAAGGGCGCTTGGTTTGGCATCGAAAGTAAGGAGTCGGCCCTTTGGAACACATCTCCCTCGAAAAACTTGTCGCTATAAGCGCTCGCAGGGGTAGAGGGTACAGTTGCTTGCGCAGCCGGGCCGAGGGCGGCACTTAGGGGTGTTGCGGGAAGGGTGACAGATTGGGGAGATAAGCTGCTATTGATGTGGTGATGGTGAGTATGTTGAGAGGGTAATGGAGGTCCGTATATGGTGGATGGAGCATTTCCGGGCGTCATATCCGCGAGGAACGACCATGGGGAAGCCTCAATCAGACGACCTGCTTCTCTGCTAGCCCTCTGGACTGGGCGAAGAGTTATAATGATATCCGACGGGAGTAGTTGCATACTTCGGACTTCCCGCATGTCGGTCACTAAGTCGACAAAAGACTGCATGAACCCTTTGCACAGCTGCCAAAATTCGCGCTGGTTTCTCATTCCTCCACCGGGCTCCTTGATCTTCATGTTCATAAGACGTTGTCCCAGGGCCTCGGACACATCCTGGCAAATACGACAACGGCGAATAAGATTGGTCCATAACATTTGAATATCTTCAAATTCCCGATTCTGTTCCGCTAATTCCAGGCAACGCACGAACTGGCGACGGGCCAACGGCAATGCGTGGAGAGCGGCGTTGTAAGCAGCGGACAGCTGGTAGAAGATTTTCTCGAATATGCGCTCCTCTTCTATTTCATCTAGACCGGTTAAGGGGTTGATTCGAGGCACAACAGAGCCGGGTATCGCAGGGAAAGATTCGCCTGAACGGGGAGTAGCCAGAGAGGAGGGCATAAAAGTATTGACATGATTAGACCTGCTGCTGGACCGACTTCGAGCGCCGTAGCTGAACGGAGTCGGAGCAAAGTTAGGGGAGCTGACAGCAGACTGGTAATTGGAGGACGGGGGATACGGCCCAGTCGTAGTAATCTGAGGGTGCAGAATAGTTGTATCACTGCGGAACCGACGGGTCGAAAGCGACGGCTCCCTCCCTCGGGTCGGGGTGATCGTGGGTCCAAGAAACCGGTCGGAGCCAACAGGCTCTTTATTTATTTCAGGTATTGGCGGCTTTCCAGTGGACTGCTTGCGAGTCTGTACAGGAACTTCCAAATTCACGCAAGCATTCCGAAGCTCGACCACGCTACCGTATATCATGAGCATGAGAGAGCGTATATAGCGTGAGTCGCCGTTTGCGACGATCTTGTCAAGACTATTGCGCAGTTGTGTCCCCACGTGAGAATATGCCATAATACATGTTTCGCACTCTCTTTTCACCGCTTCATTCGATAGCCGCGCCGGGTCGCCCTCGTCCGCTCGAGAATTTTCGGCATTCTCAAGGGCTTCATTAAGCCGGTCCACGTGGGTCGAGGCATTGTAAAAAACGATTTCCAAACTGTTTCGCCGCGTCTCTTCGCGCTTAATCACATTAATTAGAGCAGAAACATGGGATTGGACCTGAAAGAGAGCAAAGAGAATCCCTTTCGCACTCTTGATGAGCGGTTCACCGATATCCCTTTCGCCCTTTTGCTCTGGTAAGCTTGACATCCGATTTACAAACCCATCCTTTAGTCGTCTGCGCTCTCGTGGACTACTTGGGCTTGAAGAATTGCTAGCAGATGGTCTTGTTCGAAGTATAGATCCGTGGCTGAGACCACGTAAGTGGCTATTTCTGTATGGGCGGATTTCATTTAAGGTTCCTAAATCGGTGTTCTTCCGGTTAATAACGCCCATACGCTTAGAACGGGCAGCGAGAGAAGCCTGGATGATGCCTTCGCTATTGCTTCGATTCCGTTCATTGACTCCGGGTATGGGGCTTACACCTGGTCGCTGAAGAACACCGCTGTGAAAAACCGCACTTTGTCCAGATGCAATGCGGTAGTGGGACTTAAGAGGGATCGGGGGAGGTCGCGTTAGTGAAGGAGATTTTGGATCAGAGGAGCCGTCGCCCGTACTCGGAATCACTGGGAAACGGCTGCTCACTCCGCGTTTGACTGGTTTGGGTGTATCCAGAATGCCCTCGCTAAAATACAGAAATTAGCAGGGGGTAAAGTAGTGCGAACAAGGAGTCCATACCTTAACTCGATGCTCTTTTCGAATTCTTGGACTGTAATAGGCTGCCTTGTCTTCAAAAACCGTTTAAGATCCGCGGTAACTGCTACTTCTTTCTCGTTATCAGTCATAGCTGAGGAAATGCTCTCGGCTTCCGAAGTGTCCAAGAGTTTTCGCAGTGGGTAACGCAAGGGGTTTCCGGTGACTTTCAATATTTGAAGTTTGTTCATATCTGAGATACCGAGAGGCAAATCATCGAGACGGTTTTGCATCACTGAGAGCACTCGTAGAGAAGACAACCTCTTAATTTCTTCCGGAAGATGACCGATCTTGTTGCGGCTCAGATCCAATATTTCAAGAAGCGGTAATTTAATTACCTGTAAATTCAAGTTAGAATAGGTTTAGCGAAATGGGAACATTAATCCAAAGCCGGGACGTACTCCCTTGGGAAATTCACGGAAATTGTTGGCTCGGATGTTAAGGTATCGGAGATGGGAGCACTCTGCGAAACGATATGGGATGTGAACCAACTGATTATTCGACAAAGAAAGTCTAAAATCGTTAGTTACCACCGGTCACGATGAGTAAAACCTCCCGCCCCATGACAATGTGCCGGGAGGTCGCACGAGGCGCTTGATTGCTACACACCGTTCGACTTCATCTTTGATAGCATCAACTACCGACTCAGGAATACGAGCAATGTTCGAGTGGCCCAAATCAATCGTCAACTTTGGCTTCACCACATCTGTGACGGCCTCGCTTCCTGCCAAAGAACGTTTTGTTTCCTGGATGCCATTTTCTACTGCCCGACGAGCAAGCTCAAGAGTCTCTTCCGGCAAAAGCAGTCGTGGGCCAATTTGCGATTTGGTCATGTTGCTATTATCCCCGGTAGATCCATTTACCAATGTGACCTCATCCTCACTTTTCGCTGTCCCATCATTATTGGAAGAAGATGAAGAGGAAGAATTCCCGGGTGGCTCCGGGGTTCGTCTGTTCGCTTCATCTTCTTCAACATCACGGTATGAACGGGGTATCCTGAGAGTATCCTCCGGGCGAACCATTGTGGAAAGCATGGCTGACGATATGAAGAAGTAAGCCTAAACCACCCACTTTGTAGCATGCGTCCCGCTGTAAACTTGTAGGGTGATCAATCAGATAACCAGGGTATCTCCGCGCTGTGCATGAGGGTCGAAACAAAGCATGATCAAGAGGTGGTGCAAAAGCGAACCGTTATGCGGTGACTCGAAAGGAATGGGGCGATTCGATTTTATTTGCAGGAACGAAGGAGGCTGCCGATGGTGTCCTGTCGTTTTGAAGCGCGAGACACGGCCCCGAGGCGTTCCGTTGGGTGGAAAATAGACCGGGGTTCGTTTGACTAAGAGAGTGGGGAGCAAGGGAGCTGAGGCTATAGTAATAATAGAGCAATGGTAAACTGAGCTGTCAATTTGACAGGTTGTATCCCAGGGATAGTTGTTAAGGCCGGTGTTTTTTCCAGGTTGAACGGTCTCACGTCTGAACGAGGAGCGGAAAATGGGGAAGTAGCAGCGAAACACGGAGAAAAAGTGCAGCTATCAGTCGAAGGTGCAGACGACCCAAGGGGTAACAGGCACCGGGGAATTAAGGAAAAGCAATACCAATTGGGATCATCATCAAGAAAGTCTGAACATTGTGAAAGGTCGAGAAAGGCAAGTTTATCTGGATTTGGGAAGTTGGGTTGAAGTGAACAAGCGCCTCGTCGAGGGACTGATGAACTTTGGGTACTTCCAAGTTACAGCCCAGAGGCTAAAAACCCAGCACGATTGGCCACCAACAGTCAGCCAATATTTGGTCCTTTCGCTCTCGCGTCGTCTACCAAAAGGTCGGGAAGTATAGGGTTTTGTCTACGGTTTAACTATAGATGCCAAATTTTGGCCTTCTATGGTTTTCCTTTTCTTTTTGATTTTTTTTTTGAGTTCTGGCTGGGGTAGCAATATCCGTCAGCCCTGTACAAAAAGGCCAAAGTTGCCCCCCAAAAATGTAATACAAAATGTATGAAAGAGGGAAACACTTTGCAACGTAGGGGTGCGTCCAGTAATATACATAAGCCATCAAGATAAAAAAAATTCTTCAACGCCAATGATTCCCAAAGTTTCACGCCTGCGCGGCTGGACTCTCTTCTGAACCCTCCCCAGCACTCTCCTCACTGCTCTGGAAATCCGGAGTTCCACTAAACGCCGCCGCTCTTTGGTCCTGCATCTGCGCCTCTAACTTCGCCCATTGCTTCCAACGTTCGTGTTCTCGGTTTTCAAGCTCCATACCGACTTCCAGGCGTGAAGGACCGAACACCGCACCAGTAGCTTCCGCTTCTTCCGCAGCAACCCGACGCTCGATGTCTTCCTGTAGACGGAGTCGGTAAAATTCGCGACGCGCAATATCATAGGCAGTACTCTTCGTCATATCGGGGACGTTATTTAGTAGCCACAGCTGTCGTTGAACGACGCTACCGGTTAAAAGAACCGAGAACATTAGCAGTCCGCCTCCATCAAAGTCAAGGGCAGGTATGACTGCAGGGGGCTAATGAAGGCCCATGCTATACATACCTCTCACCATCCAATCTCTTACCCGGCTGCTGCAGCCGACTCCAGTCATATTGCTGAAAGTCTTTGCCTGTGCTCTCAAGGACGATTCGAGGACGCGCAAGCTCCCAAGGGTGATCTTGGAAAAATAGCTTTCGTAGGTGATCTTCCTCGAACTTAATCTCAACGGGCTGGAACATGCGACTCGTCTTCTTTGGCTTTGTTCGCTTCTCTTGAACCTCGAAAACGACCTGCGGTTTCGAGGCACCTGGGACTGTTTTCAAACGCTGTCGTACGAGTTGGTGTTCCTGGGGTTGGTTTCGCACGAGCACCTGGGATGGGGGAATATCGCGGATTACATCAACCCATTGCGGTAGGGTACGAGTCTTTCCAGCAGCCTTTTGCTGGATGGCGGTTTGGCGAACCCGGAGAGCTGTGAGGTTGTATTTGCCCATGGTAAAACGGGGTGGATGTCCACTGTTAGGCTGTGTTTTGAAAGAAGGTATCGAGATTTAGAGGAAGTAAATGATTCCGCTATTAAAACTTCACCAAATAGCCCTCGATCCCTGCTGAGAGAGAGTAGATTCCCTGCTGTCGTGGTTCCTGAGATGAACGATGAACTTTGGTGGTGAGAAGAAAAAGCCTGGATTGGCAATGCGCGACTCCGATTGGCCCGACCCTTGTCTCCGCCCGGTGGAACGAAAGGTCAATATTTCTCGACAGAAAGTACAGATGAGGCATAATAATCTTTCGACGCGGAGCTTGCAGTTTTTGCCCTCCCATCCACCCCAACTCAGCAAATATACCTTCCCTCATTTACCTCTCTCTACGCCTCCTCTTTCAATTTCCGCACTACTCGAGGAATCTCGGGACATGCACGGCTGACTCGATGCCACAATGTCTGCCATCTCATGCCTCATCCCAATAGATCCCAGAATTCGCCCAACCTGCGATTGCCTACCTCGCAGGATTTGGATACGCGCTTACAACCAAATAATTTCAAGTCCATGTCCACCTCAGAGTTATTCCTCTCTAATGCCTCTATTCGACGACTCAGTCCCTCCGGGCGCGCCCGCCCGACCGCAATGTCTATAGCAGATATTTTTGTCCGCTCCCTTGTCATCGCTGGCCACTGCCACGATCACTCCCCTCGAACCAGAGGCCTATCAACCATGTCGATAAATCACTTGACGAGTCCTGGTGCTAAGTGCGGGAATAGATGCATGGCCAGGGCGTCCAAACGTTTGCCCACATCAACTCGGATGGATGGTCTACGTTCAAAAGCAGAGGGTCTAGGGGTGCACCGTTCGAGGACACAACGAATGTTCAACTCTAGTGTTGCACAAGGGCTAGGGGCCTACGATCGGGAAGAAAATTGCCTAATGAACACTCCTACAAGTGGCTTCTCCCATCGCATGAGCCGTCAGGACGCTGAATCAGATCACCCTGGACGTTTCGAAGGTCGATTTCAACAACTACCGCATAGTACAACGGGACCTGGCCCAATAATAAATAATGGGGTTTCCACTGATCAGTTCTATACAGCTTCAACTGCTAATTTAGAACAGAACAGCTGCAGGCAGAGCACAAACCAGATAACGGAAAGATATCGCCATTACATGAGCCCAAGGGAAGAATTATACGACTACTCGTCGAAGATATACCAGGCGGCCCTTGGGACGTCCTTAGACTGGAATGGGGCAGCTGATGCCATCAAAACACCCTTAGTGTTTCCACTACAAGAAGACAGGACACGGAGCGCCATTGAGCTCCCGTCCGTCAAGAATCTTCTTGAAGCCCTGTGGAATGAAAATGAGTGTAAATCAAATCACTATTTGTTCGCACTATACAGAGAACTCCCCCATCCCGGAGTGTCCTACCTCTCAAAGCGCTCACGTGGGGCGCTCCTACGTCGACTCGCTCAACCCCGCGACCGGCGTTGGGTTGATGCGCGCCGTTTCCTAGCACTGGTTGACGATATGGTGGTGGCGGGCCTACCCCTATCCCGCTCGCTGTGGACAACTGCCATGCATCTTGCCGGCCGAGCGACGGGGAAAGTACGTAAGCCTGACCTTGTGAGGGCCATAGGCTTGTGGCAACAAATGGAGCATATTGGAGGTATAGAATCTGACGGTGTCGTCTTCGGTGTTCTGTTCGACATCGCAATCAAAGCGGGCCAATTTACAGTCGCGGATCGATTTGTAGAGGAGATGAGGAAACGCAACTTCCAATTCGACCGCATGGGGAAAGTTTCGACAATATACTACTATGGGCTTCTGCGGGATACCGATAGCATTCGTCGGGCGTTTAATGAATTTGTTGCTGCCGGCCAGATTGTGGAGACTCTGGTCTTAAACTGTCTCATGGCGTCTTTCCTCCGAGCTGGAGATATAAAGATGGCGGAGAGTCTATATCGACGCATGATGCAAACACACGCAACCTCCCAAACTCCCAATTCCGAACAGCTACAGCCTTTTATTCCCGGTCTCACACCGGAGTTAGTGGTTTATCGCAAGCGGGCCAAGAAATTGAATCGAATCCTGCAGCTCTCTGCCTCCCTTAAGGACAATTTACCAGAACACCATCAAGCTCTACAAGATGCTTTTTCTATGGGTCCAGATACCCGAACTTTCCACATACTTTTATCCTACCACGCTCACCAATCGGGCAGCTTGGAAGACTTCAAGTCAATACTAGGAGATATGGAACGGACATTCGCCGTTCCCCCACGAGGGATGGTATACCTGCTGCTTTTTGAGGGGTTTGCGCACAATGGTCGGCGCAAGAAAGGCTGGAATGCGGAAAAACTGTGGACAACATGGAAGACATATCTCCGTGCTCTATACGAGTCCAAAACCCGACTCAACAATGCATCCTACGCTCAACCCGAGACACTTGTTTGGGAAAATCCCTTAGATGTCGGTACCACGGCAGGCGCGACAAAATCGTCAATTACTCAACCGAACACATCGAACAAACTGTATACCCCTTTACCATCTACCGCCACCGATTTGAGGGATGGACATAGCGAGCACAACCAGTCAAATACCGACGACACTGAGATCGGTGCAGATGACGATACCGCTGACGGCATTTATATGGAGGGCCCTCTCTACCAACGGAAGCAAGATCACCAACTCCAACTCGACGAGTTGGAGGAAATGGAGCGCCGAATTGAAAATGGAGTATTTCTCGGCCGTCGGATGATATTGATAATTCTCCGTGCGTTCGGTAACTGCTGTGGGCCTAACGATGTCATGGAAGTCTGGCTACGTATGGAAAGCATTTGGCAACCCGAAAAGCGCAAGGGGCTGGACGTCCTGGCTGTCAAAGAGGAGCTGGAAAAACAGATGAATAGAGCAAAATAGCTTCCTTCCGCCCCACTTCCCGCGATGTACATTAAAGACCTGTTATATATACCCTAAAGGTGGACCTTCTTTTGCTTGCAATGATTGAGACGGGCATTCACTACCCAAACTCTGTACTATAGTTGTACTTATTGTGTCCCCAATCTGGTTTTCATTCCCTTGCTTACCCTGTTGCGTTTCTTCTTTTTATCGAGCGAGTACCTTATATTATAGAACTTAGAGGACTATACCATGGCAAAAATTCTCGGACTCAGTCGTACCCAGGCTCTCAGGTCCTTTTTTATTTTCTTTCCTTCTTGATGCCGTGCTATTAAAACCACGTGATATCGCGCTCGTTCCCTACACGGTCCGCGTTCTCCCAGATTCAGCCGTCCCCCATATTTCTTCAACCCACCCAGTTCTATCCCTTACGATGCCACAGAAATGGTCGACAGCAGCCTAGGCCGGAGGAAAGTGGACTTGGACTTCTATCTTCACCGTGTATTCCAAAAAAAGTCATTCCGGTGAGCTCAGCCGCCACTACCTACCCGCTCTCCCCCCACTTACCATTCTCCATACTTTGTGCAGTCCCCTCCAGCGGGAGGTAATTACAGCAGCCATTGAAGGCCATGATGTCTTTTTACAGGCTTCTACATCTTTCGGGAAGAGCTTATGTTTCCAGTTACCTGCGATAATTAGCCATGGCGGTTTGTGTACCTCAGTCGATCCAGTGCGTTTGTTTGCTAAGGTTGACTGAAAGAATTACATAGTGACTGTTGTCGTGTGTCCTCTTCTTTCATTAATGGTGAGTGTATAAGTGGGGAGCCTAGGAAGAATACCATCTGACCAAGGGTCAATATCGAAATCCCCGGTCTAGACCGATCAGGTGAACGCCCTGCAAGCGCTTGGAGTGGCGGTGGCCACCATCAACTCGACGACGCCAATATCAGAAAGACGGGAAATTCAAGAAGACCTCCTCTCAGGTCATCCCAGAACCCGTCTTCTATACGTAACCCCAGAGCTTTGCCAGACTGAGACATTCCGACGCAGCTTACGAACTATCCACTCCCAGCGCGAGCTGGTTCGTATCGCTATAGACGAAGCCCATTGTATCAGCGAATGGGGCCATGACTTTCGTCCCGCATACAAGAACCTCGCATGGTTCAGAAGTGCCTTAACGAACCCACCGGTCCCCATCAGTGCCCTCACGGCGACTGCTACCCCGCAGGTTCGAACAGACATAATCAACATTCTTGGATTAGATCCAACTCGAATGAAGATCTTCAACACTCCCTCCGCTCGTCCTAACCTTCACTATGAAATCCGATTTATGCAGGATTTTGCTCCCGATCCCACCGAACCAGAGAACTTCCAGATTCAGGATCTCGTCGACTGGCTGCACTCCGTCCAAGCCCGAAGAGAGGAGAGACTCGGCTCCGAGGTTGCGGCAAGGCAGCCTCCTATATCCGGAATTATCTACGTCGCTACTCGACTTGTTTCCGAGAAGCTCGCTTCCGCCCTATCAGCCACCGACAAACGCATCCGCGCAGTGCCTTACCATGCCGGCCTTGCTTCCACAGACAGAACCCGTGTCCAGACAGAATGGATAGCCCCCCAAAAACTCCAACAGCAAACCAGCAATAACAACTCGCCAATTATTAACTTCTACATCATCGTAGCCACCAACGCGTTCGGCATGGGCATTGACAACCCCGACGTCCGCTTCGTCGTGCACTGGAGCCCACCCCGGACCTTCGAGGGTTTTGTCCAAGAATCTGGTCGAGCAGGACGAGACGGCCGCGCCGCCGCATCGATGGTATACTATAACCCTATGGAGCGAAACCGGATCCTAGATCGCCTCCGCCGCGACATCGAAAGCCTAAACAACCGCACGGGGGGCAGGAATTCCGGCCTCAACAATCGGGACAAAACCTCCCAGCTCCAGAATCTATATGCCCGGAAACAAAGCTTCGAAAAGGTAGTCCAATACTGCGAGAGTATAACCCGGTGCAGACACGAGATGATCAGGGAATTCTTCGGCGATCATGAGCTGGAAAGGATGGGATCACAGGTACCCAAACCAGACGTCGGTGATACGAACGGGAACGCTCCCCCATCTCCCTGCGACTATGCCTGTGATTTCTGCAAGGAGGGGAAGGATGGTCTGGCCGGGCGAAAGGCGAAAATGGCCTCCGAGAGTAGGCTACAGGAGTATGCTGAAGTGGGGGACTCGAGTTTTATGCAGACTATGTTTGCGATGGAGTTTCTATTCCCGGACTATTATAGAAGAACAGGACTTCCTTCCCTGGGAGCTTGATACGACAAATTTCGTTTAGAATGCCCACCTAGCATAATTCCTGTCTGAGGAGATATCTAGATTCAGTAAATACCATGCCATACAGGAAAACATTTTCCGAAAAAGATAAAAATTGAAGTTCAAGACAGTTGGCACAAGATAAGAGGTCGAAATTTTCTTTACGGGGTGCGAGTACATCCGACTTTCTTCAACACAAAGCATCCATAGGTAAAATAAAGGAGAATAAAATACATGTAGCCAATCAAATTTGCTGATTTTGACTAAAACGCTGGTTAAAGCAGGATATTATTCTACGGGTCCTGCGTAAAACAGCCTGCTTCATTTTTTTTTATGATTAGACTGCAAAATTTTTATGATATCCAAGGAAGCTATTCGATAACAAGTCTTCACAACCCTGGGGGTGGCGGAACCTAGAAAACGACTGTCAGTGAGCTGATCAACCCTCCAACAAGCTGTCAGACGCGAAAGAAAAGAAAACATACCGCATTGTAACTCCCACCGGGAGGTGGGGGAGGGGGAGAGCCAGAGCCAGGTGGTGGAGGTGGGGGCGCTTCACTCGCCGGAGGGGGTGGAGGGGGAGCAGGACTCTGAGATTGCTGTTGTTGCTGTTGTTGCTGAGCGGCCTGTTGGTAATATTGATAGTAGGCGACATAGTTTTGGTAGCCACCGTAGGCGGCATAAGGGTCGGATGCGTAATACTGGGCGTACTGCGCACTGTAATCGGCCGCGCTACCCGCCGGCGAAGCACCCGGGGCTCCTTGTCCAGAAGTTGGGCTGCCAGATGCAGCTGGCGACTGCTGGTGATGATGATGATTTCCGTATCCTCCACCGCCGCCGCCGCCATAATTGTGCCGTTCCCCGCGCTGCCCATATCCGCCGCCGCCGCCGTAGTTGTGCTGGGGAGGGTTTTCCTTGAAGCGTTGATACTGTTCCCGGACATTTGCCAACAAATCCTCGCATAGCTCCTTAGCATTCTGAACCTCGTTAGGATCAGGGCCACTATAATATGTTTAGTATGATATAGAAACTATACGCAGATGGGAGACCTTACGCAACATGAAGGAACATCGGTTCATCACTTTCTCGGCCAGTGTTCTGTTCTATGAAGCCCGAACCACGTCCCTTGATTTGGACCTTGCAGCGAGTCTTTTGCTGGATGTGCTTTACATACGCACCCCCTTGTCCAACAACTTGCGCACGAAGGTTGAATCCAGGGATTGGCTCGAGGTTGACAGGAATGCGCTCCTCAGGCCATTTGCGCTAGAAGTTGTTAGCTACTCCTGTACGTTGATCTGACATATTTACCACAGTCGCAACCTACGCGGCCATATTCATCGCGCTCGACCTGCTCTGGTTCCCGGCGACGAAATCGACGTTCATCGACTAGGTTAGGGAGTTCTTTCTTCATGAGGTCTTCGATCAGTTCCACGGCTTTTTCGAGTCCTTCTTTATTTGTACTCGTCACATGAAGATACAGGGGTGGGTTCTGTGAGGGATAAAAGGGGTTAGAAAGCGTTTCTTTTAGACTAGATAGCCAATAGCCACAGCACAGAAAGAGGGCATCGCATACCGCCGCAGTCGCCATAGTCTTATCGGGGTAGTAATTTCCTCGGGTGGTGACATCTTGAAAAAGAATTAATGAGCTTCCCTCTTGAGTAAAAAGTTGATACAAAGGATAACATGGAAATGAGGCGTACCAGCGCCAGTTTCTTCTTTAATCTAGATATCACGTAACGGAGGTCAGCAGATGCAAATGAGGGGGTGGGAAATGCTACGGATGAATTGCATTGGGTAAGCTTCATTCATAACCGTCGGATTTAGATATCAAGAAATGGAGGGGAGATAAAAGGGAAACAAGGGCAAGGTCGCGGCGAAAGCCAACTTGTTAAAAGGGAGCCTGGAAGATCAGCAAATGCAACAGGAGTAATTACCATCTTCTGGGTAGAACCCTTAGTCAGTGTATAACGGTTACGGAGGTCATTGATCTCGATATCCTTGATGTAGTCTCCATCCGCAACGTAGATATCTGCATTCAATTTGCCGGCACCCTCCCCTGTTTGCGAAGCGGAGGTTGGTGCTGGGCTCGTGGTCTAGTAGATCCAGAGATGTCAGCTGGCCATGCCACAGCCGGTGAGAACGACCAGAGAAAGGAAAATGGTTGGAGCTCGCTTACAGAGCGAATTGGGGGGACATCGACATGCTGGATCCCTTTCTTTGCCTGGAGCTGAGCATTGATCTTGGCCGCTGCGGCAGCTGTTCCTCGAAACATATTAGTTATACTGATCCTCCTGCGAACGAACACACAAAATTCGGGGGAATTAATGAGAGGCAAACCCACCTGCTGCTGCTGCAGGATCTAGCTTTTTTGCCGAATCTGTGCCAGGGCTGCGAGGTTCACGACTGAGAGGGCTGCGAGTTCGGGTTTCGGACTGTCGTGAGGAAGGGGATCGAGAACGACGGTCAAACCGTGATGGGCGCCGCGGTTCGGGGCTGGTTTGGTCGAAGCGGGAGCGTTTCGAGCGGCGGTCGTCATCGGCCATGGCTGGCGACGTTCTTTATACCGGGGTATAAATATGGGAGCAGAGATCGAGGGGGCCGACAAGAAAGAATAAGAAAGAGTGGGATGGGGGGGAAATAATAAGGGTGCTGCGCGGAGACAGGATTCGCAGACGAGCCGAGACAACTTTGGAATCTTCCTTGTCAACCGTAGGTAACAGCAAGGACAATCGCGCTTTGCCTAATTAGGATGTCAATGTCAATGGGGCTCGGCTGGTCCAGCACTGTGGAGAACTGGGAAATTGTTGGTTTTAATCGCATATTTCGACCAGGATTGTATTTAGTTTTTTAAAATATGAAAGTTATTCAATTTTATATATTTATTATTGTACCTAATTATACTACTTATTTTTCATTCAATATATTTAGACCTCTGGATAGACTTGGGTTTGGATAAGTTTGGGTCCAAAATCCGGCAGGTAATCAAATAGTTTAGGCCTCCTGTATAGGGTCAAAATTTGACAAAATTTCTTCAGCAACGGCAAGGTGGCCGAGTGGTCTAAGGCGCACGGTTCAGGCCGACTGAATCAAAAATGTTATAATTTCCGTGTCATTAATTTGGCAGGGGTTCGAATCCCCTCCTTGTCATTTTCCTCCTTTTTTCCTACTGAGAGCCATTGGCCTGGCCTTTTCTCATTGAGTTACAATCCAGATGTGTTTTTTGTCCCGACGCTCCTCTCTATCATCAATGTCACATGAACCAACGGCCTATCGAATTTACCAGCCAGAAAATACATGTATAGATACTAGGAGCATGTCTGTTTGTGACTCAGCACTGATCGATCCCTTAACTAATACTAGTAGTACAAAGTACTAACTCGTAGTAGTACTCTTGGTGGTACGTAGTACTAAAAGTAGTACATTCGTTATTTATATATCAAGTACTAATGGTGCACAGTAAATTGCATCAAGTTCAAGTTCAACATTGGTAATTTAATTTTACATATGCTTTTACGATGATTCCTTATCTGACTCCTTAGCAGTCATTTATGGTATCTTCCCGTCCAACGAATCTACCATAAAAACACAAAAGTTTCGAGTATTCCAGTGTCCGCCATTTGCCAACAATAAATAATGTGCCCCCTTGCCTCCGTTTTCAATATGGCCTTATGGAAGCTACTAGTATGTCTCACCACTAAAGTGTCGGTCAAAATGGTCATACAATTGATTGTTCAATTCCGCTGTCTATTATATTTGTATCGTTGATTCGTTGATTTGGCTTCTCAATTTGCCCTTTTTTTTTTTGATGCTGGTTCGTTGATTTGGCTTCTCAATTTGCCCTTTTTTTTTTTGATGCTGGTTTCATATGTATATTCACTATATAACATTTACTATATATCGATTACTGTTGGACCTAGGCTAGCTGATGTTACTTAGTAAAACAGCACAGGCTACTTTGGGATATATATTGTCATACGGCTCGCTAAGTACCAGCCATGGAAATGTGTATTTAAGGACAAGCTCTTATTATTCCCATAGCCTAAGGCATAGAGCCCCCGATGGAGATATTGTTAGAATCCATCTCCATTATTGCGTCTTGTGGCGGGGGTGTATATGCTGATGGGAGGATTCGAAACTCATCGGCAGCCATGTTAATATTTTACCATGCACTATGCACGCACTGGAGACAAAATGGAAATATTTTCATTTCGTATTTTTCATTTTTTCGAAGGCCTAGACTTTGGCAACATAAACTTGGAATAAATTTTCAACTAATGGCAAGGTGGCCGAGTGGTCTGAGGCACGGTTCAGGTTCAGACTGTACTTTCAAAGTTGTTATTCAACTTCCATGTCATTGATTTGGCAGAATCCCCCCATTGTCATTTTTTGTTCTCGATTCTCAGTTGTTGTCAGAACAAGTGGTTGGTGGATCTAACTAATCCTATCTAAAGATTGTCTGGAGTTAGGGTTTTTCGCAGACGGACAGCCAATGACAGTAAATGTAATGTAGAAGGACCTGTCCGGAACAAAGGAAGGCCTCTTCCTCATGGTTGATACAGGCATTATTATATCGCTCAGGTTTTGTTTCGTTTCTGCTTGTAAACCACCAGAGCTTATGAGATGATAATCGAAAAGAACTCTTAACTAACTACCTGACTAACAATTGTTGCCGAGAGGAGAGCCTTCAAGTTTTGATCACGGGACCTGGATATACACGCTAGTCCAACTGTAGACTAGTAATCTCGTCAGCGCACGTACCAGAGGAATGAGTCAGCACCCCGAGGTCGGCCACTTTCCCAGATAAAATGGAATCCATTCATACCTGCGAACTTCTTTGACTAGATCGCCGGCCCTGCTCTGTCCTCACCAACTTTGCTCGCCTGTCTTCTCCAACTCCGGGAAGATTATGGCTTTCCGGCGTTCCTTGATGCTGTCCTCGACAGCGTCAATGCCTTTTCTGGCGGTAGCTAGCCGCACTGCTCGTGTCGCCGCTACTCTTCCCCGGTTCTCATCGTCCAGCTCGACCTCAGCGTTGGCCTACAAAGCCCTCCACCGACGTTCTCCCCTTACACTTCCTGTGTCGGATAACTCTCCACAATGGGATGCCCCCGCTGCTGTGTCGTCCATCCTATACGAGACCCCCGTCACCCCCACCAATCCCCCCAAGCGCCACATCCTGAACTGTCTGGTTCAGAACGAGCCCGGTGTGCTCTCCCGTGTGTCCGGCATTTTGGCCGCCCGCGGGTTCAACATTGACAGTCTGGTCGTCTGCAACACCGAGGTGGAGGATTTGTCCCGCATGACCATCGTGTTACAGGGCCAGGATGGAGTCGTCGAGCAGGCTCGTCGCCAGCTAGATGACCTCGTTCCTGTCTGGGCCGTCCTCGATTACACAGACTCCGCTCTCGTGCAGCGTGAGCTGCTCCTGGCTAAGGTCAGCATCTTGGGCCCCGAGTTCTTCGAGGAGCTACTCCAGCACCACCGTGAAATCACCACCCCCGTTGATGTGGTCGAGGGTCAGAAGGAGAAAGGTTCCGAGGGCCAGGTCGGGAGGAAGATTGAATTCCACCCTCGCAATCTGCCCCATAGCCAGGCGCTGAGACATAAGCATGAACATCTGGATGCTATCACTCGATTGACCCATCAGTTTGGCGGAAAGGTCCTGGACATCAGTACCAACAACTGCATTGTTGAAATGTTTGTGACTCACACCCTTTCCCCACACTTATAAACACCACCATCCCTCTGTCGATTGCTAATAACCATTGGAAATAGCTCCGCAAAGCCAAACCGTATTGATTCTTTCATGAAGCTCATCGCCCCATTTGGTATCCTCGAGTCCACTCGAACTGGTCTAATGGCTCTGCCCCGTTCTCCCCTGTTTGAGCCCCGTGAGGAAATCGAGAAGGATGCCGCCGATGTCGTTGACGCTAGCACCCTTCCTCCTGGCTAAATATCCATGATCGATATGAAAGATTTGTTTGCGAGTTAAAAAAAGCAGAGTAATTTCCCCCCCCCCTTTTTTATTCCACGCAACGTTTGTTCCTGTAAGATGTTCCAAATTCCGTCAGATCCGGCATCCCATTCTCGTATCGGATTTTCAATATGTTCTTATATATTTTCCTTTTACTCTTTTTTACTCATAAAGTGAAGGTGCTATTCGGCTGTGAATGAGCCTCGTCAGTGGCTAGTAAATAATTGATCCGAGTCTTATCTCCTATCTGATCGTAATCCCAATTCAATCCCAATTCAACCCCAATAGTCCTAACGGAGAATAAGCCTTCCACAATCTCAAGTATAAAAACCAAAGCAGCCTTAAGAATATATTGCTCAATGCAGACATAACATTCCTAAACGCCCCCCTTTTCCCCAAACCCTTTCCTTCCGTTCTAGGATGCAAAACGAAGCCCCGCTCCTCTAGGGTATGAGAAGTCCAACCAAACAAAACAAGACAAATCAATCACAACTTGATTTTCGCAGCTATCCCTTTGCCACGATATACAATGGTATTGTTATACTCTTCTACCCGGACACCAACTTTCGCCACTGTGTCCAGGTGAAGTGTGCCACCTACGGCTTTCTTAACCGCATCGTATCCTATTCCTCCTAGATTCATATCAACAGGTAACCGTGGGGTCTTGGATATGCCTGGAGGCACGGAGAACGGAATATTATAATCGATGGTACCGATCTCCTCGTCATGTTTGTAAAACGCAGTGCCGTCCACCGAGGTGATCTCCATGGTTGTGTTGGAGAAGGGTGACGACAGGGTAAATTCGGCTGTCGAGGACCAGATATGTAGCTACCAGCAGCTCGGAAGTTAGTTTCATTTCTTTTTAATAAGATGATCTTCGGTTTCCTCGAGTAAGATGCCTGTATTACAAAGACAGCAGTATGTCTATGATTTACGGGACTCTTGAGGAGGGGGTTCGTGGTGAGAGCATCCTGGAGGGCAGATAGTAGTACCGTAGCATCTTGGATAAACTTCGTCTGTCCATGACCCGGTCCTAGCTGGTCGCCAGGCGCAGGTATCCCCGGGACCTTGACTTCGAACCCCAGTTTGGATAATACTCGCCCTAACTTCGGCAGGGCAGGGATAGACCCTTCATGGCTCTTGACAATCACGGAAGTATTGAGGCCTAGGTAAGATGGGAGGTTAGAAAGTAAGGGATACTTTGGTGGGCACGGAATGTTTTTAGTCTACCAGAAACGTAATGTGAGAGCAGTTCTTGGCCGGCACGCACAGCTGGAGGTCCATCAAGGTCGTAGGGGCTCCATAGAAGATTCGCCGAAAGACCGGTGTTTGAACCTGGTGTGATTTCCAGATCTCGAGCTGTGATGTGAGCCACCTTCGTCGCATTGTAGAGTACTATAAAATCAACAAAAGGAATCGACGCAGAATACTGAGTAGGGTTTGTCATGTTCAAGGTTGTCCTCAATAGGAGAGAAGATTCGGTCGTAGGACCGAATTCTAAAGAGTCTACTTGAGGTCTCAACTCGCTCAACGAACCGCTGTACGGTGCTAGGCCCAGGTCAATCTTTTGATCTATTCTACCGATTCAGCACTACTAACGCTTCACATTCACTTTACCCTCTGCCGGCATCTCACGAATGGGAAACTTGCCTAGCCTAGTGGAGATCTCCGCATCGACGTTGGCATGAATATCGAGTGTGACGGATCTTCCTTCGAAAAACAGAGTTTGGAGGATATCAGTCAAAACATCCTCGTCAGTCACTTCGAGTGGTGCATTATCCATCGCAAACTCCACCAGCAAATCTGATGAACTAGCAGTATCTTCAAGGACCGTCGAATTGGCACGCTGCCATTTATCTAAGTGTAAAATCCCGAGCATACTTCCATTGTAGAAAACGTCCGCGGTGGCGCGAACTCGCGGTACGTCGACATGGAAATCCATTCCCTTTGGCAGCCCTATCAGCACTTTAACCAGCGCAGATACCGTTGGACTAGATTCTGGGGAGTCTGGCTCCACCAAAGGGTTCGGTAGGCTGAAGTGAACATCTGACATGGTAAAGTTTTTCACAAGATCATCCAGCGCGTTTCCCGTGAAAGGAAGTGGAACCGTCACACTTTTAAGAATATCAACCACCCATTGAGGGGTGTTCAGGGATGGGACTTCAAGCCCCCGTACGTATACTGTAGTCTCCATTCCATGCATGTAGCTCTTGACCAGGAAGTCGAGGGGCGATCTCTTTTTCCCAGGGCAGGTCTTTGTGAGCTCGTCAGAGAGGCCGCGAATGATGCCAAAAACGTTTATTATAGTGGTGTTGTTAGAATCCACGGGGAATTCTTTTGTTGCCACCTCCGCTACAGAAATATGTGGCTCGCCTGGGGAACAATTTGGGACAAGAACTTCGAATCCGAGAGGTGGCACATTGAGAGTAAATGGAGAGTCAATCAGGGCGGCAAGAGAGACATCAATTGCCATTGCTCCAACCTCTCCATCTACATCATGAACCTCAAATTGAGTGATCTGAGCATTGGGCAGTGTCGGAAAGTCATGCCCTGCAAACCGCTTAGTAAAAATGTAGGGGAAGCGATGGGGGAAATACCAACCTGCAAAGGTCATCGAATCCGACAATGTCTGCTGACCCAGTGCCAAAAGGCCGGATTTAAGGTGCAGAATCGCCCTTCCATGGACTTGGAGGCGGTCCAGCCTTCCTTCAAGCCAATCCAGCGCCACTGTTTGAATGCTACTCATGTCACCAGCCATGAGTTCAGCTTCAAAGTCAACATGATTCACATGTCCGTTCCGGATTCCGAGTGTCATCGAAGGCAAAGACGCGGTGCCGACCAAGGTATTGCCATACTTCGGAAGATAGACCTCGACTTCGGTTTCACCGGTTTCGACCTCCCTTCCAATCCACGTAACGAAACGCCCCAGATTTCTAACCGACCGTTTTGGAATACGGTTTGCATCGAGAACCACATCCCCCCGTACCCGTGCTTTAACACCATCGGGGGTAGCAGATTCGATGGAAAGACTCGTCGGTCTAAACACGGTGGCTTCCTTGACATATTCCTTCACTACTTCCGGGACGAAAAAAGCGAGTATAAGGATGGTCACAATAGACCCGATCGCAAGCAGAATGCAAAGGAGAGTCCACGGGACGCCACGTCGCAACTTCCTGCGGACTCTGTCTACATATAGAGCATCGGAAATAGATGGCGATGGTGGTATTGTTTCTGTACCACCGTATGCTGATAAATCATCATCACGACGATATAAAAGTGGAGTGGACTCGGAGGATATCTCGAACGACGGAGCCGCCCTGTTCACTTGAGATGCAGGCTGTTTATCGAGGGATAAGGTTCGATGAGGCGGTGTATCGCTGGAACCCTCGCTCAATATAGGCCTGCTTGCCTCGTCAACCATGACGGCGGTGGGTTAAGAGAAAGACAGGTGGGCGGGGGTGTGCTGGAGTGGAGTGGCCACGCTGAGGCTGAAAGTTAAATGGCAAATCAAGCCAGAGACATGAAGGTGGTGGGAAGCATCAGATAACCATAAGAGGCGATAACAAGGAAAGATATAAATGAAACAAGAAAGTATAAAATAGGCTGCCGTTCTTGATTGAAAAATGCGGGCTGAGACGATGATGTCGTGAGGTGTTAGGGTGCAGAGCCAGAGGTTCGCAGATAGTGATCGGCGGATCTAGGCTATTTTTGGTTTCTGCTGGCAGGGCAAGCAATCCACCTTGAATTAAGTCTCTCTTCATTGGTCCGTCAACCTGACTTCTCCATTGGAAGTTTCCAATCTCCCGCTGTTATCTGATCTCCAACACTTACATCCTCTTCATAGCGAGCCTCACTCTTACTTGAAGGCGAGTTTCACTTCTTGTTTGCAACACCTCTTTCTACAAGCAATCTGTGAAGCTGGGATCCATTCCGCAGAACTGACAAGGGTCCTCAACAATGCAGTGACTCAAAATGGTGGGGAGCAAGGAGATTGGAAACAATGCAGGGCACTTATTGCGTGTAATAAAAAACACCTCATGCTTGGAGATGATTTAATAATCTCAAAGTTCAACATACAGACTTTATGAAATAGCATTTTCCGCTTTTTACTTCTTTGTATGATCCGAATAAGGCTTTCTTGGGCGACCCTAATCAATACCCGAGGAAAGAATCCAATGTCTTCATCTCTAGATCTACATATCTATCTATATTGACCCCATTAAAGAGCCGATATGTTTATAAAGCACAGTCTCTGTTTCAACGATCCCTCGGCATTATTACATACTCTAGATTACAACCAAAAACACGCTTCGTCAGCCAGTAGAAGGTAGATTACTAGTAGTATTTATATTAACTCGCTAATAACGCCCATTTAGCTTTATACTACTCCAGGCTAAGTAGTAGTACTACTTTAGTAGTACTAGTAGATAGTTTAATTACAAGTTGATCAAATGTCTCATCAATTCAGAAGGAGCGGTCCCATAAAGAACCAAGCTAGCGGCAATCGCGGCCCAGAAGAAACAACCTACTTGCATTACGGCCTAAATAATTGGATATTCACAAACAATACGGAAGGAGGAAATTCTCTGGCCATTAACACACCCCCAGGGCCTGGTCGGCAGAATGGGCTGATTGTGATAACGTATCCTGGTAGTCAGGGGTTTTCGAAAGTTCCGGGTCCCTTTTACTATACTTTCCTGCGGCACTCCGTCCTTTATCGCAGAGATAATAATGTTAGGTATGGTCCTGCCTGGGACATTTAATTTCCGCTTTCCTTCTTGTGTCTTCTACTAGTAGTTCATTCCATTTCTGTTTTCATTCACTGTTATCATTGTGTAGGGTGGAGGTCAATATTGTCAGGTATCTAATCAATATAAAAAGAGAGGTCGATCCCCATTATGTTACCGTTACCCATGAACCATATAGTAAGAGACCCTTATACTAGTACTCAGCTGTCAGACAAGATATTATTTCCTTTATTTCAATAGTGGGAAATGTATTTGATAGGCATCCCAACCCGGGGAGTGAATGTTGCAAGATTGAGAAAACTCCTGATGATGGGAAGGGGCGAGGCCAGATGTGTGTGAAATCAGGGAAAATGCTGGGTATACACGAGAAGCGGAAGACAAAAAGTAATGACAGACTTTCAGGGCTTATGGGGTAAAAGCGAGAAAATAAATGACTGGAATGAGAAACTGAAGTTATCTTTTTGATGTCACTCCAATCAATACGATGCTATGATTTAAAGAGGGGCAGACGAAAAGAAAGAAAAAAGAGACAAAAGAGACAAAAGAGACTTTGATCCCTCCCTGACCTAATCTAATGATGACGACCTCAATTCCAAAAAAAAAAAAAAATATCACACAGTAAGAAGGGAAACAAAAAGGGGAAAAAGAAACTCAAGAAAAATGGAAAAAGAGAACGAGTAAAGAAAAAAAAGATGAAAGTCTGTTTGCACACAGTAAACGCCAAGCTGACCCTTAAACTCTCCAGTTCATGCAGTAGGTATCGTGATCGTATCATATGAGAACATGCACGGTCGAGGATTTGGACAATGATAGGGATTTGAAGCGCGGGAAAAAGAATATGATGGGCTGTGCTAGTCGCCGAGGAGGGTGGTTACCATGGTCCGACTTTGACAGGAGTCCCAAGGCCATATGTCCCGGAGAGAAGCTGCTCTCGGATGGATCCAAGATCATTGCCACCTGGGCTTCCAAGACCTTGACCATCCGGGCCATGCATCCATCCTAAGCTGGAGCCAAGTTCGTGAACAGCCGGTTGGAGTTTACCACCTGAGTTCTGGTTGTGTTTGGCCAGCTTCTGGTCCCAGCCCCCATACTGTAATTGGATCCCTCCACCACGCTTGGCAGCCTCCCGGATCACCAGAATCCAGGCTTTGCAGATTTCGTCGTATGCAGAGTCCCGCTCTATATTGTTCTGAGGTGTGGTCCACCGGGGGAGTGAATGTATTATTTCCGTAGCACCATCTAAATAACTCAAGGATAACGAGGCTTGGGTTTCGTTCGGGGGTAAGAAATGTGGAGTGAAGTCGCTTAGTGCATCTAGAAGGTTTCCTAGAGATTGTCGAACTCGATTGTAGGCGTAGTCTGATTCGGGGTTGCCACCCAGCGGAAATGAGGATTGGAGGTGAGATTGGTAATTTCGGAGCACTTGTAGGGCCGATGAAACACTTGGGCGAGGAGAGGTATGAATCACCTCATCCGCTAAGCTGGGATGACGCTCGCACAGCGACCTGAGTATTCCCCGAAGGGCATCGGTATCCAGGGTTTCTAGTAAACGGGGGAGGGAGAGCGGTCTTCCGCTAACATTTGGACGGGCACGCTTGATATTTCGGGACGCGGGTAGAGATCTTGGGGTGAAAGCTGGGGAATTCGTGGGAGATGCTGACATTCGACCATCATGATCGTTGCCATCATCCTCTGCTTTCCGTTTGCGGTTGGTGGGCGTGTGATTTGGGGTAGACACTGGAAGGTTCAGTTAATAATGAGTGACTTTTTTACGAGCAGCTACCACTCAGTAAATGTTTGAGCGAAGGGGTTCCGTACTTGGGCGAGAAGGGGAGAAACGAGGACACTCATAAAAGTGTGGAGGCACAGGTGGTGTAGCCACCAAGCTGTTCATGATGACCACAGACAGTTGGCAGGCAGGGAAGCCAAAGAAAGGGATTTGTAGCTGACAGAGAGCAGATATTGGGGAAGACGGAAAGGGTCAGCTGCTAGCACGAGGAGGGAGGTAGGAGGGAGAATAAAAAAGCGAAGAATTCAGAAGCAAGGGAAAGACAGAAAAAAGTAGTAGGCGAATTATGGATGAAAGGAGAGGGAGATGAAGTGAGTGGTGGGGAAAGAGAGAAAGAAGAGAAGCGGTGGACGGCCACAGGTTGCGGGAGGCAACACAGACCTAGGGTGCACTTTAGCACTCGATGATCGGTAGTAACAGTCGTGAGGCAGTGGTAGGGTAGCAGGTTTCAAAACGCATGATTCAGTATTATTGGCTGCCTCTTTTTTTTATGGTAATGCCAGTGATACTTCGCTTTATAACTTTATTTTTCTCCTTTGTTTAATTTATACATATTTTCAGTTTTGCCACTGTTTTTTCTTTTTCCCTTTTTCTTTCATCCCCGAAGAGAAACAGCCCAAAGGTACTTCAAATACAAGAAGTACCAGTAAAAATCACGGTAACAGAAAGCACCAACAAAACAACAAACAATACCTCTACCTATGAATGGCTGAAACCTTTTTTAGCCTGACGCCAGGGAAATGCAACCACTAAGATAAACCATAAGTAACTTCGTAGGTTTTCCCTACGAAATAGTACATGACTTGAACGGTCAGGATATAGCGAAACAACAAACAGGGTGGATCGAGGAAACAGAGTACTGGAAGGTGTGATATAATTCGGTTCAATTTTCCCTTTCTTAACTTTTTCTTTTTTCTCCCTTTTCGTTTACAGATACAGGGATTGGGCGGCAACAATGTCCCTGCGTACCTTTGTCAGTGCGGTTTCGAAATTACTTTCAAGCTCTTCGCTGCCCATGACCTTGGCTGCCTGAGCCATTTGCCGAAGACACTCCTCTAACCGGCGGAAGACTCGGATTAAGCTGCCTTCATAGACGTCGGTCATTCCGCTGAGAAAAAAAAAGAAATTAGTGTTTGCGGAATTTGGTCGGCATTGTTCGAATGCCTCCGAAGGGAATAGGGAGTTTACCAGATATCGCCGAAGGACTTTCCATTAGCCCATTCGTAAATAACTTCCATTAATTCCCAGTGGAAACTTTGCACGTACTCCTCCTCGTTGACAGCCAATTTTGACTCTTGAGAGACCTTGGCGACGATTCGAGCCTGCGCTTGGATCTCCCTGAGGGGTTTCGCAAGCTCGTCCCGGGTTAGTGCAGGGGTCTCCTTCGTCTTCTCTTCGAACACGAAGACACTCAAGACGGCAGCGACCTGTTCGGGAGTCAATTTATTGAAGAAACCGTTAAAAAGAAGCTCGCTGAGCATCAATTCGTCGCCTGTGCTAATTTCACAGGCCACACGGGCCTTCAGCTGTACGACTTCAGCTTCATTAATGAATCCGAAACGGCGCAGCACTCGCTTGCGGCATTTGAGTTCATCTAGTTGCATTATCGACATGCCTTCTGAAATCTTCTTTTTGGTTATCTTTATCTTAGATCCCAACTCTACCTTTTCCGCGTATTGTTCATACAGCTCTTTTAACCTCGGAGAATTATGCAATGGGTTGGAGAGCAGACGGGACTCCAAAACCTCGATTTTCTATCAATGGGTTAGCAAACAATGTAATTTTTTTGCCACTCAAAATAAGTAAAAAACGGCGTCTTACCCGCAGTGTTTTCTTGAAGCTATCGTCCTTAATTCCCATGCTTTCGATCGGATCAAGTACTGCAATACCATCTGGGAAGCGCTTCTTAACTTCACCTAGTGCCTTCTTCACACCGTTTCGCGAATCTGCAGACTGTAGGTCTTTGGGGAGGAAAATGCGGAGGTGCGCGATGGACTGGATACAACTGAGGACGACGGGGACAACCTCCATACGAGAAGCTTCGCCTTCCTTCGGGGGGCGGATACCAGATGGCACATCTTCGAATGTCTTTGTGCCAATAGCTGGGCCATCCGCGATCTGTAATAGAACATCAACCACCCATTGTTGCCATGGGGTAAACTCCTCCGTTTGATTCCTGGGATTCTTGCGTTTCTTGCAATTGACGACCACTCCCCAACCGAAATCGTCATCTTTGTGCTTAATGTTGACCAAGCGGCCGGACGTAATATACGATATGCAATTGTCAGGATGGGTAATGACCGCCTGAGCGTCATCGGTGAATTGGCGAAGCTGCTGGCGGAGGTCGTAATATTCGCGAATGGTCCCCTCGTCGGAGATGATCATGTTGGCCTTCTTCTCCTCCAAATCGGTAAGCTCTATTCACTTATTAACCAGCAGTTCTCTTATCAGTAATGGGTAGGTATATGCATACCTTTTTCTAGACCAGCAACTCCCGCTGTGTTTTGAAACTGGTAGAAACATCTCTCAAGCATGAATTCGGGCGAAATCCCCTCTACCCGCAGAAGGTTAAGAATCATGTTGTAGCCAAGGTGAAATGCCGAATTTAATCGATCCTGCTCACCGCGGACAATCTCCTTGGCCACAGCAGGGTCCATCTCTTCTCCAACCATCATGATGACAATACCGCGGTCATCGAGGCCTCTTCGACCAGCACGGCCGGACATTTGAATGAATTCAGAAGGAGTGACCCAGCGCTGACTGAAGCCATCGAACTTCCGAACGCTTGTGAAAACCACAGTCTTCGCAGGCATGTTAAGACCAATGGAGAACGTTTCAGTTGCGAAAAGAACCTTAATAAGTCCCTCCTGGAACAAAATCTCAATTGTTTCCTTGAGAATGGGTAGAAGGCCGGAGTGATGGACGCCAATGCCTCGTCGAAGAAGAGGCAAAATGTTTTCGATCTGAGGCAGTTTCCGGTCTTCTTCCGATAGCATTTCAATTGCACTGTTGAAGACCTTTGAAACCATCTCCTTCTCCGAATCATCGTTGAAGGCCAGGGTGCTCATCTGCAGTGCGCATGATTCGCACTCGCGTTTGCTGAAACTGAAAACGATCACGGGGTTTAGGCCCTTGATCATAATCATTTTTACGATCTTGTAAATGTCACTTTTATCTTTGGCTCCTCCCTTGTTCAATTTCTTATCCTTGCCTCTGCCCTTTCTCTTGGCCATCGCATCTGCTGGGTCATCGCCTTTCTTGTCTGCAATGGAGCTCATGGCTTTCTGGAAATTCTCCTCACGGAAAACACCCTTTTCGTCTACAATCAAATGCATTCCCTCGGCGCCAGCGGGAAAGAAATAGTGCTGCAAAGGTGTTGGTCTGAAGTCTGTATAGACGACATGACAGGGTTGGTTGTGCATTTTCACGATCCATTCTGCGAACTGCATAGCATTGGGAATAGTCGCAGATAGGAAAACGTAGCGGACTTTGTCGGGTAATAAAATAATTGTCTCCTCCCACACCACACCTCGGGCTATATCCGTCATTAGTCAAGTATGAGAACCCCTTAGATTCCGCAGAACTTACTGGCATCTCGCATGTAGTGAATCTCGTCAAAGACTACCCACGCGACTTCGCGCATAATCTCGGAACCACGATACAACATGGATCTCAGAATCTAGAGAGCTGACATTAGCTACGTAATGCGAAAGAAAATGAAAGTTATGCCTACCTCCGTTGTCATAACCAGACATGTAGCCGTCGGGTTTATCGTTACATCACCGGTCATGAGGCCAACGTCTCCAAACTCGGCTGCAAATTCCCGATACTTCTGGTTGCTCAGCGCCTTAATTGGACTGGTATAAATAACCCTCTGATTGTTCTTTAAACTTTGAGCGATGGCGTATTCGGCGACCACTGTTTTACCTGCGCTAGTATGGGCGGAAACAAGCACGCTTTCCTCTCTCTGAATCGATGCAACAGCCACTTGCTGAAAAGGGTCGAGGGTGAATGGCCACACTCTTGCAGGGTTCTCTGGGGGTTTGTGTTCGGAGATGGGTACGTATGGATAACCTGGAGGAATGGCGACTTGATGTCGAACTTGATGAGACAGCACAACCGGCCCTTCCTCTGTCGCAGCCTGCAGACCCGCAGAGCCCGCGACCTCGCGTTCTTGTTCAGTTTCGAACGTGTCCGCTATCACAGGCTCCGGTTCCTCAAGTCGCGGCCGTTTCGTTTCCGGTTGGCCAATGCCGTCTAACTCGGGCACTCCTCCCACTTCGTCAGTTATGGGTTCCTCAACGGGGACATCGGTAGCTGCATCATTTTCCTTTGGCTTCGGAGTTTCGGCCCCTTCTTTCGCGTCACCATTGACCTGGCGCTTTTTGCTCTTCTCTTTCTTCGTTCGTTTGGGCAGTGCTTCGGAGGACTTAATCGTCTGGGGCTGGTCCTCGAAAACATCGAAAAGCTCATCCATTGTCAAGCGGAGAGCTGAGGGTCGGTCCGCAGGACGAAGAGGCGAAAGCTGACCTGGATGGTTGTTGGGAACGCTCTTGCTCTCACGAAGAATATCCCAGGTAAAGTGACCAAGAAATTTCAATGTTCCTTTTGCCTAGAGTGTAATATGATTGGTCGACGACAGGTTCCGTGGTGTGACCGCCGGGAAAGCCTGCTCTTCGGGGAATATATCACGTGATTAAAGCTCTGGAGCCCATCAATCCAACTCCTGCTCCTCCCGATGATACGACACCAGCCATACTCCTGTTCCAAACGCTGCACTCAACTCTTTCTCTCAAGGTGGGTGATTTATCGCTATACACCTCGATTTAACCCAACTATTTCTAATCCCAACCAAGATGTACGCTTCTACTGCTCTCCGGGCCCGCATGGCCACTTCCCTCGTTGCCCGCCGTGGCTTTTCCACCACCCGCACCCAGCTCGGCAGTCCTTACCATTACGCTGAAGGCCCTCGCTCCAACATCCCTTTCAACCCTCTCACTAAGCACTTCTTTTGGAGATACTGGGCTTTCATGGGTTAGTAGTATCCAATTGGACGCCGTATTGATGGATTGGTTGCTGTTGCTGACTTCTGCGCCTTAGTTACCGGTTTCGGTGCTCCCTTTGCCATTGCTGGTATGCTCTCCGTTATTCTCCCCGGAATTTTTTCCGATAATCTAATACCCTGTTTTCCTCTAGTTTGGCAAACCTACAAGACCCGTTAAGGGCCTCATTCGTCGCATATTGTTAAGTTTGGAGGCGGTTGAAAAAGTGTAAACCTAGGTTGGGCGAGCTCAGATATCATGTATAAATCTAGAGAATTTATTAAACTTTGGCTCCAGGGACTCTGCATAATTTCCCTGACTGTAAGATTGAAGCTGTGGGTGGAAGTAGGTTCAAGTCGGGCGTACTCGTAGATGGTCTGATGTCGAGGTATGGGTGGTTATAATGTAGATGAAGTCATTGGTTGATTTTTGTCTGAGAAAATCAAAAATCTCTGGGTCGACAATTTGATATTTATGCAGCTCCACCACAACCACAACCAAGCAAGGAACTCGGTAGAACATGATCATTTTGAACAGCCGATCCCATGGGAATTAAATCTATCTAAAATTTTCATTTCCGGTTTCCACAAAAGCCTCGATCCCCGAAACCCTTTTTGTCGATACATGGCGGTGGGGTAAAAACCGCTGAGAGCCTGAAAGATGCGCAACCTTAAAAATGTGCGCCTTGCAGAGGTGAGGCTTCAGAATGAGCTTCCTCTGACGGCAACAGCGTGGGACACAGCTTCGGATGCTGTAATCTGCACATTTGGCCCGACCGCAAGTAACCCGACCATTGAGCTGCGGAGAAAGCGTCAGAATGCCTATTTCTCGAACCCCGTCGCCGCGGAGGTATTTGAATACATCGCGTCCTGGGATGCGCCATGCCCTTTGCCAGATCTAACTTGTGATCGCATCTTATCGCTGCATTATTTTGCAGATAATCTGGCCGCTTGCTTGGTTCTGGAAGGAGGCGATATCGTAATCGTCCGCGAAGAACCCCTTCCCGGTGAGGACAAGATTGAGATATTGGGCTCGGTCGATGTCGGCATCACAGCTGCTGCGTGGGCTCCAGACGAGGAGCTCCTGGCTCTCACTACTCAGGCTAACACTTTTCTGTTTATGACCCGGGAGTTTGAGAATGTGGCTGAAATCAACTTTACCCCGGAGGACCTTAAGGCATCACAGCATGTCTCTGTCGGCTGGGGAAAGCGAGAGACACAGTTCCAGGGCAAGAGAGCCAAAGCCCTCCGGGATCCTACGGTGCCGGAGAAGGTAGATGAGGGCAAGCTGAGCAGTAACGATGACGGGCGAACTACGATCAGTTGGCGAGGTGATGGTGCGTACGTCGCTGTGAACATCATTGAAGCGGGTATGCGCCGTGCGGTCAGGGTTTACTCGAGAGAAGGGATCTTGGACAGTGTAAGCGAGCCAGTTGATGGCTTAGGAGGAGCTCTCAGTTGGAGACCCTACGGTAATCTCATTGCGGGCATTCAGAGGCGTGATGATAGCGTCGATGTTGTTTTCTTCGAGAGGAACGGTTTGCGTCACGGCCAGTTTACACTCCGCCTTAGCGAAGAAGAACTGTCAACATGCACTTCGAATATTTCTTTAAGCTGGAACATTGATTCGACGGTACTTGCTGTTCAACTCAAGGACAAGATTCAGTTTTGGACCACGGGGAACTATCACTACTACCTAAAACAGGAGATTCCACTGGTAGTAAACCCCAACTATCCATATCCGTTCTCCTTCAAATGGCACCAAGAGAAATCGCTGTCGTTTGTTGCAGGTCAATCCGGTAGGTGGAACTTTTATGAATGGAGCTTGACGACCAGGTCTAACAGCCTAACTCTGATACAGGGTCTATCTTGGAAGGAGGCTTCGTGTTTGATGTGCACCACGGTACGACCACAGCCCCCAAAGATGCTGGAGCCGTCGCGGTAATTGATGGAAGTAAGTACCTCTATTTTATGGTTTATCCTTTGGACTCGACACTGACTCGACGAAGAAAATTTGAAGTTGACTCCCCTGAGGTTTTCGGGGGTTCCACCTCCTTATGCTCATAACGAACTCACCCTGAATTCGAATGCCATTGACGTAGCAATTAGCAAGAGTGGAATGAGAATAGCAGTCCTCATGAAGGACTCTTTCTCTATCTTCCTTTGGTCTCTTAAGACTCGACCGGTCCCTTCCCCAGTACTTGAGTCTAGCTACCCGTTATCCGATGAGCGGGATAGACGCCCACGACAAATAGCCTTTGTTGGGGATAATGAAGTTTATGTGCTTAAAAGCAATGGGCAAAATAATACTTGCATCGAACAGACAACACTGGAGACTCGAGAGACCAAGGTTGTCTACCAAGCAGCTGATTCTGAGCAGCTTGCATCCATATTTGCAAATGTTGAGCAGGAAACATTATGGTTCTCTCATGTTCGTGATCCTGCCCAGCCAATAACCTATTCGACAGTTTCAGTGTCAGCGGGAGGAATTCAGGTTGCGCCCTGGGAACAAAACCCTAATGTAGATACATATTGGGCCAAGGCTGTGCGGCTATCCGAGGAAGAGGTGAGATGCTACGAACTAGCGAATTTGTTATGATTTTTTGCTAATTCCAGGTAGCATATCTTGATCTCCATGTCTCGAACCGGGGCCCTGTACGCGAATAAGACGCTGCTGGCGAAGAACTGCACCTCTTTCCTTGTCACTCAATCCCATGTTTTATTTACGACCTCCCAGCATCTCTTAAAATTTGTTCACTTGACTCGGGCCGAAGGTGGGTTATTCGATGGTTTTCATTTCTGTTCCAATAGCTGACATTCCTATTGCAGATATGGATGTGCCCCCGGATACACCTGAGACGGACGAACGGTGCCGAAGCATCGAGCGTGGAAGCCGTCTAGTTACGGTCATCCCTTCTACATTTTCCGTTACCCTTCAGGCTCCCCGCGGTAATATCGAAACTATCTACCCACGCGCGCTTGTGCTGGCCGGTATTCGGACTTTCATTGATCGGAAGGACTATCATTCCGCGTTCCTAACCTGCCGTAGTCAAATGGTGGATATGAACATTCTTCATGATTATGCGCCTGAGCAGTTTATGGAAAACATTTTATTATTCGTTGATCAGGTGAAGAAGGTTGATTTTGTTGATGAGTTTCTCTCTCGACTGAAGTATGCTCGCATTTCGGGAACTATAACAGTCCAGCCATGCTAACTGTCAACTAGGGAGGAAGACGTTTCGCAGACGCTCTACAAAGACACCTTGAAAACGCCCTCGCAGGTCGCCGTAGCGGAGAATATTGCCACCAACCCCCCCGCCAAGGCGCTTAAGAAAGGCAGCAAAATCAACCGGATCTGTGATGCCTTCTTAGCGGCTCTAGATAGACGATCTGACACCAACTTACACAATCTGGTCACCGCACACGTTTGCAAGTCACCCCCAGACCTTGAGGCAGGTCTTCAACTAGTCGCCCGCCTGAGAGGTTAGTAATGATAATTATGCTTCTGTGCGAAGTCATACTCACGGAATAAGCAGACGAAAGCTCTGACCAGGCGGAAGACGCTGTCGAACACATGTGCTTCCTGACGGATGCAAACCGCTTGTATGACAACGCATTAGGCCTCTACGATCTCGAGCTCACATTGCTGGTTGCCCAACAAGCACAGAGGGTAAGCAAATCAAATTCTCATGTTTCAACGCACCCAAAATGAAAGATAAGAAAGGGGGGACCAGTCGGGATAAGCCCACTAACGTTGCCCAGGACCCTCGAGAGTATCTCCCCTTCTTGCGAAAGCTGCAACGGCTGCCTGAACTTAGGAGACAGTTCGAAATTGACAACTATCTTGGACGATGGACCAAGGCTCTCAAACACCTTCACGGGCTTAATGACCACGAAGAGCTCCGATCCTACGCCATCAAACATGTGCTATACAAGGACGCCATTGATATTTACAGGTATCAGCCGGAACAGCTGCATAATATCACCTACCTTTATGCAAATTACCTTTATGAAGAGTCGAAATACAAAGAAGCAGGCATTGGTAGGAATCCCTTCTCGATAACCAACCTCTCCCCCCACCCCAAATAACACTTGTTATAAACGCGTACTATAAACTAACCCCGATTCTAGCCTACGAATCCCTCTCCCTCTACACGGACGCCTACAAATCATACCACCTGGCCCATCTCTGGCGTGAATCTATCTACTGTGCCATGATGGTTCCTCTCCTGGAGCCTGAACTCGCCGCACACGCCCACGTTCTCGCCTCAACCGTAACAGAAGAGAGCCGCGACTACATCTCCGCTGCAAAGATCCACGCCGAACACCTCCACGACATTCCACAGGCCGCACGACTCCTCTGCCGCGGCTCCCAATTCTCCGACGCAGCCCGTCTTCTCGCCGTAAACGGTAAAAGCAACCTTATTCCCGAGATCGTCGATGCGGGTCTGGCAGACGCCATGGGCGCCATGACAGACCTGCTGGCCGATTTCCGCGCCCAGCTCAGCGCCCAAGTGCCGCGGATCGGGGAATTACGGATTCGTCGCGCTACAGACCCGCTGGCGTACTTTGGAGGCGATCCGAAAATGGGAGATTTGGGCGTGGATATCCCGGATAACGTCTCCCTGGCGCCGACGGATGCGTCCACACTCGCGGGCCGGACTATATTTACGAGGTATTCGGGGAAGACCGGCAAGACTACGTCTTCGAAACAAAGTTCCCGAAATAGGAGAAAGGAGGAGCGGAAGCGCGCGAGCGGGAAGAAGGGCACTGTGTATGAGGAGGAGTATCTGGTGAACAGTGTACGGAGACTTCTGGAGAAGGTGAACTCGACCGTTGGGGATGTGGAGAATCTGGTTGATGCGTTGCTGCGCCGTGGGATGCGGGAGCGTGCCGCTGCTGTAGAGAAGGCTATGCAGGAGGTGCTGAAGCTGTGTACAGAGAGCCAGGAGGAGATTTTCAGTGTGCCAGTACAGGATGAGAGTCAGAAGCAGGGGGGGGATGATGAGCAGCAGGGGGCTGAGAATCTGGGCGAGGAAGGGCGGAAGCTTAAGGGTGGACACAAGTTTTTTTGGGAGAGTGTCATGTCATCGACCATGGGAGTGGGGACGACGCAGGAGGCGCCCAAGGTTAAGGAGCTGAAGAGATCGGCGCTACTGAGCTGAGAGATTGTATATCGTGCCTGCTTTTGTCATTATTATCGACGGAAGAAAAGGAGGAGGGAACAGTTAGATAAAAAAAAAAGGTTTGGACCGAGATCCGTCAATAGAGAATAATTATCATGTATAAGAGCCATCTAGACGAACATGTTAAATATTAGGATTTTCAAGAAACTAAAATAATACACCGAAAGACGAACTGAGATAGCTTTGAATAAAATTGCCATATCATGTATCATGTGTTGAACGATGTTCTGAATACCCATTTATTGCCCTTTTTTGGTTTCTTGGACAAGTTATTCGCCTCTTATCACTTTAAATCATAGAATCATCTCAGGCTTTCTCCGTTTCGTCGGATATTATTACCTCCTCCCCCTCTTTTACATTTTCTCTTTTCTACTGGGAGAGAATTTCGCCCTTCTCGCCGACGAGATGATCCTGCACACTGATCGGTCCCTCACCAACAGCAGTCAAGATAACACGGCTGATCCCGCCCCTGAGCACATCGATTACCCGAGAATCGACCTGATCCAAGGGTACGGCCGAGGTAGTCACGTCCTTCACGGGCTCGTAGAAGGGGCCGGACCAACCCTCCAGCTCAGGTCCAAGGATAGCCTTGACAGTCCCGGCAACGAGCTCCGAATCCTTCTCCAGGTAGTATATAACGGCGTTAGGGCCGGCATCAAACGTATAAGCCGCGATGGTTCGGCCGACAATACGGTTGATATCGTGCACGAGCCTAATAGCAGCTCGCGAGACATCGTTCATGTAGAATATGGGGGGCCAAGAGTCCAGGCAGGTGGCATGGAATCCATTGGAGTCACGCATAGTGATTTCCGCAAAGGTAGGGAAGTCACGATCCTGGATCGCGGTTTCAATGGCCGCCATGCGTTCTGGGACGACGGTGTTTGCTCGGGTTGCGAACAGGTTGGAGGTTGCAACGGTCGTCTGCATACCCGTCGTGCTCGGGACGTCCTTCTTCTCCGCGCTGACGACGAGGACAATGGCACGCATCTCGGGCCAGTGGGCCTGTGGAGCAACCTCCTCTGCCAGACTGTCGCTTCCATCTTCAAGGGTTCCTGCGCGCCAGGCGACGTAGCCCCCCATCAGCGATCGACAGGCGGACCCGGAGCCCTGACGAGCGATCCGGCTCAGATCACGCGGCGATTGGGAAAGCTGGTAGAGGTCGGCCACGGCGCGGACCAGGGCTGCGAACCCGGCAGCGGAGCTAGCAAGACCAGCGGCTGTGGGGAAGTTGTTCTCGGAAACGATCCGGAGGGGAAGAGCAGACAATTTGGACAGAGAAGAGTCTGCATTTTCGAGATCCTGGCGCAGGGCACGGAGGCTGGCTAGACAGGCAAGTGTGCGTTTGGAGGACTGGATGTCCTGTGGCTTGCCGTTGAGCGTGAGCTCGTCGACGGTGGGGTAGGACGCAGAGCAGGAGGCGGTGGTGAGGGTGCGGAGGGACCGTTGGGATAGGGTGACAGAGAGAGAAGAATTGGTGGGCAGATTCAAAACAGCATCACGTTTGCCCCAGTACCTGAAAAGTAAGCAAGAGTCAGCCAGCGGGGGTTGGGATGATTTGGGCTGTGAGGGCGGGGTAGCGGACTTACTTGATCACCGCAATATTTACAGGGGCGGTAGTGGTGGCCCGAAAGACAGGAGAATCAGCCATTTTGTTTGGTTGAAAAAAAGGAGTATACCGAGTGTCTTGAATAAAGAGACGGTGGGAGAGAGGAAATTGGCAACAGAAGAACAGGGAGGAGCTCAGCACCGAGAGCAGAATGGGGGAAGCAGAATAAATAAACGCGGGCTCGGGGATTACTTTGTCGGGCAATCGTGGATCTGTTGATATGGCGATCGCCCTAAAGAATAAGCCCGAAGGCGGTGGGGACTGCCCGAATTTGAGTCTTTTGTCGCTTTGTCGCTTTCCCTCCTACATTGCCAAGCTGCACCTTCGTCTTCCTCCAGAAAATAAAAGAGAAAGAAAAGCTGATTTGTCATTCTTTCCCGGAGTGAAGGTTTTGCCCGAAGCCCCGTCTAGTTGTTTGCGCATACCCAGCATCTACGATCCTTTCAATGGGAGCCACTGCGAGCACCCCGTCGGTGCCGTCTGCGTCGAGTGCGACTCCTGGCGCAACCTGTCCAGTTGATCACAAGGCTCGTGAGGCATGGCTACAGCAGCATAAGGCTGCTTCGGGCGAGACGCCGCCTCATCCCTTACCTTCGGAGGATGGGAAAACCAGAGCAAAACAGCAGCGACCGCTCTCAACAGACCGGGAAGTCAGCAGCATACCACGAGCTCACGATTCTGACTCGGACCAGCAATGTCCGGTATCACCATCTCCTTCCCCATACTCGCCTCCAACTGCATCGCACGGCACACCGTCGAATGCAGAATCAGAAACCGGTCATGACAAGGCTACGGGTAATTGGATTTATCCATCCGAACGGCAATTTTTTGAGGCCTTGTTGCGCAAAGGAAATACCCCCAACTCGACGGGCTCAACATCGGAACTCGCAACTACAGTCGCGTCTATTATTCCCATCCACAATGCCGTGAATGAGCGAGCCTGGCAGCAGATTCTAGAATGGGAGAGCCGGGCGCCCAGCTCTGACCCAGGGAGCAAAAAGTGTGGCGGACCAAAGCTGTACTCTTTCCGTGGGTTGGGTGCGGAGCCGGAGTTTTTGAGCCCCCGTGCTCGCATAAATAGCCTAATGGGATACCAGTTACCTTTCGACCGTCACGACTGGGTTGTAGAGAGATGTGGAGGAGAGCGGGTTGAGTACGTGATCGATTTCTATCAAGGGAAGTCGTCTGGAGGAAGTGGTGCAACTGGTTTGGCGGCCAACGCTGGACCAGGAAAACTCAGCTTCTACCTCGATGTACGACCGAAATTAAACTCCTTTGAAGGCTGCATGATGAGGTTCAGACGATTCTCGGGCCTTTGAGGTGTTATTTCTAATGCAAGACTTCTCTCCGATACTTCTTTTCTTTTCTTTTCTTTCTCGGTTTCCCCCGTTTGGTGCACATATAGAGGCAAAGGGAGTTGGGAATGGATTTCGGAATAATCCCCTCAAATGTATTATTTATGTATAACACAGCAGCGATGTATGAATACTAGGGCACGAAGAGACTGTAAACAGACTACAATGTAGAGAAATCATCCTTCACTCCAAATGCGCCGCTGAACCGTACAGAACTCATCAAAGAAGCAGGAAGATCTACCGCTCGCGGTAGACCAAGGCATTACCATACATATAACCGTACATGGAGGATATCGCAAGTGGAGACCATGATAAAAATGAATAGCACAATAAAACGCAGGGCTAGGGGTAGTAGAGCCATTCATGAAATGGAAAAGTCGCTTCATCCGAGAGTAGCCGCCAGAACTATAATCGCGAGAATAACAGCAAGGATGACAAGGAGGCAGCAAGCTTTGTTCCGAGCGTTTTTCTGATACCGACTGGCGCTCCGAAGCTCGGTGTTGGCCCCTCGGGTGTCAGTGTGAACTCTCTCGACGTTGTCGCTGATAATATCCAGTTGGCCGCCTTGTTCGTGGACAATATGGGCAACATCTCGAAACAACTCGTTGAGTTCGCCGACGCTTTGCTCGATGTTGCGGATCTCCGTTTCGCGCTCGATAATCAAAGCTTCCTGGAAGTCAACCTCATCCTGATTGGCCAGGCGTACCTGCTCCTGTAGTAATTGCTGCTGCTGTTGCTGTTGAACACCCGAATCTGCTGTAGTTTCACTTTCATCGACGGCAGAACGGGCCGCGACTGCTGATGCTCGTTGTTTCTCCAGAGCGCGACGCTGGACAGTTTGGAACTCCTCCAGGGTAGCTTTGAATTCGGTAGACAGCTTTTGTTGAGTCCATTTCTGAGAGGGCTAGTGGCGCAAAAAGTCAACAAGAATAATTTCTCCTTTGATCGTACATCGCGCAGCCAGAACATACATTAACGTCCTCCCAGGATTGGACTTTCTTGATCCCCTCTCCTACTTCCTTGAACCCTGCTCGAGTCTGCTCTAGAAGATTATGAACACGCTCCCGTACTCGCTCAGTGTCCCGCTTTGTTCCGAGGAGAGCAATCTGATCCGACAGCCGGGTGATATTTGAGGTAAAGGTGAATAGTTGGTTTGAGAGAGACTCAGTGAGACGTTGGAACTCTGGATCGTCATGATATTGGGGGTCGTCTGAGCGGCGAAATCCAGTGGGCTGGGCTTCAAGGTTGTTTAAACGATCGAAGGACATGGCGCGGGTGGCGAGAAGATTACAGCTAGGTGTATAAGGGATTCAGGGTTCGAGTACAAGTGTTCCAGGAGCAATGAGATACCGTGGAGATCGTTGCTGCCTGCGTTGCTGCCCGCATTTGCAGGCTGCAATCACCTGACATGCATGACGTAATATGTGGCTGATGTAGGATCACCTGATTTTCTGGTCTGTGGCTGGTGTGTTTTGATGCCCTTTGCCTAAAAAAAAAAGCTTCATTCCGTTGCCGCATTCGCCGCCGCCGGTGTCACTGGGAAGCGCCATTTGGCTCCTGCAATTCTGTCATCCGAGTTGGGTAAACAGAATACAGACGTGCCGCGTACCTGATCATGCTGTGATATTTGTTTTTTTTTTATTTATTGTCTCTTCTCTCCTTGGAGATACTGCAGTTTCTTTTTCTTACGTTTACAAGATGGCCTCTGTAAAGCCTCGCCCATACCGGCGCATACTAACCTCTGCCCTGCACCGGAGATTTGTCCATGCCTCTGCCTTAGCTCTATTAGCTTGCTATATAGTTGCTATTCTTATTGGAGATAGATCTTCCTGTAAGTTTATCGTACTGACCTCATCACACGATTTGCCATTTTGGCGATATGGTAGAGCTCATAGCTAACTTACCTTCGAAATTTGCTAGTTTTTTGGGCCTGGTTTCCAATTGGGCCATGTGGAATCCGTACAATCCTTCTATTTCTCTCTTGCCTTGTCATCTTCGTCCTCCGGGTTGGCCAGATGCACGTTGGCTCGAGGACAACCACCTCTCCGATTGCCACATTCAAGTACCTTGTTCCGCTTAACATCATCCAAACTTTTGGCTGGTATATCTTCTCCGCGTGGTGGTTTAGTGAAATATACAAGTGGTCCTCCCCAACCGATGCCCACCTGGAATGGGTAAAACGAGGAAGGTCTGTGCTCTAGTTGTGGTTTAAGGGGTCCATAGTATGTTGAAACTAAAGGGAGTTAGACCACACGAACGAGCAAGCTTGAACGAGAGACCGATATACATGTACACATACCATTTCATTTTGGCTACTGCGCAGTCGGTCGCTCACCTTTACTATGATTACGATCGAGTTCCTATTCCCGTCGCGAAACGAACGGCTAGTGAAAGCAACCAAAGGACACACCCGATTGACTCAGTTTCCAAGCGCATACAAACAGCATTACCCCACCTCATGAAGGATGGATTTGCAAGGAGCACAGCCATCGCCGCTGTTTGCCCAGTCGCATATACTTTCTTCCTTAGACGTCCAGCGTGGGGCTTCGCCATGTATTTCGCCAAACTGTTCTGGGACTTTCCCAGGTCAGCGGCCGAGCCTCCAGGAATCATCCCTCCAATTAACCCGATGCTCTTTGGCCGCACAATTATCTCCGGTGGTCTCTTGGTTCTCTGCTGGCAGGCCACAAATCTTTTCTTCTCGGTTTTCATCAGCAAGGAGCCTCTTAAAAGGGGTCAACCATTGACAGCCGAAGCCAAAGATCCAAATGGTAGCCTGTTAAATGGATTGAAGGCCAAAAAGGAAACTGTTCGGGTTTTTGCCTTCTGGGAGTTATGCTTCATCAGCCAGAAATTCCCCGACCGAAGGAAGGCGATATTCAATGACATTGATCGCGAAGGCGGCTCTGCTTGGTCGCAGATCCTTCAGGCTGCCACTGGGGTCATCCAAGGAATCTCTATCCGGATAACTGAAAAGAAGAACCCATTACCCGGCTCTCAGCCCTCACCAGCTGAAAAGTCCGAGCCTATACTTCATACTCTGCCCAGGTTGACTGACCCTCCCAAAGAGGGCAACTTTTTCGCTGCCTCCCCCAAGGCTACGTCACGGCACGAGAGGTTCGGGGAAACTTTCAGTTCGGCTGTGAAATCATACGGCAACTCACCAGATTGGACACCGGTTGCCCGCGCTCGCGCTCGGGATGTATTCGACCGAGCTTCTTCCGCGGTGCTGAGCCCCGAACGCAAGCAAAAACTGCTTACATCGTCCCAGGAGTTAAAAATGCTCACAGCCCCCTCCACCAGCAAGCCTGAAAACATCCACCCTCTTCTCGCACAAGTCCTCCGGTCCCCTATTGGCCTCTTCTTCAGACAAACGTATGCCCGTCGACTATCTGGCATCGTCCTTGGGGCTCCACACGAAAATCTCAGCTCCATCATTGACGCTATCGAGTCTCTCACTCGCCTCCTTGTCGCCAGCTTACAAGAGGACCAATACGGCAAAGTCCAGGCGGATGTCCCGGGAGTTGTGCGCCTCTTCACGGAAACGGTTATGACACTGGAGAAGTACGCTCATGGTGGTTTAGAAGCCCACTGGACGGATGTCAACTTCCCTCCATCTACTAACCCCACAGCACAAGTTGAGGCTCGCGGCGTGCCTGAGATAGAGCTCGTTGCCAGCGCCCTCCGGGGTTCTCTTGCGAGCCTTCTATCTGCATTCAACCTATACTTAAAGGATATCGGCCTCGTAGGGAAGGATTTACGATTGGCAAGAGAAGCCGCTGGTCTAGTGGAAGAAGGGACTTGAAGGTGACTCAAGGCTCACAATTTCAAGCTACCCTTTTTTTTTTTTTTTTTAAACCACTAAAATCTTCCTCTTCTTGAATGATTTTTTCAGATGTGGTTTGTGTCAATCTCTCCCACTATTTTTTCCCTGCCCTTTCGGCTTCATAGTCCTCAAAGTTACTCGTCTACCAACTTTGGATTTTGGTAAGCCGCTTTGGTAGTGTCATGCATTTTTTGGGGCGTTTCTTGTCTTGATGTGGAAATTAGTGACATTTCATAGAGTCATTTGATGTGTCATGCATGCATTTAGTATGTTGAAATTGCTCTTCTATATACAGATACCAGGCCCGCGAGCCCAGCACACATTGTATCTCATAGCTCGAAGCGAAAGCGATCGTAGATGGCGAGAGATATCGAGTTCCAAATAACAGAATATGGCGGAAAGTGAGAGCACCAGGTGAATAAAAAAAAACCCACATTCGAGTGGCCCATGTGTACAAATAGCAGTCCGAACATACAGTCACCCTCCGTCAAAGGTTGTTGATTCCCCCCAGACTCCAGATTTTCCATCACCAAAAAGGCTCAAAGAACAGCAAAAACAAGTGTCATGTCACGTAACCACCACCCAAGTTTTCGTATTTTTTCTGGGTCGTTAGTCTTGAAAGTAATCTCTCCCATGCCCTTTTTTCCCCGCCCCCTTTTTTCGGCTTGTTTTGTATATCCAGGATATCATCGTCTAATGTACGAATTCATGGGAACATCCAGTGCTAAAAAAAAATCACTTTGCTGGATGGGTATTCAAGGGAATTGGGGAAAAAAAGGAAAAACAAGGAAGAAAAATAAAACGAGCCACTCCCAAGGCTCATAGCGAATGATCGAAGCTCGATATATTTCGCAGATGTTTGTGTTGTGCTCCCTCTTTAACCCCAGGGAGCACAATGATTGTCAGCAATTACCGAGGACCTCATTAATTTTGTTCGATGCGAGCGTTCCACTAGGCGGGGGCATATTTGTTCCGCGATTTATGGGTTCTGGCGGCGCTTCCTCTTTCATGCAGGCATTCTCCAGTATATTAGTCCATTTCCCACTGGTTCCTGCGTGGCTGTGCTTAAGATGCTGCCGGAAATGGTCCGCCCGATAAAACTTTTTCGAATTATTACACTCCCCAAACTTGTGCACTGCAGTGAGATGCTCAAATCTCTGGTCCCAATCCGGCTGGGGGAAGTTGGGGAACTCTTCACCGCAGTATCCACAACTATCATGAGTGGCTCCTGCGCTGGTCTGCGCGGAGGGAGAAGACGAGGGATGAAACGCAGCTTGGTACCCCGGTAATGCCGCACATGACCAGGAATGACGCCGCAAATGGAGGGAGTTTTGGTGGCGTTCCGCCTCATTCTTATTCTTGAACCTGTTGTTGCAGTAAAGACAGGAATACTGTTTTTCCATCTCATGGGCGCTGTTCCAAGGATTTTGTACGTTAGAACATATTAATGCATCCCAATGACATGATGACACTGGAGTGAAGACTCACCGAAGCTCTTCGGGGCTATCGAATTTCTTTGGTTTCTTAGGGCAGCAATCGCAAATATACAGTCCGCCAATCTTTGGCCCTGCCGGCTTAGGCGCATTGAGATTCGTCAGGAAAGACATTTTTCTGGTAGAGTTTCCAGTGGGAGGCTCAAGCGTGCTAGTTCCTTGAGCATTTCGAGAGGCTGTTTGGCTGGGAAAGCTCCGAGTGGAGGTCGGGGTGAGCGAGAGTTTGTCGTGGAAGGTATCCATATCGGATTTAGGGGACAGCCCTCCTGACGGCGGGCGGTCATAAGTTGACGCTGTGGTTATGCTGCTTCCTCCAAGAGAAGTCGCGGCTGACGAATAAGATCCGGACCGCATGCTCACCGATGAAGCAGCAGAGATACTTCCAGCGCTGGGGGTATAGCCGCTGTTTACAGACAAATTATTGGTGAATGGGTGGCCGGATGTCCTTCGCTGAGAGACATCGCCTTTGCTGGGTGAGGTGTGAAGTGGGTATTTGTCATTACCAATTGGCTCACGAGGAGGAGAGGATGCTCGTCTTTTGATACCTGATTTAGACGTTTCCAGGTACGGCGGAGTAGCTTCTCGCAGACTAAACAACCGGGACGATAACGACTCGTCGGTCGAGAATTCAGCTTCTATGTCCGAGACTACACCTTGATCATAACTTCCTCGAGTGGACCGGCTTGGAAGACTGGAGGTATCATCGTATTGAGGGGTTGCACCAGCACGACGGCGGCATACATCACGGAGGTAAGTTGAATGGTCATAGTCGACCGTAGAAGACGGTGCACTGCTTTCAGCACTGGGGCTCCTCCGGCCAAGATAGTCTCTCCACCCGACCTTGGTACCAGGAGAGATCCCGCTCGATTGGGAACTGCCTGACCACCTTACATCTAGAGTGGGTACCTCGGAGCCTCCCGGTGAGGGTAAACTTGGTAGGCTTCTCGAAGGAACCGGGAGTGTTGATAAAGAGCCCTTATTATCAGTTCCGTGGCTCACGGACTGTCGGGGGGAAAGTGGTTTTCCAATCTTCGACAAAAGATGTTGGTCATACGCATCAGATGAATCTTTCACGCTTCGTCGAGAGAAATCATGCTCTCCTTTTAGACTATTTGTCGAATGATCAGCCCCGATGGAATAAGAAGGGGGTGTGGAAATGTGACGATCAGCAGGAGTCCCATTCGGTTTCCAAATCGAAGGGGAATGCCCCAGGGTCTGGATATAAGGGTGGTCCTGAGAATCAACCATTTCTATTACTTACATCGGTCCGGGGTTGTTGAAAGAAAAAGAGTTTCGAAACCCCTCATCGACTGGAGGAGGTGGCTCGATTTTTATATGGGCTTCTGGACTCCTCGACACAGGTAACCCACTCTGCCTGCCATCAAGCTCGTCAATCGCCATCCTATCGCCTCTTGTCACACAATCTGGACGGCGATGGTTTCCGAATAGACTTGAATTGGGATTGATAGGTGCGAGTTTAGTCGCACCCTGTGATTGCCTCGAGTTCGCATGTATCCAACCAGCATCGTATCCATTCTCAAGATCACTGATCCGCGGAGGTGGCGGTAGTGGTGGGGGTGCGAAATTCGCCATTGAGTTTGTTGGTATTGGCACAGGCCCATGTGTTGAAAACGCTGGTCCGGACATGGTATATGATGACCTCCCGGTAGTAATGTGATGTTTATACCCACTGTTCAAGTCGTGGACATTAATCGAAGGCGGTGACAATCGGGGCACGTCCATCGTACAAATGTTAAGGTGACCTATGCTTCCTCATCGATATAAGGGGAGACACAGAGTGCATTAGGCACAGGCAACAAAACTGACGAGAAAATCCGATGCAAGGAATGGAAAACTTGACGTCTGCCGCGCTTCCTATCCAATTGTGATAAAGTAAAAGAAAAAGAGCTAGCCTCTCGTGTTTGAAAGAAGAACCAGCTTCTAACGTAATCCTATACGTAGCAAAGGCTTCAACGGTATAGCTCTGCTACGAAACCGAGGCGAAGGCGGGTTGCAAATGCAATAGTCCGGAGAGCTATGGAACGGCGAACCAGCTATTTGTCAGGAACCTCAAATGCCCGGATCACAAAATGGTAGTAGTAAACCAACCTGGGCTTTGCTGGGCTGTTTCGCGGTTTTTCTTTTTGTAAATTTGCCAAACGCTTAGTTGTGTTGCAGCAGGCGAACCGCTGAACAGTGGGTAAGCTTGTCAACACTTCTGTGCCATAAATTCGCCAAACAGCGGCAACTTATCGACGGAGAAGATCGTAAGACGCAAGGAACATGCTGAAAACTAAGTGGATAGGCTCTTGGAGTATAGGATAGGTGTAATAGAGGATAAAGAAATAAAGAAGAAAAAATGCAAGGCCAGTCCGGTTATGGGATGTCGTTGAGGGAGCGCTGTCAATTCGGATGTGCTGCACAACGCTCCAAAGATTTGGTACTCCAGACGGTATCTTATCCCGCAGCCCGTCTGTCCAATGTAGAGAACGAAGGGGGTTGAGAGACAGGATAATTAAAGAGGAAAAGGACGGGTGCACGTGTCATATGCAAGCTTTCTAGCAGTTTGGGAGGAGAAATTGAAAGTCGAAGGCGAAGCCAGTGGAGAACTCTGGTGAGGAAAGCAGTACTCTCGGTTTCAGTACTGTATCGGAGCAGGAAGAGGAGATAGCACGAGTGGTTTAAGGAGAATCAGAGAGGTGGGAAGATGGTGGTGCAAACCACGGCCTTATTGGTCCCTACAAGGCTGGTGGTGGAAAGGAATAGCTGTATTCTCAGGGTCTAATTCCCTAGGCCATGTGTATCGCAATTTTTTTTTTTCCTGTCGACCTTTTTTCCCTTTCCTGTTTAAACAAACCAAGGATGAACGGCCGGGCAAAGTTGTAAATGGGGAGATGACTTGCAGGATTGCAGTAGGGGAAGGTGAGGGAACCGCCTCTCTTAGTAGAAATCACCCAAGGCAAATAATAATACTAATAAACACGATGATACAAGATTGGTATTTTGGTATTCGTTAGAAACTGGAGTTTGGTCGGGTGGGCTTTTGTCTGGAGTGAGGTGGGCCAACAAGAGGAGTGTGCCTTGCCATCAGTACAAGGTAAGAAATCACTGAAAAAAAAAAGATTTCCGAAAATTTGCAAACTTTTATTTATGAAAAAAAGTAAAGACAAGGGGAAAAGCCGCTGCCCTCGAGGAAATGCGGCAAAAAGATAGCAATACTCACCTTATATTGTTCTGTCATAGCATTAACAAGTGATAATCTTGCCATCCAGGTACCTCAACTTGAAGATGCTAATTTCTTTTCACTATCTTCCTTGTTTTAAAGTTTGGGTTTCCTTTCCCTGGCCTATAAATTTCGATTCATTGAGGCAAGGACGGAGTTTTGAAGTTACCCAAGATGGGGGTTTTCTTACATACCTGGAAAGTTTTTGTAACTCATCAGTAACGAGACCAAAAGTCAGGACATTTAGAATGCTTCAGCACAATAATAAGAAAGGTATCACAAAACCCATACCAGTTTCCAACTATACATATTCAGTAAACCTTCATTATTGCCAATAGAAAAATGACTGATGTTAATCTTAATCTTCTTGCGATTTAACTTAATCTCTGGGCTCGAGAACCATGCTGTGTCACAAAGTAAGCTGCCACGGGATGCCAACACTAAATCAATGGCGGTCGACCTTGCTTTCCTGGAAATGCGTCAATGAGATTCTTCCCTCAACATGACTATTCCCAAATGCATGAGGGGTGATGATAATAGTCATGATATTTAATGATGTTCAAGGATTGTAGCTAGTTGACAAACATTTTGATATTTGAAAACCTGAAAGGCATGAATCAAGGCTCAGCTCCAGGGCTTGTAAGTTGACTTTCCTCTTTTGGTTACGTATGCTGAGAATGTTCCTACTAAAAAAAGTCTAAATTGCTTTTGTGTTCAGGCGACAAAGTACTCCGGACTTGCTGATGACTCGCAAGTCGGATTCTTGGAGAAGAATACTCAACCGTCAAAAGGGGCGTGCGTGCCGGGTGGCTTGTCATCAGAGTCAAAATACTAGTTACTACATTTGCAATGATCAACTTCAAAATTAAAGGGACCCGATCCGATAGCATTAGGGCTAACGTTACTTCAGGCCATCATTGTGGAGATATTAAACACTGTTCCCTTTTCATAATAGGTAAGGAGAGTGAGTGATTATGCCCAACGAGATGAAAGATTTCTGCCACTGGAAAGGAACCTCGCTCATGATATTTGGATGAGGCGAGTCAGGAAGAGCAGAAGAATCATTCTTCCAGTCCCAGAGCGGTGAGCAGCAAACTAGTCAAGTTAGTGTTGAGGGAAGGAGAGGTGGACAGGTTAGAACGAGGCAGTGCTGGCGTTGGCCCTCATTGAATGGAAGACTCATTCTTAATAATTTCTGATTATTATGCAGTATTATTATTATAATAATAATTACTATTGTTCTTGTGTTCTGGTTCTTATTATTATTATCATTTATTATTATTCCTGAGAATGCTCTCCATACTGATGATTAGTAAAGAGTCATTGGACTGGAGTCTCCATGGCACTTGCAATTATTAGCCAAAGGTATTGTTGTTTTTCTATTTTCATATCTCCATCTTCATTTAATTAATCTCAAGGTGGCTCAACTAAAATTCCTCTTCAAAAAAATAATTGGTTTGTCTAGAATTCAGGGTATGAAAAAAAAAATCTCCCCAGGGCTTTGAATCATTTCAAGATATCTTCACCCAAGTACTAGTCTGGACGTTACGCCAGGTTCTCCGTAAGCCGTTTTAAATCGCTGCCAAAGGAACAAAAGCAAAAAAGTGGTGTAATGTCGAATTCGTAAGGCTTCCGCATCAGTACTCAATAGGATGTTTGGTCCCTGCGCGTCATAAAATGACCCAAAATCATGCTTGACGATCATCATAAGTCCCAATTCTCAATGTGATTTCATTTATGGTCCATCATTTCGATCCTAGCGCTGCCTCGTGTTGGTGATAAGAATTCTGAAAATACAGAGAGTCACGATGATATGTTACTCGAATTACCACCATCATCAGAACTGTCCCGTTCAGGGTTCCAGAAGAAAGAAGACGCCTTGGTCACCCATGAATTCCACTGCATAGCCTGTCTTTTTCCTCGAGGAGCAAGGCGGGTGCCGAGTACATATGCCTTGCCCCACATTGAGGAGAGCACCATGTATGAGTGGCCTTGTCGAGCTTGACCCGTTGCCAATGATGGTCTAGTGGGTTCCACCTGGCCCTTTAGATACATGCACTGCCACAGTGCTGTCATTTGGCATTTCCACCCGTCGTACCACGCAATCCGAGGAACTCCTTGAACACCAAGCAACCAACAGATCATACACACATGGTTGAAGAAATCAATATTACTTTGGTGGAAACAAAAAGAGGGGTAAAGGCGAAAAAAAAAAATTGGCAAGCCCATTTTCCCGAAATGGTTAAAATTTCAAATAATGCATTGTAGCGATTGGGAGTTGGTGGTAGACGGGAATGGGGGAGGGTGGGAAGAACTCCTGTCCATGGTACCAGGAGGGAGTGTTTTTGAACCCATTTGTCCTGGTGAGCCGTTTGTCTCTGCAGCTTCCACCCCTTATTATACTTCTCCATTATGACCTTGTCAAAAATAAAAATAAATGAAAGGTATTTTAATTTCATAAAGCTTGTGCCTCATTCAACTGTTCGGCTTCATCGGATGTGAGACACAAAGCGAATAGGCGAATTTCTTCATCAGGTGGAAACTCTCAGATCCATTTTGAAAGGACAGGGGGCAAAAAAAGACTCCTCCGAGTATGTGGAACGGAGGGCGGACTCTACCTCTTCCCTCCCAACTCCTCTTCCTCGATGTAAAATTTTCTGGGGGAGACTTTGTTTGCTAAAAGGCGTTTGAGCCTGTCACTATCGCCCTCCAATTTATTCTATCTGGAACAAAAATTTGGTAAGAACAAAGCTTGGGAAGAATCAAGAAGATTGTGGAGTTACATTCTTTGAGTATTTTTGCCTTCATATACTACGAAGTACAAGTCCTTACCAAGATTTGGAAGCCAAGAATAAGGCCAGCTTCAATAATTCTTTTCTCCCACATTCTTCAAACTTACATATCCACCGCTAACCAGTTTTATATCCGAAGAACATGGGGACACGCACGCAATGCACCACACAAATAGGTGGCAATCCAGTCAATCAACCCAGCTCGGTAGCCTTCTTTCTTACCCATAAGGCAAAAAGCACTGGTGACACTAGGATAATCAGGGCGAGTTATTGGTCACCTTGCAGGGCAAAATGATGGGACAGTGTTGCTGGATCTTGTTAATCAGCTAGTACTCATGGCGTGGATTTGCCTTCGTCATTGGCTAGTGACTCAATGACATTGCTTTGCTCGCGTGAAATAATTCGATCTGATTATTTGGGTCGGGAGAGTTTAAAATTCCTCCTCTTCTTCCCAAGAGATACAGGGATCAGGAGGTAAAAGAAGAGAGGCGACTTTTGTGAGAGAGAAAAAGCAACTATTTGAGTAAGGTTTGACTACAGTTTGTCTGTACCTACAATTTTGAGCAATAATCACGTCGTCAGCCTTAAGGGGCTGCAGACTTAGGTTCCACACACCAACTGGGGGAACATAAGACTGGATTTTTTTTTTTTCCTCTTTCAATATCTCCCTTTCTTTTTCCACTAGTTACTCCGTATTGCTCACTCTTATTTATTTTTTGGTTAGACCAGAATTCTTTGGATTATGTCAAGGGAGTAAGGTAGCTAGTCAGTACTTAACTAACTACTAATCACACAACATTTCAGTTAAACCTTTTTTTAGCCCAAGGAGGTTATTTCCTTCAATCTCCCTGTAACTTTTGCCAACACATCAACATTTTTTTGGCACAGCTATCTGTAAGATGTGTCGATCGAGATGCTGCACCAACATCCTTCCTCAACCTGAAAAAGAAGATTTATTGGTTTCCTTTCTTTGGTTACCAGAAAAATCAAGCATTATTTACCTCGGAATAACCTCTCTTCTTTCACAGGGACCAAGGGAGCCGGAAATTTCTTGGCCATGGTCTCTAAAGGACATAGGCGTTGGCTTAGCGTTCCGTCAAAAAAAAAAGGGTCCATGGTCTCCTGACTCTCCTCTAGACTCGTTTGGCTTTATGAGGGACTCTAGCGCCCATACCTGACAAGAAAGCAAGTGAAAGCTTCACAAAACCATCATTTAGTAAGTGAGAAAACAATATGAAGATACATCCAACTGATGCCTCTCCAAGCCTTTTTGGCACCAGTGAAATCGGGAGGAAACCAGGTTACACAATGCACAGACTCAGTTTGAGTGATCGACGGTGCCCTTCAAGGAAGATGTAATTTAAACCAGCCCAAATCTGAAACTGGCGTCTCGAGCCTTGGCGGCAAATAATACCCAATTACATCTTGAGAGTGACATGCACCTCAGCATTGTCCAACTTGAAGTGTTGAGAGATGGTGATGAAACCTCCAAACGACTGAACAACCAGTGTTTTAACTTTAATATGTTCAGGACACGGAAGCAGTTGGTAATCTGAAATTATTTTTTTTTCTCTGAAAACACCTAGCGCTCGCCCGCTCTCCTTTCTTGGTGAGGCATTATTATTTGCTCACACCTGAAGTGATCGGAAAACCTGGAGAAATGGAAGAATACAAGCACGAGTCCCTCCCTCATCAAGCATACAGAGTGAGTCACCTCCTCCACGAAGTACTAGTACTTCTTAGTCTTCTACTGGACCCTTTTTGGAGATTAGTAAGTCAGAAAGTACAGTCCTCGGCAATTAATCCCCCAATTTCGAAGATGTCACTGGGTGATGTGGCTATGCTTGAAATTTGAAATATGCCTTTCACAGCCTGTCTTCTTCTGCGGAAGGTGGCACTGAACCCACGATCCCACGATCCCGAGGCGGGCATCATTCCTCCCCGTTATGAATCTAAAATAGGCCAAGGTACCGCCCACTGAACAGATTGAGCAAGCCGTATTAGGGATTACCCGAATAAGATAAGGTTTAAAGGTACGTTCTAAAAAGAGCCAGACTCAGGAGGCTGGTATCATCAAGGTTCCAAGATTCAAAGCCAATAGCAGTAAAAGAAGACCACTAGTCCGCTTGTCCTCTGCAGCAGCGCATGCGGGGTAGGAAGAAATCCAAAATGACTTTCATGTGGTCTTGCCCTTGCCCTTACCCTACACCCTAACTTTCTCTGGCCCGCATTGATCTCCTCCAGTGAGAACCAATCAAGTGTGTCTTGGTGGAGCCAAATCTGCAATGAATCTTCACCAGCCAAATGATGGAAGGTTGTTGACTTGGATTTCCTAGCCAGGACCTCGGCGAGTTTTCGGTATCATTACTGCTCCAACCTCACCAGCATACTTTGAATTTGGCTCCGGACACTGACCATTATTATTTCACAACCTCATCCGAAAATAGCTGTCAGCCTACCCTTATATTACATACTTTCTCTTGAAGACCATCACCTCCTATGGCCATGAATCAAATCCCGGGCCATAATATTTATGTCGGAGGGTATGCATTACCCTCCCTACTGTGCTGTTGACCGTGTTCCAGAAAATGCGGGGCAAGGAAACAATAGATACAAGTGTTTTCCCCGATACCAAGCTGCTTTGCTGACAAGGGAAATAATTTTTAGCATCTTCGCGCTCAGAAATAAGGCCGCCTTGAGGAGAGCAAACATTACACATGTCCTCTCTGTGTTACGACTGCAGCCTACAGATGATACATTTGCATCTTTCCAGCATCACTCTATTGAGGTTGATGATGTTGATGATGAGAACCTCCTAGAAAATTTTCCATCAGCCATCAAGTTTATCCAATCTGGCTTGGATGCAGGTGGAAGTGTGCTTGTTCATTGGTTAGTTTTCCCCAGTCAACCTCCGTTGCACCCTTCCACTCAATGTGAAGTGAGCCTTGGTGATCATAGTGTGGAGCCTGGGGTACATTTACCTCTTCCCAATTGGGTGTTATTGACCCTTACTGCATCATGGCCTATCCAAGCCTCTGTTTGAGTATCAAGTTCCAGCATTTTTCTCCATCAACCTACTCCACATTCTATTCAAAAACATCGCGCTCTCTCGCCTGTGGTACCAGCTTGGTTTAACTAATAAGATATATAGTGCAATGGGCAAATCCCGATCTGCAACAATATGCATTGCTTACTTACTTCATCATCAACGCAGCGCGTTGACGCCGCAATCTGCTCTTGCTATTATCAGACAGTCACGCCCACTCTGTGAACCAAATACAGGATTCATGGAGCAGCTCTCCATCTATCATGAAATGGGATGTCCAGATGACGTAACAAGCCACCCCCTCTATAGTCGATGGCTTTACCATCGCGAAGTGGAGGAGAATGTGGCATGCGGACGTGCACCTCAGATTGAGTCAATCTTATTCGAAGACGAGCAACCGCAGCAGCGTAATGAAACTATGGGCCACTCGGCTGAAATCAAATGCCGCAAATGCCGGTTAGTCTTTCATCTCCCTCAAAGAATTAATGTCCCTAAATTGTGAGCCATATTTTACGCCAGCTCTTCCGGGATGATATTTTATCTCTATTTCCAGCGCTGACCGATATTACAGACGCAAATTGGCGACAGCTCCATTCGTTGTACCTCATAAGGCACACCAAGATACCAAGGCTGCAATGACATCCAGCTGTGCTCATATTTTCTTACATCCCCTGACTTGGATGCGACCAAGCCTTTTCCCCAACAGCGGTGCTAACTCTCAAGACTTCTCTACAGGAGTACCTTCTCGAGATGCTCCGCTGTCTGGGCGTTTGACTTGCCCGAATCCGTCTTGTGGCTCCAATATTGGAAAATTTGCGTGGCAAGGCATGCAATGTAGTTGTGGTGAGTGGGTGGTCCCCGCAATTGGCCTAACCAAGGCGAGAGTCGACATCTCCGATCAGGTAAATATTGCCTGTGGCCCAGGGAATTTGGCTCATGGTATTCGATTGCCGCCTGGCATGCGGCCGAGCCACGTAGACCAGTCTAGTAATAATGGGCGGGGAAACCTTTAATTATTATCATGCTTTAACAACATCACAATACTACTCTGTTACACTAACTTTTTTGTTGCACGGAGAGCTGCGGTTTCACCAAGCAGAGCCGATGCAGCCCCTTTTGCCCGTGGAAGCTTGAGCCGTTTTCATTTTTGTTCGCAAAAATCTCTGGAACATTCCCGCCACATTATTGTATGAAACACGCGAGCACCTATCATGATACTCGTCACGTGGGATTACAATCTCCGTTTTTCGTTTCAAGGAAATGAGCATGTCACCAAGCCCAACGCCACTGATGATCTTCTAGCCACACAAATGACAAAATCCGTGGGAAGAGGGGAATTTTAGATTGCTTGGTAAAAATATTAGGGAGAAGATCGTTGAGAACGTGGTAACGAGAATCTCTAGAAGCCCCTTGCTTCGGCTCGAGGTGGATCCGCCCATCCCGATTGGAAAAGAATGGAAGCAAAAGGCGGGACAGATTGACTTAACACACTGGATGGACTTTAACACCTGCAGTTGAGCAGATCTGTGTTGACTGGCCATTCTCCATCTCCCTTTTGAGGACCTTCAGGCTAATCAACCCGCAAATAAAGTTGAAGTGTTTAGACTGGAGCAGCAGAGCACAATGAAGCCACTCCCCACCAAAGAGCCCAGCGCGGCTCTATTCCTTCTCGAAGCAGAACCAGACCATTGTGGGACTGGCCGTGAATCCCAAGGAACTGGAAACGCACTATTTATCGCTTGCATCTTTTTTGAGCTAGACAAGATAACGCTCTCAATAAGTTCTCACGTAAGGTTCGACTGCTGAAGCCCGCCACACAAGATACAACCATGTTTCTTGATATGCGTGATTTAGACTTGAACTCTTCAGGAAGTTAAAAACGCATTGGTAGCGAATACAATCGCTTGGCCTCGTGCCAGAAGCGCGAGGGCCTGTCAGAAGCCAGGGCTCGACCCCACAATTCCACGAGGCTACAGACCCACCAGGGAAGCCAGACCTCTTGGGCCGAATCATTTTGGGATCTGCAACATGGGAAGGTCGGAGAAACCGCTCAACCATAACAGGGTTCCCAGGAACAACTAATAATCCGGCGAGGGAGTGGCCCTGTTCGGGATTTTGGTCCTTGGATTTGATGCTCACGAAGCTAGTAGGGCCTAGCCTGGATCACTAGCGCCGGCACGGGGGCTGTGCAAACTGCTCTTACGCAACGAGGCCGTGCTAGTCACTCCTGGTAATCCATGGTAACTGCCAGAGTCAATAACTCGATCTGGTGGTACCGTACCCTTGGGTACCTTAAAAATTACCAGGAGGTAATTTCAAGAGGTAATTTTAATTACGCCAGACCGCCATCGTGGCAATATTCTGTAATCAATCTCACCATCATCATCATCCGAATCATGAAAATCGTCGCAGCTGCCGCAGATTGGGTAATGGGAAGGTAAGCAGTGGACGGGCTCTTGGCGTCAGAATTACTGGTTCCGCCAAAGGTAACAAGGGACGCTTACACAAGGCCATATCGGCTTGGGCTAGCATAACTCAGGAACGCATGGATTTGACTCCTTGAGTTCTTGTCCGTATCATCTATGAACGGGATTGGATGGGGGAAAGTACACCCAACCAGACAAAGAAAGAGCAACAGAAAAGAAAAATTTCTGCATCAGTCAGCTCGTTTCGATGAGGGTGTCAGCTTCATCCAAAAAAAAAAAACCATCGTCTTGCCGTCTCGCTCCTCATTCCAATCTCCCCAGTCTGGCGATCTCTCTACCTGAGGCGCACGCCACAAGAGCAAGGCACATACGTAGGTAATTACGTATTACTCCGTGTCTGTTGCCAATTCTGAGCCTTCGGAGGAGGCAGTATCTCAGTGTGCCTATCCCAGGCTCACAGCATACAACAAATAAAATCATGGTTGAGCCTGATAGCTCTCTCGTTGGTTAGAAGGTGGGAGGGGGTGGATAGGACGGAATTCTCTCAAACCTTTTGCGCGTTCAGTGGAGATGGCAGGGAAGGCCAAATCTCGTCCCTTCATCCACTCCCGTCCCATCTGACTGGGTGTACTAAGCAGCACTGCCTCCTTCGATACCCCACTTCTCTGCATAAGTAACCAGGGATACCCTCTTCACTTGTGAGAGGGGGAACGGGAGAGTGGGAGAGAGAAAAAGAGCAAGTCAGACAGATTGACAGTGAGAAGGGCTGCTGACAAAGTTTGTTGTATCATGACTATATTACCTTATGATTCCTTGGGAATCGACCGATTACATCATGGTGACTCGCCTTGAGCTGGGGAGTTTGGAAGATTATTGAATAGTCACCACGGGAGGTTCCTTGAAAGGCATCATCGGACTTTTCCCATAGTATCAAACGAATTACTGACTCGAGGAGAAGGGGATAAAGTACGTCCATGAAAAATTATTTACCAGGGTAAGTTACCAAGGTTAACGGCATCAAAAGAAAGGCTTAAGAAATGGAACAAAGTCATTGTACCAGAATTCACGACGGCACTACTTGCATGCACCAAGAAGGAAAAGTATCTGGGTGGACACTGAAAAGTGGAAATGTAGGCAGGGTAAGCTCGACTGGATGCAAGATGTGAGATGCTAGATTAAGATAGTAGGGCCAGGCAAAATATTCTCGGCCCTTTTTTTTGCTTATTCCATTCCTTCCCCAATCACTATTGCCTCTCCTCTGCTCTGGGGAGTTCTCAGATAATAATAATTGTAATATCAACCTCTCGAAAATTTATTTTCCTGCCTTGAATCTCCTTTCGAAATTTTTATTGTCATTTCCCCCTCATCGGCGAATGCAGCCACATTAACTATAAAAACCCCATCGATACATACATCATCGTACATATCGTACATACATAGCGGTTCTTAATTTACATGTCAACTACTCAACTCCCCGAGGGATGGCTGACTAGGTGACCTCACCTGCATCATGCTCCCTTTTTCTCCTCCTCCTCCTCCTCCTCCTCATCATCATTCTTTTTTCTTTCCAAATTTCTGATGATGATGATGACGGTCTAATGTCACCTGTCAACAGGAGAAATGAATCAGTTCTAGCCCGAGAGTCAGGACCCGCTTTCTTCTCAGAAGGATCTCTCAAGACCCCTTCTTGAGAAAAAGGAATAATTACTCGGGTCAGTGGTGGTATTTGAGATGCTTGACACAACTCAGTATCGTCACTTTTTCCCTGAATGATCTACTCCACGAAACCAACAGACCAAGAAAACAAAATTAGATACGGGTTCCATGCGGGAACTTCCTTGTGTATGTACAGTGTACATTGTACATTTTCTTGGAGCATTCCGTCGTGACGAGTTTTCTTTCCTTTTCTTGCCTGTGCAGAGGAAAGGGGATATGCACCTTGTTCAGGTCTTCCTTGAATTCGGAAGACAGAAGTAGCTATCTTTCGCTATCTACAGAGTATATGTATCTCCCTTTTGTTCTTTCTTTTATTTTAATATTTATCTTGTTCCGTTTTTTTGTCCAAGGCAAAAAGAAAACGCCCACTAGGGCTGAGGTGGTGGCGGTTCGCAGGATCAAAGATAAAGCTTCCGCGTTTGGACTAAAACTAGCGCTTACCAGGTGCTTCTGAAACACTACGTGTGCAAAGACCATTCAAAGGGAAAAGGGAAAGGGGCCAAAGAAATGAAACTCGTAATCAGTGTCATGTATGTGATACTCTGGAAAAGGCTTTTCCGCTGAAGGATCTGCCGTCGACTGACTGACACTCAAGGAATCTAATTTACAGGTACTTGAGCGCGCCGTTTCCTTGTGGTTTTAGGCACATGGTGTCCGACTTTAGTCAAGAATTGTAAAAAAAAAAAAAAAAAAAAAAAAAAAAAAAAAAAAAGGTAAATGACCCCAAAATTAATTTGTTTATATTAAAAAAAAAACCGACCCCACAATACAACTGAGTATATAGGTTATGCGGTATTTTGGTGTAAAAGGGGGGGGGGGGGGGGGGGGGGGGGGGGGGGGGGGGGGGGGGGGGGGGGGGGGGGGGGGGGGGGGGGGGGGGGGGG